>JAUMIR010000003.1:24645000-25845000 GCA_030847615.1 Gambelia wislizenii
TACTCTATGGTGAACTCGCCATGGGTCAGCGTAAGAGGGGCACTCCAAAGAAGCGATACAAGGACTCCCTGAAACAACATCTCAGGCTCGGCCAAATTGATCACAAACAATGGTCCGCCCTGGCCTCACATCAGGAGGCATGGAGACACACTATCCACAATGCTGCAGCCTTATTTGAGAACTCATGCCGAACAAGTCTTGAAGAGAAACAACAACGCAGAAAGAATTACAACCCAGAATCATCACCTAAGGAGACCTTCTGCTGTGCTTTCTGCAGCCGGACTTGTTTATCTCGGATTGGCCTTTTCAGTCATCAGCGCGCTTGCAGAAAGTGCGGGATGAGTCCTTCCTGAATCTTTGTTTGTGAAGAAAAGCTAGAGAGAGAGAGATTTGAAAAAAGTTCAGAGTCTGTAAGTGGGCCTCTGAATCCTTCTTTTCAAAGAAAGTGTGAAAAAAAGGATTTACAAAAAACAAAACAAAAAAACAAACAAAAAAACCCCCAACAACCCTGGAACATAACCTTGAAGCATAGAAAAAAATGCATGCATACTCAGACCATATATTTGCAAATGGAAGCTTCTATATTTGAATTGCCAGCAGCCATTCTGAAGGCTGAAAAGCACTATCCACTGGCCTGTGCATTATTAGCAAGATATGCGTTAATGGCAACAGTGGTAATCAGTACAATTGCTAATAGTCACATTAGCACTGAACGTGGTAAGCCTAAACTGCTGGATTGGATGTTATATGTAGGGCCAGAGCGTGGAAAAGTTCCCCATGGGGGAAATAGAGTGCTAGCTGGAGGGTTCTGAGAGTTTTATACAGAGACTTTCCCAAAGTCTTCATAGAGCTGCATGTTGAAAAAAGCCCATTGCTTCATACCTGTGTGACTGGATCTGAGGCCATCATCTAATTATTATTATTATTATTATTATTTGTATCCCGCCCCTCTACAAAATGCAATCGGGGCGGCTTACAGCATTAAAATACAGTTGTTAACCCCAAGAAAAGTAGAGCCATTGAATGAATGGAAACTTGGCAAGTTGAAACTTTTGTGAGTTCCATTAATGCAGTTCAATCTATTCTCATTGAGACTAACAATTTGATTTAGGCCCAAGTGTTCATTTAAGAAAAAGTAAACCACCAAGTAGAGTGAGATATGACCCCTTGATTCATCAAAACCATTTGAAGTGAAGAGCTGAATGGGAAGAAAACAAACGTCTATATATAGTATGATTGGTGAAAGACTACCATGATGCCAATTATGATTTGGCTTTGGATAACAAGCAGGAATTGCTTTTTGAAATGGATTTTTAAAGGATGATCACAAAGGCAAGAGACAGAAATAGTGGGGAAGAGTGGGAAGAAAGGGGAAGTATGTAAGCTATGAAAAAGTGGTAGACATATACATGGATATAAGCTGACTATATTTCCAAAAATATATTTTCTAAAGTTGATGTCCACAAAATAAACATTCATACATAACTAAAGCAGCAAAATACTTTGACCATTTAACAATAGATTGTAGAAAATTTATATTTCAACCTTGGAGTATATGTAATTTCACCACAATAAAAGCACAGGATTGATTAAATTCCCTGTCACAGGAATATAGTTTAAAAGAACATATGCATCTACACATGTGTTCTACAAATGCCAGAATATTGTAACCCATCCCCCCCAAAAGAAGTAATTACTAAATAGGCCCTCATCATATGCCACAGGGAAGCATTATATTACATCATCAATGTTTAATTGAAGCAGGTAGTTTCTTTCTTTTAAAAATGTAATGGTGTCAGATAGACCAAAAATATTGATTTTGGCTGGATGGAGTTAATTTTAGGTATAAAGAGCATATAAATATTGAAGCTAGGGCAGTTTTCCATTGGTTAGTTTCTACAGGACTGTCTAAGTCTTTCAAGAAGACCTCAGAGTGCTGGGCTAGGAAGGCATAGTGAGTTTGCAACTCTTGTTGCATGAGATGAGCTTCTTATACAAGAGGAGACATGAATCTACACAAGTGTAGGCAGTTTCTGCCCTCATTTGTTTTTGATGCCTAATATTGTTGTTGAACCCACTAAATATAAGCAGTGGGGCAGTGACAATTTTGCTTTCAAAACAAGGTTTACAGGAGTTCATGTGTCTTGTTTTTCAAGGATTTTTAAAATCTTTTTATTTGTATTTTTATTTTTATTTTGCTGTTCCCATCAAAGCAAATTCAGCACTGTAGCTAGTGTGGTGGCAGTGGTGGGAAAGAGGCGTAGCCTCTACCCCTAGAAGTTGGCCAGACTTGGTTTAAAAAGAATGCAGTTCCTTGACAGAGACAGTTGAAAACAGCCTGTGATTTTTTGAAGACTTCCATTTGTGTATATATATATATATATATATATATATATTTTAAAAAATCTGCTTGACATTTAAGAATATTGAAAGACAAATTGATCCTGTCTGGTCACTGCTAACATTAAAGGGTTTCAGTTATTTGATGTCTCTGTTTGTCAGTGCAGATAAGAGTTCCTAAATCAATGAAGTGCTTTTTAAAAATGAATATTAATCAGAACACTTACTAGCTATTAAAGGGATTAGGAAGAAGCTGCAGTTCAGTAGCTGAGCACAGGCTTTGAAAGGTTTAATTGCTTAGGTTCAGTTTCTGGCATCTCCCATTAAAAAGGAGATATTAGGTAGCAGGATCAGTAAAGATTTCCATTGGGGACCATGAAGAATTGTTGGCAGTTTGAGCAGACAGAAGTGGATTAGATGGAGCAAAGGTCTGATTCAGTATAAGGTAACTTCATATGCTTATACATTAAATGGTACTGTATATATAAAGCTCCACTATCCAATATTAAAAATAAGGAGAAATCTCATTGTTCACAGTATAGGTTTATGTATCCTTGCAATAGAATCGTGCTGTCCTTGTTTTAAAAAATGCAGTCCTGATGTAATGAGAATAAATGTGGGCAATAGACAGTGGAAATAATTTTCATTTTGCAAATATGAATCCTAATGTGGATCCAAAATAGATATGAATTTGGTCATGAAAGTAAGCTATACTTTACTAGGACTGCAATTTAGGTGGATAATATTTTTAAACCCTTCCAATGTGAATATGTGAAATAAAAATTGAGTTTACAAAAAGAGGGAGAAGAATTAATGATCTAATAAAAAGGTACAACAGCAACCTAGTTTACTCCTGGCTGTCAAGAAAAGCTTTTTAATATGAGCTATGATTCGATTAAGGTAGTGTTCAAGCTACATAGTAATTTGTGGCTTGTGTGCGCACTCCAACACCCCAAGTTTAATTTCATCAATAAATCATGTAATCTGGAATTTCAATTCATAGATAGTGGCAATAACAGGAAAAAACAATGATTTGCTATAGTTGGTTTCCTTTGAAAAGTAGCTATAGCACTCCCTTAAAACATGTGATTATCTCTCTACCAATGAATCTGTGAAAGACAAAAACTACTTAACATGGCTGACTCATACCTGAAATTTACTGTATATATTAAAGCTTGTGCTGTATTGTCCATTTACAACATATATACATATTTTAATACTGTATATTAAAATATTTGATTCTTCATTGTAATTGATTCTAGGGCAAATTATGGTAAATAGGTCTGTCTATTAAATAACGAGACTGATACAATAACCCATCTTTATTCATATGTATTACAATTCTAAAGCTTGTCCCCTTCAATATACTCCTATTCACACTCACATGCCGATGCAGTCTTGTCTTCCAGTGGTTGAAGGCATGGAGCATATCAGTTTCTGTCAGCTGTTTCAACACATCTGCCATTTTCTTCTTTACTGCATCAATTGACTCAAAATGTGTTCCTTTAAGCACTAATTTCACTTTAGGGAAAAGAAAAAAGTCACATGGTGCCAAATCTGGTGAATATGGAGGATGTTCAAGTGTAGTAATGCATTTATCGGCCAAAAACCGCTTCACAGAAAGTGCTGTGTGAGCAGGTGCATTGTCTTGATGAAAAACGAAACCATTTTTCCACAGTTCTGGCCTCCCCCCCCCCGACTCTTTCTCTCAGCTTTGTCAAAACTTCCTTATAATACTGCTGGTTCACTGTTCTGCCTTCTGGAACCCATTCTGCCAAAATTATGCCCTTGAAATTAAATAAAAAACCCAATGAGCATGGCTTTGAATGTGAACTTGCTTTGATGTTCTTTTTTCATTCTTGGTGATGATGGTGTTTTCTAGTGCATTGACTGTCGTTTTGTCTCAGGATCATACTGGAAGATTCAGGTTTCATCACAAGTGAAGGTTTGGGTCCACCTCAAGTTGCTGCAGAATGTCAACACAAATTTCCTTGCGGCACTCTTTTTGCTCTGGTGTGAGAACCCTAGGGACCATCTGGGCACAAACTATTCTCATGTTGAGTACCTCATGCAGAATTTTCCACACAGTATCTGTCAATGTTCATGGCTTCAGCTATCATTCAGACACTGAGTCAGCATTCTCCTCGAACAAAACAATCTGGCTGATTTTTTCCACAATTTCTTTGTTTCTTGAAATGGAAGGTTGTCCAGGGCTTTCATCATCATCCACATTCTCATTCCTTCTCTGAATCTTTTGTGTCACTCAAACACACGCACACGAGACATGTAGTCTTCCCCGTAGGCCTCAGTAAGCATTTGAAAAGATTCCATTGGTGTCTTGTTCAATTTTACTAAACATTTCAAATTGACACGTTGCTCGACTTTTAAACTTAGCACTTTCTCAGCACACAACAGACAACACAGCTGCTTTAAACAATGACTGACAATTAACTGAAGGGCCATTGATGTTTGTCATGCAGGTTCAGACATGTTCAAGGTCAGTGCTCAAGTGTTCACAATCATTTCTCCTTGATTTGTCTGAAAGGTAGAAACACAGGCTCGTTATTTAAAAAAACATGGAGCATATAAGTGCAGGTAGTATGAAGCTTCCCTATATTGAAAGCAAAGCATCTTTTGACATGTCAGGAAGACTAATGGTTTTGTGTAGTGTAAGGTCCATCATAGCTTGTGCCACAATAAATCTGTTGAGTGTTTTACAGCAAACATAAACAAAACTTGCATGGCACCTTAAGAGTTGGCATGGTTAACATTCTGGAATTTACCCTTTTCACCAGCAGTTTCACACACACTTTTTCATGCTTCTGAGTCACCTTGCTGGAATGGGACTTAAAGGTACTGTTCTTCAGTGTTCCTTCCTGGAGGGGTGCTCCTAGAGGGTGCTGATGGGTGATTCTTGTTGGACTGCTTGGCCATTGGCCCATTTGTCCCTTAAACTATTTAACATATACATGAAACTGCGGGGAGAAGTTATCTATGGTTTTGGGATCAGGTGTCACTAGCATGCTGATGATACCAAACTCTATTACTCCTTTCAACCTAATTCCAAGGAAGCTGTTTCTGTGTTAAACCAGTGCTTGGCAGGTGTAATGGACTGGGTAAGGGTGAAGAAATTAAAGTTTAATCCAGACAAGATAGAGGTTCTTATGGTCAGTTGAAAGACACATCTTGGAATAGTGATTCAGCCTGTGTTAGGTGGGGTTACACTTCCCCTGAAAGTGCAGGATCACAGTTTGAAGGTATTCTTGGATTGAGCCCTGAGCCTAGAGGCCCAGGTTTTTGACAGTGACCAGAAGTGCATTTACACAGTTAAAGCTAGTGCACTGACTGCACCAGTTCCTGAAGAAGTTGGATCTGGCTACAGTACTTCATGCCTTAGTTGCATCCCACTTGGATTACTGTAATGCACTCTACGTGGGGCTACCTTTGAAATATGCTCAGAAACTTCCATTGTTCCAAAGATCTGCAGCCCGATTGCTGACTGGAGCTGGCTACAGGGAGCATGCATTTCTGGGTACAATTCAAAATGCTGGTTTTGACCTATAAAGCCCTATATAGCCTAGGTCATGCTATTTGAAGGACCACACCTCCGTGTATGAGCTCTAAGATCTGGAGAGACTTGTTCTCAGGCTTGTTTGGTACAAGGGGAGGGACTTGTTGGTGGTTGCTCTCAGTCTTTGGAACTCCTTCCCTAGGGTGGCCAGGATGACTCCCCCCATTGGTCTCCTTCCATTGGCAACTGAAAACATTATTGTGCCACCAAGTTTTTAGAAACTGAATGGGATGGACTTTTAATGAAGTGCTGTGCTGTGTTATAATTTGCATTGTCTTTCAATGAATTTCAATGTTTTTCATTTTAAAATGTTTTAATTTTTCTAATTGTTTAATTGCTTTTAAAATAACTTTTAGATTTATACTTTTATGAAAGTTTTTGTATAGTTTTTAATCAGTATTGTTTTTACTCATGTTAGCTGACTTAAGTCCCAATAATGATGATGATGATGATGAATTGAGGCGGGGAACAGCAAATTAACATATAAATATAATGTTTGTTAAAAACACATATCAGTTAAAAACATATATCAGTTTAAAAGAAGTAAAACCAAGACATTTAAAAACAATCAATACACAATTTAAAATCATCTGGATAGGCTGGCCGGAAAAGACTGATCTTTAATGCTGTTTTAAATTCACGCAGCATATTCAGCTGTTGTATCTCTTCTGACAAGCCGTTCTACAGTCTAGGGGCAGCTGAAGAAAAAAGTCCTCTGGGTGACAGTTGCCAATCTAGTCCTGGCTGACTGAAGCAAATGTCCTCCACAGGACCTAAATGAACAGGGCGGATTATCTGGGAGTAGGCGATCCCATAGGTAACCTGCATCTAAATCATGTAGGGCTTTAAAGATAGTAACCAACACTTTGTAACTTGCCAGGAAAGTAATTGGCAGCCAGTGGAGTGATTTTAATATTGATGTGATATGATCACTCCTGGGTGTACCAGTGACTAATCTGGATGCCATGTTTTGAATCAGTTGAAGTTTCCAAGCTTGGTACAAAGGTAGCCTAATGTACAGCTCATTGCAAAAGGCTTGAAGATGCCAGCACATGCACTACTGTCTTTACATCCTCCAACTCTAGGAAGGGGAGCAAGCTGGTGTAACAGTTGGAGCTGGTAGTAAGAACTCCTGGCCATCTCATCTAGCTGAGAGAAAGGTGGAATAAAATAATCATCATTGTCATTGTCATTGTCATTCTATTGACTGGAGGGAAGCATTTCCTCAGCAGAATTCTTGGGGCCTATGTGAAGTTTTAAAATATGGCCCGTGCTGGAGGCTGCTATTTCCCCATCTAACAACACACCTGGAATGATGCCATGTTTCAGCCAGTATGTGAGAGAGGATTGTAGCTTTTCTGTAAAATAGCTTTTAAAAGAAAACAGGGGGAGGGAAGAAGAAATGGATGTTTTTCAAAAGATGCTGATGTTCATCTTCTTCTGGTGAGCACTGTCACCTTTTCCAGTTTCAAAATATTTGTCTGACCAATCCAAAAATAATGGGGGGTTTCTCCCTTCATACATTCCCCATCAGTGAAAAATTAAGGACCAAATATTTTGGCCCAGGAGTTAATTTTCACGGAGTTGTATCAATGATCTGATTAGCTGATGAGTGGCAGGCTATAGTTTGCTGAGATCCACCCTGAGATAAAATAGCCTTAGCCACCTGAGATTGGGAAGTGAAGATATCAGGAATAGAAAATATACATGTATAATATACTTGCTACATAAAGTAGAATATGTGGAGGGTGCTTGAAAATTTGTCCTTAAAAATGATTTTTACACACAGAGCCCTTGTGGTGTAGTGGTTTGGCTATTGGACTAGGATTCTGGGAAACCGGGCTTCATATCCCCATTTAAATTGGTTAATTCATGAAATGGCAATGCTAATATCCAGTCTACCATGTTGTGGTGTGTGGCTACCTGACTAAGTGGGGAGTATCAAAATTAATGCCATTATTTCCAATCTGCTTAGAAAAGGAAAATAAATGAAATGTAATGTTTTTCCTGTTGAATTTTCTAGGGTTTGAGTCATCTCCACCAGCACAAAGTAATCCATCGAGATATTAAGGGGCAGAATGTTTTGCTGACAGAAAATGCAGAAGTAAAACTAGGTAAGGATCTCCACACACACACACACACACACACACACACGGAAAATGTTTCCTACATTTGTCCTGCTCATCTAAAGAATGTGATTCTTTTCCGGATGCCAAGTCAAGAGTTCCTCTAAGAAACAGTAAAGGATGTTAGCCTTCAACATCCTTCAACATCCCATTTAAGGAATTTGGAAAGAAAGTCTAAGAATCTTCATGGCTATATACTATACTATAGCAGGATGATGTGCACTCATAAGTTGACAAGGTATATTGGAAACTTTAATTTTTGTTGTGCTAAGTCTTCAGTGTTCACAGAACAAAACCATGAAAATCCCTGGCAGCTTCTGCTAAAACCTTAGAAAAAGAAGAGATTATGACTAGGCATATCAGTGGTCCAAGTTTGCACTGGTTTCTGTTCCACATGGCTGTTCTTCCTTATCACCTGTCCATGTTGCTCTTAGCAGCACATTTTTACTCTCCTGCTTTTTAAACATTTCCTCACATTTCAACTACTCTTTCCAAGTTTTTGATAAACTTTGGGTGGTGTATAAAGAGTTTCTAGCTAGGAATATAAACCTGTGACCCTTGAAGAGATGTTTCCCACTTGGCAAAGGAAGAAAGGGAATAAAAATAATTAAGAGAGGCAAGAATCATTTCTTGTGCTAACCTAGCTTTACTTGTGATTTAGAAATAAACTCGCCATATAAAGAAACACTTTCTATCACTGTTGTATCTGCCTGTAAGTGATACATGGTCTTATAGACACCTAGTCTGGGAGCATATCAGAGGACAGAGCAGCATCATAGTTAGTCTGGGACCGAGGGCTGGGGAATATCTAAGTGAGGGATTTTTCTGATTGAGCTGGGCAAGAAAAACTCAAAGACAAGCTTGGAAGAGGTACCTTTTGGACTCTAGATCTCAGCATCTCTTATGTTGGATGGAGTATCTGGGAGTTGTAATTTTTTTTATTATTTTTTTTACAAATTCTGTTCATATCTAGCAAGGAGGAAAACACAAGTGAAAATACATTCTGAGGTCTTTGAACTCATAGCAAAAGTAGGAACTAAATCCAACGTGTCTCAGTTTTGAGCTCGTGTTTATAGCAAATGGGCCTGAGTCCTATACCCACTGGATACAGGGAACACCTTCTCTGGGTTGAACTTTCCTAGCATTCTTTGAGCTGTAGTCCCATTGAACTGAACAGAGCTTATCACTTCAAAATTCATGTAGCTTCCAATGATCTTTGCTTAGCTTATGGGAAGAGGGCCTTTATCATATGTGAAGTTTAATAAGACCTGTTTCCTTTTTCCTTCTTGGTATGAGATAGGTCAAACTGTTTTAAATAGAATATCTCATAAAAAGCTCTCTGTGTTTTTTTGTTTCCAGTGGATTTTGGAGTCAGTGCTCAGCTTGACAGAACAGTTGGCCGAAGAAATACATTCATTGGAACTCCGTACTGGATGGCCCCTGAGGTTATTGCATGTGACGAAAACCCTGATGCCACTTATGACTTCAAGGTATTTAAAGTTATTGGCTAATGTAATCCTGAGTTATCAGCACTGAATTTTAGCTAGTTTTACACATGGGAAGGAAATAGAAGTCCAAACATGACTAAAAGTGGAGCTAAATAACACCCTGGGGGGGATTCAACAAGTCAATAAACCCAGAGCTTAGACCAGTGGATAATCCAGAAAGTGGGGGTTCAAACAAGGAAACAGGTAGGCTGGCTATTAGGAAAGCTGACAGACTGGAAGGAGAGAAGGTAAGCAGGAAAATAAAGAAGGAGGCAGGCAGACTACTGGAGCAAGACTAAGGAATCACTCAGTCCAGGCCACCAGGATGGAATGAAGGGTATTTGGATGGATTATGTGGCCCATTTTTGTACTCATAGTTTTGAATGGCTTACTGCAGAGGGCACCACTGTTCAGACCTTAGGAATCCTGATTTGAGCCCCATCCAAGCCTAATAAGATATTATACGAGGGAGCACAGTAGGTAGGGCAAATTAGTGGCCGGTTCACAGAACATGAGAATGTCAAGGCCAAAGTACATGTGGCTTGTTGTTGTTCTTATTTGCCATTAAGTCAGCTTTGACTTATGGTAACCCTGTGTATAAGAGGCTTTCACAAGCCCCAGTCATCAACAGCCCTGCTCAAGTTTTACAAGCTCAGGGCCATGGCTTCCTTTATTGAGTCAATCTACCTGTTGTGTGGTCTTCCTTTCCTGCTACCTTTCACTTTACTGAGTATTATTGTCTTTTCCAGAGAGTTACATTGTGTCGGATATGTACAAAATACAGTAGCATCAGTTTAGTCCTTTTGGCTTCTAGTGAGAGTTCAGGCCTGATTTGCTCTAGGACCCATTCATTTGAGTTTTTTGTTTTGTTTTGTTTTGTTTTTGCAGTCCATGATATCTACAGATATTTAAACATACTTAAAAGCATACTTAACCTCTCAGTAGAGGACCAGTTTTCTGTTGAAAACTGCCTCCTACCTGACTGCTGTTTGCATATTAATATGCAACAGGTGTAAGAAACAACCAGGAGGGTGTTATTTTCAGTGCAACTAGACCCTGAGTTTGGGTTGAAGTTCCTTAGTTCCTTTTCGTCCACCATCGCCATCCTCTTCTTTATTTATTTATACCCTACATTTTGTAAGCCTTACGAAGGTGGCTTACAAAGTTAAAACAAGTGCAGATAACATTTCATATCACTAAATCATACAAAAGTTGAAATATAATTAACATATACATACATTAGAATTAAAAGCAATTTAAAAGCAGATCCAATAAAAACAGCAACAACCACAAATACAGACAATATAGCACCTTATTAAAAGCCCTTTCCCCATAAGTTGTTAGTTCTCCAAGGCTTGTTGGAGTGAAAGTCTTTGCCTGCCTTTGGAAGTTCACTCTGGAGTGACTAGAATGAGTACACTATTTAGACAGCTAAATCTCCGATGGACAGTCTCCATCTCCTGAGGAAATCGAGAGGTTTCCATTATTTTCCTATACTGATTCTTCGGGTGCCCTATAATTGTTGCATAATTTACTATACACGTGTTTACCCCCTACAAGGAGAACCCTTGTGGGTTTGTGGACAGTGTCTCAGACTACAACTGAGAAAACCCAGGCTCAAATCCTATATAACCATCTCTCAGTTTAACCTACTTTACATTACAGGTTGAGTCTTCCTTATCCAGAATTGCTAAATCCAAAATATTCCAAAATCCAAAATTTTCCATCTGTGTGGCTGAAATAGTGATACCTTTGCTTTCCAATGGTTCAGTGTACACAAACTTTGTTTCATGCACAAAATTATTAAAAATATTGTGTACAAAATTACCTTCAGGCTATGTGTTATAAGGAGTATTTGCAGCATAAATGAATTTCATGTTTAGATGTGAGTCCCATCTCCAAAATATTTTGTTATGTATATGCAAAATCTGAAATACTCCAAAGTCCAAAATACCTGTGGACCCAAGGATTTTGGATAAGGGACACTCAACCTGTATTGTTGTGAGGGTAAAATGGGAGAACACTGTGTACTTCCCCAAGCTCATTGGAGGAAAGAGGGTATTAAAAATGAACAGTGATTTAAATTATTCTTAACATGCAACATCTATACAAAAAATATATGGCTCTGTAGAAGTGCACTGGAGTCTAATTTTCCATGGTTCAAGTTGTAATGTTTTGAAGAGTGCCAAAGACATTTAGCTTCTGAAATCACTCTGTCATAAACCTGATCACTTACAGGCAGAGAGTGAGTGTTTGAGTGAGTGAAGCCTGTCAAAAACTTGTCAGTGAAGATTTTCTGCCTTGCCAATACCAGATTGATTCCTTGTTAATTTTTTCTATTCTGAACACAATCTGGAGAGATGAACAGTCCATAAGGCAGGCAGTCACTAGAAAGTGAACTTGATATTCATTAGGGATGTGTCATTGTCATTAAAATTTTGGATTTCAGGCCTTGTGCCAGATGGTTTTGGACCCCAGCCAATAATATGGAACTACACACCTTTCCCCACATCCTTTAAAAACAAACAAACACAAAAACACTGATTTGTAAAATAGAGTACAGTACTGACTCTCTGTAAAAAGTGAATAAAAGATGGAGTTCTTTGCAATCTCTGTGGCTAAAGAAATAAAGGAAATAGATTAAACAAAAATCATAACATGAGGAAACGAGTTTAAATATAACAGATTTTAAAAAATGAAATTTCTTCTCCTTTACCAGAAGTAAGGAAATGGTGGTCTGCCAGATGTTATTGAACTGCATCTCCCATCATCCCTAATGGCTGTCCTGGCTAATTGGCTGAGTACAACATCTAGAGGGGCCACAAGTTCCCCAGCCCTGGCATAGACCAGCAGAATGAGTAACATATATACCGAGGAGATGGGCTGTGTCTGTCAGATTTGTTTATTTATTTATTGAATGTATATCCTGCCTTTCTCCCAAAATGGGATTCAAGGCAGCGGGTTTCAGTGACATGAAACAAAAAGATTGAAAAGACAGCACTTGGGAAGTTGTAAAAGTTAGGAAGGAAATGGAAAGAGAGAAGCGGGAACAAATCCCTAAATCCCTGGAGGAATTATCTGGGAAACCAGTTTATATTCTCTTTCCTTTTCCTCAGCCACATTTACACATTTTTACCTGTTCTGGGCATGGGAAGCACTTGATACCACCTAGAGCCTAATGATGCACTCTTGAAAAACAGTGAAGCTGACTGCAGATATGTGTTTTCTGGTCACTTAGCTGATTGACAAGAAGAAGTTAGCAGTTGTCTTAGATTCTTGACACAGTTGTTCCCAAATGCCCTCTCAGCACGCAGTGGAAGAAGTTGTCTCCTTGGTCTGACCACTATCTCCAGGAGATGGAGCAATGAGTGAGGTGTCTTGAGGGTAAAACGAAGAAAATTGATACTAAATTTGATCAAGCAAATGAGCTTGGAGCTCATTTCAAAACATAGCAGTGATGGCATTCACCCTTTGTCCTTTTGTGGCTTGTATCTCTAGCCCTGCTAATTCAATTAATAAGCTCAGCTGATGCATCAGTGCACCCAAGGAGGCTGTGATGCTTGTCCAACTGAAAAAGACAATATGAATTTGATCTTTTCTGGGAGAACATCTACCTCCTTGGATCTAGCACAAAGATTATGGCCTATGGACCTCACTTTCATAGCCATTGAAGTTTTCCACCAGTCTCTAAAAAGCCACACTTAAAAAAAAAATCTGTGATTTTGGGACAGATTTGCCCCCAAACCACACAGAAAGCCCCCCCAAATCTGTGAAAACAAGTGAAAATACTTCTATCCATTCCTACAGACACAACAAACCCTTTACTCTCCCAAATACCTCAATTTTTTGTCTGCAGTCCCTCTCAAAGTGGAAACAAAAAGTGACATGGCATTGTTTCTTGTCCCCATTTTCAGAAGGACTTAGAGACAAATTGAGGTACGGTATTTGGGCTTGCTGTTGGGGGGGTATGGACCATGGGTTGCTGGGTGGTCATGGTGGAATTGGCTCCTTACCCCCCAAACTGTTGCCCATTCCTCATCTAGCAGAGCTGGATGAGGAAGGGAGATCTTGTTCATTCTTGCTGTCTCAGTAGTATTGGATACAGTTGATAATAAAGAGCTTCTGAGTTGGCCGAGTCAGTTAGGACTACTGCAGTAGTTCTGATCCTTTCTGTCTGGTCAATATCAGATGGCTGTGTCTCTCTATCTCATATGCTTTGTACTATTCTATAGGATATCTACCATGAGGTATCATCTTCTACCCTTAATACCTCTGTGTAACTGCTTGTGGAGTTCATCTACAAGTTTATAATGTAGTGTCATGAGTATTCTGAAGACATCAAACTCTTCCTTTAAAAAAAAAAACACCCAGGAAGTGACTTCTGTTTACATCCTGTTTAAAAATGCCTCTCCTGGGCCTAAAAGCATGATGAAAATTCTCCCCACTCCACCTAGAAGATTTTATGAGGAAAGGTTTTTGTGTGTGTGTGGGAGGTATGGGGGGGGGGACTTGACCCTTGCAGGGGGGTGGAGGCTAACACAGCTCCTTAGCCTCTCACAGCCGCCCACTCCTCTTTTATATGGCTTGTCATTAAGAGACCTTGGGCTTCACAACTGATAGTATGTGAATTGATCCTCAATGTGTGAACAAACTGAATTAGTAGATAATTTGTGGGTACCCTTGGGGTTCACTCACTTGATGTCACCAAAAGATTTGGTAAGTATCTGTACTTGAGAAATCAATGGCATCCTTTTTCTTCCAATGGGGAGATATGGCACTCAGTATGTGAAAGAACTTATTAGCACAACATGAAGTCAGATTTGTCCTTTTGTCTCAAAGGCTCAAATAAACTTAGAAATCTAGGTAGCTAACCTTCAGAGATTGCTTAAGTTAAATTTCTACAGGGCGTTTTAGGAGTTCAGTACACTTGAGATGCAACTTACATAAGAGCAATTGCTGTGTCATAGTAATGTAACTGCCATTTTTCTTCAAAAAGCAAATTGATGTTTTTTTAAGGCATGCAGATTGGATCCTGTCATAATTGGCCAATTGGCTGATGACAATAAACACAAAAGCCTTGATGGCTAGATGTGAAGAAAAAATTCCAACATCTGCAGCCACTGGAAATAAAATGCCTCCGATCTCCTTGCATAAATAGTCAAATAGAGCTGGCTTAATAATGTACAGGATAATACAGTTAGTACCTGTGATGTTGGCCCTGCAATTCCTAACATTGGCTGCCAGTCACTCTCACCTTGCCCTAGGATCCCCCTTTACAATCCCTTTTTGGATTTGGGTCCTGGGCCACCTTAATGTGAACCAGTCTATTTAAAAGTGGTTTCTTTAATGGTAAGCATAACCACCCCTTGTTAAGCCTTGTTGTTGTGTGCCTTCAAGTCATTTCTGACTTATGATGACAGGGTTTTCTTGGTAACATTTATTCAGAGGGAGTTTGTCTTTGCCTTCCTCTGAGGCTGAGAGAATGTGACTTACCCAAGGTCTCCTAGTGGGTTTCTATGGCCATGTGGGGAACGAACCCTGTTCTCCAGAGCTGTAGTCCAACACTCAAACCACTATGCCACACTGGCTCTCTGCCTTAATCACACTATTTCTTAAAAGTTATTTATTTTATATCCTGCCTTTCTCCCAGGATTTTCTGCAATTGACAGCATCAACAGCATTTAAATAATTATAAACAGGAAATTTTGTTCAGAGAAATGAATACAGTTGTCCCTTCACATTCGCAGGGGTTAGGTTCCACAGACCCCTGCAAATATGAAAATTCCGCAAATAACGACTACCCTCCCCCTCTGCTGCCAAAGTGACCATGGGGCCTCCAGAGGCCCCATAGTCGCTTTCCCCTGCCTCCCCCTCCTTCTACAGGCCACCACAAGGCCTCCGGAGGCCCTCCAGATACCCCATGGTCACCTCCCCAGCCCTCCCCACTCCTTCTCAAGGCCACCACAGGGCCTCCGGAGGCCTTCTGGAGACCCCCTGGTCACCTCCCCAGCCCTCGCCACTCCATCCCAAGGCCACCACGGGGCCTCCGGAGGTCCTCTGGAGACCCCGTGGTCGCCTCCCCAGCTCTCCCCACTCCCTCTCAAGGCCACCATGGGGCCTCCGGAGGCCCTCCGGAGTCCCCCTGGTTGCCCCCCCAGCCCTCCCCGCTCCCTCCCAAGATCTTCACGGGGCCTCCCAAGGCCCCTTCCCCACCACTCCCACCACTCCGGCCTGCTTCTCTCCCCCCACAGAAGCGGCCACAGGGCTTCTAAAGCCCAGTCGCTGCTTTTGGGAGGGTGGGGGGAGGCCCTCCCAAAACCGCGAATACTCAAAACTGCAGTTGCTAAATTCGTGAATGTGGAGGGGCAACTGTACTATTGTCCAATCCACAGCAATGAAATCTGCAAAACATTCAACATGGTTAGTCAAATATCAAGGGTCAGAGTGTACATGTACTTTTAACTTTACCACTCACCACATGGCATTGCCACATTTGCCAGCATCACAAATCTATACTTAAATTCTAAAATGTTTGGCTGAATATTGTGGTATACAGCTGCACAGTTTACCAACTTGGTATGCTATCTTATACGATCAAAATAAACATGACAGTAAGGTTTGGGATCCAACCTGTTAACAGCTTCAGGTACTTCTCCTAAAAGCCTCAGATTTTTTTTTAAAATTGCACTAGAAAAAATTGCACATTTACATATTTTCCAGTTTTGGTTAAACTTGATATTTACACGTAGGTTTACATCTTAAACATTTTCATCAAGTTCGGGATCAACTGGCAAACTTTAGCTCTTTCCCCGAGTTGTTCTTGGCCCAATTTGCACAGTATGAATCAAATTTTAAGGATTATGGGTGCTACCAGCCAAACTTTTGTTTCATTTAAATCAGAAGTAAAATCATCAATATTAGCCTGGACAATGTCAGGTAAATTTCCTAGTGTAATATATAATCCAGCTTCTAGGATGCTTCAGTTTAGAACACTAGGGCTTCAGCCTAGGGCATCTTATTGAAACAGGTGTAGTTCCTTCACCCTTATCTCTTCACTAAGTGAGTGAAAGTTCTTTACCATTGTTCTGCCAATCTGTGTCTAGCTAGAGTTTCTTCTTGTTTACCATTATGGTCACCTGAAAGCAGTCATAGGACGGCCACTTGATTTCTATTTGGTGTGAGGTCACCAAGGCCATAGCTGATGTCTTCCTGTCTGATCTTCAACCATTTGTTTACTGTGCTTTTTCATTAGCTGGTTAGTTTACTGAACTGTTATTATTTATCTTATTTTTTATCCAACCAAATCACAGGAATTAAAGAGAACTCAGAATTAAAGACTGCTAACTCTGTTTGGCTCTCTGCCATCAAGCATGATTAAGCATCATTATGATGAGGGATTATACCTGTTTGGATTCTTACTTTTTTCATAAAACACTGGGCTTTCTCTGTTACTGCTTGTTTGTAGTTAACTTGGCATCATGACCAGATAGTTGTGATGTCTCTAAATAGAATGAATGGTGTTATACACCACTGTTCAGTCAAAGTGTGCGTGTACTTTTAACTTTGCCACATTTCATATTAATAACTTGGGCTTCAGGGCCTGAAATTGGTAAAATATATCAACCAGCCTATAACATGTCATTGTGGTAAACCCATTCCACTATGAATGTATTAATTTGATAATTTCTCATCATTGTAAAAATGTTTTGACATTTCAGCTGGCTGAAATACATCTGTAGCTGGAACTCTTCCTCAGCTAAAGATGCAGAAATGATTCTGTTCTGTTGTTTTTAATGCATATCATACTGCCTAACTTTTGTAATATTGTTCTTTCTTCTCAGTTAATAGTGTAATGGCCCTATTTATGCCAATTCTATAAATACAGTTGTCCCTTCATATTCGCTGGGGTTTGATTCCAGGACCCCTGTGGATACCAAAATCTGTGAATACTCAAGTCCCATTATATATGCAATGGCATAGCAAAATGGTGTCCCTTCTATAAGATGACAAAATCAAGATTTGCTTTTTGGATTTTTTTTTTAAGAATATTTTCAAGCCGTGAATACTTAAATCCATGGATACCAAATCCACGGATACCGAGGGACAGCTGTACTGAGTGAGAAATTTGGCTTTTTAATCCTTTATTGTTATTGTTGTTGTTTTATTCCCTCTCACACATCGTCTGTGATGTGATTTTAAAAAATAAACCTTCATAGTTTTTTTTTCTAAACTAAAATTTACTTTTGATGTAATTTAAGTACTCTGGCGTTGGTAAAGGAGATGCATGTGATAGACAGCAGCATTTTCAAGGCTAGTTAGACTCAGTTAAAGGCAGTTAGAAATGTCACTTAGCAAAGTCAGTTATAGCAAAGAGAGTAATTAGAGTAGGAAGAAAGTGAAAGAAGGCATTTCAGGTGTTTCTAGCAATGGTATTTAGTGTTGTTGGTGAGAGCTTGGGCCCCCTTAGAGGTACACATTCCATGGGAAGATAATTGCTCTGCATCTCCCCCCCCCATTCCCCCCTTAGAGGAAATAAATACCAGAGGTCTATAAATGCCACATGATGACCCATGTGGAAGATGGGCATGTATACAAGATAGATCAATGTCAATGGACCCCTCCCTGAATAGCAGGGATTGGCTTAAACAAATCCCTGCTTTCTGACGTCATAGCTACCTATAAAAGGTAGGGTCGTTTTATAGTTCTTGGTCCCTAACCTGGCACCCCAAGCGCTTGGCATAGTTTTGTATTCTTGTAGTAAAAGTTTCCTGATTCAAGAAACTCTCCTGTCTTTGTCTGTTCAAAGCCGAGGTTGTTCATCTTAATGGGAGAGTGAGGTGACATTGGTAGCATGCTTTAGTGGTTATTTATAAGATAATGGGCCACTCCAGATATGATAATTTCAGTGTGATAGACAACAGTTTTCTGTTGCATCCAGGATGGTAAACTGTGGTTTATGAGACCAGAGGTATTAGTAACCTGGTTTGTAACCTGAGGGTTAAATCATATTTTTAGAGCTGGAAAGTAATGGGAAATTATACTTTAAGAAACCCTGGGTTGATTGCACTTAAGAGAAGCAATGAAGGAGCATATGGGCACCACACTAATAATATATGTCTGAATAGAGCCAACATCTGTGTATGGGGGAAATTCTTCAATAATTAGTTACACATTCTTTCACACCCACCACACCTGGTTCTTCCAAAGCATCTGAAGTAAAATTGCTACCTGAACTCCTCTTCTCATGTTTCATATGGCCTGGTTTTGGGTGGTGGTAGTGAAGTGTTAAAAAGGACATACATTTTTGAAATGAAATAAATTAACCCCCCAAATTCTTTAGCCATCTTTAGTCATGGGACAGGTGCTCCACTCCCATTGTACATTTGGTTGCTCTTTTCCAGGACTGTCCAGCTTCTGTGAGTGGTTTTTTTTTTTCTGTTCTGTTTTTTGAGATGGGCAACCTCTCATATGCATTTTTCATTTATTTTATTGGTATGCTGCCTTTTCAGCAAGGGGATCGAGGTGTTATATGTGGTTCCTCCCTGCCATTTATCCTCACATGAACTTTTGAAGTTGATGTGAGATGGTGTTTGGCCCAAAACCACCTATTGAGGGGAGGGTTTTCCTGTGCTTTGGACTCTAATGCCTCATGATGGACTTGTATATACATCTCTTAAAGTGTTTTGTTGATCCTGCTGCCCAGCACCACAAATGCACTCAGGAGATTTTCTCCTACCTATTCCCAGAACTGGTCCTAATCCCAAACTAGTTACCACACTGTTTGTAGCTTTCTGACATACTGTGGTTTTTTGGAGGGCCATATTTGTCTCTTCTGGTCCCTTGGTGGGCCACATTGTTGTGCCCAACAGCAACTGGAAGTCTGCAGGGAGGTTGTTTTGTTTCAGGGTTTTCCTAGGCCCTCTCCATGTACAGTGTTCTGTTACAAAAACTCAAACGTCTATGGGGGGGGGGCATTTGTGTGTGTGTGTGGAATTCTGGGATCAGAGGGGATGGGGAGTGCAAGGGCTTTATTTTCTCCAAGGGTTATATGTGACCCATGGACAAGATGATTCCCACACACTAATGTACGTGCACTGTACATGGTCCATATGTACATAGAATCATAGAATTGCAGAGTTGGAAGAGACCACGAGGGCCATCCAGTCCAACCCCCTGCCATGCAGGAAATCACGATCAAAGCGTCCCCGACAGTTGGCCATCCAGCCTGTGTTTAAAGACCTCCAAGGAAGGAGACCCCACCACACTCCAAGGGAGTGTGTTCCACTGCTGAACAGCTCTGACTGTCAAAAAGTTCCTCTTAATGTTGAGGTGGAATCTCTGTTCCTGGAGCTTGCATCCATTGTTCCGTGTTCCAGTCTCTGGAGAGCAGAAAACAAGCCTGCTCCATCCTCAGTTGTGTTAATCCATATCAACAAAGGTGTTCCAGCAGTTTTCATTTCCATAGAAGCAGATCTTTTGTAGAGTGAATGGGTTTTGGTTGCCACTTCAAGGCCAACCATCTCAAAATACCTTGCATTAAACAAGAAGAGCTGAGAGGAGGGAAATGCAATTCCTGACCAATCTGAGGACTGCAGTTAAACTCAGGAAGAATAGAGAAGATGGAGTGTGGACATCACTAAGCAGCATTCTAACCCCACAAGCACTTGCCCCAGTACACTACAATCTGCCACTGGTGTATCACCTCCCATATCTGATGACACAGAACATGTAGAATCATAGAATTGCAGAGTTGGAAGAGACCACGAGGGCCATCCAGTCCAACCTCTGCCACGCAGGAAATCTCAATCAAAGCATCCCCAACAGATATGAATCCAGCCTCTGTTTAAAGACCTCCAAGGAAGGAGACACCACCACGCTCCGAGGGAGTGTGTTCCACTGCCAAACAGCTCTTACTGTCAAAAAGTTTCTCCTAATGTTGAGGTGGAATCTCTGTTCCTGGAGCTTGCATCCATTGCTCCATGTTCCAGTCTCTGGAGCAGCAGAAAACAAGCCTGCTCCATCCTCAGCGTGACATCCCTTCAAATACTTAAACAGGGCTATCATATCGCCTCTTAACCGTCTTTTTTCCAGGCTAAACATACCCAGCTCCCTAAGTCTCTCCTCATAAGGCATCATTTCCAGACCTTTCACCATTTTAGTTGCCCTTCTCTGGACATGCTCCAATTTGTCAATATCCTTTTTGAATTGTGGTGCCCAGAACTGGACACAGTATTCTAAGTGAGGTCTGACCAAGGCAGAATAGAGTGGCACTATTACTTCCCTTGATCTAGACACTATACTTCTATTGATGTAGCCCAAAATCGCATTGGCCTTTTTAGCTGCCGCATCACACTGTTGACTTGTGTTCAACTTGTGGTCTATTAGGACTCCTAGATCCCTTTCACATGTAGTCTTGTTCAGCCAGGTCTCTCCCATCCTATATCTATGCATTTCATTTTTCCGCTCTAAATGCAGTACTTTACATTTCTCCATATTGAATTTCATTTTGTTAACTTTGGCCCAGCTCTCCAGTCTATCCAGGTCATTCTGAATTTTGATCCTGTCCTCTAGGGTGTTAGCTACTCCTCCTAATTTGGTGTCATCTGCAAATCTGATAAGTATGCCCCTAATTCCCTCATCCAAGTCATTGATAAAGATGTTGAATAGCACTGGGCCCAGGACAGAACCCTGTGGCACCCCACTGGTCACATCTTTCCATGATGAAGCGGAGCCACTGCTGAGCACCCTTTGGGTTCAGCCGGTCAACCAATTACAAATCCATTGAACAGTTAACTTGTCTAGCCCACATTTTATAAGCTTGTTTGCAAGAATGTCATGGGGAACCTTGTCAAAGGCCTTACTGAAATCAAGGTATGCGATGTCCACAGCATTCCCTTCATCTACCAAGCTGGTAACTTTATCAAAAAAAGAGATCAGATTAGTCTGGCATGACTTGTTTCTCTGAAACCCATGCTGACTTTTTGTGATTATGGCATTGCCTTCTAAATGTTCACAGACTCTCTGTTTAATGATCTGCTCTAGAATCTTCCCTGGTATTGATGTCAGACTAACTGGACGATAATTGTTGGGATCCTCTTTTTTCCCCCTTTTGAAAATGGGGACAATGTTTGCCCTCCCCCAGTCTGCTGGGACTTCTCCTGTTCTCCAAGAGTTCTCAAAGATTATTGCCAATGGCTCTGAGATTACATTTGCCATCTCTTTTAATACTCTTGGATGTAGTTCATCTGGTCCTGGAGATTTAAATTCATTTAGATTAAGAAGGTATTCCTGTACTACCTCTTTACTTATTCTGTGCTGGATTTCCCCTGTTGTGACCTCTGTTCCATTATCCTCAGGTTGATCCTCCTTTTCCTTTTCTGAAAACACTGAGGCAAAGAAGGTGTTGAGTAATTCTGCCTTTTCTCTGTCCCCTGTTAGCATTTTGCCATCTTCTCCATGTAGTGGCCCTACCATTTCCTTCTTCCTCCTTTTGCTGCGGACATACCCCCAAAAACTCTTTTTATTGTTCTTAACCTCTCTAGCAAGCCTGAGCTCATTCTGCGCTTTAGCTTTTCTGACTTTACTCCTACACGTGTTTGCTATCTGATTGAATTCTTCTTTGGTGGTTTCCCCCTTTTTCCATTTCCTATACATGTTCCATTTAAAACTTAGCTCTGTTGAAAGTTCTTTAGTCATCCATCCTGGTTTCTTGAGACACCTCCCATTTTTCTTCCTCAATGGTACTGTTTGAAATTGTGCCTTCAGTATCTCCCTTTTGAGAAAGTCCCATCCATCTTGAAGTCTCTTCTCTTTTAGTATTCCTGACCATGGGATCACCCCTAGTATTTCCCTGAGTTTATTGAAATCAGCTGTCCTAAAGTCAAGAATGCATGTCTGACTGTGCCTGGCCTCTCCTTCCCATTGTATAACAAACTCCAGGAGAGCATGATCATATCTGTGCTGCATGGAAATCTGTTGTTTGCTTTGTGTAGGCATTTCAGTCCACAGTCCTTTTTGTTCTTATAAGAGTTACGTGATAAAGTTCAAGGGAATAAAGAATTGAGACTATTGTGAGAGGAGGAGGACAGTGGAAGGGGGAATAGCGGATAATTGCCTGTTGCTATTGCAGAAAGATTAACTGCTGGCTGGTTTGGGCTTTTACATTTCAAAGAGTTATTCCTTTGTCATTGAAAGAGGATCATGTAGGATTACATTGCTTCAGTGTTCTCATATAGCAATTGTTTTGGGTTCTGTTCTGTTCCTCCCCCTGCCATGGGGAAGGGAAGGCAACTCTTCAGTTCCAGTTATGTCTGTATGTGCCTTCAACTATGGGAAGAACATAAAAAATGGTTTCTGAAGGGCCCAAATCTTCTGATCCTAGGAAATCAGGAACTTTATTTAGACATTATAGATCAAAACTTAAAGTAGTGAAATGGCCAAGAACTTCTTCTGAGGTAGCAGTAGCTCTTCCAGATGGCTCCTGTTTCAGTGTTGTGCATTTCTTAACAGTTTTGTTTATGGTTATTTCTTTCAGAGCGATTTGTGGTCTTTAGGGATAACAGCTATCGAGATGGCGGAAGGCGCTCCACGTGAGTACCACCCAATTTCATGCTTTGCCATACCTTTTGTTGTTTGTTAAGATTCATTATGATTTGGCAGGGAATCCAGCTGGCTGTGATAAAAATGCAGGAAAGTAGTCTCCAAGCAAAGTGTTGAAATGATATAGGAAGAGGGAAGAATATTTTCTGTATATTAAACTATCTAATGTTGAGGACCAGCAAGGATTTCTCCCCATTGTTAGAGCAATGTATTTGTGCCTATTGACTGCAACTGTTTCTTGCTTCCTGGAAACATGCCACAGACCACCAGCCAAGAATGCGAAGACAGGCACCGGTCCACAGATCACCACCACCTTGAATAGCAGTGCTCTAAACCAACTTCCTCCAGCATTACACTCCAAATATCAGAGCCTGGGAAAATTAAAGGATTCTGGAAATTGTAGTTCAATTGTAGTCTGTTGTTTAGGTAAAATAATAGCCACTTTTTAAAAAACAACATTAACATTATTTAAACAACAAGATGTTTTAGTCATCAGTAACTTCTATTCTAAATGCTTATTACAAAAACAAAGTAGTTAATTTATCTTGAAGAAACCAAATTGACTTAAAAAAATAGTAATTGCATGTAACAATTATAACCTTAATAAAGTTCGATGATAATACATGTGTGCAACAGTGAGGGTTTTTTTAATGTTCATCCTGGATCATCAGGATCAGCTAATGGTTACACATTTTCTTTTTTAAAAAATCAAAATTAAAACTGAAAGAAAATGAAATAACAGAAACCCCTTAGTTTTTAAAGGCTGTTGCTTGAAGCTGGCAGCAGGCCAGTTCTTCAAGCACCATCACATACAACAGTGTACAGTATTTGACAGGAGTCTAGTGGCTGGTAAATTGGAAGTATTTGATGTGTCAGCTGAACAATGTGCCAACTTTAATACACACAAACCATACGTGTGATCAGCATTTGATCAGCTTTATTGACACCTTTATTGTTTTGTACAGGACTGGACAGTTTTCTACTTCAGGCATAGTTGTGGGAGATTGAGGAGAGACTTGGGACTTCCTATGTTTTCCTTTTTTCCACACCTGTCAAACTTGACAGTTTAGAGAGTATATGTGTGTGTGTGTGTGTGCGCGCACACACGTCTGTATAAATGTATTCATAAACAACTGGGTAATGTATGTGGGTGGGAATATATACATATATATATATATATATATATATATATATATATATATAGTTGATGCAGCCTAGTAACAAAAAAGCTCAGTTGCTGATTAACCTGTGCTTTGAATCTCTCCTCTGCCTTGAATTAGCTAATTAGCTTTGTATAAATGAAGATATGAGGCTGGGCAGTTTCGAGTCTTGGGGCCATTAGCCCACCTCCATGGTGACTCTAAGTGTATTCATCAGCGCGCTTGCAGAAAGCGCGGGATGAGTCCTTCCTGAATCTTCGTTTGCGAAGAAAAGCCAGAGAGAGAGAGAGAGAGAGAGACACTTTTGTCTTTGGTTACATGAGCTAAAAATGGGAGCAGTGGGAGAAGCAACAGACCATGGATTGGCCTGTTGTAATACTATTGTGGGAAATTAAAATGGTGGGGCTGCCATTCTGATTTCTTTCAATACTCTAGAGCAGCACTATTCTACTCAGTGTGGTGATTTGGTGCCAGTCCATGAGCTATTGGCTTCTGATCTGTGGCAAGTTTTCCAGGAAAGATAGAAACAGTTGTAGTCAAATGGGCACAAATATAGTGCTAATCCCTGGCACATTGGGGAAGAAAACCCAACTAGTCCATCACATCAGTTTACTTAAGAAGTACTGCTTTAAAGGGACACAATTGGAAGAGACCACAAGGGGCATTCAATTTAGCCCCCTAGCATGCAGGAGTATACAACTGGAGCGTTATGAAAGATGGTCTTCCAGCCTCTGTTTAAAGGCTGCCAAAGAAGGAGAGTGTGCCACCCTCTGAGGGAGTTAATTCCTCTGTTGAACAGCTCTTACTGTAAGAAAGTTCTTCCAAGGTTCACTCAGCCTTCCATCCTTTCGTAGGTCGGTAAAATGAGTACCCAGCTTGTGGGGGCAGTTAGCTAACACACATTGGATGCTGTTTAATGCAGTTAGATGTGTAAATAGCTATTGCTTAAAACAATTTGTAAGCCGCTCCGATAGCCATGTGGCTGAAGAGCGGGGTATAAATAAAATAAAAATAAAAATAAATAAAATAAATGTGTGATTTCTTGTAATTTGAATGTATTGATTCCTGTCCTAGTCTCTGGAGCAGCAGAAAACAAGCTTGCTCCATCTTCTACATCAATGCTGCTAAAAGTGGTGGTCCATGGACTGGTGATGGTCCCCAAGTAATCTGATGCTGGTTCCTGGGGAGCATCCAGAACAAGAATGAAACAATTGTAGCCAACGTGCACACATTTTGTACTGCTTCCTGGCATATTGTGGGGAAAACCTGCTAGTCTCCCACATCAAATAGCTTAGGAAGCACTATTGTGCTTGGCATCCCTTCAGATATTTAAAGATAGCTGTCATGTCACTTATCAACCTTTTCTTCTCCAAGCAAAACATACCCATCTCCATAAGCCATTCCTCATAGGGTTTGGCTCCCAGACCTTTTACTATCTTGGTCACCCTCCTCTGGACATGTGCCACCTTGTCAGTATATTTCTTGAACTCTAGTGCCCAGAACTGGACACAGTACTCCAGGGTAATGTCTGACCAAAGTAGAATCGAGTAATACTGTTACTTCCCTTGATGTGCTTCTTTTGATGCAGCCTAGAATTACATTGGCTTTTATGGCCATCACATCCAGAGAGTTTTGGTTAATTAAACTGGTGGGTGGCTCACAAAGCCAGCCATTGTGCTGGGCGACCAGAGGTCTAGCATCAGTGATGCACCCTTGAGTGGGACTCTGGGGGCCTATCAGCTGCCCAAGGATGCTGGGAGCTGATGATGCAGCCCTCATGCAGATAAAGATTGCTGTTCTAAACTGATGTGAAATGACAAATTTAGACAAAAGAGTGGAACTGCCTCTTAGCTAAGGTCCTTCATTGTATGGTCATCTTACTGTGAGAGCAAACCATGAATTAAAGGACATTTTTTTTTTTAGCAAGTGACTCAACAGGCTCAACTCCCTCCTTACACATGATTGTTGAGAGAGCACCATGTGGATCTTTGTGTAGAACCAAACACCTTTGTAAGAATGTTCTGCATATTCCATTATGTTGTGTACCTGATGCCTTCTGTTGTGATTTTTCAGCCCTTTGTGACATGCACCCCATGAGAGCTTTGTTCCTCATTCCCCGGAACCCAGCCCCCAGGTTGAAATCAAAGAAATGGTGAGTGTGTCCACCCTCTGCTCCCCACATATGTATTTGATTTGCATGCTGTAAAAAGCCATTATATCTTATTTACATACTGGGCACTGCAAGAACAAGCAAACACCACACATTCTTCTACAATAAAAACAGTCTGATTGGTTTCCCATTATAATTGTTGAAAAGTATGTGAGCAGTAGTAACTATAGTGAAGCGGAGAGATTTTTCAGATTGAAGCTATGAGCATTTATTGTAGCATACTAACTGAGAATCTCCCATATTTGAGTTCCTAGGGGAGGGATGGGGGGGTCTATAAGAATAATACTTATAAAAAAAACCTTCATTGGGCAGTGAACTTGCATGTTATGCATCACTGGAAACAGAGCATGCTAAAAATTTTGCCACCTGTCAGCTGTTTAGGTTTCTAGGAAGCCTTGCATTTACATGAGAAACCAAAATTTTAAAAAGCAATTTGTTTTGCATCTAAGGTCAGCAGTTTCCTTCCAGATTCTGTGGCTTCAAAATTCAAGGAAAAGTGGTCTTAAATGGGTTTAGGGCTGCCTTCCTAGAAAATGTGGCCATCTTCGGCTCAGCATGCGTGAAAGCTCTTGGACTGGAGATCACTTGGTATGTAGTGAGAAAAAGATGGCTCACTGGCTGCAAACCCCTTGAAGATGGAAGGTGAAGAAGTTAGTGAGATTTACTGATAAGTAGGAGGAGGATTTGGAGCCTTACCTGCTGCTTACAAATTGAAAGAGGGGGGAGGGGAGTGAAAAATGCTCAGCTTAGTTCTCCTTTCTATCATTGCTGCATCAGTTTTCAAATGGCCTTAATTCTCTTAAAAACAAGGAATGTTTCTTTTGCCCCCTTGCCATCAGCATAGAATCCACATGAAAATGAGTTTATTTTCTTTTATTGCTAGCATTCCTTTAGCACACTGCAGGACAATTTTGATATTTTGATAATACTTGCCATCATTCTTTTCTTGAATATTTGCTAAGTAGTATCCATACATTGTTGCAGGCATTTTGATTTAATCATCTTGTGGGGCTTTTCATCTTTTTCATTAAAAAAAAAAGAAAAGAAAGAAAAATCTGAGTGAAAGTCTAAACTCTGCAACATGGATGGGGAACTTGTGGCCATTGGGCTGTATGTAAATCTATGGCTGTATTTTGTGAATGGACCCTCTGTTCCATCACCTGCCATTCCCTTTGCTTTTAAAACAGGATTCACTTGTTGACTTCCACCTGTGAGTGGAATATACTGGTAAGTGTATAGTAGGACCTCTGTATCCACTGGGGATTGATTCAGGGGGGTTGGTGTGGATACAGAAAACGGTGAATAGTAGTGAACACCATTGAAAATAATGGGACTTCTGGTTTAAAATACCATAGAGTTGCCTTGGAGGACATCTAAAATGGCTAGAGAGGACACATTTTCTAGGAAGACTCTATGGTAGGTATGCTGTTTTGTGTCCCGTAGATAACTGAATCAGTGGATAATAAATCAGTGGTACGAGAGTCCTATAAGTGCTATATGCAGCTATGGCAGGTAAAGCCAAATCATAGTGCTATAATTGTATCAAATGAAAAAGCCCCAGGAGTGAGCTCTGAGCCAGTACAGTATAAGTGTACTGGCGCAGTGCTCACTCCTGGGGCTTTTTCATTTGATACGATTATAGCACTATGATTCGGCTTTACCTGCCATAGCTGCATCACGTGGAGTCCTGGGGTTTGCAGTTTGTTGAGGCCCTAGAGCTCTCTGGCTGAGAATTCTAAGTATACCTTCCTAAATTGCCAATCCCAGGATTCCATAGGATGCCAGTTAAAGTGAAATCATAAACTGTTTTATTTGAGATTTTAATTGAATACTGTTTTAATAGGTCTTGTTTTTTGTTTTAATACAAAATATTTAATATTTTTGTGAGCTGCCTTGATTTTTTATCTCTGAGAGAAATGCAGGATATATAAATCCAATAAATAAATAAAATTTGGAAGCTTCTCCAGTATTAATAAAGCAGCTGTAGAATCCTGCATTGCTCAGGAGGAGCATTCACCAGTGTTAGTGATTGTTCAGTTCCAATGGCTCCAGAGGATGAGTGCCTGACTTTTGGGGTACTGAAATATTCATCAGATTTCCCAGCATTCTCAGCTACTGACTATCAGGATCAACCACCAAAACCACACTACTCTGTATGAATGAGAAAACAACAACAATTGGGACACCCCCACATGCTTCGCACCTACAAAGTGAATCTACTGTACACTCTGTAGCCAATATATTAAGAGAGATGCCAAACAACCCTTCCAAATCTAATTAAAACCCATCCACCTGTTTATGAGTAACAAATAGAAAAACAGGGAGAACCTTTATTTTATTTACAAGGTTAGAGTATAACCTCAAAGAATTCTAAAAAAAAACCCCCAAACCCTACATTTTCTTTTGAATTGACTCATCATAATCTTTCAAATACTACCCTATATGAATGAAAAAAAATATTGGGATGCCCCCTTTAATAACTGAGATCTCTACAGTAAGCTTTTTGCATGCTGCATAGCTATATTTTTAAGTCTGACCATCCTAAGCATACCATCCAGTGTTGGTGAAAATTAAATTAAAAAAGTAATTTGAAGTCCCTCACCACCCCAGCCAAGAAGTTTTGGTATGCCACATGTCATGTATTTTTAGTCAAGACCATCCCAAACATACCCTCCAAATCTAATGAAAATCCATCTAGCCACTTTTACATGATGCAATAACAAATGGGAAAACAGACAGAAATGGAATTATTATATGTATAGATAACTAATCTTGTCTATACGAGGGGGGGGAAATATGAAAAGGCAGGCGTTCTCAATGATGCAATCTGCCTACATGGCCAAAAGAGCCCCCCCTAAACTCCACATGACCCCCTAGCCAGCTGGCGGCTGTGAGTGATTTACTCGCAATTTTAAGTCTGCCGCCACCATTAAAAAAAAGTTTCCCAGGGTGTGCACAAGCAACACTTTATATTTATTTATTTATTTATTTATATTTACTAATAAATAAAATAAAATAAAATAGTATAAAATTGCCATTTGATTGACTTACCAGACCCTCGCTGAGCTGAAAATCCAACATGGCAGCTGCAGCCGCTTTCCTTCTTTGCTAGGCCCCCTGTGGTTGTCCAGCCAATCAGATTGCACTGCCTGTTCATATCTGTCCGAATGTGAGTGTTCAAACAATCACACATTTGCATGTCATATGGAGCTTTTTTAAAAATCCATATGAAGCCCTGGACATGGCACACACTGACTGTGATGGATTTGGCTGCCCCCCTTCCGAATGACACAAATTTGTGCGCACATCCATATGAATCTTTCACATTTTGTTCGTATTATTTTGACTGTATAGACAGCACATATCACTTCTAGTGTGCCATATTTACCAGGCTGAAGCTAGATGCATTCTTGATCATCATCATCATCATCATCATATTCATTCATACCCCACCCCTCTGTTAAAACAATCGGGACAGCTTACAAAAATTAAAATACAAATACAGATTAAAATCGCTAAACACGACCCACCCCCACCCTCCCACCGGCATAAAAAGATATTAAACCAATATAAATGAAAAACAACTAATCTAAAATCAGATTAACAAAAATAATAAATAGCCAGCAGACTAAAAGAGACTAAAAGACTGAAAGTAGCTAAAAGACTAAAAGAGGCCAGGATCTAATTAGGAAAGGCCTGCTGAAAGAGATCCGTCTTTAGTGCTTTTTTAATGCTACTCAAGCTTGTCATCTGACGGATCTCGTTCAGCAGGCCATTCCATAATTTGGGGGTGATTACCGAAAAGGCCTTCTGGGAGGTTGCAGACAGCCTAGATTTTTGTGGCTGAAGCAAATTCCTCCCAGAGGACCGGAAGGGGAGGATTGTATGGGAGGAGACAGTTCCGAAGATAAGTTGGACTCAAGCCATTTAATAATAATAAATAATAATAATAACATTTATTTTTATCCCGCCCCTCTGTTAAAACAATCGGGGCAGCTTACAAAAATTAAAATACCAATACAATTTAAAATACCCAAACACCACCCACCCCCTCCCTCCCCCATAAAAAGATATTAAACCAAATACATTAAAGCGACTGATATAAAATCACATTAAAATAATAAATAATAAATAGCCAGCAGACTAAAAAGAGCCAGGAGCCCCTGAGGCTGGGAACTAATCAGGAAAGGCCTGCTGAAAGAGAGCCATCTTTAGTGCTTTTTTAAAGCTACTCAGGCTCATCATCTGATGGATCTCGTTCGGCAGGCCATTCCACAATTTGGGGGCGATTACCGAAAAGGCCCTCTGGGAGGTTGCAGACAGCCTAGATTTTTGCGGCTGAAACAAATTCCTCCCAGAGGACCGGAGTGCACGGGGAGGATTGTATGGGAGGAGGTGGTTCCAAAGATAAGTTGGACCCAAGACATTTAGGGCTTTAAAGGTAATAAGCAACACCTTATACTGGGCCCAGAAACTGATAGGCAGCCAGTGGAAAGATTTTAATACTGGAGTTATATGGTCTCTCAAAGATGTTCCCGAGACCACTCTGGCTGCCATATTTTATACCAACCGAAGTTTCCGGACCAAGCATGAGTGTAGCCCCATGTAGAGCGCATTGCAGAAATCTAGACGAGAGGTTACCAGCGCATGCACCACAGTCTCGAGGTCCCTTACTTCCAGGAAAGGGCGCAGCTGGCGTATCAGCCAAAGCTGATAACAGGCGCTCCTGACTGTCGCATTCACCTGACTAGTCATCTGAAGCGATGAATCAAGGAGCACCCCTAAACTGCGAACACAGTCCTTAACGGAGAGTGTGACCCCGTCCAGGACTGGAGATTGCAACCCAACTCCTGGTTTTGGGGCCGTTACCGTGAGCACCTCCGTTTTGTCTGGATTTAATCTCAATCTGTTTTTCCTCATCCAGCCCATTACTGCTTTTTAAGACCATCATTAAGAGGAGAGATGCCATCAGAATTTGAGACCGATGATCAGGACAAGGAGAAATAGATCTGGGTGTCATCAGCATACTGATAACACCCAGCCCCATAACTCCGAATAATCTCACCCAGCAGCTTCATATAGATGTTAAACAACATTGGGGACAGGATGGCACCTTGCAGAACGCCACAAGTAAGCTCCTTACTGCTGGAGCAGCTGTCCCCGAGCAGCAGCGTCTGGGACCTACCCAAGAGGAAGGACCGGAACCACTGGAGCGCAGTGCCTCTGATTCCTACCCCACTCAGGCAATCCAAGAGGATGCTATGATCTATCGTATCGAAAGCCGCTGAGAGGTCTAGAAGCACCAACAGGGGCACATTTCTCCTGTCGCTGCTTAGACACAGATCATCGGTCAAGGCAACCATGGCAGTCTCAACTCCAAATCCCATCCTAAAGCCAGTTTGAAATGGGTCTAAATAATCGGTTTCATCCAAGACCACTTGCAGTTGAAGTGCAACTGCCGTCTCGATCAGTTTGCTCAAGAATTGTAACATAGAAACCTCATTATAAATGAGGTATTGCAGGGAAGGTAAAGGATAAGGCATCATAGGGGAGGTCTGTAAAGAAGGAATCTCAAAATTACACTGCTGGATTAACTGAATATTCAAAATATGTTTTATTTATTGATAGGTCCAAAATTGAATTTACAGATGGAAAAACAAAGAGCAGCATACAGAGGCAGGAGCAGAGAGAGAGCAAGAAGCTTGATTTAACACTTACTTGTAATAGATCTAATCTCAGGGTCATTCAGAGGGTAGCACAGCCAGTTATATTTGACAAGAACAGGCTTAGACTGAATCTCCTACCTTCGTTCTCTTTCAGGTTAACTATCCCTCTTTAACTCTCAGTTCCAGCACTGAGGCTGTGCTTTCTTCCCCTCCACTCCCTGATTTTATCATGGAGGATGGGTTTCTCACTTGTCATGAAGCTGTCAGACATGCCAGATCGCTTTGTTATATACCCTGATATAGATGGCAAAGGAGGTGGGGATAACCTCACCAGGGTTGCTTCTTCCTTCCCCAGTAGCAGTGTGGTTTCTTAAGTGGAAAACACTTTCACATACAAATTATAATTGGATCATAAAGTGGAAACTAAAATAAGCCTGAAATAAGGATACTTATTTGAAACTCAGCTCTGTTAAAATCAATACACCATAATTTGGAGAAAATGTGTTGAGGATGGATGTATTAATATGAAATATACAGTACTGGTATTTCTTTTTCAGAAATCTTACATTTGGGGCAAAATTAAGTTGCCTAGGAATGCATTTTGATCCTTTCTCTGCATTCCCAATATTTTCCCCTGGTACTGCTACTGGTCCCTGGTTCAAAATTTCATCCTGCCTCTTAATCACCAAGTGGCCTTCAGGATTATGTTTTCTTTCATCCTCAGTTCACCTCCCATAGCATGGATCCCATAATACTAGGGGCACTCTGCAGAAGATAGTTAAATACCACTGAGATAATATACAGTATTGTGAAATGGAGAGGTAATGTGTTTGAAATGCTTTGAATAACTTGGCAAATGTGTTGTATGAACAATAACAGTAGTAGATAACGTTGTAATTTTGATGACTGGCTCCTGCACTGTGTCCTGTTCCCCACCCCCTATTCTTTTTAAGTCACACATGAGGAAGAACAAGGGAACCAGTCTGTCCAAGAAAAGTAGGCAGCAGAAATTGGACAGCTGTGTGTGCCAGATAAACACAGCTGTGTAGCCTCTTCTGTTGATCCATCCATCATAGTTTGCCACAGGCCAGTTGTTTGATCAGGAAGAAAATGACGAGAGTAGGGTATTCAAGTTGAGGGTGAAGTAAATAGAAAATTAAGTGCCCATACACATTCTTAATATTGTATTAGAAGCCTGCAGTGGAATTTTGGAGATACTAATCCAAAATTCTTTTTGTTAGCTCCTTTCTAATTTTCCTCAGTATTTCCTTTTCTGTGATGCTGAAAGAAATGCAAGTATGTGCTTTACACACTATAAAGCTGAATTGTTACCAACCTTGCACACTATAAAGCTTAAGAATTATATGTACCTTAATAACTACATGTTCAGAGTTACGACTACAGTGGGCCCTCATTATATTCTGGGGTTTGGTTCCAGGACCCCCTGTGGATACCAAAATCCATTGGATGCTCAAGTCCCATTATATACAATAGCATAGTAAAATGATGCCCCTTATATGAAATGGTGAACAGCAAGGTTTGCTTTTTGGAATCCCTCCCTCCCAAATATATTGAGCTGTAGTAGATTGAATCTGTGGGTCCAGAACCTGTGGATATGGAGGGCCGACTGTACCTAAAATAGTTTGGCTAGAGTTTAAGATAAATCACTTTCTTGTGGTGCTTTCATACTGAATGTCCTTGACAGTCTGGATCTTATCAGCTGGACTTGTAACACAGTGCATTCAGGGCCATGTCTCTGTGTGTGCATGCATGGATGTGCACAGACATTCTCACATACATGCCACACACGGTGTTCTCACTGTAGATATGGTAGTTAATCTTTGTTAGCTCTGCTTCGCTGATCAATTGAGGACACTGTACGCTGTTACCCAGTCCTTAGTGAGAGATCTTTGCACAGATTCATGGTGCCACGTTCAAGGTATATTGTCCTTGCAATATACAGATTCTCTATCAGAAGTTTTTGTACTCCAGAACTCTAATCAACCCCAGCTAGTTTTGAAAGAAGATGGGATTTCAATCCAACATCTTCTTCCCTACTCTGTGTTAATTCTTAAAATAGCTCTATGATTAGGCTAAGAGACAGAGTCTAGTCCAGGGTGACCCAGTAAGTTTTGATACTGAATAGGGTTTTTTTGCTTATGTAATGGAAGATCCAGACTCTTTGCAACAGGAACATGTATCCCTACTTACCTCTAAAGTATGGAATTCCTTCTCTTTATTCGGCTCTATTACATTAAATTGCCTGATTATAGTCTTGCAGGTTTTGTGGACTGGTGTTGATAAGTTGTTGGGTTTTTTTTCTTTTGTGCAGCAAGGAATATACCTCTATCATAGATGGTCATCCATGAGTGAAGCAAAGCTTTTAATCATGTAGAATATGTAAGGATGTTTAAAACAACCTTGTTCAATGGCTGCTGGGGGCTTATGATCTGCTTCTACAGAGTGGTATTCATAACAATTTTTACATCTGTAAAGCATTAACAAGCAGTCAGCTCCTGACCAGCCTTATAAAAGCCTGCTGTAAAATTGGTGATTAAGACACACTGAGCTGTTCATGTTTGTTTTCATAAAGATCTGTAGATTTTGCACAAATTGTTTGTTTTATGCAAACAAATTATATAAGCTCAAACTGGGCCACTTAGACCATTTTTAGCTGTCAGCTTTGCATGATAGATGGCAGTTTGGCATTCTGAGAGTATATGCATTTATCTGGATTTTGTATACAATTGAAACTTATTATGCCTAGTTGAACCCAAGGCAGAAAGGATGTCTTTCTTGTTTTTCATGCAGTAACCTTAGAGTTAAAGAGATCCCCTCACTCTTTCTTTTTAAATAACCAAAAAAGTTAAGGATTCAAAGCCTTTAAGTCTAGATTTATCAACTAAAAGCTTTAGTCGATTAATCTGTGAGGACAAATTTTAACCTGTGGAGCTGAGACTTAAAGGTATGAAACTGTTAGGTTTTTAATGATCTTTTCTTCTTAGGAAAAGTGGAAATACTATACAGAGTTTAATACATGTAAATCCATTTTTGCAAAGACCTTTATCATGGAATGTTCCTGGGAATTTTTATGTTCAAGCACTCACATCCCTGAACAGTAAACAAAAGTTATATTATACTTCCTTCCACATCACAAGAAGATGTCGCTATAGTGTAGTCAGGATAAGACATGCATTTATTTATTTGTTATTTCTACTCTATTTCTATTCTGCTTTCTGCCAAAAAAAGGGAGAGCTGAATGGCTTCTTGTAGAGGCCTTCAGGGCTTATGTGAGGGTCCATATCCCTGCCACCCATTTAGCCTGCTGTACATTCAGTTGAATGCCCAGATAGACCTAATGTGGCAAATGAGGCACTTTTTAAGTTTCTTTAAAATTATCTTTGGATGCTACCTATAGTATACTCCTCTATCTCAGTTAATGAAGTTGATGAGTTCTTAGGCATTACTTCCTTAATAGAAAATTTGGTACCAGAGGCAGAAATCATATGGAAAAAATCAGGAGAAGTTCCTATACCACAAAAAAGAACAGTTCAATATATTTTTAGAAAACATTTTATCCAAAATTAACAATATGCACATGTGAAATGAAATACCTGTTAAGGTAAGCCTTGCATAAACAAACAAAAACATTTCGAACCTCCTTGAAGGCATCTTCCAAAAGCATACAGGAGTGATTTTGTTTTCCCTGCCTCCACTTTTCTTCTGGTTCCTGTTTTAGTGGCCAGATTTTTAGATCTTTAAAAAAAATGCTGGGAGTAGCTGGTGAGGTAGCTTTATCTGATTTCCCATTTTCTATCTGCTTTACTATTTATGCATGCTCAGTAAGGGGTTTTGGAATAAGTTGTTGTTTACCTTGCCTGTTGTGGGCAGGCACACACTGTTACAGTGGGATCAGCTAGATAAAATCCCATTCTTTTCCAGCTGAAGCTTTATTGTATTGCTTACTGCAGACATGCTATTGCAACTACACACCAAAGATCTGTTTTTCTCCAGCCCTCCTTCACTATCCTTCCAGTGCCAGGGCTGCTAGAAAACATCAAGCTACTAAGAGGACAAGAAAAAAAGGGAGGGGGCTGTGGGGATGAATTTGTTGCAGCCACAAAGATCCAGGCTTGCGACCACCTCCCAGAGGGCTTTCTTGGCTGTCGCCCCCAAATTGTGGAACGGCCTGCCGGATGAGATCCGCCTATTGACATTGTTAGACAGCTTTAAAAAGGCTGTTAAGACGGATCTCTTTAGGCAGGCTTTTCTGGAATAGCTAATCCCGGCCTCAGGACCCCCCTCTGGAAGTTGATTCTGGAGCTCCTTACTGATGCTGCTCGCTAGGAAGCGTTTTTAATAACAATTGTATTATATGTTGATTTTAATTTGTATTGATTTAATAATGTTTTAAGGGGGGGAAGGGATTTTGAGTTGTTTTATACTATGTACTATTTTACTGTTGTAAGCCGCCCCGATTGTTCTCAGAGGGGCGGGATATAAATAAATTTTATTATTATTATTATTATTAAAAGGACTTTGTAAAAAGAAGGGGTTTTTTTGTCAGAGGCTTTGTTAACTAAGGTATGTCTTTACTTTCAGTGTAAGTTTGATACTATAAGATATATATATAATAGGAAACAGACAGATTACCTTTGTTGTGACACATACTTACTTCATGTTTGAAAAGGTGTGTTCTAGATTACATCTTATATTGTTCAAGGTCGCTCTGATCTTCCTTTCAAGAGTTTATGGTAAATGACAAGCAGGAAAGTGACCACAGCATCTATTTATAGACATTTACAACCCCATTTATGCAAGTGCTTTGGAATAAAGCCAACTCTCTCCCACCCCCATAAATCCAATATGACTTCAATAGATTGAAGTGAAATTCACCATTGCAAAAATACAGTGGAAAGTGCATTGCGCTCTTGCAGCTCATTCAGAGGTTCATTTAAAGCCATGAAGATGTTAGGGCATATAATACTGGCCTTTATCTCCAAAGATGTAGACATTCATGTATACATGCATGTATCCCTGCAGCAAAGGGGTTGAGGAAGTTCTTTTATATTACATGGGGAACATAAGTAAATTGCAAAATGATCCATTTTTTAAAGTCTCCGATATGATGTCATTATATTTGCATCTCTCTCACACATCACACACAAACATGCAAAAGAACACATAATTATTTTTTATTAGTTATTTATACCCTGCTGTTCAGCCACAAGGCTATCAGAGTGGCTTACCAATTATTTTAAGCAATAGCAATGTACACATCTACACTGCATTAAGCAGTTTCCAATGTGTGTTAGCTAATTGCCCCCACAAGCCGGGTACTCATTTTACCAACCTACGAAAGGATGGAAGGTTGAATAAACCTTGGAGCCCTCTGGAATCGAACTTGCAATGTGGTGACTTGCAGTACTGGCATTTAACCACTGTGCCCATGGCAATTGACATCAAATGCCACCTTCTGGAATACTGAACCTTGGCTTGTTAAATACCTGTGCATCTTTCAGTTGCCCTGTGTAACTGGCAGAGGAATTTGTAACTTTAGCAAAATTTGCCTCCATAGTTGAGGTTGTACAGGGCAGAAAGAAAGTTTGTTCTTTAGTGTTACACAGTACCTCTGATTGTCATTTAAATAAATAAAAATAAATGAATAAAAAATAAAATAAATGTATACCCATAAACAGGCACCTGCTGGTACTGTCATCAAATATGAACGTGTGAATCAGCCAATTGATTGAAATCCTTTTCCCAACTTTTTCTCCTACCTACTTTTTATTTTTCCTCCTGTTGAATGCACCAATTGATTTGTATGTTGAGGAAGAGTTGTGCATCTTCACATTGTTTATTTAATCTCTTCCTGAATCCCAAAATATTACTTTATTATCCCAATTAGTATATTGAAAGAAACAGCCATTATAAATCTGTCAGCTTTGGAAGATAAAACTTTTTTTCTACTGGAGCTTTGGAAGATAAAACTTTTTTTCCTGTCTTGTCTGCCAGCACTGATTTGGACTAATTTCTTTTATTTACCAAAGCCGCATGCTGTGCTGGGAGTCCATAAAAATCTCTCTTTATTGTGAATCTTTGCTACTTATTTGTGCTTTATAATAGAATTAAAATGAGTTCTAAGAATTTATAATAATGGAAGAGCTTGAGAAAAAAGTTCTAAGCATTCCATCACATGGCCTGGGAAGGTAATAGTTTGTTAATTTTCAGGAAAACAAAAGAGCAGCCAAAAATTCTAGAAGATATCCTGAGTAACACCTAACTGATCTGACAGTAAAACCTGACATTTTACTTTTGTAAGTCGAAGTTATCAGTGGCTTCTGGACCATATAGTTATATGTAGCTTTCAGATTCAGAAGCCATTATTCTTTAGAAGTTCAATTGCTGGGGAATTAAGAGCCATGAATATTTAACTAGTGGAATAGAATTGACCAGAGCCCTTGGCATAACATTTTCATGGAAATTGCCTGCACACAATTAGTTTGTACACATTAAGCATGCTCTTCCTTGATAGAATTACAGAGTTTGAGGGGACCTCAGAGGCCACCAATCTAACTCTTAGCTTTTGTTGGATATCATATTTTCAATATGATCTTCAATGCTGAATCTAGCTATCTGCCCAACATTTAGACTGCTGGTGTTAGATCCAAATCCGACATGTCAGTGCATTTGTTCACTGTCTCTGTTTATGCATGTTGGGAGCAAAGAGGCATCAGTGCTTGAAGTCATTAGTGAGAGAGGGGACTCCAGAGAGCATGCTTGCCCTTTTGTTTCACCTGTTTCTTTCTAAAATCTATGTATCTGTCAGAAGTGAGGGCCACACTTTGTTGAGTCGTGTCTTAAGTGAAATGACGGTGACAGGACTTATGGGGGCAAACCTTCCTTCAATCCTGTAAACTAGGAAAGCTGTGTGCAGCAACAACTCCCTGCCCCTTATGACAGACAGATGATGAGTGGAAATATCACCTCTCTCTGACCTCATCTAGGTTTGTAAATCTCTCTCTTTCTCTCTCTCTGGCTTTTCTTCGCAAACGAAGATTCAGGAAGGACTCATCCTGCGCTTTCTGCAAGCACGCTGACTAAAAAGACCAATCTGAGATAAACAGGTCCGGTTGCAGAAAGCACAGCAGAAGGTCTCCTTGGGTGATGTTTCTGGGTTGTGATTCTTTCTGCGTTGTCGTTTCTCTTCAAGACTTGTTCAGCGTGAGTTCTCAAATAAGCCTGCAGCATTGTGGATAGCACATCTCCATGCCTCCCGATGTGAGGCCAGGGCGGACCATTGTTGGTGATCAATTTGGCCGAGCCTGAGATAGCATTATATGTCAGGGATATTTACACCAGTGAAGAGATCCATGTCATCAATACTGGAAGTCAGGTGGAGAGCATCTGGATAAAAATTAAAAGGGAGGGAAACAACAGGGATGTTATTGTGGGACTCTACTACAGACCCCCAAGTGTCCTGGGCCCAGTGCTATTCAACATCTTTATCAATAATTTGGATGAGGGAATTAGGGGCATACTTAGCAAATTTGCAGATGACACCAAATTAGGAGGAGTAGCTTATACCCTAGAGGACAGGATCAAAATTCAAAATGACCTGGATAGATTGGAGAGCTGGGCCAAAGCTAACAAAATGAAATTCAATATGGAGAAATGTAAGGTACTGCACTTAGGGTGAAAAAATGAAATGCATAGATACAGGATGGGGGAGATCTGGCTGAATGAGACTACATGTGAAAGGGATCTAGGAGTCCTAATAGACCACAAGTTGAACATGAGTCAACAGTGTGCTGCGGCAGTTAAAAAGGCCAATGTGATTTTGAGCTGCATCAATAGAAGTATAGCGTCTAGATCAAGGGAAGTAATAGTGCCACTCTATTCTGCCTTGCTCAGACCTCACCTAGAATACTGTGTCCAGTTTTGGGCACCACAATTCAAAAAGGATATTGACAAATTGGAGCATGTCCAGAGAAGGGCAACTAAAGTGGTGAAAGGTCTGGAAACGATGCCTTATGAGGAGAGACTTAGGGAGCTGGGTATGTTTAGCCTGGAAAAGAGACGGTTAAGAGGCGATATGGTAGCCCTGTTTAAGTATTTGAAGGGGTGTCACATTGAGGATGGAGCAGGCTTGTTTTCTGCTGCTCCAGAGACTGGAACATGGAGCAATGGATGCAAGCTCCAGGAACAGAGATTCCACCTCAACATGAGGAGGAACTTTTTGACAGTAAGAGCTGTTCGGCAGTGGAACACACTCCCTCGGAGCGTGGTGGGGTCTCCTTCCTTGGAGGTCTTTAAACAGAGGCTGATTGGCCATCTGTCGGGGATGCTTTGATAGTGATTTCCTGCATGGCAGGGGGTTGGACTGGATGGCCCTCGTGGTCTCTTCCAACTCTGCAATTCTATGATTCTATGATTCTATGTACATATGTACCATGTACAGTGGTCTCTTCCAACTCAGCAATTCTATGATCCTATGTATTTCTGCATGGCGGGACATTGGACTGGATGGCACTTACAGTCTCTTCCAACTCTATGATTCCATGTACTCAGTCCTTTTTGCTTCCTTCCTGTCTGCTTCCCTCTTCTCCCAAGAAGGTAGTTAGTCCTTATTCTCCTTTTGCCTGGGAAGAGAGCATCCATAAGGCTCCAACCTCATAATGGCTTACACACACGCATAAGAGCCAGCTATTAGCGGCTCTGGTATTGAAGTGTTGGTAATATTCTTTTGTCTATCTCCTTTCCTATCCCAAGATGGATTTTCCGAAACAACAAATGTAAGGTTTTTTTGTTTGTTTGTTTTTTTACCATACAAGAGCATCCTGAATACTTTCTCCTGTTTCTACCACAAGCTCATATTGCACTGGGTCTGCTGTACTCTGCTTGATATGAGTGTTTGTGTGTATGTGCCTTCAAGGCACCTGTAGATTTATGGCGACTCCATTCTTGTGATGCACAGGGCAGGGGTGGAGGTCTTTAATAGGAAAGCAAGTCCATAAGACACAGTTACTGAACTCTTTCCCTTCCGTGCCTAGCCTCTCAGACATTTACCGGAGACTTCTTCCTTTCCCCCTCTGAAACCAGAAGTGAACCTGGAATAGGGATGGTAAATCTTGATTTTTCCAAGTCCCAACATATGTTGATAGTAATTAAACCATTCTTATTGTCCCATATCATTGAGACATTCAGGAAAATCCAGCAATGTTGCAAAACAAAACCATGTGTAGCTGCAACTGCAGTTGACCTGAGTTTCTTTTCCAGCTGCATAACATTTGGATTGTGTAACTTTTGAACCAGCAAAGGCTGCAGGCACCATGTCAAACACTTCACCAAATTGTTTGTATAGGGCTATAGTGTGTGTTTAGCTTTCCATTTTCTGTAGTTTTCTCAAGTATATAGTGAAAATCAATATGTGAGTGAGGGTTTTTTTTCCCCCTCAAGAAGCTGTGCAGTTTCTCAAAAACTTGTGTAGTTCTCAAAACACTCAGTTTATGTTGTTCCAGGAACAAAAAATAAGTTCCCGCAATTTTTAGGAACCTTTGCTGTGCCATTTTTCTTCAAATATAAGTTTCTCAAGAGGTTGAAAACTCTAAATCCAACCCCAATCATGAATTTGATGGATTTCCATTCCATCCCCAAGATACTGAACTAAAGAGAAGTGAAACATTTGAAGTGGGGAAGTTCAGCACCCTTCTCCCTTTTTATTGTGACTTTGCGACACCATGGGGCGGGGGAGGGGGGAAGCACAGGCTTGTCAGCATCACATCTAATTTGCTTTAAAGGGTAACCAAAAACATTGAGCTAAATGCCTGTTACAGAACCAAATGTCCTGGTAGTTTTTGATTTTCCCAGATTTGGGACGGGTGTAGAAGGATTTATCAAAAGAAGATTGTGCTAATTGAAGCTTGTTATGTGAGAAGCCAGAAAAATTATAAACTTCAGGGGTGCATCATGTTCTCATCAAATGAAAAACCAAGCCCAATACGAACTTCTAGATGACTCAGTCCTCCCAATACCACCTGGTTTTTAATCAAGAAATGTATGCATACAAGTGTGTTCATAAAGAAACACTATTCAATTCAATGGTATTTATGCTTCTTTAAGCATCATGGGCCACTGTCCAGTCTAATTGGAAGCATGGCTGTCGCTGCCATTCCTGAAGCTGCCACCAAAATTGAACTGCTACTATGGTTCCTGTTACTGCCAAAATCTGATGCCAACTGTGGTTGCTCTCTAGAATACCAGTTACCAGTCTTCAGGGTAGAGTGTATCCCCTTCCCTTCTGGAAGGGGAGGCCAGAAAGACCGGGGGGCTTGTCTAGACAAGAAGATATAATGTGGATTAATGCACAAGTGCAACAGCGTTCATTTGTCTCCACAGTTTTTGGGGAAGATCACTGGTATGCAAAGTTATCTGTGTTGGAAGTTCAAACTGAGGCATTCCCACAAATAAAGCTGGTGGCCATGAGTGAATTCTTTGTTCAGTCATCACCCATTTTTGCAAGTCTAGTTTCATTGGCAGCAGCAAGTTGGAGAAGCAAAGAATACATATATAAGCTCAGGGGCTGCATATAGTCTTCAGCCTGTGTGTTGTCTGCTCCTAGTATATAGGATTGGAAAATTATTCAGTCAGGTTAGTAGGTTTGAACATGGGAAGTGGAGAACTGGTCTTTTTTCTTTTTCTCAACGATGTGCTGTTGGTATGCCAGGAATAAACACTTCTGGAGCTATTAGGAAGTATTCTTCAACATTACTTAGTAAGATTTGGATTGGCTTTCTGTATCTCTGCTCAGTTTATTTTTCCAAGCCAGTCTGATATGATCTGAGAAGTAATTCGACTATTTGGGCTTGAATTCCTAAAAATGCCAATCAAATAGGTGGTCTTCTATTAGAGAATCTCTTTCTGTCAGACTTTCTGTGGGCCAAATACATCTATACTATTAAATGTTAACATATGTCTATTTCTGCGTTTCCTCTTCATAATGGGCAGGTCAAAAAAGTTCCAGTCCTTTATTGAAAGCTGCTTGGTAAAGAATCATGGCCAGAGGCCAACCACCGAACAGCTGATGAAGCACCCATTTATTCGAGACCAGCCTAATGAAAGGCAAGTGCGCATCCAACTGAAGGACCATATTGACAGGACTAAGAAAAAACGTGGAGAGAAAGGTAAGTCAAGAAATTTATTTATGTGTCATCAATAAGAGGGACATTGTGTTGGTTTTTCATTTTTTTCCCCCTGCTTTTATCATAGTAGTCACTGTTTGACAAGAACTTTTTCATACCATATATTCCATGAGGGATGAGAGCGAACCATATTTTTGGAAGGTGTGTGGTTGTGTTCTGTGCCTTCAAGTTATTTCCAACTTATGGTGAGCCTTAGGCAGACCTATCATGGGGTTTTCTTAGCAAGATTTGTTCAGAAGGGGTTTGCCTTTGCCTTTCTTTGAGGCTGAGGGAGGGTGACTTGCCCAAGGTTACTCAGTCAGTTTTCATGGCCGAGCAGGGATTCAAGCTGTGGTCTCCAGAGCTGCAATCCAACACTCAAACCACTACACCACACTCACTGTCGTTTTTGGAATGAAAAGTAGCATTTCTCTGGTACTAAGAAAAATAAGAATTTGAAGTGATAGGTTGGAGGACTTCCCAGAATAAATGAGAGAAGAGAGATGAGGATGTTTCCTAGGTTAGTCCAGATGGAGAGAAGCCACCTTTTAGAACAAATATCCAATATCACTCTTCTTGTTGTTCATCTGTTTACTTCACATTCACCTCTACAAAGGAAGAAACTTTTAGGAAAAACTTCTTTACTGTAAGAGCTACTCAATAGTGGAATAAATTCCTTTGTAGAGTGTTCAACTCTCCATCTTTGGAGATCTTTAAACAGAAGTTGGATGGACATCTTTCAAGAGTTTTGTTGTGTATTTCTGCATGACAGGGCATTGAGCTAGATGGCCCTTGTGGTCCCTTCTAACTCTTAAGATTCTATGGTTTTTTGAAAACATCAGTTGCCACTGTCCAGGTTTAAATTGGCACAATGATGCTGATTTTGATGGGTTTTCCTTTCCAACCAAGACATGGTATTCTTGTGTGCTTATGCAGGCTGTAACCATGGTGCAGGCATGGTTTGGCTTGTGTATACTTACATGCAGCAGTTCATTTAAACAGCCATGGGGACCCATGCTAAATGTAGTATTAGCAATCTCTTTTTAGTGTTTTTGGATAAACCATCACATTCTCTTTCATTTTCGTTAAGTTATATGGCACTGTAAAAGCACTATGAATATTTCAGAGAAACAGGCAACAAATCACCAAGTTTATTACACTGTAATGTTTAATGCCATAATATTTATAAAAGTTATATGCTTTTTGAAACAACAGATTTGATTTTGATTGAGCAGACTCATAAAATGAAGAGCTATTATCAGACAAAACTTGTTGAACGAATGCATTTTCAGCTTGCTTACTTCAGAATATGAATTTATTGGATTTCTATAATGCCAGTGAACATTTCTATAAAATATTTTAAATTAACTCATCACTCTTTCTCCATCTTTGCATACTCTCCCCCACCCCCACCCCCCCAAAATGAAAGTCAATCTAGATTTGAATAATAAAAGGAAAGATCAGGGGCTCTTAATTAAACCCACAACCCCTTCCACAGACACACAACTTCAGTCCAATCAAGATCCCCTCCAACATTCTAAAAACAGTAGCTAAAATGGTCAAGATAAAGTAACTGCCTTCAAAAGACTGGTACAAATTGTCTATAGTTTGAATTGTATCAATACATTCAAAAGCACATTTTAGTGTAATGTTAGAGATGTATTGTTTCGCAAACGAAAGTTGTAGCTATGAGATAGGCAGTAATTGGATAAATATGAGAGTCTCATGCAATAATTTTCAAGGAGATAGGTGTATTAGTTTGTTTCAGCTTAAAGAAAGGCAGGGTTATCTAGTAGCATCTTTGAGGCTAAAAGATATACAGTATTTCAATTTAAGCTTGTAGAGTCCTTTCCACTTCATCAGAAAATGGAATAAAGCATCTGTGCATAGACATATATACAGTGGGATGTGAAGGTAAGGGCAGTGTGAATTGTAATGGAAATGCGATACATGCTGGTGTAGTGATGGAATGACAAGTATCATCTTAAGGATGGTCATAAAAAGTAGTGAAAAGGGTAGACTGTAGACCGGTTTTGCATTTGAGCATAGAGAAACAGGTAAACATATATGTAGTGAAGAAAAATTCTTTTTATGGTGCATTGGTATGAGTATAGAAACAGTAAAATATTGCCATAAAGCAGGTAAGAGGACTATCTTTTTATAAAATGTGTGGCTCTGATAAAATCTCATATTTTGATATACATAGTATGCTAAATAGGCATTGTCTGTGTTTCAAATGACTGGTAACAGATTGGAATTTGTAGATCTGTCCCCATTGAATTGTTTCATTTTCCAATCTTCCTTTAATTTTTTTTTAATTTTTTTTTTTTAGTCATGAACTATTACTTGGAGTTCCAAGATTAAATGTTCAGGAAGTGCTCTGCACTTGGTTTTTGGGTATTCCCATTTCTAATGACAGATCTGTGTCCCTTTGCTTTAGAGATCATCCTGTTTTGGACATTTCACATCATTACAATTTCACACTGCCTCCGCCCCCTCCATGTCCCGCTATAAGACTTCCTTTGTTGTTATTGTTATGTGCCATCTAGTTGGCTTTGATGTATAAGTGATGTTAAGAATGAGGGACCTCAAAAGACACCTGTTATCAACAGTCTTGCTCAGGTCTTGCAAATTCAGGGGTTCCTTGATTGAGTCAATGCACCTGTCGTGCAGTCTTCCTTTACCCTATTAACTCAGGTTTTACTGAGTGCTACATCTTTTCTACTAAGTTATGTCATCTCATATGTTCAAAGTAAGATGGTCTCTCATTTTGGCTTCTAATGAGAGTGCAGGCTTGGATCCATTTATTTGTCTTTTTGCCGTTTATAGTATCCCCCAAATTCCTTAAAATGATTATCTTGCTACACGAGGGCCAGCGTGGTCAAGTCAGATATGGCGATGCTCTTTCAGAGCACTAATGGAGTGAAGCAAGGTTGTGTTCTTGCACCAACTTTATTTACAATCTTCTTTAGCATGATGCTCCAAAGGGCTATGGCAGAGCTTGAAGAAGACGACGGCATCTATATACGTTACCGTACTGATGGTAGCTTGTTTAACTTAAGCCGTCTGAGGGCTCAGTCGGTGAGCTGCTCTTCGCCGATGATGCTGCCCTTGTTGCCCACACAGAAGCAGCTCTGCAGTGCCTAACATCCTGCTTTGCAACAGCTGCAGAGCTGTTTGGGCTGGAAGTCAACCTGTAGAAAACAGAAGTTCTTTACCAGCCTGCACCACAGGACGAACACCACCACCCCCACATTGCCGTTGGCAAATCTGTGCTCAAGTCTGTTCAGCAGTTCACCTACCTGGGAAGCATCATCTCCTCAGATGCCAAGATTGACAAAGAGATCGATCACAGATTAACAAAGGCATATAGTGCATTTGGAAGACTTCACAAAAGAGTCTGGAGCAATAAACACCTGAGGCAAAGCACAAAAATCAGTGTGTATAGAGCCATTGTACTGTCTATCCTCCTTTATGGATCTGAAACATGGGTCACCTATCGCCACCACCTACGACTCCTCGAGCGCTTTCATCAGCGCTGTCTATGCACAATCCTAAATATACACTGGACTGTCTATGTGACGAATGTTGCTGTCCTTGAGCAAGCAGGGATCACCAGTATTGAGGCCGTGGTATTGAGAACACAGCTGCGCTGGGCAGGGCACGTTTCTAGGATGGAGGATCATCGCCTCCCAAAAATACTACTCTAGGGAGAACTCGCCACGGGTCAGCATAAGAGGGGCACTCCAAAAAAGCGATACAAAGACTCCCTGAAACAACATCTCAGGCTCGGCCAAATTGATCACCAACAATGGTCCACCCTGGCTTCACATCAGGAGGCATGGAGACGCACTATCCACAATGCTGCAGCCTTATTTGAGAACTCACGCCGAACAAGTCTTGAAGAGCAACGAAAACACAGAAAGAATCACAACCCGGAAACATCACCCAAGGAGACCTTCTGCTGTGCTTTCTGCAACCGGACTTGTTTATCTTGGATTGGCCTTTTTAGTCATCAGCGCGCTTGCAGAAAGCATGGGATGAGTCCTTCCTGAATCTTTGTTTGCGAAGAAAAGCCAGAGAGAGAGAGAGTATCTGTAGAATTCTCCTTCCTCACCACATTTCATAGAATCATAGAATTGTAGAGCTGGAAGAGACCACGAGGGCCATCCAGTCCAACCCCCTGGCATGCAGGAATACACAATCAAAGCATCCCTGACAGATGGCCATCCAGCCTCTGTTTAAAGACCTCCAAGGAAGGAGACCCCACCATGCTCTAAGGGAGTGTGTTCTACTGCTGAACAGATTAGTTGATTTTCTTCTTGTCAGCTCTCTTAACTGTCCAGCTTTCATAACCGTATATAAAAACATGAAATACTATGACATGGATTATTCTGACTTCGCTATTTAATGACATATCTATACACTTAAGGATCTTACCTAGTTTCTTTATAGCTGCCCTTCTAAATCTTATTCTTCTTCCAGTTTCTTGATTATAATCTCTACTTTGATTGATGACTGAGTCAACTTTTTGACAATTTCAGTGTCTTCATTGTCCACTTTACAGTTTATAAATGTTCTGTGGTCATTACTTTTGTTTTCTTAATATTCAGGTCTAATCCTGCTTTTGCAATTTCTTCCTTAAGTTTCCGTTATAGTTGTTCAAACTATTTCTGTTTCTCCTAGTAATGTGGTGTCATCTGCATATGCTATATTACTGCTGTTTCTTCCTCCAGTTTTCATATCTTCTTCCTCTGAGTTTCAATCCTGCTTTCCATAAGATATGTTTCATGTATAAATTAAACATGATGGATGATAAAATGCTGCCTTGTCTGACTCCTTTGTCATTTGGAAACCATTCTGTTTCTCCATGTTGTGTCCTGACAGTGACCGCTTGTCCTGAGTATAGGTTATACATCAGGACAATCAAATGTTGTGGCACACCCATTTCTTTTAGAGTGATTCCTAGTTTATCATCATCTACGCAGTCAGAGACTTTGCTATACAATTGCCCCTCCACTTTGCGGCTTTCACACTCGCGGTTTTGATTATTTGCGGTTTAGCCCCGAGCCCCTTCGGGAAGGCTGGCAAGAGGCGGGGCAACCTCCTGCCTGCACCTTCCCTGGCCTTCCAGAGGCAGCTCTGGGGCGTCAAAGCCCCGGAGTCCGCTCAGGAAGTTAGGGAGGCAGGCAGCCTCCCTCCCTCCCACCTGCTGCCTTCCCCAGTCTTTCTAAGCAGGCTCCAGGGCATCAAAGCCCTGGAGTCTGCTCAGAAAGGCCACGGAGAGGCAGGGCAGCCTCCTCGCCACCTACCCGCTGCCTTCCCCAGCCTTCCTAAGTGGGCTCCGGGCTTCTAAGCCCCGAAGTCCGCTCAAGAAGGCCGGGGAGATGCAGGGCAGCCTCCCTCCCGCCCAACCGCTCCCTCCCCCGGCCTTCCTAAGCAGGCTCCGGGGCTTCAGAGCCCCGAAGTCCACTCAAGAAGGCCAGGGAGAGGCAGGGCAGCCTCCTCCCCACCTGCCCACTGCCTTCCCCGGCCTTTCTAAGCAGGCTCCAGGCTTCTAAGCCCCGAAGTCCGCTCAAGAAGGCCGGGGAGAGGCAGGGCAGCCTCCCTCCTGCCCAACCGCTGCCTTCCCCGGCCTTCCTAAGTGGGCTCCGGGGCTTCAAAGACCCAAAGTCCACTCAAGAAGGCCGGGAGAGGCAGGGCAGCCTTCTCCCTGCCTTCCTGCTGCCTTCCCCGGCCTTCCTAACCAGGCTCCGGGGCTTCAAAGCCCCAGAGTCTGCTCAGGAAGGCTGCGGAGAGGCAGGACAGCCTCCTCCCTGCCTGCCCGCTGCCCTCCCCGGCCTTCCTAAGTGGGCTCCAGGGATTCTAAGGCCCAGAGTCCCCTCAGGAAGGCCGCGGAGAGGCCGGCCAGGCTGGCTAGACACCCTCTCACTACTTCCCTCCCTCTGGAGGGGGTTGCGGGAGGAGTGTTTTTTATTCGTGGTTTTTCCACATTTGCGGGGGTCTCAAGACCCTAACCCCCGCGAATGTGGAGGGACAACTGTAATCTTAAAGCACAAGTTGGTTTTTTCCCATGAAATTCTTTGCTGTGTTCCATTAATTGCTGTATGTTTGCAAAATGATCTCTAGTGTGTCTTCTGCTTCTGATTTCCTATTTTGGCAATTTTTCTGGGTTATTATTCAGCAGGCAATTCTGTCAAAGTCCTCACTGATCTCTGGAATGAGGAAATGGTCATAGCTGTGGACACAATCTCCCTTGAGTATCCTCTCAGTGGCCGGTGTCTTTCATAGTGGAGTGAAACTAGCCTCCTGGTTTTCCAGGGAACTGGTGGCAATGAAACAAATGAGACAGTGACTAGAATCATAGAGCTGGAAGGGACCACAAGGGCTTTCTAGTCCAACCCCTTGCCCTGCAGGAATACACAATCAAAGCAGTCCTGACAATTGGCCATCCAGCCTCTGTTTAAAAACCTCCAAGGAAGGAGAGGCAGTGCATTCCATTGTCAAGCAGCTCTTGCCATCAGGAAATTCTTCCTAATGTTTAGGTGGAATCTCTTTTCTTGTAGTTTGAGTCCATTGTGCCATGACCTAGTCTCTGGAGCAGCAGAGAACAAGGGCATCCCTTCAGATATTTAAAAATGGCTACCATGTCACCTCTTAACCTTCTCTTATCCAGGCTAAATATCTAAGCCGCTTCTCATAGGTCATGGCTTCCAGACCTTTTATCATTTTGGTTACCCTCCTCTGGACATGTTGCAGCTTGACAATATCCTTCCTGAATTGTGGTGCCCACAACTAGAGTGATATTGGAGGAAAACCTGGAGCAAGTCCAATCAAAGACAGGCTAAAGTCTATCTGAAGGCCTACTCTGTGGCAATGAGAGCAGCAAAACAAAAAACAATGACTATTCTTCTCTGACATCTTTGCATCTGCACAGATCACAGAATCACAGAATTGTACAGGTGGAAGAGACCACAAGGGCCATCCAGTCCAACCCCCTGCCATGCAGGAAATCACGATCAAAGCATCCCCGACAGATGGCCATCCAGCCTCTGTTTAAAGACCTCCAAGGAAGGAGACCCTACCATACTCCGAGGGAGGGTGTTCCACTGCCAAACAGCTCTTACTGTCAGAAACTTCCTCCTAATGTTGAGGTGGAATCTCTGTTCCTGGAGCTTGCATCCACTGCTCCATGTTCTAGTCTCTGGAGCCGCAGAAAATAAGCTTGCTTCATCCTCAATGTGACAGCTCTTCAAATACTTAAACAGGGCTATCATATCACCCCTTAACCGTCTTTTTTCCAGGCTAAACATACCCAGCTCCCTAAGTCTTTCCTCATAAGACATGGCCAGTGGAGTAGCTGGGGTCCTTTATGAACTGGCCCACCAAGAAGAGAATCCAAGCACCTGATAGCTCACTGTAAAAAGTTGTTTGGCACTCTGCAGATAAAATTGCTCAGATCTTTTCTTTGGTAACTTTGGTCCCAGCTTGTCCAGTGATAATGGATAATGGGTACTTTTCAAATTGTGCAGTCCAAGGATGTGGACAGGATTATTGAAGAGACCTGAGTGACCCCTTGTGTATTAGACCTTTGCCTTTCCAGGCTTATTTAAAAAGTCAGAGGGGACTGGCAGAGTGAGTAGAGTGAGGATTACTACTACAAGGCAGAGTTACATCTTGTCTAAAGGGAGAAGTTATACGTTGTGGTTATAAGATAATAGAACATAGTAGCCTCCCAGCTCCAGGGGTTCCTTGATGAGATGGATTGTCTAGATCAATTTAAATCTGGTTTCAGGCCTAGGTGGGAGACAGAAACAGATTTGTTAGCTTTGGTGGACAACCTACACCAAGAACTGAACAAGGGAGTCTATCCCTTTTTGTTCTGCTGGATCTCACAGAAGCTTTTGAAACCATTGACCATTATATCCCTTTGGATATTATATCCCTAGCCATCTCGCTAGGATGAAATATGACACTATTTTACAATAGCTCAGTTTCTTCCTTGAGGTCATCCCAGAAGGTAATGCTGGGGGACTCGGTTAGCCTGTCCATTGGAGTTCATTTCTATGCTCTCTGCTATTTCACATATAGATGAAATTGCTGGAAGAGGTTTTTTGGTGCTTGGGGTCTGGTGCCATCCTTATGCAGCTGTTTTGGTTCTAAACTAGTGGGGCATCAGTAATGGGCTAGATTAGGTCAAACAAACTGAAACTTAATTTGGATATGATAGAGGTCCTGGTCATGCAACTGACAGCTCAGAGAACAGAGGTTCAACCTGTGCAGGATGGGATTACATTCCTCTTGATATCACAGTTCCACAGCTTGAATTTATTCCTGGATTCACTCCTCATCTTAGAAGCTCATGTTTCTGTGGTGGCTACAAATGCATGTGTACAGTTAAGCCTTGTGTGCCAGCTTTGTCTGTTGTCTGGCTTACAGTAATATCAGTTACATCCAGTTTGGATTACTGTAATATGCTTTATGTGGAACTACTTTTGAGAAGTGTTTGGAAACTTCAGTTTGTCCACATTGCTGCAGCCAAAGTACTAACCAAGACAAGTTATAGGGAATATAAAAGTCCCTTGTTGCAACAGCTCCACTGGCTGCCAGTCTGTTTCTGGGCACAATTCAAGTGCTGTTTATGACCTATAAAGCCTTATATGGTTTAGTCCAGGTTATCTAAAAGATCATATTGTCTAATGTAAGCCAGTCTGTATTTTGAGATCTTTGAAGGAGGCCTTTCTGGTACATCTGGTGGGAACACAAGACAGAGCCATCTTGGTGGCTGCTCCCAGGCTCTGCAGCTTCCTTCCTTGAGCAGCTATACTGACACACTCTATGGTGTCCTTCTGGCTACAGCCAAAGAATTTTTGTTTTGAGAGGTCTTTGAGAATGGACTGCTCATAAGAAAAGAGCATTTGATAATATGCTGCATTATCTGTATTTTTAATGGATGTGTTTTAAATTGTTTCTAATTCTATTTATAATTTAATTATGTTTAATTTGTTTATATTTTATTGATATGAATTTTGTATTTCTATGTGTTTCAGCTGTTGTAAGCCACCTTGAGTCCAAAGGCAGGGGAAAAGGTGGTAAATAAATAAACAAAACCTTATGGGGATTTCAGTAAACTAACACATCTGAAGCACTTTAAATTTTTATAAGCTATATATATATATATATATATATATGCAGTGTGTGTATATATATAAGTTGTCATTGCCATATTTTAATTGGAGATGCCTAGGAGTGAACACAAGAGCATTTGTATCCAGAACATCTGTTCTTCTCCTCTTTACAAAGCAAAATACCTCTTTTTGCTCTTCTGAAATTATAATCAGATCTCAGTTTCATGTCTGGCTGCATTTCCTAATAATTTTTTAACATAAGCCTCATACACACACACCACACACACACAGAGTCTCATACCTTTCTGAAAAGAGGTATGGATTCACTAGTCATTTCCTGTGTTTCCTTGTCCAACCAGCACAGAGTCACAAGTCAGTGAGGTTTTAATTTCTAATCCGTCCTTTAGGACAAAAGAATTCCCATTTGCCCTCTTACTTTAAGCTACTACAGGCTGAGTATCCCTAATCTAAAAATCCTGAATATGAAATGCTTCAAAATCTGAAACTTTTTTTTTCAATATATTTTTTATTGTAGATTTCTTCCATATTCTAATCTTATATACAGTCATGTCATACATTCTTGTTACATACCATCCACATGTTCTTCTCCCATATATCTTCACCTTTTACATTTCTCTATCCATTAATTACAATCATCCAGTCTTTCATTCCTTTTTAATATACAATTAAAATCTCCTTCATCAATTTTATCTTATCTTAACACACAAACTTTTACTCATTCTACTGCATTCGCCACTTCCCATCAAGTTTTATCATTGGTATCCATTCTATCCAATTTTCCTTTCTGCCCCTCTTTCCATACCGTTTAATGTTCACGGGGGCTTAATTTTCTATTTAATTTCTCCTAACAGATGGGGGTTTCTCAAGCTTTCTCTCTCTTTTTCTCATTTATATCAAAATCCAGTATCTATTTCCTTTCCCCATATTTCTGACAAATATTCTCTCGTTTCCTTCCATTCTTTCTCAAATTCCTTCATATTCTTATTTCTAATAGCCTTTGTCAATTTATCCAAATACATAAGTTCCATCACCTTAATCCCCCATTCTTCCTTTGTGGGGATAGTTTCTAATTTCCAGTGGCGCGCATACATAATTCTGGCCACCAGAATTAAATTAAACATTACTTTCTCATTTGCTTTATCCATGGGCTCATCAAAGATACATAACAGATATTTTTCAGGTCTCATTCTCAAAGATATTTTCAGTGTCTCTTCAACTGTGGTATGGATCATAACCCAAAACTTTCGTGCTTTGGCACATGACCACCAACAATGAAAAAAAGTTCCCACTTCTGTTTTGCATTTCCAACATCTATTGCTAGATGTTTTATATATTCTTGATATTTTGTCGGGGGTCATGTACCATCTGTAGAACATTTTCCAGCAGTTCTCCTTCAGATCTTGGCATGCTGTTAATGTTAATGTCCTATTCCACAGTTTTTCCCATTGGTCGAATCTGAGTGTATTTTTAATATTTTGAGCCCATTTTATCATAGTTTCTTTAACTATCTCTTCCTCACAGTCCCATTTTAACAATATTTTATAGATCTTAGCTAACGTTCTTATGTCTTCTGATAAAATTACCTCCTCCAGTTCTGAGTTTATTTGTTTTATTCCATATACGGTATTTTCATATCTTGTCTCAACCTCTCTCTGACTTGACGGTATAATAGCCAATGGCAATTAATTCCTTCTATTTTTAATTCCTCTTGTGTTTTAATCTCTGGTTTATTCCCTTCCCACTTTAATAGATCTCCATATTTTAACCATTCAACCTCTCGTAATTTTTCCCTCCTATAAAAAGCTTTGTGTGGGGAAATCCACAAAGGGGTTTTCAATAAACAACGGCTTTTATATTTTTTCCAAATCCTGAGGAGCGGCTTCCGTATATAATGATCATTAAAGTCTTTATTAGCTATTTCCTTATCAAACCAAACATAAGCATGCCACCCAAATCTCAATTTGTCGCTTTCCACCGATAATATTGCTTTATCTTTCAAGTCACACCATGTCTTTACCCAATGCAGACAACTGGCATGGAAATAGAATTTCAAATTTGGGAGGCCCAAAATCTGAAACTTTTTGAGTGCCAACATGATGCCACAAGTGGAAAATTCCACGCCTGACCTCATGTGATGAGCCTCAGTCAAAATGCTGGTGCATAACAGATGGTTTATTCATCATCCCCAAGGGGAAAAAAAGATAGACACACCCCAAGCCTCCTTCATCTGCAATACGTACAGCAGGCCTGCCATATCCACAGGGGATTGGTTCCAGGACCCCGCGTGGATACCCCAAAAAGTGGATGCTGATATCCCTTATTTATAAAATAGCATAGGGCAGCGGCCGAGGTGGCAGCCATCAGGCATGCATTCTTCAGACTCGCCTGCCTTTGGGAAGCCTGCCAGCTGCCCACTTCCACCTTCACTGTGATGGTTGCGGCACTCCTGCTTGTTCATTTGCAAGGTGGAAACAAGCGGCTGGTGGGTTGTCCTGAGATCTCCTGCACAGTACTGTATTTCCCCCCAAAATATCAGGTCCCTTATAGCCTCAGTCTCTTAGATCCTCAGTCTCTCTCTAGCCTCACATTTCATACACATCACAAGTAGCGGACAAATGAGACACAAGGCTAGAGAGGGAAGTGAGGCTGGAGAGACACATGAGGATCTGTGAAATGGTGGGAGGCGTGGATTCACAGGAAGCACTACACTTGGATTCCCACCATTTTACAGATCCTTTGTGTATATGCAAATATTCCAAAATAAAAAAAAAATCTTAATTCAGAAACGGTCCCAACCATTTCGGATTAGGGATACTCAACCTGTAGTGTTCTGAATACATAGATGGAGATTCTATACAGATCATAAAATTTGTCTCTAAGATAACTTTCTTACATCCATTCAAGAGAGAAAATCCAGCATGTCCTCCACATTCTAATAGAGAGGGGCTGCTGAATGGAATACGGTATGTGGTGTGGCATAGTGGTTTAAATGTTAGACTACAATTCTGGAGAAGAGGGTTCGAATCCCTGCTTAACCATGAAAACCCACTGGGTGACCTTGGGCAAGTCACACTCTCAGCCTCAGAAAACCCTGTGATAGGTTTGCTTTAGGGTCACCATAAGGCAGAAACAACTCAAAGGCACACAACAACAAATGTTTTCAAAGTAATTGCTTTAGCAAGGTTTGTTTGTTGTTGTTAACTGCCCTCAAGTTGACTTTGACTTACAGCGGCCCCATGAATGAGAACCCTCCAAGTCACCCTATCATGAACAGCCCTACTCAGTCTTGCAGACTCAGAGCCATGGCTTTCTTGGTGGAGTCTATCCATCTGGAGTGTGGTCTGCCTCTTTTTTGACTGCCTTCTACCTTACCAACCCTTATTGACTTTTCTAGCAAGGTTTGTATCTCTGCTTAAATTCAGGCTTGTTTGGTGAGATGAAGTGAAGTCATTCTTAAAACAAAATTAAATCCTACCCAATTCCACCACATATTAAAATGAAAAAAGTTTGCTGTTTTCAGATTGGAACCCTGGAGCCCTCATCTAGCAGAAAAACTAATGGTTTCCGTAAAGGGCACTGACATTCAATTATGTTCCTAGATGAAACTGAATACGAGTACAGTGGAAGTGAGGAGGAAGAGGAAGAAAATGATTCTGGAGAACCCAGGTAATAAATAATTGTCCATTCCTGCTTTTGTGGATGTGTGGAATGTTCTGAGTTGCATTTGGGTAAAGAGAAAGTGAATACAAAATGTAAAGATTTGTGGGATGGTAGGATAACTGAGACCCAAATAAATGTGGTAAGGACAGTTCCTCTAAAATTGGATTGCTGTTTTTGACTGAGTCCCTCACACTCCTGGCCAGATATGATGTCCCATAATGCCTTGAGCATGCTAAGAAACAGAGTTATTTTGCTGACATAAATCTCAACATATAAGACTAGTATCACCAGTTCAAGGAAAAGTGAAGTGGCAGCTCTGAAACGTTGATTTGTTTAAAAAAAAAGACACACACAAAGCAAACTTGATTCTGGACCAGTGGATCAGTGATATTTAGGTGGGAATCTAGCCCACCATCTCAAACTTTTTCCACCCCTGCTATAGTGAATATTTTGGATTCTACATGGAAGCTACCAGCTGTGCTCATTCTAGAATTGATATGATATTGTTATAGAACATGCTGGTCACCTTCAATTTGTACTTGCAAGAACATTATATCATGTGACTTGTCTTGTACATGCAGCCTGAAGAGGTACAAACCAAGTTTACTCTATGAAAAATTCCATTCATGTACAAAAACTGCATTGCTAGAAGGAGCCTGAATCAAATCTTTTTCTCCCTGATATGTTAGCTTTTTACATGCAAGGAGGATTTTTGCGTGGAAAAATTGATACATGCCAACCTCCACCTGCAGCATAAAGTGTTACAGCCCTCTCATTTTAATTACTTCAGTCCATTGCATTTGTAAAGTTTAACACAATAATGAAGGCTGGAAGTGTTGAAACACCACTTCAGATAAACTGGAATTGCTGAAAGACTCCTGTGTTAAGAAAGTTCTTTCTAAATACTTCAGTCCTGCAGAAAAACAAAAACATGAGCTTAAGATTGCATACAGGATCCATGACAATCAAGGGTGCTTTGTATTGGATGCAAATACATGAATGTTAGTGAATGCCAATATGTGGCATGCATGTATTCTATGTAAAGTGTATGAAGTAACTCTGATTTTGTAGCAATTTTGTGTTTACAATCTAAATGCTCAAATGGTTTACAAAATTTAATTTAGTATTTTTAAGACATCTGTTTTCAAAAGCATGTTTTGGAATTTCATTACTGTAAGGGGGGGGGAAGTTGTTATAACTTAACATCAGCTCTACACCCCTCCTTCGATTATGACTAACCTGGAAGAATTAAATTTGGTGTCAATCTAGATATGTTATGTGATGCTTTCCTTAGTTCTCTTTGTGATTTGTATTTCAAACACAAATTTCCTTAGAAAATAAAATGGCAGAGCTTGAATGTCTGGATATCTCAGATAATGTTAGCTTAATACTAGCCATGAGAAATACATGTGGTAGTCCCTTAAGGTGGATACTTTTCTCCTATATTTTTATAAGGACAAGATGAATGTGTTCACTGGATTATTTTTATAGTGTGGTGTTCACTGGCAGGAGCATGGGAAGGGATCTGCACATTTAGAGGATACCTCTGTATGCTGTATACACTTCTATGCAGATGTGCTTCTGGAATGATACCAATTTGTCTTTCTTCATGAAGCTCCATCCTAAATCTACCTGGTGAGTCAACATTAAGACGGGACTTTTTGAGGCTTCAACTTGCAAATAAGGAACGCTCAGAAGCCCTCCGTCGGCAGCAGCTAGAGCAGCAGCAACGGGAGAATGAAGAACATAAACGGCAACTATTGGCAGAGCGGCAAAAGAGGATTGAGGAACAGAAAGAGCAGAGACGGAGGCTAGAGGAGGTAATGGATGGGTGTTGTACCCAAGGCTTAATTATATTCTTACCTGGTGGATATTTTCAGATTTTCACTAAAGAGCTGTGTTCTACAGCCATGTTGCATTAACAAACCATGCTCTCTTTTCTCAGAATGATTTTTTCCACTTATCTGAATATTATTTAGTCTTCTTTCTGAAATCAGCTGATTAAAGGTGGTTGGGAAAGGTTTGGAATAGCCATGGAAAGTCCAAATAGATGCCTATTCCAGACAGTATCATGACATGAGTTAAAGGCAAGAGGGATGGAGCCTTTAGTATCAGATGTAATTTAATTTCAGTTCCGGCAAGTTAGTTTGAGCAGGTGAAATATTCCCAAAGGTACACATATCTTGATCTAAATAAATGTTATTTCCCAAGATTTATTTTCTTTTTAAATAAATGATCCCAAACTACTTATTTGTCATGCTGGAGAAAGTTCTATGCTGCTATGGAGTTGCGTATGTTTTTAACCATATGTTGTATATGTTTTTAAACATACATGTATTTTATGTAGTTTTCTCGCTTTTGTATGCCACATTGAGTCCCAGTTTTTGGGGAAAGGGAGGTTATAAATAAAGGGATGGAGGGATAGATGGATTGTGAGTATAAATACAGCATGGGTTGGGTACGTTTGGAGGAAGGGCAGAGGGCCAGGATGGCTACCTCTTGATCCATCTATGGTCTGGATGACATGCCACCCTGGCACCATTTCTCTTCTCATCATCCAGTCAACATTTGGAGTGCTGTCTGAGACTCCTTTGGCTAAAGAACAGCTTCATTAGTCATAAGCTTTCCCCAGTTGGGAAAACTCAGGTGGATCAAACCCAGCCATCCAAGGAGGGCTTCTTCAGCTGGTGCCTCTGTCAGGAAACTGGCTTTGTTTTGTGCAGGTTTTCCATGGGTCAGGAAGGTCTGAGGGGAGTAAACCCTACCAAGGTTCCATCTATCTTCCTCCCTCACTTCTCCTTTGTAGCAGCCGTCAATTTCCCTACAGTGCAATTCCCATGAGTTATATGGGGAAATTATATAACTGCTGGTCCAGTAAGTCCAGTTTTGTGGATTCAGTGCTGTTTTTAGTGTTTCTGTCAGGCAAGGGCATAGCAGTAGTTTTCATGGGAGCTCTGGGCCTATGCGTCTGGAATTGTCATCATAATCAACATTTATTTGTTGTTTGTTGTTTGTTTATTGTATTTATACCCCGCTCTTCAGCCACAAAGGCTATCCGAGCGGCTTACAAATGGTAAATTTAACAGTTCCCTGCCCTCAGGCTTACAATGTAAATAAGACATGACACATAAGGAAAAGGGAATGGCATTGGGGATAGGGATTAAACCCAGCAGATACTGCTGTTCTTCTCTCCCCCCAAAGGCAGGGCAGTGGCAGTTGGGATGGATGGAGGGCCTTTCACCTGCTTCTGGGCCCAGGCCTGATGGAGTTCTGCCTGCCTCTTCTTCTCTCCCTCCAAGGCAGGGCGGTGGCAGTTGGGCTGGAGGGAGGGGCTTTAATTTCCCCCTAGTCCCAAGTTATTGTGGGGACCTTAAAATGGCTGCCACAGCCATAAATCAGGCCATTTCAATATGTTATTCCTCCCTGCACTGAGGGCAAAAATAAAAATATAGCCCAGTGCCTAAAGTGTCTGTCTGTCTGTCTTGTCTGTCTCTCTCTCTCTCTCTCTCTCTCTCTCTCTCTATATATATATATATATATATATATATCGCATTTGCAACTGAACCAGTAACTGAAGTTCTTCAGGCTGGTACAACCAGTTAAAAATATAAAATACTTCTTAATTTTGTGTAGATCTTAACTAGGTTCCCAATGTTTGCTTGAGAGTGCCATGTGTGGGGTTTGGGCCTGGATGTATACATTCTATTCATTATTTTTAATTACTTAACTTGGGCTATATCTCAGTCCATCCTGTTTATTATCCAATGACCATATTCAACTTTCCATAACATTGAAAAGCTACACTTCACTCTGTATGGAAGAGACAGTCAGTTCTACTTGCTCATAAGTCAGGCCTCTTTAACTGAATCAAATGACCCCTTTGTTCCCTCACTGAAGAACATGCTGACAAAGAGTGGCCCATTTGTCCTTACCTTTGTGATGCTCTGGTAGCCACTCATATTGAAGTCATCTCATCCCATTTGCAGGAGTAAAAAAGGGACAATTAGCTGTCTGTGCCAAGAGGTCACTGGACAAAGGCTTTGAACAAATGGACCTTCCTGTTACATGGAACCAGTCATTTCATCCATTCATTATATGCAGTCAAAGTCCCTTTTTTGCTCTTTGGGTTTCTAGGCAATGGACAATGAAGCCTGAGGCTAGTAATTTAAAACATGAAAGAATGTCAAGCAGCTGACTTTGTGCCACTCTAGGGAAAGTGAATGGCTATTTTCCAAGGCTGCTATTTGCAGCCCCCTCCAGGGTTATAAAGAGAAGGCAAAACATATATCAGACAACAGTATTGTTCAGTTTGCCAAATATACAAAGCCTGCTTCAGATATTGCTTTGTCTTGCCATCATGTTAACCATAAACCCAGAGCACAACGCAACAATGTGAGTCTGTGCATTCTGCGGATCTCTTGTTTTACCCTCACAGAAGTAGCCCTTTGAGCAGAAGAGAATACTTCTTTTAAAACTCAGAAGTTTGAATGAGGTTTGTTTTCATACATTCATTTTGTATCTCACATCTGGAGTTTTGTTGTGTGCCTTCAAGTCGTTTCGAACATATGGAGATCCTAAGGCAAACTTATCACAGGATTTTCTTGGCAAGATCTGTTCAGAGGGGGTTTGCCTTTGCCTTCCTCTGAGGCTGAAAGAGTGTGGCTTGCCCAAAGTCACCCAGTGGATTTCCATGGCTAAGTGGGAATTCAAACCCAAGTCTCTAAGAGTCATAGTCCAATGTTGAAACCATTTACACCATGCTGGGTCTCCTGGGGTTTTGACATCAGCTTTATTATAAATACTCAACAGATTTCAAATAATAATACATACATGAAAAAAACAACAAATATTCAAGTAGATTGTTAGAACCATTTAGCCCAAAACCACAAAACAATATGCTGATTCAGAAAAGCCATCTTTATAGAGACCAAAAGAAAGCAGGCTTGACAGGAAAGCAGGTTCCCTCATTGGGGTTGATGTGGGGGACCCTTCTTGAGGGGAGGTTCTAAACACAGGATCCTCTGTTCACATGAGGAAATATAGGAGGAATCACATGAGGAAAATATATGAGTTTTTGTGATAACAGAGATTAGCTTTGTTGTTGATGGAAGGGGAAAGCTGAAATCACTAATGGCCTTGTTAGATTGTTGTGTTTATATATTTGTATTTTTAAAACCTGCTAGCCATCTTCCCCATGTGGGCAATTAAACACTTGTTACCAGCCCTGATATCCCCAACCATTTTTCTGTGGCCTTCCACAAGAGTGGCAAGTAAACCAGGGACCCCTAAGAACCAAGGACTCCTAAGGACTAGCACTGAAACTAAGTCATATACACCCTAGGAGGGGCCATTCCAAATTCCAAAGAAAAATAACCTGAAGAGCAACTACTTGCCTGAACATCTGGTAATCCCATCAAGTGTAGCTGGGTACTCAAGGTTTGTAAAAGAGCTACTTCCCCCCCTCCTTTACCTCAGACAAAAAAGGTTGTTTGCATCATTCAATTTCAAAGTGATAACACATTAACAATCAGTAGTGCCTCCAGAACATCCATTGTTTTAGCCTGGGAGACTTTGAGAAGCATTGTACTCCACTCTAAATCCCATCCCCTGAAGAGAAATATTAGTTATAAAAACTCCTTCAAAACTCAAGTGTGCACAGTTCCCCTGCTTCTTGACTCCACATCAACTGTGTCACTGTTCTTACTTCTGGACCCCCCACTCTGCTGGTTTTCTCCACAATCACAACTCTTCTGGTCGGTACAGTATTACTCAACAAACTCCCTCCACTCTATCCCCTATCCAAATACTTTCTATGTATTTCGTTAGACTTGCTTGAAGCCTGAAAGTGTTGTTATTGGTATATCCTTAATAAAAATCATTTAATTGTACCTTTTCACTTAGTCTCCTCCTTAGTACACAGGTTTAAAGGTCCTGCCAGTACCCACCTCTCGTATTGCTAAGTTGAGTATATTAATTCCCCATTTTGATATTAGTGTGTTAGAGGGTCCTCCCAGACCCCCCTAGTATTTTGGGTAACACACTTGCCAGTTTTTCTCAGAGCCAGTATGGTGTGGTGATCTGAGTATTGGACTAAGGCTTCAGGAGATCAGGCTTCAAAACTCCACCCACCCATGAAAACCCACTGGGTGACCTTGGGCAAATCTCATTGTGTCATCTTCAGGGGAAGGCAATGGCAAACCTCCACTGAATAAATCTTACCAAGAAAACATATAATGGGGACACTAAGTTGGATTCAGATTGAAGGCACATGACCACAACAATTTCTTCTCAGTTTCATGCCCTACAACAGGGTTCACTAACTTTGGGCTCTACAGATACATTGGATTACAACTTCCATAATGCCCAACCTAAATGTGCAACATGTGTTGAGGGTAGTAGGTTGGAGAAGGCTGCCCAAAATGTTTAGGAGAATTCAAAATATGTCTCCTTGCTGTTCCTATCTGAAACACTTTATTTATTTATTTGAAAAACCTGTCTCATTGAACACCCAAGGTGTATGACAACCAATAAAAATAAGGTCATTTTTTTTTTAAAGAGCATGATGTAGCTAATGAGAAGATCTCTAACAAGATAGATATCAACTCATTTCATTAAAAAAAACCATAGAAAATTGTTATCGGGAAGTATCAGTGAATGCCTTTCTAAAAAACAAATGTTTTGCATTGCCTTTTAAAAGCCTCATAAACAGCATGAAGTTATGGCCACATTTCAAAAGATTTTTCCTCCCACATTTCAAACGAAGTTTGCCGTGATATGGCTTAGCTGGCCAAGATGTCATAAATCCCCTACTTACTCCCCACTGGCATATAAAAACCTATGGCATTAAGCACCAATATGCCTTGATGGCATTAAGCATCATCACATGCTGTCTTAATTGGAGCCACAGCTGAGAAGACCCTCAGTGGTTTTTGTTTCCTGTATATAATTTATTTGGCAGGATCAATTCATGTAGCTAAAAGAGATTCAAAATAGGAGAGATTTTAATTTTTTAAATTTAAATTTTAATTTAATTAGGTATTTATACCCCACTCTTCAGCCACAAAGGCTATCAGAGCGGCTTACAATTTGTTTTAAGCAATAGCAATGTACACATCTACACTGCATTAAGCAGTTTCCAATGTGTGTTAGCTAATTGCCCCCACAAGCCAGGTACTCATTTTACTAACCTACGAAAGGATGGAAAGCTGAGTGAACTTTGGAGCCCTCTGGAATCAAACTTGCAACATGGTGACTGGCAGTACTGGCATTTGAAGTTGTTAGTCCTTAACAGAGAAGGATTCAGAGTGACCAGTGACACTAGTACACATTGAAGAGAGACAGGATGCTGAATTAATTCTTTCTAATAGGAGAAAAATATGTGTTAACAGACTATACAATGCTCTGTTAATGTTATACCTATGTTAACTGTGGCCCATGTTATATAGTAAAAGCATTACAGGCATACCTTGCTAATATGGTGGGTTAGGTTCCATAACACCACTGTAGAGTATTGCCTTAAAGCAAATCACATCCTTTTTTCACTTACCAGTCATCGTTGCTGTCATCATTGTATACCTTCAAGTTGTTTCTGATTTATGCCGGACCCTAAGGGGAACCTATCATGGGGTTTTCTTGGCAAGATTTGTTCAGAGTGGGTTTTGTCGTTGGCTTCCTCTGAGGCTGGAAGAGTGTGACCTGCCCAAGGTCACTCAGTGGATTTCTATGGCCAAGCAGGGATTTGAATTCTGGTCTCCAGGGTCCTAGTCCAACGCCCAAACCACTACACCATGCTGTCACTCTCCAGTGCATATAAAAAACATATTTACACTGTCGTTTATTAAGTGTACAATAGCACTATGCCTTAAAAATGATGGAAAATTAAAAATAAATAAAAAAAATTGCCAGAATACAACATGTAAACAGACTGAGTGTGGCTAGCAGAATGGTGCAGTACAGTATAATTAAAAAGCACAGTATTAGCAAAGCTCTCTCAGGCAAAGCACCTTAAAGTGAGGTACGGCTATATTTGATAAAGATACAAAAAGAAAGAGAGGTGGTAATTATTGTTATTGTTGTTGTTATTTCTTACATTAACATATGAACCTAATAGTAGTTAAGAAGCGTATCAGTTAACACTTATCAATTTAAAAACAAGTAAGACTAAGACAGTTTAAAACAATCAGTACACACGTAGTGAACAGACAATAACTGAAGAAGAAAGGGAATAAAATGGAAAGAAAAATATTCACATAGTGATACAGCTGCCTTGAGTTAGGGGGAAAAGAGAAAATGAGAGAGCATGAATAAAAAAGTAAGGTAGACTTTAGGGTGGTAGGATTCATGTCTCTCAGATCAGTTAGATGGAATCTTGTTTGGCTGTTAAGATTGAATGTGACTGCCTGCAAACAAACAAATAGGAAGGAAGGAAAATAAAAATGAAAAAAGTGGAATAGAGGATAATGTGAAGATTAATGGGGAAACAGGATTAACCAAAATCTTGTAAACATACAATGCATGTAGTCAAATGCTCTTTTTACACCAAAGTGAATCATAATCTTCCTCTGCCTTTCTTCTCCAAAGACATTTTCATTTGAGAGCAATCTGGCTTTCTGCTCACTCATTTATTGGTCATTATAGGGATCTTAAGAAGCTTGCTAGATCAGGCTTGCGGTGCCACATGTTGTTTTCTGCTCCAGTTGTTTTCTTTCCCCCTGCATTTTATGACAGGGCTGGGCAACTGGTAACCCATGATCAGCATTCAACTCCTGTCCTGTTGTTGTTTCAGATTCTTCTCCCCAACCCCAGGGTGGAAGTGACTGGCCTGACTTGCACTGTTCCTTCAGTGACATTGCCGATGTCATTTAAAGAAAAAGCCAAAGCATGTAGTTATATGCATGGCACTGAGGAATTAATGCTCATGCTCCAGATGATTGGAAAAGTCACCTCAGGCTGCTTCTTTCACAGCTCCCTTCTCAGGCAATGCTCCCTGCTCAAATTCTAGTTGACAAATTACACCAAAATAATCTGAGCTGGAGAATCGAAGACACTTCGTAAGAGTTGGCTATGCTTTAACTTCGGGTTTTTCCATTTAGATAAAAGATGAATAAGGGAGTGGGTGACTGAGGCTTATAAAATTAGGTATAGTGCAAAGAAAGCAGATACAGAGAAGTATTTTTCTGTTCCTTTCATGCCTCTATAGGGCCTAAATACCCTAAAGCAGTGGTTCTCAACCTGTGGGTCCCCAGATGTTGTTAGACTACAGTTTCCAGGATCCCTGTGAGGTCTCACCTTGACAGCCAGTTGGTCCTCCCAGTAATTCGTGAGGCTGTGAGTTCAATCCTACCGCCTCATTAATGACTGGGAGGACCACCTGGCTGTCAAGGTGAGACCTCAGAGGACTCCTCGGAACTGTAGTCCAACAATGTTGGACTACAGTGCCTTAAAGGCACCAGATCCTGTCTGATCTTGGAAATTCAACAGAATCAGCCCTGGTTTTTACTTGGATGGGAGACCATCAATGACTACCAGGTGCTGTGGGCTATATTTCATAGGAGGTTATTGGCAAAACCACCTCTAAGTATTCCTTGCATCAGGGGTTGCCATAAGTAAACAGGTGACTTGAAGGCACATACACACACATAGTGCAATGAATGCAGATAGAAAGAAGTATTTATCTGTTCCTTTCATACCTCTTAGAACAGGGATGGGCCAATGAATTAGCTGTCATTTTCTGCATTTTTGAGTTGTTTTGGCTGATTTTAAGGATTTCTGGACTGTTGTGTGCATCTTGGGTTAGATGAGTACCGTATATTCCGGCGTATAAGACGACGTTTGAGCACTCAAAAGTGCCCTCCAAAATTGACAGTCATCCTATACGCCGGATACACTTTGTTTCACCCACCTGCCTATCTCCTGCCTCTTCGCAAACGGAGCGAAGAGGCAGGAGATGGGGCAGGGGGGTGAAGCAAAGTGTTTTGAAGATCATTCGCCCCCCTCCTCTGCCTTCTCCCCCTTTGGGGAGCAACGGAAGACAGAGGAGGGGGGCGAACATTGCGGTTTGCCACAGCCGCCGCTGGATCGCTTCTGCAGCGGCCGAGGCAAACCCGCGATTCGCCCCCTCTCCCCACTTTCCTGGAAGATGGGGAGAAGGGGCGAACGTGCCCAGTTTGGCCGCACAGCCTCCGGATCCCCCTCCTGCACTCTCTCCTGGAAGGGAGCGCAGGAGGGGCATGCAGAGGCTGCACGGCCAAACCCGCGATTCGCCCCCTCTCCCCATCTTCCTGGAAGGTGGGGAGAAGGGGCGAACGTGCCCCGTTTGGCCGCACAGCCTCCGGATCCCCCTCCTGCGCTCTCTCCTGGAAGGGAGCGCAGGAGGGGCATGCAGAGGCTGCGCGGCCAAACCCGCGATTCGCCCCTTCTCCCCACCTTCCTGGAAGGTGGGGAGAAGGGGCGAACGTGCCCTGTTTGGCCGCACAGCCTCCGGATCCCCCTCCTGCACTCTCTCCTGGAAGGGAGCGCAGGAGGGGCATGCAGAGGCTACGCGGCCAAACCCGTGATTCGCCCCTTCTCCCCACCTTCCTGGAAGGTGGGGAGAAGGGGCGAACGTGCCCAGTTTGGCCGCACAGCCTCCGGATCCCCCTCCTGCGCTCTCTCCTGGAAGGGAGCGCAGGAGGGGCATGCAGAGGCTGCGCGGCCAAACCCGCGATTCGCCCCTTCTCCCCACCTTCCTGGAAGGTGGGGAGAAGGGGCGAACGTGCCCCGTTTGGCCGCACAGCCTCCGGATCCCCCTCCTGCGCTCTCTCCTGGAAGGGAGCGCAGGAGGGGCATGCAGAGGCTGCACGGCCAAATCCGTGATTCGCCCCTTCTCCCCACCTTCCTGGAAGGTGGGGAGAAGGGGCGAACGTGCCCCTTTTGGGCGCACAGCCTCCGCATCCTCCTCCTGCGCTCCCTCCTGGAAGGGAGCGCAGGAGGGGCATGTGGGGGCTATGCGTTGGAAGAGGGGGGTCGTCTTATAGGGCGAATATATCACAAACTCTGCATTTTACCTTAAAAATTGGGGGGTCGTCTTATACGCCGGGTCGTCTTATACGCCGGAATATACGGTAAGTTAAACCGCCACATTTGTGGGCTGTTTTAGTATATTTTGCACTGTTTGGAGGCCGGGGCAGGGGGGGGCTTGGATTTTTTTTTTCAATTTTGGGGCATGGGAGAGTTTGGGGGAGTCTCCAGAAAGGCTTTAAGTACCTCAGAATTAGAGCTTGGGACTGCATGTGGCCCCCAGGTCACCCTTTCCTACCCCTGTTCTAGAAGCTGGGGTTATTCAGTGAAGCAGTTTGACAGGAGATTCAGGACAAACAAAAGAGAGTACTTCTTTATAGAGATATAACTTCATACTGATAGATCCCCCTGCTAGTGGTGATGGCAACCATCTTAGTTGTCTTTAAACGGAGATTAGGCAAACCAAGGGAGAGCAAGGGTATTAATGGTACTAGTAACTGACTATATGCTACTAGCTTCTGGAATCTTCCTGGCCAAGAGTTGTGGGCTCCTATTGGCTAGTTTCTGTGTATCACTTGATGGCCATATGCCGCATTGTTACTCCAGAATTCCAATGTATTTGTTTGTTTATTTGATTTACATCCTGGTGGGCAGAGCGGCTTACAGTATAAATGAAAAGAAAATGGCTAAAACAGTATGTGGTACAGAAGTTGTTTTTAAAAAGCATTAAACTGCTAATCCAATTAAAACATTACTTTTAGGATATGAATTTAAACCAATTAAAAACACATTAAATTCATATTACATAAGCAGCACATCCATTTCACATCCTTCTACCCCAACCAATTAAAGGCTGAAGTCCTGTTTAAATAGGAAGGTCTTTGCCTGCTGGCAAAATGAGAATAAGCCTCCCTGATGAGACAATTCTATAGCCTAGGAGCAGCCATCAAGAGTCCTGTCTCCTCTGTCCTCATAAGACGAATCTAGAAGAGTGGTGGGACTGAGAGAAAGCCCTTCCCTGAAGATCATAAAACTTGGGCAGGGTCATATGGAGAGATACCAATTTCAGAGCTGTGAACAGTGCTTCGCTGGAGTCACTCACCTTGGACACTCATGTAAAAGGCGACAATGTCAGAACTGCCCATCATGTCTCCTACACAGATATATTAACCAGTTCACTTGTGTCTGTTGTAGAGAAGCAAAAATCCATCTAACCCAAAGTTGCTGGCTTAGCATCTGATAGTATATCTTGCCCTTTCAGCTGGTGCTTCTAGCATCAGCAAATGTCTCCTTCAGGAAACTGGTGGTTTTCTGAAGATGCTGAATCAGACCATGACAGTGAAAGTGTCTAGCCACTGGGGTTTCAGTGTTAGATAAATAATTTGACAGTTGACTGCAGTTGTCTGAAAGTACAGCAAGCAGTAAATAAATTTCATACAGGTTGATCTTCTAGGGGAAGTTGCAGAGGACTGCCTGAAGTTTCTGCAGTTTATGCCCTATGGAGTTAGAGGCATGCATCTGCAGAGAGAATTTCAGACAACAGAAAGGTAGCAGGAGGGGTAATTATACTACTATATGCTTGAAAGTCTTCTAAAAAATAAATTGACTGCATGTGTGTTAATCTGTGAAACCAGTTCATGTGTGCACAGAAGAAGACAGTGCATACAGCAAAGTATACCTTTGAGGTTTTCCCCTCTGTTGCTAAAGAGAAAACCCTGGTTTCAGGAAAAATATTAAAACAGTAAGAGAAAAGGTAGATTGCTTCTTCTGCATATGATGAACGCCTCAGAGAAACCAATTTCCCATTCTTCGTAGCCATTATTTTGTATCAATTGATAGGGTCACCTGTAATTCTACAAAGGCCCATTGGTTGTCCCCAAGACCATTGTTTCAAGTGGAATCATTGCAGCACAAAGCAAACAGAGTTGAAACACAGCTGAAGAGCTCATTTAGTGAATGCTTTCTGTCCTTCACGAAATATCGCCTACATTGACTTCCTCATGGGCTCTAGTCAGTATTTGGTATCTGCTTGCTTAGGGGTTGTCTAAACAGTGAAAATACTTCTCATAGAATTCAAGGAGAATATGATTTGTCTTAACTGGGTCCTGCATCATTCCACCGTAATTGAAAGAAGGGGGGCCAAATACTCCATATACTCTGTGGGGAAAGCCTTTGCGGTTTTCCCCGATTTTGAAAAAATAATGTGTGGAAATGCCCACTATTGCCCATTAGGACAACTGTGCATTTTCAGAGTGGACAGCTGATTGGTCGGATGTGTGCAGGGGGCGGAGCTTGCTAACAAGGCAAGTGCCCAAAACTGTCATGTTGGATTTTCACCATAGGTAATGTGCGCTATGGTGAGAAAATAGCCTCTTTTTGTGTTCTCTTCCTTATTAAAGTGGAAGATCGTACCTTGGATTTAATTTAAAAAAAAAAAAAACTGTTCGGTGGCCCCAACTTGAGGTAAATAAAAATACAAGTAATTCACTTGTGCCTACCATCTTTATTCGCAGGTATGCCCGTTGGAACAGTGAAAGTGGATAGCTTCACATGGCAGTGATTTTTAAAAAACTCATTAAGACAAATAGAAGCTGCTGTGAATTGGCGCTACTGTGCACCAATCCACATTTTATTGCTTTGTATAGGCAAGCCCTAGTAGGGATAGAGTTTTCTTAATAGCACCAGCCTTGCAGAATAATCTTCCCAGGCCTGACCTGCCAGAATATCAACTGCCTTTTTATGCCAGTAAAAATCTTAGATAAGTTTGTGTTGATGTTCCCCACTCTCCTATTATAGTTTAGTCCCTGTTTTACCAGGTATTGTTGGGTTCTGCAAAATGCTTCTATTTATTCTGATTTATTTCTGTTCTGTTGCTGTTTTGGTGCTGGTACCGTATATTCCGGCATATAAGATGACTGGGCATATAAGATGACCCCCCAGTTTATAAGTCAAAATATAGAGTTTAGGGTATACTCGCCATATAAAATGACGCCCCATCACTCGCCCTCCCCAAAGCCATGATCAGGCTCCCCATCGCGGCTTTGGAGAGGGCAGGTGGTGGCCAGAAAGCTTCCCCCCCTCCAGCCAGCCACACTTCCTGAAGGACAGGATCAAAATTCAAAATGACTTGGATAGACTGGAGAGCTGGGCCAAAGCTAACAAAATTCAATTCAATACGGAGAAATGTAAGGTACTGCACTTAGGGTAGAAAACCGAAATGCATAGATACAGGATGGGAGAGACCTGGCTGAATGAGACTATGTTCAAAAGGGATGTAGGAGTCCTAGTAGACCACAAGTTGAACATGAGTCAACAGTATGATGCAGCAGTTAAAAAGGCCAATGCAATTTTGGGCTGCATCAATAGAAGTATAGTGTCTAGATCAACGGAAGTAATAGTGCCACTCTATTCTTCCTTGGTCAGACTAGTGCCATTCTATTCTGCCTTGGCCTCATCTAGAATACTGTTTCCAGTTCTGGGCACCACAATTCAACAAAGATATTGACAAATTTGTGAGTGTCCAGAGGAGGACGACTAAAATGGTGAAAGGTCTGGAAACCATGCCTTATGAGGAAAGACTTAGGGAGCTGGGTATGTTTAGCCTGGAAAAAAGATGGTTAAGGGGCAATATGATAGCCCTGTTTAAGTATTTGAAGGGGTGTCACATTGAGGATGGAGCAAGCTTGTTTTCTGCTGCTCCAGAGACTAGAACATGGAGCAATGGATGCAAGCTCCAGGAACAGAGATTCCACCTCAACATTAGGAGGAACTTTCTGACAGTAAGAGCTGTTCGGCAGTGGAACACACTCCCTCGGAGCGTGGTGGGGTCTCCTTCCTTGGAGGTCTTTAAACAGAGGCTGGATGGCCATCTGTCAGGGATGCTTTGTTTGTGATTTCCTGCGTGGCAGGAGGTTGGACTGGATGGCCCTCGTGGTCTCTTCCAACTCTACAATTCTATGAGTCTATGATTCTATGAAGCTGGCTGATGAATTGAGGGGGATGGCTGCCTGGCTGGGGAGAGGCTCAGCCACCCTCAGGGATTCCCCAACCCACGAGGAGGCTGGCCAGCCTCCTCACGAGTTGGGGAATCACGGGAGGTGGCTGCCTGGCTGGGGAGAGGGTCAGCCCCTCCTGCCCAGCAAGGCTTCCCTCCCCCTGCAGCCTTGCTGGCTGGGAGGGGATCTTCTCTTTGACTCTGAGTCACGGAGAAGACCCCCACCCAGCCAGCGAGGCTCTTCCCTGCCCAGTCAGCGAGGCTCCCCCCCCCATGCAGCCATGTTGGGGGGGATAAGGTGGTTAGCAAGCTTTCCCCTCCAGCCAGCCACCTCTGTCGTTCCATGTCCGACTTGTATCCGGCGTAGAAGACGGCCCCAGACTTTTCAGCTGATTTTACAGGCTGAATTGTTTTTGGTTTTCCCTGAATACAGTTCATGTAGTTGTTTTGCTTTATTGTGAGACAGGCTATACATATTTTAAAATAAGCAAATATTTCTAGGAATGTTTCAAAAGTTCATGAAAAGAGTAAAGGAAGCAGTAGTGCATTCCTGTCAAAATGTTCATCCTCTCTCAGTCCTCCCTGTTAACCAGAGGCCTATTCATACTACAAAATTGTAGCATATTTTTCTACTTGTTATCTACAATGGTTCTGTCCTAGGGAATCCAGGGATTGGCAGTTTATAGAGGGACGTTTAGAACTGTGAGCCAGAGAGCTCAAGTGCTTCACCAAACTGCAGAGCCCACAATTCCATAGAATGGAACCATGGCAGTTAAAGTGGAATAATAGCACTACAATCATGTAGATTGAATGGCCCCTGATATTTCTGTAGTAGTACTCTAGAGTGAGTACTTTTCAGGCCCAATCAAGATAGTTTTTGTTAGCCCATTTTCTTGTGGTAACAGTGGTGCCCCTAGGTAGCCAATCGAACTCATGAATATGTGAGGAAGTCACTGAGTGTAAACACAGCAAATTCAGAACTAGGCACTACCCTCCCTCTGAATTGACTTTGCTGCTCCTCCTTGACTTTCACATAAGCAAATCTGCCTGAACATCACTGTTAACAGGAAGAAGGACTGTTTTCAAACAAACGTGATAGTGGCACTGAAGCCCATTTTGGGTTATGAATAGCAGGAAAGGTTTCTTAGGGAAAGACTTTATTTTTTTTATTCTATTTTTTATATATTAGCTATTTATACCCTGTGCTTCAGCCACAAGGCTATCAGAGCGGCTTACAAATTGTTTTAAGTAATAGCAATTTACACATCTACAGTGCATTAAGCAGTTTCCAGTGTGTGTTAGCTGATTGCCCCCACTTGCCGGGTACTCATTTTACTGACCTACGAAAGGATGGAAGGCTGAGTGAACCTTGGAGCCCGCTGGAATCGAACTTGCAACGTGGTGACTTGCAGTACTGGCATTTAACCACTGCGCCACCAGGGCTCACTTCAGCCTTCTTAAAGGCTCATTTGCACAAAGAAAATATTTGGTTTAGCCCTAAAATAGTTGGAGAAATTGTATTAAGCACATTGGGAAATCAGATTTATGGAAAACATTGCTTTATTTGGTTCAACCATCCCATAATTTTTTGAAAATTTGATGCAGGGAAATAAGCATTAATTCCTAGTATTTTTAAAGTGATTTTCTCTGCAAATAAACCTTTCTTTTACACTGGAATGATTTATTGCAGTGATTTACTATTAGTGCCTCAATGGGGAATAGCGTATAATCTTAATACAGGCAATCCATACCCCATTAGCTCTATAATAAAAGGTTATTAAAATATTAAATATTGTAGAAAAGCAGGAGATGACTAGGAGCAGGTGGGAGTGGCTAGATAGAGAGTTCCATAGCTTCTATGGATCTCCGTTCTATTTTATTTGTTTGTTTTATTAAAATGTTTACAGTAAAATCAATTTAGAACAGTTTATAACAATACAAATAATTTAAAAGGCAGAAAGCTTTGATAAAAGGCCATGTTTTGACTTGGCACTGCCAGAATGACATCGCCATTGGCACCAATCAGATATCTAAGGAGAGGATATTCTATCACAGGTGCCATAGCAGATCTTGTCTTATGATCAGCTTTGGCAACAGTTGTCTTTTCATAAGCTTCTTGGTGCTGAAACAGTACAAGTGACTTCAGTACCATTTGGAGATCATGTAGGAAGAAATCTGGGAAGCTGATTTATTGTGAATTACACACTATTGGTCCATCTAACTCAACATCACTTACATGTTGACTGACAGCAGCTGTCCAGGTTTTCAGGAACTTTCCAAGCTTTACCCAATGATACCCAGGAATAAAACTGCAATGTTCTGCATACAGTACATATCTGCAACTAAGGGTTGTCTACACTTCAGAAATACAGCGGTTGGACACCAATTTATGCACCATAGGTGTACCTGTGGAATCCTGGTACAGTCCGCCCTCTGTATCCATAGATTTGGCATACGGATTCCACCATCCATGGCTTGAAAATATTAAAAAAACATTCCAAGAAGCAAACCTTGATTTTTGTCATTTTAAATAAGGGATACCATTTTACTATGCCATTGTATATAATGGGACTTGAGCATCCACAGATGCTGATATCCACAGGGGGTCCTGGAACCAAATCCCAGCGGATATCAAGGGCCCACTTGATATCCGCTGTATTTGTGTATTTGTAATTTTTGTAGTTTTGTGGTGTATTAGCCTTTTCTGTCACTCTGGTGCCTCACCAAACTACAAACACCAGATTCCATAGGATAGAACAATAGTGGACAAAGTATTTCTGCAGTGTAGACAGGCCCCTAGGCTAAAAGCAAGGCCCTTCCCTTGCTTTTCAAGAATACCAATTAGCATACATGAGCTGATTCGTTGCTTAATCATGCGGCTCTTAGACTGTGTAGAATCACTGAGGTGGAAGGGACATCAGAGGTCAAGCCCCTGCCAATTTAAAGAAATCTGCATACTATCAAAAGCCTTGATAGATACCTATCTTGAGATATCTTACAGTTTGTGGCCTCGTCTACGTGACCAAAAAAAAAAAAAATATATCCATTTGGGGGTAAAAAAATTTGAACGCGTACGATCTGCCTACATGATTTTTACCCCCCCTAAACTCCTATGACCCCCCCCTTGCCCAGCTGGCCAGAGTGAGCAATCCAAATGGCGGTTTTAAATCTCCCACCACTTTTTAAAATTTATTCACAAAGGTGCCTGTGATCTGGACATCTGTGATTACATTTTAATAATTAAATATAAACATGTAAAAGGTAGCATGGACTTACCAGACCCTCACCAAGCCGGAAATCCAACATGGCTCCTTTCCCTCTTTCCCAGTCCCGCGCCCTCTACCCGACCAGCTAGTCAGATTGCACTCCTGTTCATACCTGTGCGAACAGGAGTGTATAAATGGCCAATCATTCGGAAGCCACACGGATTAATCCCTGAGATCCGGAATTTTTTAGAACACCAAACTGCCAGACTTTATGGGGGAACTCATGGCCTCCCTTCCGAATGATACGTTTGTATTCTAACAATCGTTTGTACAGATTGTCTATCTTTCAAACACTGTACAGATATTTTTTTTTTGTCGTGTAGATGGGACCTCACAAGTAAAAGAAGCTGTTCACTGTTAGAAGAAAAGACAAATTGGTATTTTTACATTACCCATAAGAATAACGCACACACACACACCAAATAAACAATGTGCCTTTAATTCTGTAACTGCAAGACTAAAATTGTTCTGCATGGTTAATCTACTAACTATACCACAGTTTAGCCCCCGATCTTGCCTGATTCTGTTCTTTCACAGAGCTCTCTCTCATATAACTTAATGTGTCATTTGAACACTTGTCTTAGATGGTTTATTCTTTGCTTTAGTTGTTCTTAGTTTGATCAGAATTCTAGAAAAGACAAAGCAAGTTCAGCAAAATAATCTTTTTGGGCTTTTCTCCACATTATGACTGCAATATTAAGAACTCTATAAATAGCCTTTGTGGGAGCCACAAAGTACAGAGGATTTCCATGCTGCCATTGGAGAATCTAGTGACAACCAACTATGGCTTAGAAACTCTTCATTCAGTAGGGGACTATTCTATATGGCAAAACAAACACTTGATGTGTCAATTGCCCTATTTAGGCCATTTCTAGTAAGCCTATCAAAACTCCCTGACAGTGAGTCAAACCATTTGTCCATGTAGCTCAGTGTTGTCTGTCCTAACAGTTTCTCTCCAGGGTTTGAGATGAGAGTCTTCCCCAGTCCTACCAGTGCCAGGAATTGAAACTGAGACCTTCTACATGCTAAGCTCATCATCTACCATTTCAGACCCTCATCTATTTCTAGTTTTTGTTTCTAGTAGCTCCCATGTGATGCTGATAAGGTTTAGATTGATCCTAATATGAGACTAAAGCCATCAATAGCAGAGCAGTCCAAAATAGTGCTAACTATCAAATACCTATCAATAATTTCCAGGTTTAAGAGTCTGGTTTGATAAGCAGGTTCTGATATTATATTCCTAAGAAATGTATTAAAATCACATAGATGTCCACACAGGCCATACCTCCAGATTGGAGGAACAGATTAAATTAGAAAACCTTGGGACTAGAAATACAATTGAAGGAAATGATGCAGTAAGGTAATCAACTTGCTGTCTTGATTTTAGCTAGAGAAGATTGATGTTTTTTTGTTTTCTCACCAACCAATTCATAATTATCATTAAAAGCTCTTTGCAGATATTTCAGTCTAAAGACACATTGTAAAAATTATTTGTCCACAGTGTTAAGAGACACAAAGTATCGTCAGGGCCCTGGACAACCATAAAATGCTTGATCTGAAAGCTGCTTTGCTTTGCACTGCCAACCCAACAGCTTAGTAATGCCGTAACATCACATTTAAATCTGCCAGTACTCTAGCAGTCAATAACAAATTAATCTGAAATGCAAATGAGATATGAGAAATAGGATAGTCTTCTCCCCAAAGTATTCTTGATTTGTAATGGTTAAGGATGTCCTAATACCCATTCTGGTTTTTCCCTGTAACAGAATGACACCATTGTTTGCATGTACACTGTACAAAAGGAAAAGGAGGCAAGCAGTAGGATTGGGCCACCTATAGAAGTGTCCCAGATAGATGGGTTCTAATATTTGGGGGTGCATCAGGGAAGCAGGTGTAACATGAGAGCTGTGCTTCAGGATTTCTTACAGTGTCTCACAGGAAGATGGACGATGCAAAACCCTGAGACACACCTCAGATTGTGTGGCACAGCTACTTGTGGCAGCCAAGTGTCTTAAGCCAAACTTGGCAAACAGCATGGCACTAATTGAGAACAGGTTTCATCCAGTGTTTTGCCAGTGTACCTATCTGATGGAGTACAATTTTCACATTTTGTGTGTTTACGTCTGTTTTATCTATTATCAGCTTATACATGCTAAAGGCCTTTACTTCCCATTTATAGGTGTTTGTTATTGGAATCAGAATGAATGTTGAACTTTGCTGGTTTGAGTGCCTACTGCTTTGAATAGTAATGCAAAACTTCTCTGGTTTTGAGAATTAGCTTATTTTGCAGAAACAGAACCCCTTGCATTTATAACAAATACATTTGTATTTTGATGCTGCTTCTCTCCATGCTATTTCTCTTTTCTTTTTTCATCACCATTGTCTTCAGTCCCGTCACCCACTGTGCCCTTTAATTTCATTGGCTGTGGTTTTGCTGTTGATGTCACTCCACTATGACTGACATAGTGATGCCACATATACTCATAATCAAAAGGGAAGCCCAGGATAATGATAAAAAAGAGTGTGGGTGGTTTGAATGGCAGTCTGAGGCATAAACCAGGATAGTCGTGGTGTCAATAAAACAGGGCAGGGAGGAGTGGGGAATAAAACCTTTCTCTGCTTCATTGCTCATAAAGCAACTTTGATTGATGAGAAATAGCCCAGAATTCCTTGTAGCCATGGTTTACTGGTGAAAGTTGGAGAAGAAAATCTAGCACATATCGAAAATGAGCATAAATTCTGAATAGATGTTTATTAAAACAAAAAAGTTACACATTATGGAAAATTATAATGTTTACTGACTGTATGGATTACATTTTTATTCTGCACTTCCTCCATTGAGCTCAGGATGTGGTGTGGATACCCCCTCTCTGTCCTCACAACAGCCCTGTAAGTTCAAAAGTACCCAAAGCCTGACTAGTGGCCTTTCAGAAAACTTTTTGGTTGAAAGGGGGTTTCAAGCTGGACCTCTTTCACCTGAGTTCAACACTCTTAACTGTGACTCTATACTGACTCTCACAAGAGAAATGTAAAGTTGTTTGAGATACATTACCAGTCTGGATGAAGAATTCTCCATGTTTATAGGGGCATCATTACTTGACATCAGATGAATTTTGGAGAGAGAGAGGGAGGGATGTTCATAATCCTAACTAGAATTTGGCTGCACGTGAATTTATGTGCAGATATTTGTTCAGCCATATAGTACAAAGCAGCCAGATTAGAAAAGGCCTTCTGGAATCTACGTAATAAGCATTTTAATGACAGGATTCAACCTTTGGTGTCAAAATATCTATAATTCTAGATTATTAAATTTTAGTCATTGCTGAAACCTGAGCTTTAATTAAAGTTTTAAAAAATAATGTCTACTGGGATACAAAATCCTCAGCCTTAATTGGTGAGGTTCTGCTTGCCAGGGGATTTATTAACCTATGAGCAGGGTTAAATTCATATGAGCTGCTTTGGTAGTACTGTACAACCTAGTTTTTCCATTTCATCAGAAGTGATTCCTTTGGAGTTGCACTGTTTTGAAAATCTACATGAAAGTGGGTCAGCTACAAATGGGAAGAGTATGAAAGAACCTCTAAAACTCTGAACTAACATGGTAGCTTGAGAGCTGCTTAAATTGTAGTTGTTTTTAACTGCTGTCAAGTCAACTGGTGACCCCATGAATGAGAGATCTCTGAGTTGCCCTGTCATCAACAGCCCTGCTCAGGTCTTGCAGACTTATGGCCAGGAATGGAAAATCTTGAACTATTTCAGTGTCTTCATCATCTACTTTAAAGTTATGTTAATCATCTGTGGTCATTATTTTTGTTTTCTTAAGGTTCTACTGTAAACCTGCCTTTGCACTTGCTTCAGTAATCATTCCAAGTCTTTGCTATTTTCTGCTAGCAGTATGCTGTCATCTGCATATCTTAAATAGTTGATGTTCCTTCCTCCAATTTTCATACCTCCTTCTTTCAAATCTAATCCTGCTTTAGTCATGATTCATTCAGTGTACAAGTTAAACAGATCAGGTGATAAAATGTACTCTTGCCTGTCCCCCTTGCTAATTGGAAACCATTCCATTTCTCCACATTCTGTCCAGATGGTAGTATCTTGTCCTGAGTACAAGTTACACATCAGGACAATCAAATGTTGTGTGGGCATGCAACCCTAAATTATGTTGATCGTCCCTATAAATGTTTTATTGGGAAAGGGATTATGCAAATCTACCTTTAATTTACTGTCTGTGTTTGACATATTCCTAAATTTCAACCATTTGTATATGTAAATGTGGTTCCTAAATCAACAAGGAGCCATGCCACAGAACTGCTGATATAAAGTGGACAATAGATCTGTTCTTCTAAAGATTAGAATTAGTAGTAGACGTAGTAGTTTCTACTGCTATAAATTAGAAAGTGGCAAAAAATAAAAGCATGATCACCACAACCCCCATTTAGGTTTATATCTTCAATATAGATTGTGATCCATATCTTAAGATGCAATTGTGGAAACATGAGATAGGGTTTCATATTTTTGGTACCCATCTTCTGGAACATTGGAATATTCTATTATAGTGCCTTCCTGCCTTTATATGTCAGATCAAGATACTACTATTTTGATGCATTTTTAAAAATCTGGGTAGAAAGTGGTTCCTGGTTTGAAACATGTCTTGTTTGGTTTTGCTCCTCCTCTGGCTGAATTTTACAAATTGGTGTTTTATTTTTTAATGAGAATAATTATTTTCATTGCTGTCTTATGTCTTTTATTAATGGAATTTACTTACTAAATTTTTATCTCTGTTTCATATTACAAATGGTGATCAGGGCAGCTTGGTGGTCCTGAACAATTGGAAGAGTGGAATAAACATATTTTAATTCATTAATAAACCAACCAACAAGGCAGCAACAGTTTTCAGCCCATCCCTTGAGAGGTTCTTCAGGATAAATATCTGAAGATAGCAAGGGAGAAATTCTGGACAGGGAGCTCTGCTACTACAGGTTGAGCCTCCCTTATCCAGAATTCCAAAATCCAAAATGTTCCAAAATCCAAACTTGTCCACATGGATGGCTGAGATAGTGACACCTTTGTGTTCTGATGGTTCAGTGTACACAAACTTGGTTTCATGCACAAAATTATTAAAAATATGTATAAAATTACCTTCACGCTATGCTTATAAGGTGAATATGAAACATAAATGAATTTTGTATTTAGACTTAGGTCCCATCTCCCAAATACCTCATTATGTATATTCAAGTATTCCAAAATCCAAAATACCTCTGGTCCCAGGCATTTCAGATAAGGCAGACTCAACCTGTACAAAAACAATCCTGCTTTTTCTAGATTATACTCTACCTGACCACATGCCCCCACTAAACTTGATCTCTGCAAATCCTTGTGGAAACAGTTACATTTATCTCAGCAAGACAATTCTAGTCTGGGTTATTTGAGGATGAAAGGTGTTGGAAGCTGTCAGATTAATTTCTTCCAAACACAGCCTCATCATCTCTCCATGTAACTGGTTGGCTTCTCTAATAGTTCTAACCTTGTTGAAGTTAGCCAGTTTTACAATTCCCAAGGAAATAATAATAATAATAATAATTTATTTATATCCTGCCCCTCTACGGAATGCAATCGGGGTGGTTTACAACAATTAAAATATACTTCCAGACCCTCAATCCCACCCCCACCCCCCGTGGGTATCCAGTTTACGATTGAAGTGCTGCTCATCGAATTTCTTTCTGAGGTGCATCCCAGAGGTGTATGGGTTCAAATGGCTTCTCTCATCAATATTTAAAACCCATCATTGGGAATGTGTTATGAAGAAGCTCCCTGTGTTGCTTGCAACAAGAAAGTAAAAGTGCTATGGGGGAAGGCTGGTAAGGAACACTTGTCCTGAAGTATCACCTGTGAAGTTGGCTAAATAAAATTTGGCTATAATACATTGGTGACTATGCTTTTTATGAATAATGGGTGTGTGTTCTATGCGCATAACCCAACAGACCAAGAACCAAGGGAAATCAGAAAAGTGTTTTCACAGAAAAGCTGTGGAGAAATGGGAGGTGATTATTGAAGAAGGGACATTAGGCAGTTTGGAACAAAGATTGCATCTCATATTCTGCTTTATGTTGCACCTGTATGTCTACTTTCAACTACAGTCCTCAATGGCTAGGGGGGGAAGGAAAGTCTTAAATTATCTCACAAGTATTGAATAAGCCTCTTTTGGAGCTTTTGGAAATGGCTGAGATTGGCAAAGATAGATGTGAAGTAATTGTGTGTGTGTGTGTGTGTCCATGTGAGAATGTCCATGTGCATGCATGTATGCAGACTAGAATATGCACATATGTGTATGCATGTACTGAGATGGCCATGTATCCTCTTTTACAGTGTCCTCTGTTTTAAGGGATCCCCAGTTAAATAGTGTGTTTGAAGGCCTGTCCAGTCCAAGTCCATTTTAAAGATTCATAAATACGAAGAGCAGAGGTGCCTACTCAACACACTGAAATCATTATCCTCTTAGTACACCATAATGGTACGTTGTGTTAATGGTTATGCCTTTTTCAGGGTCATGCAGCGGCAACAAGGTAAAACAAAGCTGTTGCTATCATCATTGCTTGGAGGAGAAGGTTGCTGGCTCTGAGCCACCTACTTCTCCAAGCAGCCTTCCCCTCTTAACAACAGCTTTGATACCTTTTACTTCCATTGTGACTGCTGCACTTTTGCTGTTGTCCTCTTGCAACCTTTGCTGCTCCCTACACCTGTATCGTTCATCAACAGGATTCTGATCTGGACAAGCACATCAGTCACTGGGTCTTAGATTTCCCCGCTGTGGTGGAACATATTGTCCTAAATCCTTTTGTTACTCCTAATTAGAATAGACCCATTGACTCCATGGGATTTACCCATGTGTTGACTTACCATTCTACAGTTGATTCATTGGCCCTGCTCTAGTTGGGAATAACTAACAGAATTGCAACCATTGTGTTTCTGTCTCTGTTTAAATTATAATAATCAAGAGATGGGGCCAGCCTACTGTCCTTGGGTAGGGAGTTTCACAAATGAGCTGCTGCTACAGAGAAAGCCCTGTTACATGCATCCACCAACCTAACTTTACAAGATGTTGGGACACGCAGCAGGACCTCCTCTAAAGATCTCAAATTTCTGGCAGGCTCATATGGGAGGAGGCAATCTTTCAGATATCTTGGCCCCAAGTCATTTAGAGCTTTGTAGGTCAACACCAGCACCATTAAATGAGTTCAGAAGCAAAGTGGAAGCCGGTGTGGTTTTTGCAGGACCTGTGTTATATGATCTCTAAAATGCACACCTGACACGAGTCTGGCTGCTGGATTTTGCACTGGCTGCAGCTTCCAAACACTCTTCAAGGGAAACCTCCTATAAAGCACATTGCAGCAGTCTAAATGAGAGGTAACTATGGCATGAATTACTCTGGCCAGATATGCCTTCCCCATAAAAGAACACAGATGATGCACCAGTTGAACCTGGGCAAAGGCGCTCCCAGCCACTGCAGCAACCTGGCTTTCCAGGAGCAGTGCTGGATCCAAAAGCAACCCCAAGCAATGATCTTTCAGAGGGAGAGCAACCTCATCCAGAACAGGCTGTGGTCCCAATCTGAGGTTGGCTTTCCTACTGACTAGCAGCACTTCTGTCTCAGTCCATTCACCTACATACAGTCCTTTGTTGCATCTAGACAACAGTTCAGTACTATCACAGCTTCCTTGGCATCAGTTGTAAAGGAGAGACAGAGTTGAGTATCATCAGCTTACTGATGACACCCAACCCCAGAGCTCTGGATGGCCTCTTCCAGAGCCTTCATGTAGATGTTAAAAAACATGGGACACCCCTGTGGAACCCCAGAGGCTGAAAACCAGTCCCCTAGCACAACCTTTTGGGAACAGAAAAAGATAGCAGTAGAGACCAACAGAACAGTCTATATTCAATACAAGCTGGTAATAGCAGTTTCTCAAAGGAAAGGGGGGAACAATGACACAGGTGCTAAAAACCCTACTGAGCTATCTAACAGCACTAGAGGGATACAGCTAAGCTTAAGGGACTGCAGACTAAGACACATAGGAATGTTCTCACCCTCTGATACAAAGAAGAGTCTAGGTAAGCTGGGTGTCTGAAGATCAAGGCAGTTGATAGAGGGTTGGAAAGGAAGGAGATCCTCTGGAGAGAACTTCTGGAAAGATAAACTCTCTCTATATCCTATATATAGCCCTCTTCTAACTTGGGGGCTGTCACTGGGAGTGAGTGGGACACCTATGGGCGGTGATGATAGTAATGAGTGCAAAGCCTATGGCTTGTGTGCAAAAGTTTTTGGTCTGTGTGCAAAGGGCAGATGTGAACATGGCCTCTGACTTTCATTCTCTGGGCACTGGTAAAGGCTCTTAGATAATCTGGGGAGATGAATGCAAAGGAGCTGCACACTTGAGACCATGTCAATTAAGTATAGACCTTTGCCCTCCTTCAAATCAAATAAGATTGCCCAACATCTCTGGAAACTGCACCATACCTTACAGTGTGTGTGTACCAGTCTGAGCCAGTTTGGCAGGGTCTCCATTCAGTGGAGGTAAAGAAGGTGGTTAAGCACTGATTACTCTCCTGAATGCATGAATGAGACCATTTCCTTGTCAGCAGGAGGGAAGGAAATTCCACTTTGTACTTTAAAATAAGGCTTGACTTCTCCAAGATGGGCAAGGATCCAGGCTTTTCACTGCCCTACCCTTCCAATATATGCCTCTCAAAATGCATGCAGACTCTGGCAAATGGCAGCTCCCTGCCTTAAACATCAAGGTCTATTTGAAATTCATATTTATTGCGCATAACTCGTAACAAACCAAGGCGGTTTCTGTCCCATAACCAAGCCTGAACCCAGACTGGAATGAGTCCAGGTAATCCATTTCAAGCTGTCTTTGATGGTCATCTATATAGATAGACATATGTGTGTGTGTATGTGTGTGTGTGTGAGAGAGAGAGAGAATCTTGCTTGAACTGGCAAGATTTAATTTCCAATTGAGACTTGCTTGAACTTACCATACGTCCCAATTGTGCTTTCAGTTCTATTTCATGTTTACGCTGTTTTCTGCAGTTATATTCTGGTTGCAATCCAATTTACATACGTCATGATCTTTGGAATAATTTCTTTGGGGGTTACAAAAGTCAAGCAGGCAGTGAAACTTCTGAGCTGATTCACCCATAAGTGATGGGGAAAATTAGCATTATTTTGGTTAACAGTCAGCCTAATGTGACCTGACGTGTGACTTCCATACTAGTTGAAAGGGAAGTGTTTAGTTCTGATCTTTCATGCTAGATGAGCACATCAAAAGTGGCTTTAGCATTTTGAAAAGGCCAAATAGTTTATTTATATTTTATGCTGCAGATGTGTTATTAAGCAGCAGAGGATCAACATGATGTGTGGACTCCACTGGAAATACAAGCCAGCAGAACAGTCTGCAGCTGCAGTTTGCTAAATAGTTAAGACCAGAGAGAGCTTTGTTATGGTGATTTCTGAATATTCTGAATATTCCCAAAGCTTTTCAGGTCAATCTATGAGCTAAGCAGATGGCAGAGAGCTAGAAACCTGACTGCTACCATTGCTATGTATCCCTATTGACGCAATCATAAAAGTAAACTAGCAATAATATCCCAGTCCTTGTGACAGGCAGTGGGTAGAGGGAGGGGTGGTATGTTCAAAAAATCCATGGAGTTGCAGTGAACCTTTGTGAGCTTGGTGCATAAAGACGTCCTCCACATCTACACAAAGTAGGATCTCTGTCCAGCCTCAATGGAATGGTGTTCTCAGCACCAACATTTTTCTTAGCAGAAGTAGTGGTCAATGAGTCACTTACAGGAGAAAATATAAAGGAGTGCAGTCAGGGACAGCAGTGGGATATGGGTTAAACGTCCGCACTGCTACGAATAGGTCTGCTCCTGAATATACAACTAGATGTGATATAGGATATCTATATTTTTGTTTTTCTGTGTGTGCTTGTGTGGGTTTTTAATATTCATGGTAGCAATAATAGGAGGTGGAATCAGATTGCTGGGATGGATATGGAATGGCACTAGGGAAGGAGGAGTTCACTTTTCTGCCCCTGTGGTTTTTGAAATGAAAATTGCTAACCCAGAAATTGCTGTTTATCTAATGGGGAAAACTTAACTGTGATTTAGGTATGTTTTCTCCCTCCAGGGCAAGTGTGAATTTTGACATGTCAGTTTTTAATCATCATCATCATCATCATCATCATCCGTTTATTTATGTAGCGCCAGCAATGTATGTGGTACTTTACAATAAAACAACCAAAAACAGTGGGTCCTGCCAAAGGCATACAATCTAAAATATATGTGTATATAGAAACAGAGAGAAGGAGGGAATAATAAAATATAAAACTGTACAACACAATTGTAGAACAAATTACCTGGATAAAATGCAAAAAAATACAATATAATATACGTACAGTCAGCCCTCTGTATCCAAAGATTTTGCATCCACGCATTCCATCATCCACAGCTTGAAAATATTCCCAAAATAAAATAAAATAAATTCCAAGAAGCAAACCTTGATTTTGCCATTTTATATATGGGACACCATTTTACTATGCCATAGTATATAATGGGACTTCAGAATCCACAGATTTTGGTATCCCGGGGGTGGGGGGTCCTGGAACCAAACCCCAGCAAATACCAAGTACCCACTGTAAAACAAACTAACCAATGCATATAATCAAACTATACAGGATTATAAAACAATATCAAACTAAAATTCCAAAAGCTTTGGAAAACAAAAGTTTTCAACTGAGATTTAAAGACAAATAGGAAAGGAGAGGAAGGGAAAGTCTAAACACAGGCACAGGCATGCTGTTGGGGCAAAACTGGTGTGAGGTAGGATCTCCCATGATTTTTTTAAAAATTACCATATGAATATCCTAATGCTAAATCTTCCCCATCCCATCTAGTTTGATGGCGGATGTGAGCCTGCTCTCACTTGCATAATCCTATCCTGGGTTTAGTTCCTTGGTCCTGTAGATGGGCTCAGGTTCAGGTTATCTGAAGGACTGTATTCTCTCTTAACAAACCTGCCTGTATTCTGAGATCTGCTGGGTGGACCCTTCTCTCTGTCCCACCCCCCTCACAAGTACATCTGGTGGGGAAAGGGGAGTGCCTTTTTGATGGCTGCCCCCAGGCTCTGTAACACCCTTCCCAGAGAGGTTAGACTGTCAACTTCCCTACTTTCATTCTACAGACAGATAAAGACTGTTTTGGCAGGCCTTTGAGGACTGAGTGTACAAGGCCTATCCCATTTAAACAATGTGCTGGAGTTTCTATCTTGTTATTTTTGGTGTGCTTTTTAAAAAATAATGCTTTATGTTTTTAACTGGATTTAACTTTTTTGATAGTTTAATTATCTTTTAACTTTTATATTTTCTGAATTTTAATGGTTTTTAAAAATCTTTTTGTAAGTTACAAATGTGCACACATACGTACAGAGTCAGTACTTACATCCTCTTCCCTAACTAAAGAGTGTTTTCACTGAAATTGTGGAATGATTACAGGCCTGGAGGATGATATTTACAAAGGAATTTCTATTTGGAAGAAAAATAAAAGAGTAGAAGTGGGAAGGTAGTGGCATAAAATGGGGACTGATGTTTTGTTTAAGAGATGTGCCAATCCAAGATTAATAATTCTTTTTCAAAAACATCCTTTAGTAGTTGACTGCTGTGTTGACTTTTAAACCATTAGTCAGTGATGCTTCAAATATGGTTTGGAACTCATTGACAAAGATACCATATAAAAAGCCCTGACTTCTGTGTCCCTGTTTCTCTGTTTCCATAGGACTGCCCTCTGGTGGCCAGTGTATCATATCTGAAAAACTGTCAGCTGCTTTATATAAAACAACCTCCTCCAAACCAGGACCCCCCAGTTCCATTGGACTACAGTTCCCATCATTCACCAGCCATCTGAGTTGAGGGATGGTGGAAATTATAGTTCAACTTATCAGGAGGTTGCTGTGATAGGAAGGACTGGTGTACAGGTTTTGTGTTTATATTTTTGTTGTGATAGATTTATTACTGGAATTCATTGGTGCAAAAGAGGGCATTGCACTCAATCATATGATTGCTCTGACTTGTGCTGACAGTATTGTGTTGGGCCCAATTCATACATTGTTCCTTGAACCGAGCTGCTGCTAAAAATGCCCATTCCAAGTGGTCAGACACCACAGAGTGCTGACAATGTGCATGTGGAAAGCACAAAGACTGGATTGTGCAATTTCATGCCATGCCAGACCCACAGCTGATATTGGCATGGGTGAGCATCTGAGATAAATGGTGCTTACATAAACTGCTGGTGTGACTTGAAACCTAACTCACAAGGAAGAAGATATTTTGGCAGTAATTGTACAACCGTTGTAGAATATGAACCAGATTTTAATCCTCCCTTCCCTATACTGGCATGTTTGTTCACACATGGGACAGAGTATTTTGAAAAAACTGGTCTCCAGTAGGAATTTTCTAACATCATCAGCTACTTGATTATTTTAAGTGATGGTGTTATTCATTTGATTTATACTTTCCCCTTCTTTATAGGAGTCTAGTCTGTTTTTTAAAAGACATAATTAAAATCACACATTTAAAATATCTAAAATAATAGATTACGGATGTTGGATGAAATACAGTAAAAGAAATAGAAACAAACAGAGGCGAAAGACAAATAGAATAATCACCACCAAAACTTGTACCTGACAGAAAAAAGATTATTGGGCATAACTGGCTATCTAATGGGAAAGGAGTTACATAACTTTGGTTTGACCGTTATTGGACAAGTTTTGTTTTTTGTTTTTACTACAGATATTACACCTTTCCCTGGGAATTATGTAGCATAGTGCATTTAGAGTATTCCTGTTTTGGAGTATTATTCTTCATGGGTTTCTTTGCATACAGAAGTCCACCAGCAGAGCTGTCCCAGCTGGTCTGAAATCCCAAAAGATACGTTGGTAGTAGAGGAGGCAAAAGAGACAAAGACTGGAGAGCCTCCAATAGGATGGACAGGAAAAAAGGGAGACACGTCTTCAGGTGCTTAGTGGACAGAGCTTTTTTATGTTGGAAAAAGCCCAATGTGTTTCAGCCTACAGTTGTTCCTCCATATCCATGGATTTGGTATGCATGGATTTAAGTATTCACAGCTTGAAAATATTATTTAAAAAATAATAATCCAGAAAGCAAACCTTAATTTTGCCATCTTATATCAGGGACACCATTTTTCTATGCCATTGCATATAATGGGACTTGAATATTCACGGATTTTGGTATCCACGGGGGTCCTCGAACCAAACCCCAGTGAATATGAAGGGACAACTGTATATATATTTCAGTGGCCTTCTTCAGGGGCTACATAAAAACATAAAAATAAATATAAATATAAAATTAAAAGGATAACACCTTTACAATAATACACACATAATACACCATAATGCATATTATTCTAATCTTCTTGTATACTGCTTAAAGCCTATACATACTAATATGTAATCTTAACTACTGAAATTTCTGGCTCTAAGTATCTCATTCCATATGCTGGACAGAAGAGAAACACGTGAACTAGGCCATCCACTGAGCTTTTGGAGCTGTATCTCTCTTTTTTCCCAGTGGAGAAGGCAAGCCAGAATTTTGATGCCCAGAATTGTTCCTGGAACCTTCTTCTTACAAAGTGCATGTTTTACTACTGAATCATAGTCTGTGGGGAGGGCACAAGGATATAAAAGAGATTGTGGCTGCTGCTTACAGAATGGACTGTCAGCAAATTGCCAGGATGCCATATTCCAGCATTGCTATTCTGCAGAATAGTGTTGGGATGGTCCTCTTCCTCTTATTTTTTTAACCAAGACATTGTATGTAAGGGGGGGGGGGAAGAGCGTAAGAATCCAGCTTCTCATGTTGCACTGTCCCTGCAAGAAGAAACCCCTCTCACATTGAAGTCTTTCCTCAGAATGAGCAATTGGGACCCCAACTGCATTTGAATTTCAGTAGGATAATTTTCTTGAATCAAGCAGCCCTCCAGATTTATTTATTCATTTTATTTGTTTAATTTCCATCTTGCCTGGCAGCTCACGGTACATCTTGCCTGGCAGCTCACGGTTTAATTTCCATTTTGCCTGGCAGCTCCTTTCGTATGACCCTCCCTGCACACTTCGGTCCTCTGGGAGGAATCTGTTACAGCCTATGAAAACAAGGCTGTCGGTGACGTCCCAGAGGGCCTTCTCCGCTGCTGCTCCCAGATTATGGAATGGCTTGCCGGACAAGATCTGTCTTATTAACACCTTAGACAGCTTTAAAAAAGCTGTCAAGACGGATCTTTTCCGGCAGGCCTTTCTTGAATAACTATCCCGGCCCAAGACTCGGCTGTCCTCCCTGAGCTGTAATCAGATTTATTTATTTTTTAAACTATTGAATGTTTTAATCTTTTTCTAATTTATATATTTTTAATTTACTGTATGTTTTTAATCTTTTATAATTTAATATTATTTTAAGGGGGGGTGGGCTAGGGTACTGGGACTATGGAGTTTTTATATTGTAAGCTGTCCCGATTGCGTTGCAGAGGGGCGGGATAGAAATAAAATTTTATTATTATTATATTACAAGTCAAAAAGCAAAATACAATTAAAATAGTGGATAATACAAAAGTTTTTAAAAAATTAAAAAGCCACCAGATTTAAAAGATGTTTAAAACAGTTTTAAAAGTACAAATAAAAACACAACAATTAAAAGGCCTTCTGCATCAGATAGTTAATGCTGAAAGAACTAAGTAAACAGAAAAGTCTTTGCTTGCTGGTAAAAAGAGAGCAGAGAGAGGGCCAATCTTGCTCTCTATGGCAAGGAGTTCCACAGTTTGGAAGCAACCATTGAGAAGGTTCTACATGATTTTGTTTGTCTGCAGTTCCTAGAATTTCTCACCATTGGCTAGCTGCTGGGTTCTGCAGTCCAACAACCTCGAAAGGGCTGTACGAATCTGACTTGTCCTTTAAAAAATCACCAATGGCAGAACATCTTATGTCTTTATGATGGACTGAGTTTTTGCTTTCCTCCATTTAAAAATTAGAGCCCCATGAGCGCTCAACATTCAGCTTTGCAGAGTGAATGGAGTATACAGCCACAGAGAAAATAATAGATCAATAAATTCTTAAAAATTCTTGAAACAACAAGACAGAATGGAAAAGAAGAGAAAAGACAGCTTTTACTCCTCTTTACAATTATTTTTCTCTCTCTGGCTTTTCTTCGCAAACGAAGATTCAGGAAGGACTCATCCCGTGTTTTCTGCAAGCACGCTGATGACTAAAAAGGCCAATCCGAGATAGACAAGTCCGGTTGCAGAAAGCACAGCAGAAGGTTTCCTCGGGTGATGTTACCGCGTTGTGATTCTTTCTGCGTTGCCGTTTCTCTTCAAGACTTGTTCGGTGTGAGTTCTCAAATAAGGCTGCAGCATTGTGGATAGTGTGTCTCCATGCCTCCCGATGTGAGGCCAGGGCGGACCATTGTTGGTGATCAATTTGGCCAAGCCTGAGATGTTGTTTCAGGGAGTCCTTGTATCGCTTTTTTGGAGCGCCCATCTTATGCTGACCCATGGCGAGTTCACCGTAGAGTACTATTTATTTATTATATTATAATGTTGCTGTCCTTGAGCAAGCAGGGCTCACCAGCATTGAGGCCATGATATTGAGAACACAGCTGCGCTGGGCAGGGCATGTGTCTAGGATGGAGGACCATCGCCTCCCCAAAATAGTACTTGCAATTATTTATTTATATCTGATAAAATAATCTGAGGGCTCCAGTGCTCAGGATGCATTATTTCAGGGCTTATCAGTGGGATAACTGCAATAGCAGCAAAGTTGAATAAGGAAGAGGACAACGGCTATTGTGTTAAAAGCTGGATTTTCTGCAAAAAAAAAAAATATTGTTCTGAAGCACTAGGAAATCTCTGAAATACTACCAGCAGAAGAGTGAAAACATGTTCAGAATGTGGTTAGTGGAACAGCAGAGAGCAAACACCAGATAGACAGTTCTGTGCATTTCTGATGTTGGCCTGGACTGCTTAATGCCATTTCTAATGAAGGATTTTACACATCTTCATTTCACTTTCAAGACACACAGGCTCAATTGTAGACACATTTCATCCATGACTGCAATCAATACTGAGTGTGCTTGTGCTGCGGACCCGAGTGGCATGTAATTATGAGACTGTATTGATTTCCCCTGCAAAGCGGTTGCTAACGTCCAAAAAGCAGCTTGACTTTCAAATGACTGGCCTTTTCTTTCCCTGAGAAAATTAACATGGCTCAGAGAAAGCTGTAAACTCTGTACTGGGATTTGAAATCATGCTGCAGAAACAATGGAAGGAACATGTCACTCCTACCCTGTTATAAATCTTGATCACTCCAGATGGCTTTGTGTAGTCCTATTTTGGCTGCCCTGGAAAAAAGACTTGGGTCCCAATCCAGATGGCTTGAGTTCTGTCTGAACAGCAGGGCTGCCAGGTGCCTTCTTATTGGAAGCTGTTTTCTTTGCTGTCCATCAAGCAACTACAATACAGTGCAAGAAAAGAGAAACAGAGAAACCTCACCCTGATTGTATATAAGCCTTATCAAGCATAATATATTAATATGAAGTTACATATGTGGTTCACAAAATAATACTAGTGATTATAAATGACTCTGAAGATGGAATAGAAGGTATGCTTATCATTGTCATCATTATCATCATTTATTTATATAGTTCCATCAATTTACAAGTAAAACAATAACAAATTAAAACAACAACAACAAAACAGACAGTGCTGTGTATATAAAATACACATACAAGGAAATGAAGGAATAATGCAAATATAAAACTATACTATTGTAAAACAAATTATCTGGAAATAATACAAAAATACAATATAAAATAAAGCAATATAAAATCCCCCTGTATCCATGGGGGGTATGTTACCAGACTTAACGTTTATAAATGAAACTGTGGGTAATAGCAAACCTTATTAAAATAAAGGACTTCTGGTACAAATATACTATAGAGTCGCATTGGAGGACCTAGCGATTCCTAGAGAGGATACCTCTCAAGGCATTTTCTAGCACGACTCTATGGTATGTGTCTTTACTTTTTCAGCTGTGAATAACTGAAATGGCAGCTATTGGTTCTGCAGATATGGGGGGCAAACTGTACATATAATCAAAATATACAAGATTTTAAAGCAATATTAAAACTCCAAAAGCTTTGAAAAAACAAGGAAGTTTTCAATTGTGATTTAAAAACAACGAGGGAAGGAACTGTTTGCAAAGGTTCAGGGAGGCAATTCTAGGAGTATGGAACAGCTAGTGAAAAAGGATGAAGCCCTTGGTTAAGTAAAAAACCTAGGATTCCTACAATTTATCAGATTTGCAGGTAACACCAAATGTGATGGTGGTGGGTAGTTAGTATCTTAGAGAATAAGATCAGGATTCAAAATTATCTTGACAGATTGAAGAGGTGGGCCAAAACTAACAAAATGCTCAACAGAGATAAACATAAATTGCTATATCTAGAGAGCCAGCATGGTGTACTGGTTTGAGTGTTGGACTATGACTGGTGGCAGAGTTTGAATCCTCATTCAGCCATGGAAACACACTGGGTGGGTGACCTTGTGCAAATCACACTCTTTCAGTCTCAGAGGAAGGCAAAGGCCAACTCCCTCTGAATGAATGTTGTGAAGAAAATGCTGTGATAGGTTCTCCATAGGGTCATCTTAATTTGGAAACAACTGGAAGGCACACAACAACAACACTGCATCTAGGCAGGAAAAATGAAATGCACAAGTATAGGGTGGGTAGCACCTGGCTTGAAAGCATTACATGTTAAAAGTATCTAGGGGTGTTAGTAGACCACAAGCTAAACTTGAGTCAACAGTATAATACAAACAGCCAAAAAAGCCAATGCAGTTCTAGGCTGCATCCATAGGAAAATAGTGTCCAGATTAAGGAAGTAGTAGTGTAATTGTGTATTGCTGCTTGGCAGGGGGTTGGGCTAGGTGACCCTTATGGCCCCTTCCAGCTCTAAGGTTCTATGCTTCTGTGATTACTTTCAAACAGAAATCACCACTTTGGAGATGTGGTGCTGACAGGCAGAGCTGAAACAGAATTAAGAATCAGGAACTCAATAGTTTGAATTTTTCCTCAGCCATGAGTTCACTGGTTGGCCTACAGAATGTCATTGTCTCTTAGCCTCAGTCTCCAATTTGCATTATTGAAATAATGATATTATCGTACAATACATTCCCAGTCACTTTGGAGAGATCTTTTTCTCATACAACTGGGTTTGTGAGACACATTTAACTATTAACTATTGTGAGATACATGTAACATTTCACTATTATAACCAATGTGTATTCTTTGGAATATAGTATAAATAGTCTTCATTATTTTTTTATTATTTCAGATGCTTTATTCTAGCTATAGTACTACTATTCTGTCAAAGTTTTCAATGTCTATTCTAGTGGCCCTTGTATACTATCTAATTCCATCAATGGCTATTAGTGATTGTACCTAAATAGAATCTCCACATTCAGAGGCAACATACTTTTCAGTACCACTTGCTGGGGCACAAGAGAAAGCAGAGTGTTTATTTCTATGGGCTGCTTGTGAGCCTCCCTAAAAGCATTTTGGCCATTTGGGGAACAACATGCTAGGCTAAATAGACTTACAGTCTGATGAGGAGAGATGTGCTAAGCATGAGCAGGTAACTCACATCAGCTCTTAAATGGGTATGCACTTCTTTCTGTTAATGTGGATCCAAATAGCCCAGAGCCAAGCTTATATTTGTCACTTTTTCTGACCTTTGGGTGGGTGAATGGTAGGTGAGCCCTAGCTCTCCAGGCTTCATATGGTTCCATGTTCATTGAATGTGTATTCTGCCTACGCTTTATGACATTCAGTATTCCTTTTTTTTAAAAAAACTAGGCTTTATTCACCTAAATCCATTATTTCTCAATAGGTTTCTCATATGTTACATTTTTTCACACAATTCCTTGTTCTCTAGTATCTCTACTTGACTTCCCCTTGTCCATCCTGTTTTCTTAGGATATCTTTTCTTTCTAACTTTGACTTCTCTTGCAAATACGTTTAAACCAGTTTCTTCTGCTTCTCTATCCAAATACAGTATTCCTTTAAATAACATTTTTACCTTGAAATTTAATCAGCTATTCATGTGGTTTGGACACTCCTGTTCTGTAAACAAGGAACAGAGTGACATGTATTAACCATAGGATGTATCTTCCATTGGAATAAACAAGTTAGTTTTGGTGCAGGGAGGAGTCATGCTAAGTTGCTGTCTCTGTCATAAAACTGTAGGCCCAATGACCTTTGAGGCTCCATCTTGCTCTGGATGACTGTCCAAAGATCTTTGTATTGCCAACAATAGTTTACCTGATTTTTTTGTGTTTGTTGTTGTTTTTGTTGTTGATTTCTCCCCCTTGCCCTTTACTTTCTCTTACAGCAGCAAAGGAGGGAGAAGGAGTTAAGGAAACAGCAAGAAAGAGAGCAACGGCGACATTATGAAGAGCAAATGCGCCGAGAAGAGGAGAGGAGACGTGCTGAGCATGAGCAGGTACCTCACATCAGTGCTTTAGTGGGTGTACACTTTTCACAGTTTATGGTCTAAATCCAATTGTTCCATCTAGAGCAGACTCATTGAATCAATGGAACTTACACAAGTTTTGCCTTACCAAGTTTCCATTGATTCAGTGAATCGAATGAGCATTTAGAGCTAACAATTGGACTTAGGCCTATGTGTTTAGCTGCACACTTAAATGGAACCCTTGCTACAATACATTTTGAAATGTAATGTGGTCCTTCAATGATAATTTCAATATAAGTACTTCCTTGTGAGTTAAAATGATGAGCGAGGCCCTGATCTGGGTGTTCCACCTTTTGGAGGAGTGGTGGATGGTTACGAAGGATGTCACTTTTGTGTGGTGGCACCCCAGTTGTGGAATGCCCTCCTCACATGTCTGCCTGGCACCTTTAATATCCTTTAGGCTACAACCTTATGAATTTATTAAGGAGTGGTTATCATTGAATATAATGGTACTCAGTTTGAAGTAAAAACACTTGTGCTGTGAGGTATCTCAAGATCCATTTAGTGGATCTCAATTACTGCTGATCTTAGTTTATCCACTGCAGTGCAACAGTTTGTCAATTTTTTATTGGATTGTTGCGGTAGGCACATGCTTTGCATGCAGAAGGTTCCAGGTTCCGTCTCTGCATCGCCGGTTAAAAGAATGAAGTAAGAGAAGGTGGAGAAGACCCCCCAGCAAATCTGAGTAGAATTTTTGTTTCAAATCTCTCCAGCAGCAGTTGAACAGATCTGGCTTTTCATCAGTGTATGGTTACATTCAATCATATATTGTGTCCTTGGCTGTTTTTGCAACTATGACCTAGAACAGTGTTACTCAAAGTGGTTGTCCTCAGACCCATGGTAGTCCATGAGGGATTGGCTACTGATCCACAATGAATTTACAGGAGACTATGTGAATACTCTCCTGTAAAATGTAGGTCTGCCATATCAGGTAGTTGAGAAGCACTGGTCTATTTCCTCTTCTTTTAACTATTGTATGGTCACAGCCCTAACGTAACAATACTGTTTACTTTGTGAAATCTTGACAGCAGTTGGTTAGGCTTTATTCACCTAAATGTATTATTTCTCAATACGTTTCTGATCCGTTGAGTTCCCCATCTTATAAAAAACAGGTCTCCATGGTGTTTCTGCAATTTCTCCTTCTTGTGTGGCTACTTCTTTCTCTTTGGAATTATGTTTCTTTCTTTTTTCTTCTTTTTCTCTCCTCTCTGCTGACCACATCTCCAGGAGTACATCAGGCGACAGTTAGAGGAAGAACAGAGGCAGTTAGAGATCCTGCAGCAGCAATTATTGCAGGAACAAGCTCTTCTTCTGGTAATGGGAAGGCAGGAACTATGCCCAATCCTTTCTTTGTATACTGAGAGTGCATGCCATCTGCCTATATGTACCTGTGCCTTCCGGCTTTTAGGGTTGCCACCTTTTCTGGAGAATCCTCCTTCCACACATTGCTAAATTGGGGTACCTTACATTTGTTAAAATATTGGCACATTCAAAATTTATTTACATTTCTAGCACACTCAGAGGTTCGACTGCTAGTGAAAGAATGGCTCTAGTCTACGTAGCAATTGTGTGTGACATTATTGAACCTGAAGCAGGGTGCAGTTTGCTTGTGAATAACAGAATAATTAGTTTCAAAAGGTTTACCATAACTTAGGGATGGACAAAGTGGGACCCACAGGCTGCATGTGGCCTTTGGAACTCACTTTTCTGACCCCCTGAAGCCCCACACCAATCCCCAACTCCCCAGTTTGTGCGATGGGGAGGACAAAGTTTGCCCAAGACCACACAGAGAGCCCCCCCAATGCATGAAAACACACAAAAATAAATACCCATACTAATCCCTACCAACATCCCCAAACCCCATACTACCCCCAAATACCTCAGTTTTCCTCTATACTCCCTCTCAAACTGGCTACAGGAAGTGACACCCTGCCTTTTGTTGCCATTTTCAGATGAACTTCAGAGGAAAACAGAGATATTTGGGCTTGCTTTGGAGGGTGTTATGGGGGAGTTCTGGAGGGGAAATTGGCCTCTCACCCCCATGCAGTGGCCCAACCTTGGTCTAACTAAATGTTACAAAGCTCGTGTGCGACTGGCTCTACAGCTGCAATTATCTTCTGAAAGCAGTCATGGTGGGGTGGGGGGTGGGGGGATTGGATTGGAGACATGGCCTGAATAGGTATAATTAGGGAGCCCTGGTGGCGCAGTGGCTAAATGCTGGTACTACAGCCACAACATTGTGGGTTCAGTTCCATAGGGCTCCAAGGTTGACTCAGATTTCCATCCTTTTGTAGGCTAGTAAAATGAGTACCCAGTTTGTGGGGGCAACAAGCTAACACATTGTAAACTGCTTAGAGAGTGTCTAGCACTATAAAGTGGTGTAGATATGTAAATGCTATTGCTAAACAATTTGTAAGCCACTCTGGAGCCTTTTTAGCTGAAGAGTGGGGTATAAATACTCTGATTAAACAAATAAATAAATAAATAAATAAATAAATAAAGTCTTTTCTTCCCTGCCCCAGGGCCCCAGTCTAAATTCTTCCCCTTCCAAGAACTATTGTCAGCTACAGAGGAGGAAACAGCACAATCTGTAACTAACTCTAGGGATGGAGGAATAATAATATTGTGCCTTTGGCATGAAATTTGATATATAGGCCAATGTATTCTTTATAAGGGTAGTCAGTTGGGATTCAGAGCCAGTGAGTTCGCAAGAAAAGCAAGTGTCCCTGAGGAATAAGGACTCTGAAATACAGGTTAGAGGTGCCCCTGCTGTAGCTCCTGTCACACCTCTCTTGTCAACAGGCAGGCATACAGATTCTCCTTCAGTTGCAGGCTTTTAGAAATCCTGAAGGGCATGTGTGGGCTTGCCAGTAAGAGTGTGCTTAAAGATCAGAACAAAAAAAAAAAAGGAACAAAACAAAAGGTTCCAGGAGTCAAAGTAGTCCCACCCTTAAAACTCCTTAAAGCGGCAATCTTGAAAAGCTAGGGCAGTGTGAGTGTGGAGAGTCATTATGAGGAGGTATTTTTAACTCCTGTCTTGAAATACTTTCCTATTCCATTCAGCTTCCAGACAAGAGAAATATAGCATGTGACATTCATTTCTCCCCTGAATGCAAAGCTCAGCCAAGTGCCGAATGTTCCCCCTTCCCTTTCTGTCAGTAACAGAGAGGACTCATTGATTATGATCCTTTGCTATGCATGCCTTTCTTTGCTTAGTCTCCTTCCAGAATGTTCACCATCTTCCTGACAGGAACAGGCTTCCTCTGAGGCCTGTTGTATTTATGGTAGAGCTCTGAACTGAAAGCTACTGGCAGCCGTGTGCTGGAATACAATCTAACTGAAACGTACTTGCTCCCTGTAATCTTTGCTTGGTTTTATGAGGCTTGATGGCATATTTAATATATAGACTGCTTAGCTTTACATGCCTGACAGGAATACTTTTGCATTGTCTTGTGCTGTTTACAGTTTTGTTGTGGTTTTTATTGCTAAATGTCCTGCATATACATACATTCAATTATACGCTAAGCCAAACTTAAATCTTATCAGTATTTTGAATGTGAATTGTCTTTATTTCTATCTTTTTGAAAAAAGACAATATTTTATTTCTCACTTGATAAATATGAGTTGTTGACATGCCTTACCTCCTTTCCCCCAGTCGATCTATTAACTGTAGGGACAGGTTATGCAAATTCTTCCTTGTATAAACAATGTTGTTTCTGTCAAGAAGTTTCATACCCCTATTCTATGAAATACAGAGCTTGGAAGTAAGTTATGAGCAATATAATCACCTACAACTCATTATATGCTTTAAATAATGAAGATACAGCTGTATTAGCTGTAAGAGAACAAGGAGGAACAACAATAATTTTTGGAGGGGTGTGTGTAAGGAGTAACATAGAATCATAGAATCATAGAATTGTAGAGTTGGAAGAGACCACGAGGGCCATCCAGTCCAACCCCCTGCCACGCAGGAAATCTCAATCAAAGCATCCCCGACAGATGGCCATCCAGCCTCTGTTTAAAGACCTCCAAGGAAGGAGACCCCACCATGCTCCAAGGGAGTGTGTTCCACTGCCGAACAGCTCTTACTGTCAAAAAGTCCCTCCTAATGTTGAGGTGGAATCTCTGTTCCTGGAGCTTGCATCCATTGTTCCGTGTTCCAGTCTCTGGAGCAGCAGAAAACAAGCTTGCTCCATCATCAATGTGACACCCCTTGAAATACTTAAACAGGGCTATCATATCGCCTCTTAACCGTCTTTTTTACATTTTCTAGTTTCTCTAGAAACTAGACATTCTCTTTACTTTTCCATTTGAGTTATTTTGAGCAAAATTTTTCAAGTTTAATGTCATTCTTTTATTAATCCTGAGTACAGTCGTCCCTTCATATTTGCTGGGGTTTGGTTCCAGGACCCCCCGTGGATACCAAAATCCATGAATACTCAAGTCCCATTATATGCAATGGCATAGCAAAATGTTGTCCCTTATAAAAGATGGCAAAATCAAGGTTTGAATTTTGGATTATTGTTTTTTTTATGAATATTTCCAAGCTGTGAATTCTTAAATCCATGGATACCAAATCCGTGGATATGGAGGGACAACTGTAGTTGTATTTTCAAAGTAGCATAAAAGTATCATGCAATGTAACAAATCTCCCTTCCTGTGGTAATGACAATGAAGTGCCCTTCTGAGGGGCTTTGTAGATGTTTTGTAACAAATTACTTTTAAAAATAATTTTCCATGCACAGTGAAAAGTAGTTCTACCTAGTACAAGTTTGCAGTACTTCCAGACTGAAAAATTACAAATCAAGCTATCAGTGAACATAGCTTTTGCCTTAAAATGAATGGTTTAACAAGAAATAAGCTGTTTGTCTAGGGCATGGATGTTCACACTTTCCTCTGGTTAGCTTCAAGTGGGAGGCCTGGTGATTGTCAAATAGCCCAGTGATACTTATCATCCATGTATTGTTAATTTAGGGCTTATCTACACAGGCAATATACCCCATCTTAATGCCCTACAGTCCTGATGATACAGGGCTTTTGCTCTGTTCTGCCCCCGGGGCAAAGAGGGGCGGGGGAGATGGGGCAGGGCCCTTTACCATGTTTTTTTAAAAATACCTGCATTAATCCGTTCCTGCCAGGAAGGAATAGATTGGGCTCCATGTGTCCATGGGAGCCTGGCATGGCAAGCTGGCCCATTGCTGCAGCTGCCTGTCTGCCTTGCAGTTGCCTGTCACATGCAGGGAGCCTTGGTCACATTTTACAGGCCAGTTTCCTTGCCTCCATGAGGCCAAGGAAGATGGCAGTGATGGGCCGGCATGCCTGTCTGGACTCCAACCCATTTTGTGGAATGAACAGGTGAAGAATGGACTTGATCCATGGCCGGGATACACTGGCAGGGAGTTGGCATATCCTGGCTCGTGTAGATGAGCCCTTAGACTACAATGTTAAAGAAACTTCATAATATTTAACTGTCACAGGGGGCATCTACACTTAGAAATAACACAGTTTGACACCACTTTAATTGTCATATCTCCATCCTACAGAATCTTGGGATTTGTAGTTTTGTGAGGCACTGTCAGATGTTAGCGCACACTGGGTGCCTCTTCAAAAGGTCCAGGCAGCAAAAAGTGGTAGCAGAGTATTTGTTTCTTCAGGCATAATAACAAAGGCACAGAGTCTAAAATACACTTCTCTTTATTCGGGCATAATGAAGAATATTTACAGATATATACAGCATTCAAGAGAAAACATCTTCACACATCGAGGTCTAAAACAGAATTGCTCAGTTCAACTCTATAGGACAAACTAAATACCCAGCTCTGCAGAGTTCCTAGCACCTCCCACAGAGAGGTGCACCAGAGCTGAGAGCTCATCAATATTGATACATTTCCTAGCTTTCTGCAAACTGCCACTAGCTCTCTCTCTCTGCTGTACTCTGCAGACTGTTAGTTACATTCCAGCTCTTTACAGAATAAATCTACTGTATGTCCCAAGGTCTGAAACATGGATCACCTATCGCCAACACTTACAACTCCTCGAACGCTTTCATCAGCACTGTATACACACAATCCTAAATATACACTGGACTGACTATGTGACGAATGTTGCTGTCCTTGAGCAAGCAGGGATCACCAGCATTGAGGCCACGATGTTGAGAACACAGCTGTGCTGGGCAGGGCACGTTTCTAGGATGGAGGACCATCACCTCCCCAAAATAGTACTCTACGGTGAACTCGCCATGGGTCAGCGTAAGAGGGGCACTCCAAGAAAGCGATACAAGGACTCCCTGAAACAACATCTCAGGCTCAGCCAAATTGATCACCAACAATGGTCCACCCTGGCCTCACATCGGGAGGCATGGAGACGCACTATCCACAATGCTGCAGCCTTATTTGAGAACTCACGCTGAACAAGTCTTGAAGAGAAACGACAACGCAGATAGAATCACAACCCGGAATCATCACCCAAGGAGAACTTCTGCTGTGCTTTCTGCAACCGGACATGTTTATCTCGGATTGACCTTTTCAGTCATCAGCGCGCTTGCAGAAAGCGCGGGATGAGTCCTTCCTGAATCTTTGTTTGCAAAGAAAAGCCACAGAGAGAGAGAGAGAGATGTCCCAATATCCTGACAAAAACTACAAATCCCAGGGTTACATAGGATGGAGCTACAGCACTTAAAGTGGTGTCAAACTGCCTTATTTCTACAGTGTAGATGCACCCTGACAGTCATCCCACAGAACATTGTAGATTGTAGTTTTGTGAGCTTTTCTCCTTCTGTTTGCTGTCTCACTTGATGTAGTCTGAATGCCTTGCTACAGTTGTTAGTGAATGTAAATATGAAGCATAAAGTTTTGAAAGCAGTGAATGTAATTTAGTGAAATAAATGGAGGGTATGTACATGTACACACAAGAAACTGAAAGAATTGGAATTAAAATAACTTCTCTTAAATCTTTGGTTATGCTTCATAAAGCTCAGGGGCAGATTAACTGAAGGACTGCCTATCTGAGCCTGCCCATATCTTGAGATCTTTGGGGGAGGGCCTTCTCCCTGTCCTACCACCTTCATAGGTACATCTGGTGGGAACAAGGGAGAGGGCCTTCTCAGTTTCTGCTGCCAGGCTGTGGAACTCCCTTCCCAGAGAGGTTGAAGTGGCACTCTTATTCCTATCCTTTTATAGGCAGGTGAAGACTTTTGTGCTTCGGCAGACCATTAAGGGTGACTACTCAGCGGGGAAGGATCTTTCATGTGCTGTGTGGTTTACATTAAGGAGTCCTGGTAGCGCAGTGGTTAAATGCTCGTACTGCAGCCGCAACATTGTAAGTTTGATCCTGCAGGGCTCCAAGGTTGACTCAGCCTTCCATCCTTTCTTAGGTTGGTAAAATGAATACCCAGCTTGTGAGGGCAATCAGCTAACACACATTGTAAACTGCTTAGAGAGTGCCTAATGCTATAAAAATGGTATAGATGTGTAAGTGCTATTGCTAAACAATTTGTAAGCCTTTCTGAGAGCCTTTGTGGCTGAAGAGTGGGGTAGAAATACTCTAATAAAATAAATAAAATATTTGTGGTTCTTCTTTTATAACAGTTAAGATTTTAACTGCTTCCAATTGTATTATTTTAATGATACTTTTAAAAATTATACTTTTTAATTATACTTTATTTGAATTATACTTTTAACTTTTGTATGATGGAAATTCTTTAGTCACAGCTGTTTTAACTTTTATAATCAACCTTGAATTCCAGACTGGGGGAAAGTCCAGATACTGAATAAATCACAATTAACACAATCCAAGCAATCTCGTGAATAAAAGAGAAGAAAAGAAAAAAGTTTTAAAACGTTAGAGCACATCCACACTCACAAATCCACTCTGCTACTTATAGGCCCCATGGTCATGTCATGTAGTCTTATTAAGATTATTGCATCCTCAATATATGGATTTAAATTTCTATCAAATAATGTGTGGTCTCTCCCCCAACATCCTGACTGTACCTTCTGTGATCTCACATCATACTGCTTGTTAATTATTTTTTTATTTTAAAAAATCATATATCTTGGTAGGAATATAAGCGTAAACAATTGGAAGAACAGCGGCAAGCAGAGCGGCTACAGCGGCAGTTGCAGCAAGAGCGGGACTATCTGGTCTCCCTGCAGCAGCAACAGCAACAGCAACAGCAACAGAGACAAGAACAGAGACCAGCGGAGAAGAAAGCCTTGTATCATTACAAGGAGGGGCTGAATGCCACAGAGAAGCCTGCTTGGGCAAAAGAGGTAGGATCATTGTTTGACTTTTGCACCTTATCCTGGGCTGCATATGGCTCAGAGGTATGCCAGAATCCAACTTATACACATCTTAAATATAGCCAACCAAACCAAACCAAAACCTTTGTCCCCTTTTTATTTATTGTCCAATACTGCTGCACTGTACTTGCTCTCCTGCTGATGCCATCAAATTCCTGGACTGAGCAGGAACTGTAAGATGACCTTTAAGGTTCCTTACAACTCCCAAACTAGTATGATATCTATCATATTGGCAAATCTGCACTGTAGTATGATGGCCTCCCATTCTTTGCATGATTGTGTGGAATTATCTCATATGTGTCTAATCCAGGAAGCAAGATGCATCAGTGAGGGGGTGAATATTTTCAGTGAAGTGTTTTCAGAGCAAATATGTACACTGTCCAAATTACCAATTGCTACTTGAAAATTAAAATGGGGCAATGTTCAGTGCAGCTCTGGTAGAACTAATCTCTCCTTTAAAACACACCGTTGCTTGATCTAATATAGGAACAGTCTTTTTTAAAAAACAAATTAAGTGTTTACTTACCTTCACTCTCAGGATCAGATAAGATCCTGCAGCCCTTCTCAGGCTACTTTCATGCAATTGTCACCATGAGGTCTTCTGGGTCTTTGCATGTGTTTCTCTGCTGTTGCTTTTTAGAATGAAAGTAGTGCTCAAATTGAACTCTGGTATGACTTGAAGGAACTTTAGTTCTCTTTGTCTTTTCTTCATTATGATAGTCCACAGATGAGGCACTGGCTTCACCTTGTGTTAATAAAATAAAATAAAACCATGTTGTGAATTAGATTTGAGATTCATGTGTCTGATCTAAGCCACAAGAGGAATTGGACTCCAAAACTGAGAACAACCTGCACAAGCATCTCTCTGAGCATCACAGACCCATTTCTCAGGTGACATAATCAGGAGCATCCTTTCAGCCAACCTTGGGCTTATCTGCAATAGTAATTTAATAGTGACTAATGTTAGTTCTTTGTTGAATGGATTTGACTTGAACTGAGTCTTCACAATTAGCACTGAAAAACAACTGGATATAGGTGTGCATGAAACCTGTGTAATCTTTAATCAAGTTTTAAAATAGTGCTGTTTTAAAGAGGTCAAGTGTTACAATTAGCCCATGTGGGCCAAGCTGATCTGTCCTTGTTTTTTTACATAGCTATTTCATGCTGTCACTTAACTGTTTCCACTGGTGCAATTTGTCAAATAAACCCAAGGAGATTACTAGCCTGAAGCATTGTTTTAAGTAGGCTGTTTGCCCATACATACCTTACGTTGTTCAGTTGTGGTATGTGACTGGCCTCGTAGACATAAGAACCATTCCTCTTGGACTTGGCCAATGCTTCTCTGCCAGACCGTATGGAGGTATTTCATACAGTGGGTAACTCACAGTGGGAGAGTGGCTTGTGATGGAGCTGTGCTTGTCTAAAAGTTGATGCTTGTAGTATGAGCCTGTTACAAGCTTTTAATGTTGCTTTAAGAACCATAGGTAGTACACACTTACGTGCATTTCCCCCAGTATTTAGGAGGGTAGCAAAGATGCAGTCTTCCCACATCATCCCAAAGAATGCATGAGTATTCTAGCAATCAGATACCTTGCTAGAGTGCATAAAGGACATAGATAAATAAAACAGATTGTAGTGGTGGGGGCTGGAGGTTGGGGACTGAGAGGGAGAGTGCAAGCACATGTGAGTGCACTGTACATTTAGTGTTCCTTTCCAATACCACTTTCTATAGATGCCCATAATATTATCCTGGCTGGTCATCCTCCAGTGGTCACTATAGCTTACCAGTGAAGTGCTCGTAGGTATTTTGTTTTGAGACCTAACACAGAAAGCACTTCCTCTAGTTGCTATTCTTTTCTGCTTTTCAAATATCTGGTATAGTGCCCTGAACATAGCTCAGCAGTTTTAAGACTTACTACATTAAGTATGTTCTAAGGTGCACTTTTAGTTAATAGGGGGTATTGTCCAGGCTGATTAATTTCATCATTCCCTCACAAGATTTGAGAATACCAATTCAAATATTCGTAGTTCCCTACTTGTGGCTGTAGCTTGCAGAAGAATTTCTGCATGTTAATGGTAAGCAATGAGATGTTCAGGAGTCTTTAGCACTGACTTTCACATTGAGGAGCCCAGGATTCCCCCCCAAAAAACAGTTTCAAAACCACCAGCTTAGACCATGGCCATGAGTTCATTCAGCATGCCATAGTTGTGTGCCAACATTTTTTATTTATGGCTTGATGGCCACAGTTTTGTATGAAAGTCTTTTATTGCATAAATCAGTGGTTCTCAACCTGTGGGTCCCCAGATGTTGTTGGATTACAGTTCCCAGGAGCCCTCTGAGGTCTCACCTTGACGGCCAATTGGTCCTCCCAGTCATTAGTGAGGCTGTGAGTTCAATCCTACAGCCTCACTAATGACTGGGAGAACCACCTGGCTGTCAAGGTGAGACCTCAGAGGGCTCCTGGGAACTGTAATCCAACAACATCTGGGGACCCGCAGGTTGAGAACCACTGGCATAGATCATCTCCTCCTTTGACCCTGTTGCATGTAATTGTCTTGACAGCTAGTTATTTGTAAGGTGAGAGGCATAAAAGGGAAATTTAACAAAAGAAGAAGAAGCAACCCCAGTAAGTTCCTGTAGTTTATTCATTACAGTTGATTCCTGCTCACAGGTTAAAGTCAGGAGCAGCATGCTCTCATCTCTGCTGTAAATGTTCTAACAGTGCCAGCTGCTGAATGAGTAACTGGCATGCCAATGTATTATAATCACTCTGAAAGAAGGGCTTCCCTGTTAAAAGATCTTAGTTGTCAGTGGAGCATGGTAATTGCTTCCACTTCAAAAGCTTCTTTTCTGTTGCAAATGTAACATTTGCATGAGTGACCTATATGCAGGATATTTTATTTTATGGTGCAGAAATTAGATACCTGAAAATCACAGCTTGCCTTTTCCCATACATCTTTCAAAACCAAATTGCTAGCCCGTGTCATCTTGGACATGCATTCTATGGTTTCATGTGCTTGTAGCACAATGGGAGTGATTTTTTCCCATGATTCATGCAAGATAACTTATCGTTCACAGCAAAGTACAAGTATTGTTGCTCTGTGACATTGACCACACGTGGAACATTGTGCACACTTCACACTGAAATGACTATAGGAAAAGGCAAACAAAATGAATGAAGGAGCACTTTTCTTATGAAAACAAGCTAGCCACCATAACTTAATTCAGGGGAGGAGGGAAAGACAGCCAAGCAGGGATATAATAAGAGGTTTATAAAATTATGAATGGTTTTGAGGGGGTGAACAGAGGCTATGTTTTCATTCTCTCACAAGAGAACTAGAACTTGGCATCACTTAGTGAATTTGATTGGCAGTAGATCCAGGACAGAAATGAAAGTACTTTTTTGTACAACGTATAACTAATTTGGTGAGTTCACAACTCCAAGAAGGAGTGGTAGCCACTTGGTTGGATGGCATTAAAAGGAAATTAGACAAATCCATGGAGAATAGGGCTATAACATATAAATGGAACCTTTTTGTGTATAGAGCAGCACTTGGAAAAATTATTTTCTTGGGCCTCAGTCCAATTGCCAATCCTAACTAGAGTAGATTCATTCAATCTATTGCTGAATGTTAAGGCAGCATTTACGATTAAATCATTAAATGAGTCTACTCTAATGGGTGATTAGCAATTGTTTTTAGGCTGTGGTGGGAATCATATGGCTCTCCCGATTTTGTTGGATTGTAGTTCCGAGCATTTCTTACCATTGGCTATGCTGGCTAGGGCTGCTGGAACTCATAGTTCAACAACATTTGGAAGACTATATGATCCCCACTCCAATTTATGCCTAAAGGCAGGGGTGGGCTAAACACAGCCCTGAGGTTGCATGTGGACCTCAAGGATGTTTTTGTGGCCCTTGACTCCCTGGAATCTCCAGACTGACCTTTTCCTGGCCAAAAAAAAAAAAAAAAAAAAAAAGGTGATTGGCTGCTTCTTGATGTCTCCAGATGCAACAACTTGTTTTTTAAATAGGTTACAAAGCCTTCCTTTGCTGTGTAATGTTTAAAAAGCAACATTTTTTAGAATGAGATGTAGACTTGTGACCACTTTGGTATTTTGTTTTTGTTTGGTTAGTCCATGCAGCCCCTGGAGAGTTCCAGGTCATAAAACTGGCCCCAGCCTTAGCTGCCCACCCCTGCCTAAGTGTTAGAACTACAGCGAGGCTGAGGGATTCTCGGAATTATACTAAAAAAAGTTCACAGTTGTTGTGTTGTTGAAAATTAGTTGTTGGAGATAAGGGTGACAGAAGAGAGCAATTCTTTATGCTTTCTAGAACTATTTGTCAAGGCATTGTTTGAAATGGGACACTGCGCTAGATGGCCAGTTGGCCAGATCCAGTGACGCTCCTGTTATATTTTCTGGATAGTTAGACTTGCTGCAAAAGAATACTTGTGGGCATATGCACACTAACCTTCTTTTATCTTTGATTTAATTGGCACCTGAGATTTCCAAGCAGGCTTGAGTCTTGGTACTTTCCTAATTATAAATTAAGCATGGTGGAGGACATTTGATAATTACATACTCTCTATGTATTGAACTAAAATGTGTGTTTTAATAGTTTAATTTCTGTAATCCTACTTCCCCAGGTACAGCAAAGAAATCTTAATAACCTACCTGTTACTCCTGCTAAGCAATACCACAGTTCCAATCCTAAAAAGCTGATGCCCTACCTTACTGACAAAGGTGAAGTTCCACAATCCCACTCCAATCATTTTTCTTATGCATCTAAACCACATGGTAAACAAACCCCGCAACACCCTAAAGCATTAGACCATCACAAAAAGGACTTTTGGGGCTCCACTCAACAAGCAGTGTTGTTGCCAGTTATTAAAGTTTCCATGCCAAGTCCACATGAAGACCCAAAGGGAAGACCCATTTGGATAAACTCTGAAAATAGATTTCGTTATCAAGAGCGATGGAGAAAGAACAATAATGTGAAATGCTACAAAGGGTCTCGGTCACAAGGTTGCAGTCCTGAAAGGCAAATGAGATTAGAAGTCAGGTGTGTGTCTTCTCCTCATCTTCCTGAGAGTGATAATTCACCATTATCTCCATACAAAATCAACAAGAGCTTCCTGGAACACAATGGAGATAAGGAAAGAAAATACCTTTCTTCACATCTATATCCACATGCCATTACTCCTTCCAGAAGTACGCCATGCTTAAACAATATTGTGTCAACACATGATGACTTCAGTCTAAGTGCTTCCAACCCAGCCAGTTTCTGGAAAGCAGGAAAGATGCAAGCTAATAGAAAGGCACATCATGGTTCCCTGGAGAGTGTGCTAGGATTCCAGCAGCTTCCTACACAGAGCTTTACCTCTGCTCAGCAAACGGTATTGTTGCTTATTAATAAGGTGTCCATGTCAACTCCACAAGCAGACCAAAAGACAAGACCAGTTTGGAGAAACTCTGAAACCAGACAAGCCTACAAAGGATCTAGGTCACAAGAGTGCAGTCCTGAGAGGCAAACAAGATTTGATGTTAGGTGTGTGCCTTCTCCTCATCTTGCCGAAAGACATAAGGCACCATTCCCTCCATATAAGATCAACATGAACTTCCAGGAGCACGATGGACATGAAGAAAAAAAGTACTTTTCTTCACATTTATACCCAAATGCCATTACTTTTTCAAGGAGCAGTCCATCGTTAAACAATGTATTGTCAGCACATGATGGCATCGATCTAAATGCTTCATGCCCGGCCAGTTTCTGGAGAACAAAGATACAAGCTGATCTGAGGAAACACCATGGATCTTTGGACAGTGTCCTAGAAAGTTGTCAATAGTTTTCTGAAAAATAATAGAATGAAGCACAGAATGTCTTCTTGTTCCTTCTCTGGATTTTTCTCCACAAATGTCTTAGCTGAATGTACCTGTTTTGGTGCCTTTGTCTTCCAGCTATTGCTCAGCATCTTTAAATGCCCTTTCATTTTGTTCCAGCTCTGATCAGATTTAATCCTCTGAATCTAGCCAGGGTTATTCTTCTTCTGACATCACTTTGCAGGTGCCTCTGGGTCATTTTCTAAGTCGCCTTGTTTTTCTTTTAAGCTTTCTCTTCACATATCTAATGAAAAATTGGCTATAGGTTTACATATGAATAATTACTGGTACATATCTCCATCATCAAGCGCACCTGACTTGCAGATTGCTGGATGGTGCACTTAAAAGTCACATCTGATGGGTGAATTTCTCACTGTTGGCATTTGCTATAGCATTCTTGCTAGTCTGTTAATTAGCTGGGGCTTACTAAGGGGCTTGTGTCATGATTCTGAAATATAATACATCAAGCAAGGATATCAGATGTTATTTTGCATTAAATAGATGCTGTTAAACAGTCCATCTAGATGTTTATGACATACATTTGGTAGTTCCTTTGAAAATTGTCAAAGATTGCAAAGTTTAATTGTTTATTTAGATGAATCAATTAAAGGACTTTAGAAAAGCCACAAAAGACAGGTGCTATGATAGAAGAAAGATTCCTCCTCCTGTTATATGAAGGATGGAATGTCTCTTTAAGAAAATGCTAGTTGTGATGCATGTGTACATCATCTAAATCTTTTTTTTCTTCATAAATGTTGCTTCTAGTCATCACATCTATGCAGATTTAATTGTTTATTTGGCTAAAACTCATACAACTGGGCTAATGTAAAACCTACTGATAAAATTAATAGTGGAAAGAATTTCAGATCCATTACCAAAGGGCTTTATTTATAGGCACAAAAGAACTTGAGTTGTGCCTAGTAGGATTTCTTTTGTAAGGGAAGATGGGGGAATTAGTAGAGTTCTAATGGTTGTTATGTGTGACTACAAGGGAAAAGGTCTAATTGTAATCTTCACCATAGCTTTACATTGCACAATAAGATACATGCATAATGTTCCTTTCCCTCTTAAACTGATTCACATGTTAAATTACACATGACACATGGCAGGACATTAGGCGTGCTTTAATGCCAATGAAATCGGCATTTAAAAATACAAGTGTAAGTTCAAAACATTCTGCATATTTTTTAAAAATTCACTTCCTTTGCAGAGAAAAAGTTTTTGGCCTAGTAATGCAAATAATCCAGTATTGAGGCCAAGCAGACCTCCTATGGGAAGCTGTGTGCATCACCACACAGAATGCTCTTCTTTTACAGCTGGTAATTGCTGGTCTCTTATAGAAAGCACATAGGGAAAGGCCTCCTCTGATGATCTTAATGCATGGGCAAGTTGCTGTAGGAAGAGTTGCTCAGTCTGTTTAGTCCACTATTATCTACTCTGACTGGTAACAGCTGTCCAAGTGTCAGGTAAAAGAAGCTTGTGGATCATTTTAACAAAATGTAACAAGGATTGAAGCTGAATGCAAAATCCTACATCTAAGCTGTATCATAGAATCATAAAACTGTAGAGTTGGAAGAGACCACGAGGGCCATCCAGTCCAACATCCTGCCATGCAGGAATACACAATCAAAGCATCCCTGACAGATGGCCATCCAGCCTCTGTTTCAAGAACTTCAAGGAAGGAGACCCCACCACACTCCAAGGGAGTGTGTTGCACTGCCGAACAGCTCTTACTATCAAAAAGTTCCTCCTAATGCTGAGGTGGAATCTCTGTTCCAGGAGCTTGCATCCATTGTTCTGTGTTCTAGTCTCTGGAGCAGCAGAAAACAAGCCTGCTCCATCCTCAGTGTGATACCCCTTCAAATACTTAAACAGGGCTATCATATCGCCCCATAACCATCTTTTTTCCAGGCTAAACATACCAAGCTCCCTAAGTCTCTCCTCATAAGGCATGGTTTCATCATTTTTGTCGCCCTTCTCTGGACACGCTCCAAATTGTCAATATCCTTTTTGAATTGTGGTGCCCAGGACTGGACACAGTATTCTAGGTGAGGCCTGACCAAGGCAGAATAGAGTGGCACTATTACTTCCCTTGATCTAGACGTTATACTTCTATTGATGCAGCCCAAAATCGCATTGGCCTTTTTAGCTGCCGCATCACACTGTTGACTCATGTTCAACTTGTGGTCTACTAGGACTCCTAGATCCCTTTTGCACGTAGTCTCATTCAGCCAGGTCTCCCCCATCCTGTATCTATGCATTTCGTTTTTCTACCCTAAGTGCAGTACCTTACATTTCTCCGCATTGAATTGAATTTTGTTAGCTTTGGCCCAGCTCTCCCATCTATCCAGGTCATTTTGAATTTTGTTCCTGTCCTCTAGGGTATTAGCTACTCCTCCTAATTTGGTGTCATCTGCAAATTTGATAAGTATGCCCCTAATTCCCTCATCCAAGTCATTGATAAAGATGTTGAATAGCACTGGGCCCAGGACAGACCCCTGTGACACCCCACTGGTCACATCTTTCCAAGATGAAGAGGAGCCACTGCTGAGCACCCTTTGGGTTTGGCCGGTCAACCAATTACAAATCCATTTAACAGTTAACTTGTCCAGCTCACATTTTACAAGTTTGTTTGCAAGAATGTCATGGGGAACCTTGTCAAAGGCCTTACTGAAATCAAGGTATGCGATATCCACAGCATTCCCTTCATCTACCAAGCTGGTAATTTTATCAAAAAAAGAGATCAAATTAGTCTGGCATGACTTGTTTCTCTAAAACCCATGTTGACTTTTTGTGATTATGGCATTGCCTTCTAAATGTTCACAGACTCTCTTTTTAATGATCTGCTTTACAATCTTCCCTGGTATTGATGGCAGACTAATTAGATGATAAATTTTGGGATCCTCTTTTTCCCCCCTTTTTGAAGATGGGGACAACGTTTGCCCTCCTCCAGTCTGCTAGGACTTCTCCCAGGAGTTCTCAAAGATTATTGCCAATGGCTTTGAGATTACATTTGCCAGCTCTTTTAATACTCTTGGATGTAGTTCATCTGGTCCTGGAGATTTAAATTCATTTAAACTAAGAAGGTATTCCTGTACTACCTCTTTGCTTATTCTGTGCTGGATTTCCCCTATTGTGTCCTCTGTCCCATTATCCTCAGGATGATCATCCTTTTCCTTTTCTGAAAACACTGAGGCAAAGAAGGTGTTGAGTAATTCTGCCTTTTCTCTGTCCCCTGTTAGCATTTTGTCATCTTCTCCACATAGTGGCCCTACCATTTCCTTCTTCCTCCTTTTGCTGCGGATATACCCCCCAAAAAACCCTTTTTATTGTTCTTAACCACTCTAGCAAGCCTGAGCTCATTCTGCACTTTAGCTTTTCTGACTGTACTCCTACACGTGCTCGCTATCTGTTTGAATTCTTCTTTGGTGATTTCCCCCTTTTTCCATTTCCTATACATGTTCCGTTTAAAACTTAGCTCCATTGAAATTTCTTTAGTCATCCATTCTGGTTTCTTGAGACACCTCCCATTTTTCTTCCTCAATGGTACTGTTTGACATTGTGCCTTCAGTATCCCTTTTGAGAAAGTCCAATCCGTCTTGAAGTCTCTTCTCTTTTAGTATTCCTGACCATGGGATCACCCCCAGTATTTCCCTGAGTTTATTGAAATCAGCTCTCCCTAAAGTCAAGAATGCATGTCTGACTATGCCTGGCCTCTCCTTTTCATTGTATAACAAACTCCAGGAGAATATGATCACTCTCAGCTAAGGATCCCACCACTTGCACTCCATTAACCAGGTCATCCTTGTTGGTTAGGATCAGATCTAAAATAGCTGACCCCCTTTTTGCCTCTTCCACCTTTTGGACCATGAAATTGTCTTCCAGGCAAGTAAGGGATTTGCTAGACCTTGAAGTTTTGGTTGAGTTAGATTTCCAGCAAATATCAGGATAGTTGAAATCACCCACCACTCCTACATCTCTCCTTTCTGCATGTGTGTTCATCTGTTCTAGAAAGGCATCATCCAGTTCCTCTGTCTGACTTGGGGGTCTGTAGTAGAGTCCTACAATAACATCCCTGTTGTTTCCCTTCCCTTTAATTTTTATCCAGATGCTCTCCAGTATTGATGTCATTGCTTCCAGTATTGATGTCATGGATCTCTTCACTAGTATAAATATCCCTGATATATAAAGCTATTCCTCCTCCTTTCCTGTTTGGCCTGTTTCTCTTATAAAGGTTATACCCCTCTATTCCTACATTCCAATCATATGACTCATCCCACCAGGTTTCAGTAATGCCAATTATATCATATTTGTTTTGTTGTGCTAGGAGTTCAAGTTCATCTTGCTTATTTCCCATGCTGTGAGCATTAGTGTAGAGACATCTAAGACCATGTGTTCCCTTTACTTGCTCCCTGTGCAAGTTTTTTGCCTCCCACTGTTGGGTCCTTGCACTGTTTGTCTTGCTCCCTCAATGACCGTTTGACTATTTTCTCCAGCCCTTTTGCCTTCCAGAATACTGTCTTCCTCCCCCATATGACTCAGTTTAAAGACCTCCTGATCACATTATTGAGACTGTTGGCAAAAACGTCTCTGCCAACTGTCGTGAGATGCACCCCATCCCTTGCCTGAAGTCTCCCCCTCATGGAAGTGCAGCCCATGATCCAAGAATCCAAGAAGCTGTAGTTCTTCCCCTGTAGTTCCTCCCCAGGGCCATAAATTTAATTGTATGTGTGTGTTTTACACTTAGATGTTTTAGATAGTGGTGTGCCCAGTGTGGTGTAGTGATTTTGAGTGCTGGACTAGGACTCTAGGAGAATGGGGGTTCAGCCATGGAACCCACTGGGTGACTTTGAGCAAGTAATACACACTTAGCCTTAGTGGAAGGCAGTGCAAACCTCCTCTGAAGAAATCTTGCCAAGGAAACCTATGGGGCCAGTTACATGGCAGAATAAAGTGTGCAAAATTCTAGATTACTATCCTTTCACACCAGTGTTGCATAGTTTACATGATGTATTGCTAAATTGGAAGATCCGATGAGTTTTGGAAGATCCGATGAGTTTTCAACTTCCACAGTTCACAGAGACAAAGTTGGGGGGGGGCATAGTCTTCAGATCACAGGCTGTCTGTCATTAATGCCAGGCAGGAGGCAGGGAGGGAGCGAGGAGGGGCAGCGAGGGGGAAACAGGGCTCCGAAGTTAGCAGCTCTAGCCAGAGAACCGGTGATAAAGCAACCAAAAAAAAGGGAGACCACAGGGAGGGGGAGGAATAATGACAAAGGAGGCAGCTTCCCTGAAGCCCCCCTTCCCCTCACCCACTGTGACGTTCCTTCTGAGCAGACTGCTTCGCTCTCTCTCTCTCTCTCTCTCTCTCTCTCTCTCTCTCGCGTGTGTGTGTGCATGTGCGTGCGTGCGTGTGCGCACGCGCGCACACACACACACACACACTAGACCATGATCACAGCAGGGCAGATCGCTATTCTCTCTCTCTCTCTCTCTCTCTCTCTCTCTCTCTCTCTCTCATACACAGAGAGAGAGAGAGTGGAACAGTAATTATGCTAGAAAGCAAGCCGGCTGGCTGGATCTTTTCGTTTGAGCCTCATCTCTTGCAAGTCCACCCCCTCCTTGGTCAACTCAACCATTCACGGCTAAGCTCTGCTGTGGCTGTTTCAGGAAGACTGCTGGTAGTTTCCACTGCTGTAAGCGGAATGGTAGTTCACACAATCAATAGTGCACTAACTTGTGCTACTTTTCAAAAAAGTCGGGGGAAATAGCGAAAGCTGATACTGCACAGCTTATGGGGTTTTTTTGCCCCCCTCCTTCTGAAAATGGCGACTTTGATCCGAAAGATGTGGGAACTATTAGGACTCTTTGCAAATTCTTAGAGGATTTATTTTGCCATGTAAACAGCCTGTTGGATACATTTGCCAAAGATCAGAGTTGACTTGAAGGCACATAACAACATCAACAAGGGTAGAGGCAGGCAATGGTATTGGGTCCCCTTAAATACAACATGGACTGTATCCTACTATTATGCAAATAGATCTTATAGCAGCTTTGAAACTAACACTAACACTTATATTTGTAGCACCTTTAAGACTAATGTTTTTCTCAAAGGTGCTACAAGATCCCTTTTGCATAGTGATATTCCAGACCAACTCAGTTATGTCTTTAAATTCTATGTATTGTCCTGTATCCAAAAACATAGTGCCATATCTGCCAAGAAAAGGTTTCATTTTACATTTATAGAGGGAGGTACAGAGACCTCAAAAGTGTTTCTAAAAAGCAATAACTGTCGAGTGTGGGGCATATTGTAAAGTACAATAATATTCACAGAGCAATAATGCAGTTTCTGATGTTTTTGTAATAATCTCAGTAATTTTTCTTAAAATATTTAGGAATTTATTTCCCCAGAATTTAAAAGAAAAAAAACACCTTTGGCATTATCACACTACTATCTTTCCCAGTTGTATACCATTACATATTCATAATTTTTAGAGAATATTATACTATTGTCTAAATACCCTATTATCTGCTATGTCCAGAGTTGATATTTTACGTCTAGCTTTCATGAATCTATGTATGCTTTTATGTGCTTAGCAAATTTTCTAATTTTTTATTATTATTTTTTAAATTTTTTGTTTCCTTTCTTTTCTCCTCCTCTTCTTCCTCACTTTGAATAGTAGAGACATAATCTGTATCATAATTGTTTCTGAAGTGTTTTAAGTTTCAAAAGCTGTTTTGCCTTTTAGTATGTGCAGCTCCTTTTTAAGAAGTAATATGCCAAAGTACTACTGTATGCTTAAAACAAATTTATGGTTCTTTAGGTCCTGGCCTAGAAGTTTCAGAATTAACTATTACTTTGTTTAAAACAAGGTGTTGGCAGGTATAAGGAAAGCTTTAATTGTAAGAATAGAAAATAGTAATGGGCAAACAAACTGGCAGTCTCCCTAAAACCAGTTAAGTCCCTAAAGCATTCCTTCTGAACATTCAAAAATGTTTGAGAAACTTTTCAAGCATTTGGACGGAATACTTAGAAAGTTTCCTCACCACCTGCTGAGCTGTACTGCCCAGAAAGAGAGTGCAGCCATAATGTTAAAAAAATGAATGTGCATTGATTAGGCAGGGGCTGGTGTGTAAACTGTAAAAGGCAAAATGAGAAATAAATATGCCTTTTAATCTTGACTAAGGTCTCTTTTACACTACGCAATTATAACTTTGAAACCACCGTAATTGGTATAGCTAAGTCCTATGGAAGTATTTAGAATTCTTCACTAAAAAGCTCTATATTGCCTCACCAAAGTACAAATGATGGAGTCATGGCAGTGAAGATGGTATCAAAGTGTTATAATTGTGTAGTCCGAAAGCGTTCTAGGGCTTAGAAAGAGATATACAATTTAAATGTAGTGCTGGTAGATGGTCTGTCAAATGGCAGTTCAGCAGACATTTATTGCTTATCGTTACCAAGAAGGTAGCTATGTAAAAAGAGTGCTGTCTTTTTATATAGGTGAGGGATTTAAAATGTGTTCATTTACAAAGGATTAGAGTGTGGATATCCCATTTATACTGACTGGTCAATTTTTAGAGATCAGAGGGCTGGGTTTGTGAAATTCCAGGGAAGAATGAGATGATTGACTGGAAGTTATTTGCAGGAAAGTAAGGACAGATTTTGCACTGATAATCATATGGCAACCAGAAGTCAGTCTTAAGGGCACTTGGCAGCAATTCTTGGTAGAATGTGAAGAATCCTGCTGAAACAACAGAAGAAGGAAGGAAAAAAAACTAACCCTGGGGGTGAAAATGCCCAAGATAAGAACCATAGAAGTTCTGTCAAATAAGCAGTGGAAGAATTCTAAAGCAGCCTTCAGGAAGTAGTTTGTGCCAAAATGACAGTGAGTTGTAATGGACTTAGTTAGCAGCAGCTGTTAGGAGACACTGAAGACTGTAAATGAAGCCTAGAGAAAAAAGGAGACTCTGGGTGAAGCCTAGAGAAAAAAGCCTTGAAAGACCTTGACAGCAGTGAGTCTACCAGAGGGAAGGCTGCTAATTAGGTCTGCAAAGTCCTTAGTACTAGCCTTTAAATTAGCTGATAAGAAGCTTGGGGGTGGGGATCACCTTGATTATGAATATGGCATATTCATTGAGTTATCCCAGAAGTAGCTCCTTAGAGCAACAGTAATACCATTATTGTTTATTGTTTAGCAAGGGGAATCTTGTAGTACTTTTGAGACTGAAAGAAAGAAATTGTAGCATAAGCTTCTGTTGACTTGGTCTACTTCCTCTACCAAAGCTTATGCTACAATTTTCTCTCTCTCAGTTAGTCTCAAAAGTGCTAAAAAGATAGCTTTGCTTACTGATATTCCAGACTAACATTTCTATGTTTTTGAATTCTATCATTATTGTGAAGTCGAAGGCTTTCACAGCTGGCATCCATAGATTTTCCTTGGTTTTTTTCCGGGCTGTGAGACTGTGTCCTGGAATAGTTTCTTTCTAATGTTTCACCTGCATCTGTGGCTGGCATCTTCAGAGAATGGTTGGGTAGGAGTGTATGTGGACCCCACTACCTGGAGGGTGAACTGAGGCACCTAAACTAGCCCCTACAGGCTAATAGTTACTCCAGATCAGACATCACAAGAGCAGCCAGACCCAGAAAAAACACAGGAATGAAGAAGAAAAACAGCCACCCAAAGGGAAGGTATTTTTACCATACATCAAAGGAGTCACAGACAGAATAGAGAAACTGATGAGGAGACACAACCTCCAAACAATCTATAGACCAACCAAAAAAAAAAATCCAAGAAATGCTATGCTCAGTGAAGAACAAAAGAGACCCTTAGACAAGTTTACATAGGGACCACTAAACGCAGTGTGCAAACACGAATCAAGGAACATGAGAGACACTGCAGATTGGGCCAGCCAGAAAAATCAGCAGTAGCAGAACATGTGATAAACAAACCTGGACATAAAATGCTATTTGAAAACACAGAAATTCTAGACCAGGCCAACAACTATCATGTCAGAATGCACAGAGAAGCTATTGAAATCCACAAACACCTAGACAACTTCAACAGGAAAGAAGAAACCTTAAAAGTAAACAAAATCTGGCTCCCAGTTTTGCAAAACAATAGAATAAAAACTCAACACATACAAAGTAATTCCTCACAGGGACGGGGATTTCCAGCAGCAGTTAATGGCCCATCAACCAACCATTAGCCAAACAGACACTAACAAGCCTTGCATTTCTATACCCAGAAACTAACCTTTCAATTACACAAATTCACATATACTCTCCAACAGGGGGTCACAGCATATATAAGTCCACATACACTCCTACCTAACCATTCCCTGAAGATGCCAGCCATAGATGCAGGTGAAACGTCAGAAAGAAACTATTCCAGGACATGGTCTCACAGCCTAGAAAAAAAAACAAGGAAAATCTACCATTATTGCTTATAAATGATCCTTTAAAAACTACTGTAATCTGTAGTTACCAATAGCTATGTAGCAAGCCTTATATCTAAGTTATCAGCCAAGAATGCAAGTAACCATGTCTGGTATGGTTGTATTTTTAAAAATAATTTAATATAGCTTTATTTTAGTGATATGAAAACCTGCTCAGTTTTGTTTGTCTCCATATCCAGCTATTGTAAGCATAAAGCAGAAGAGGGGCAACCCATGGTTCTTCAGATGTTGCTGAGCTTCAGCTGTAGCCAGCAGAGCCATTGATGAGGAATGAAGGGAGCTGCAGTTCAACAACTTCTGAAGGACATGACTTGCTTACCCCTGGGTTAAAGGGTAATGTATATAAAAAAGAAGAACTAGTTTAGGCTCCACTTAGACACTGTTAATGGTTCTAAAGAACGAGGTAGCTTCGATGGGGGAGTCAGGGGATATTTCCTGCGTATTTTCCTTCAAGGTAAAAATCCGCACTTTGGGGAGTCAACGGAGGGCAGGTACAGAGGGTTCTAAAGATAGGAGATGCCCAATATGCTTCCCTTCTTTTTCAGAGCCCATAAACTAAGTGATAATGTAGTGTGTTTGCTGATAGAGTGAGGTTGCTTACGTTTGAAGTAGGAGTAGAGCTTGGAAAAGGTTTTTTGGGGGACAACAGCTCCCAGAATCCACCAGCCAGCCAGCATGTCCAATGACCATGATGGCTGACTAGGGAATTCTGGGAATCATAGTCTGACAGGGTTTCTCCTGTCTTCAGCAGCATTCTCTGCTACCTGTAACATTATCCTCTTCCCCAAAGCTACTTGTGTTCCTTCTGAGAAGGGAAATGAGGTAGTAGGCAACAAAAGGAATTAGGATTCAACCAGAATCAGTGCAGAGGGTCTGCTCTCAGCAGGCTATGCCTTCTTTGATTATATTCACAAGAATCATTGACATATCTAGATTCATAGATTTATTTCATATGCACAGTTTTATCAAAGAGCAGGAGAATTTCTTTTTAAGTCAACCAACTCAAAGAAAAGTCTTGTAAATTGGAATGCAGCTTTTAGCATTTTGTGTTCTTTTATTAACGCATCTCACACAGACAAGTAGAGGTGCACAGGCCTGAAAGATTCTAACCTCTATCAAACACCCATAGGGCTGCAAACAGCTGCTGCTGTAGGAGGGCAAAATTATTTTATCCCTTTTGTTTTCCATAAGCTGACCTCAGGACCTTCATAATGTAATGATCAGGATGCTTGTAGTTTGTTGTGGGATCAGGTATCACAGAAAAAGACACATCTGCTGAAAATAGTCCTCTCTCTGATTTTTCTGGAATGATGGGTTTTGATGCAAGGAGCAGAGCTCTTTGCAGAATATGATAGCCCATGAATGTGGGTTGCTTAATGCTTAATTAACTAATGCTTCATGCTTGAGTACATGATTAAGTACAGGATGAAATTCAAATTGAGAAGAATTGAATGTGTTTAAAAATTAATTTTCCAAATATTATTGGTTGGCATAAAAACATGTAAAAGGTAGCCTATTTGTAAAATATTTTCCCTCTTAAACTAATTATCATTTGATGATAGTGGCAGATGAAGGGAATTTCTACTCTTCCCCAACTGTAACTGAAGCTGGTCTCAGCATAAATAAAGGCTAAATGAATGTTACTTCGAAGTCTGGTTTGTTCAGCTGCCTGCCTACAAAAAATGTTAAATTGCAACATGAGCAAAATTTTGAAGAGGACCTAAGATATTAGAGGAGGACTGTGCTTTGTGAAAGCTAATCTTAAATCCATATACATGGGAAAACATTTCATTGATTCCAGTTATTTATCTAAAAACTCATGGTGTTGAGAGAAGAGTTGCAGTTGCAGTTACAGAATTGAAACCTTAGAAGTACAACCATGTCAGTTTATTCCTTGTGGGAAGGATCTCCAAAACAGGAGTCTGAAATGTCTGTTCATTTGTTGTTTTGTTGAAATTCATAGACAGAGAAAAAATAGTACATGTGCATCTTGTACTCCATTTTTCGAAAAGAATGTGCTTTTCTTCAATTCACTGCACACATTATGAGTTGGAATGATGCTGGTGAATTCCACCTCCTGATTTTGGCAGGAAAGAGAAAAAGACTGTGGTTTTTGATCATCTTATTCACCAGGCTTGAGTAATAGACATGTTCTCTGAAATTCCTTGGAGACATACTTAAATAAACTTGTCATCCTCTGGACTGTAGCCCAAAGTTTATACAAATGCATCTTCGATCCAAAGATATACTATTTCTTTTTCTGTCTCCCAACTTGCCTTATGTCCATGTGCTGCTATTCAGGAATCTTAGGGAGCTGACGGATTTATTCTAAATGACCCACTGTAATTTACAGTGTATTTAATTAAAGTGAAATACAAAAGTGAACAGCTCAAATGCTCTAGGTAACTTTCTCTAGCCTTAAACAACCTTGTTGAAAGTTATGTGGGAAATACAGTACTCCTAAAGACATACCTAGTTTCTTAACATTGGGACTGCCATCTTGAAAGCCACTATTGATTAAATTATGTAGAGCACTCTTCCACATCAAGCTCATTTAACAACAAAATAGTAGTGAGCTGGGTGACAACATCCAACTCAAAGGTTATTTTAAGCCTATTAGCCTCTGCCTGTTGCCAAAGTTGACCCATTATTGGATTATATCCCAAAATACATTGTGTATTTCTTCTGAGATCAGAAAACAAAACAAGAAGTGCCCAAATATTTTGGCAGCCTTCTCTTCTACCTCATGTTCATTTGGAGAACTGCAGACAAGAAGTGAAGAACAACATTAGCTTGGGGTCAAGGAAGATTTATCAAAAGCCTGCAGATAGCTATTGGGGCATGTGTTGCATTATAAAAACTTTATGAGTGTATATGTATGTAATATTATGTCATGTCAGTTGGCTTTTAAAAAAAAGAATCGAACAATTTAATTTTCCCTGTTGGGTCTCTGAGAGGCAAACTGTATACAAAACTGAAGAGTGTACTAAGAGAGGGCAACATCGGGTAAAAGTTCTTTCAGGGGAATTAGGGAAAGATCCTCGCCAAACTGTTCTTAGCCTCTTGTTTTTGTTTTTGTTACTCTCCACAAGTTGGATGTGGAACACGTTTTGAGACCATAGAGAAGAATCAACCACTCTTTACCTCATCCGCCTTCAGTTCTTCTTTTGACTGCTGGTTGAGGTTCAATGTTGTTACAGTTCTTCCACCTTTTGGGTAAAGTTTTTAACTCTTCAGTGTACCGTACTTATTTTTTAGTGGTCTTCCTATATCTACCCACCTGTCATTTAATACTCTTTTTGGGGGTTTAATGAGGCTCTTCGTAATAGCCAAATAGTTATACAGTATAACCTAAAGTACCTCTAGTGTTTGTTTAACTATTTTGAGAACCTCTTCGTAGCAGAACATAATTAAAAGCACCAAAGAAGCTTGGTAAGCATCTATTTACAATAGTGATGGTGATGTTAATATGCATATACTGTAAAGTTACAAATGTTCTTGAAATTAAAGGTGTGATCTGATTGTTTACATTTGATTCAAATCTGGGTAATAGACACACACACACACACACACACACACACACATATATATTTCTGAAATGGTTCATTCACTTGCCAGCTCTTCTGTTCTCAACATATTGTCTTTTAATCAGGCTTCATCCTTCATCACTGGAATCTGGCCCTGTTAATTTCTTACACAAACATTGCAGTCTTGCTGCCATATCCCATCACTTTCTGAAATCTCACTTAAAGCATTTGCTTTGTCATTTATGGTCTGAAAACCTTTGTCAGAAGAGGTAAGAATCCTCTTAGAATACAGGTGGTGGTTTATGGGTTCTTCATCCTCTAACCTGGTGTTTCCTAAACTGCGATCCACTTTTTTTCTGCATCAAATCTGAAGGAGTAATCTGTAAGAGGAAAATTTTCCTGCCTTCAGGACAGCCTGTCCCCTTCTGTTTGTGTGTGAGTCTCTGCCACCACTGAGATCAGATAATTTGGGTGCATGTCTGCATGTGAGGCAGGCCATAGCTCACTGACAGAGCATATGCTTTGCATGTAGAAGGTCCCAGATTTTCCAGATATCAATCTACTGTTAGAAGACTCACTGCCTGTAGACTACGCTGAGCTACATGGACCATACTATGACTCAGTAGAGGGCAGCTTCCTATATTCCAGTGCTATGTCAGGAACAATTGGGTGATCAGTGGAAGCTGATTGGTACAAGGCTTGTCCTGAGCAGGAAATTACAGGGATTCAGCAGCCATTTTCCTTTGCAGGTAGTTGTTTTGGATTCATAGTGACCTTTAATTATTTAGTTTTTCTTCTCTTGACACACGAGCAGTTTTCTAGTACACTTTGGACACAGTTTGGAAATCACCTCTCTAAGCCTTTAAAAAACAAACCTAAACATTATCCTCTGGATAATGTGCTCTTACTGCTGCATTTCTGGTTCTAAAAGCGGAAAGCCGAGGTTATGTCAGTGACCTGTTAAGTGGTCTGTTGGTTTCATAATGCTGCATATGCTATACCCTCTCTATACAGTCTTTCGGATCGTATAAGCCAAAGAAGTCAATCCCTAGGAGGAGTTTGGCTTTTTTGGTCTTCGCATGCCCTCCTTGTCAACTACCTGCTCCTATTTCCATGGGTCTTGCTCTGCTTGCTGTGGCTGGAGCTATGCTGGGAGAGTTCTAAAAGATAGGGTTCTGATTTTGCAAATGACAGCAATTCCTGATCACTGCTGTTGTAATATGGCATAAAATGCATTTTTGGCTGATGATTCATAATCTCTTGGAGCAATATAAATGTCGGCAATCTGCTTGGGCAGGGAGTCTGGGGAAGGGTGGCTGCTTTCTCAAGGCAAGTAGGAAACTGTATGAAACCTGTCTAGCCATATTTTAAAGAGTAAATGATGGGGATCTAAATTGGTATGAAAACATTTCAAATGTACCCTAAAATTAGGGTAGCACCTGTAGTGAAAACAAACACTGCTGTAGGCTCTGAGGAAGTTATACTGTATTTCATTGTCTTCTTTGGAAAATTAGCGGGGAGAAGGACTTTCATATTGGGAAATACACAAGTATATTTTGGGATAGGTTTTTGGTTGGCTAAGGAAAAAGAAGATAGGTTGAAAAACTACTAATTTTCAAACATCCTTTAAAAATGTCTATGAAGAAAAGTGGAAACCCATTCTGCAAAGCCTTGGATATAGTTTGACAAATAGGAAGAGTGTTTACAGTATTGCTGTTGCACTTAGTTTGAGATAGGATGGAGTTGGTTTCTCAACTTTAAAAAATAGTATCAGGTTGCACCAAACGAAAACATAAGGTGTGTTCATCATCTGTAAACCTTGATTATAGTGTCCAGTTAATAAATAATACAGAGGTTAAGTTTTAAAACATTCAGGAATCAAACACAAAAATTAATGTGCACAAGTTATGATTCTGAAGTACCCAATGTTTCTCATTCTTTTCTTTCATTTCCCTGCTGTTTTTTTTCCTTTAGCTGTTTTTTTCCCTTCCCATCAGGGGTTTGGGCTTTTTTTGTTTTGGGGGGTTTATTTGTTTTGTTTTGTTTTTTTGACGTATATGCTGATACTTCCTGCTAATTCTTGCCCAGAACACTCACTAGGGAACTATACAGGTCCACATATCCATTCCTGTGTTCAGTGGGTTCTTTGACTGTGGTAGGGGGATCTACAAAATCTGTAAGTACCACTTCACCATTTATACACAGAGCAGGATTTAGAAGCAGTACAAATTCAGCAGTTATTTTTCTTGAAGTGTGCTGTTTCTACCAATATTAAAGTCCTCAGTTGGTATGTCAAGAATCTGTGATCAAACATGAGCAATGTTTTTGGAAATTGATTGGAAATTTGAACCGAGGAAATGGCTATACAGGTTACATATAATGATCATATCCACAGGTATCATTTTCAAACAACTGAAGTTCACCACCATTTTTCTTCTGTTGTCTCAGGTTGAGGAACGTTCCAGGCTCAATCGGCAGAGTTCTCCAGCAATGCCTCACAAGGTGGCCAACAGAATATCAGATCCAAACCTGCCTCCCCGTTCAGAGTCCTTTAGCATTAGCGGGGTGCAGCCTGCTCGGACCCCACCCATGCTTAGACCAGTGGATCCACAGGTATAGTGGTTTAAAGGAGACCCATTTTCTTTGCTGGCCATAGGCAAATCAAACAGGAATACGATCGATGGTTCTCATCCAAGGTGATGTCCTGTCTAAATATGCTTCATCTATTGAAAGAGTGATTCACAAACTGAATACAGTACCACTGCAACAATAACACTGAGTTTAGTTATATATATTTTTCAGTTGATTTGGACATGCTGAACTAATCTTGTAAATGCTTAGATATGTTCCACTTTGCCATATCCTGATTCAGCCTCAATGCTGGAACACAAGTAGTTTAGCCAAAATCACCTAGAGCAGGGTTAAAGAACAATATATTTTTTTGGCTATCAAAGGCCGTGTTTCCTCACAGATAATCTGTCAGGATCCACATGCCAGAAGGAGGCACTTTCTCATCTTCCCCTATCCATCTGTTCATAAACACACATACACCTGGACAAGCACCACCCAGCATTATTTATCCAAACTTCATTAGAGTAGCAAACAATGACCTCTTCAGAGTAATGTGTGAATAAGATACATGCATCTTTGGAAACATGCAGTCTTTTTAATACATTTGCCAGAGAACCAAGATGGGCTGCAAATCTATATCCACTTTGTGGCAAGCCTGGATTTATTACCATGTAATGTCTGTGAGAGTCTGATTAAGTGTGAAACAATTGAGAGTGTTTGCATTCTCATGGTTCCATTCATAAACCAGTTCCGTTGCAGATCATCCCTTTGCTTCCTTTCTCCATTTATGTAAGAGACCTCATACTGTTACATTGTCAAAGAGAAGCAAATGTCAGCCTGGATAGGCATCTGGATGCCAAAACTTTCATGTAAGCTCTTTCATCTGAAGGAAATGTAGAATATGTGTGATAAATATTTCTCCCTGTCCCAGAGTTGGACCCATTAGGAGATAGCATCCATGGGGCAAATGTTAAAAGATGAATGTAAAACATTGGTCTGCTCCAGTATGGCAATCCTTCTGTTGCTGTTGGCACCTTTACCACCAGCTGAACTGAAACAAAATATTGGGAGACGTTTTTGCCCTAAGTGCCCCACATTTCTTTTCTTTCTTTTTTTAAAAAAAAATCTGGTATGTGTCGTTTATACTCATCCATTTTGAAAATAATTCTTCAGAAGTCAAGTTCCTTGTTGAGACTGGAAGGAGAACTGAAAGTCCCTTCCCAGTAATATAATACATTTATAGATGCAAATGGTTCTTAGGTGTAGTTGTTATGCATTTCCAAAAGCAGGTTGTTGAATCTTCCAAATAAGAAAATTGCATTTAGACGTCTCACAGGAGTTTTCTCTTCTTATAGCTGATTGATCAGTTCCATCATAAAAAAATCATATTCATAATAACTTTGCATAACTGCTTCTTTTTTAATTTTACATTATTTCTTTTTTCTTTTATTTTTGTCAACTCAGTGCAACCAAAAAAGAGGAGTACCAGCCTTGCAAATAAGTCTAGATAAATGATTTATTACATTGATTACCTATCGCAGTAGTTATGCAAGTGCAAACAATTTTTGGTATTTCATCAGAACCTGAAACTCCTGAAAACAGCCACTTCTTCTTTGCATTTTCTTTCTTTCCAACAAGAAACAAAGCCCTAAGGAAATTCCATATCATACTAGCGTATTGTTACTCTGCCATGTACAGTACATAAAAATCTGAGTGAAATCAGGTCTCCTCTGTTTTTGGATCTACCTGAATCTGCAAAACAAAACAAACATTTCATATGTAACTTCCTTAAATCATTCCATAAATTATTGTACACATGATCATATAATTAAAAATTATACAGTGGATAGATTAAGAGGGAGAAAATTAAGGCTAAATGAGGAATTTCATCTTTGGCATTTCCTGACCTTATTCTGCTCATTTAAAGCTCTGAATATTCTTACTATATTTTTGGATGGCATTCTTAAAAATACAGCCCAAACAACTAGGAGTGCAATATCCAAGTAAGAAATTGGGGAGCCAAGTCTTTATTTTTATTTTTGAATAAGTGCTTTGCAACTATTCCTTTGGGGTTTTTTTTTAATTACATTTTTCCCAATTTATACTGATGATTTTGTTTTAACTTGGTGCTTAGATTCCACATCTGGTCAGTGTGAAATCCCAAGGACCTTCCTTGCCTGCCTCTCAGTCACTGCATGAACAGCCTACAAAGGGAATGGCTGGGTTTCAGGAGGCTCTGACGGTGACCTCTCACCGCACTGAGATGCCAAGGCAGAACTCGGACCCCACCTCCGAAAACCCTCCTCTCCCCCCTCGTGTCGAAAAGTTTGACCGAAGTTCTTGGTTACGACAGGAGGAAGACATTCCACCAAAGGTAAAGATTGTGTCGCTGCTAATTTGAAAGGTTTGGAAGAGGAATTAGGTGAATTCAGCTGCAGTGGCACCTTAGACTCTAGTTATACATCATGTATCATCTTACACCAGTACTGCACCAGTGCCTCTTGCAATATATACACTTGTGGGTTGACACGTGTCCTGAAGTGTTCTTTTAGGAACATGAAACAGGGTTCCTTTGGGGAAAATAGTTCAAGGATAAGAGTATGTGGCTTGTATGTAGGGTTTCTCAAGTTCAGCTCCTGACATCTCACATTCAAAAGGTCCAAGTCACCTTCAACCTGATGAGCTACTGCTAGTCAGTGCAAAACAGTATTGGGCTAGATGGAGAATTAGGCCTCAATCCTACTTCTCCTCAATGTAGGATAAATATGCAGGCCTGTCCTATGGTGGGTTACATACCTACCCCCAACTTACTGTAAAACCCTTAAGTGATCCTTTGAAGGACCCCAGTGGATTTTGGCACTGATGTCATTTTGCATCTAGCTATGAAGATGTAGCCAGGTGTTTCTCCAAGCCTACTTGCTCATTGTGAAGCACAGAATGGCTATCCTGGGTGATCTCGGGAGCTTTACAGTAAGTTGAGGGGCCAGCTTTGAGAGCTGTGGATGGAGAAACGAAATACCAACTTCCACAGTGCCCGAAAAAGGACATTTGCACCCATAAGGGAAAGATACACATGCAGATGTCCCTAATAAAATTCATGCCACAGTCTGGCATGGGAGAAGAGAGTTTTATATTTTCTTTGATTGGCCATGGATCCCTGGCACAAGTGAGAAATCAGTCTGCCACATACAATGTAAAATGCGTCTTAGCTGTTGGTTACCCTGGATAGAACCAGTGTTCATATAATGGCGAAAGGCAGCAGAAATCCCTAAGTTAAAAATACAAGTACCACCTGACATCTATAAATGTTAGCCTTGGCCTTCTAGAAACAGCTAAATGAAACAATGCAAAAAGGTAAGAGGTTCTATTTATTTATTTATTTATTTATACCCCGCTCTTCAGCCACAAGGCTATTAGAGCGGCTTACAATTTGTTTTTGTTTTTTTTTAAGCAATAGCAATTTACACATCTACACTGCATTAACAGTTTCCAATGTGTGTTAGCTAATTGCCCCCACAAGCCGGGTACTCATTTTACCGACCTACGAAAGGATGGAAGGCTGAGTGAACCTTGGAGCCCTCTGGAATTGAACTTGCAACGTGGTGACTTGCAGTACTGGCATTTAACCACCAGGGCTCCCATGTCCAGACACCTCAGATATTGTCCCAGCTGTATCTGGGCTTCCATACAGGTCCACCTAGCCAAGGGCTTGCAGTGATTCACAGAAACAGTCAAAACTAGAAAGCACCAGACAATAGAAGTAACGATAAGACAGCCTTTAAAAATATGTTCTATAGCACTATGTGTGCTATCTGACATCTATGCAAAACACAAGTCAATAATCCTGCACAGAGCATCTCTGAACCCTCTGCTGAAATCAGAGTAAATCAGTCACTGTCTCTTTCTCAGCTTTTTAAAATTTCTTTTCTTGCATAAAGAGAACTATAAGAAACATAAAACTTGCCATACTGGATCAAACCTGTAAGCTTTCCAGGTTGACATCATGCCTCCAGATGTAATCAATACCTGATGGAGTGTTCTCTAAGGACTCCAGAAGCTTTATGCCTTAATGACATGATGGCAGTAGTTCTTTAATTAACAGTGCAATCCTATAGGTGTCTACACAGAAGTAAGGCCTAGTGAATTAAATGTGGCTTACAAGCAGGTAAGTGGGTACAGAATTGCAGTCTAAGGCTCTTTTCTAATACACTAATGTAGTTGCATTGTTTATAACCTTCCTTTTCTGGATAAATTATAACATGGCTGTTAAAAAGTTTCTTCCCTGCTGAATTAGCTGTTTGCCTCAGGTTGTGCCAGTATGAAAAAGAAAAAATATATAGCTAATTGATTAGATGCTATGACATCAACTGTAATTTTTTTAAAAAACCAAGATTTAGAAGCAGCGAGGGAACAACATGCTCTGATGTTAAAAGAGTTTTATAATTGACTGTTTTTGTAAGTAGGTCACAAAGTGATTCGTGGTGTCAGCCTAATCACTCTTCAGCTGGTAGTCTTTAATTCTGTGGTTGGTTATAAATTCTTACCAAACTCTGAGTTTGGTATCCAGATCAAATATGGATAAATTCTGTACTGTTAAATGTACAGGATTTCATGATTCTGATAAAAGAGGTAACATTCATTGGAGATAGTGTAACAACCAGTCAAACAGCTGGAAAGTACTTCTGTGTCATAGTTTTATTGAACTGTTTTATTTTAAAACAAACTATATACCATCCAGAGAATGTGGATCAGTGATTAGCCTAAAAGTCCAATATACTGTCCTATTTTATGGTTGTAGATACATGTATTTTCCTTCTCCCTTATGCAGCAAAATACACAGATGTGCAGCTGGAATGTATAATTGTTTGTATCCTATGTTGTACACAGAATTATTTTCTGTATAGAAGTTTTGTTGCATTTGAAGCAACTAAAGTCAATGGCAGTTTCTGAATTCTACTCATAAGAGTGCCTTGGCCATAAAACAGTGCTATCTTCACTACTCATTCAGCCCAATTCAGATATATTTGTTGTTTGAGCCACAAGCCATAACAAGTTATATGAACTATATAACAAGTTCATATAAATGTGTGTGGATAATTAAAAACTTCAGCTCAGCAAGATGAAGAGTGTATAATTAATACAGTCAAAGACATGAATTCTCATCTCATAAAAAGCAGCCATTTGTGCAAATAAATGTTAAGTGCATGAATGCCCACAATATTTGGTCTCACTTTAGCTGATGCTAAACTAAGCACTTCTTAGTTGTACTTTTTTGCTTTTTGTCCCAGGTTCAATCCTTGACTTCTTCACATAGAACTAGAAGAAAACTTAGGTCTGCACACTTTGAGGACTGGTGCCAGTCAGTGTAGACTGATGCGGACAACTGTGGCGCTCTTGCTGACGCTGGTCAGGTCCACATCATCCCTAACTGTTGGCTATGTTCATAGTCAAACAGTAGTCCAACAGCATCTGGAGGCCATACCTACATCTGGTGTAAACAGTACTGAGCTACATGCTCTACTAACCTGACTATGTATAAAGCAGCTTCGTGTGTTCTATGGTTTTATATTGTTGTTCGTAAATTTGACCAGTGCAAATATTTATTCAACAAGTTGGGAAGGAATCGGATCCTGACACTGTATTATAGGGCAATAGAATAGGTAGTACAGCAAATCCTTGATTTCTGTGGTCTCCAGAGGTGCATTTCATGTACAGGGCATTATAGTGCTTCCCATCTAAAACAGTGGATGGCATTAATTGAAGGCAATAGGTTTTATTAAACTGTGCTTGTTCAAAGTGGTAAAATAATTTTACTGATGTTTTACTGATATTTAAGTGTACTGGATCAGGAGATAGCCCTTGTGGTGAACCAAATTATGCTAGTTATGCATCTGTTGATCTTAGAATTCCTACTTCATAGCATATAACCCACATTCTTGAATCTTTGTTTACCTGGAAAGCATATGAATGAATCATCTGAACTGAACTCCAGTACCAGCTATTTGCCTTGCCCATGCTGGATTGAATTTGGACTTCATTCCCAATGTCAATACACGTGCTATGGAAAACATGAGCTGCTCATACCCTGAAAACATAATACACTGAATTTTTGCAGAACTCCCTTCTTGACATACTAGTTGCTACTGTGAAGCACACTAAGTTCCTACGTGAAGACAAGCATTTATCTGTCTCTCTCTCTCTTGCTTACAGACACAACACAAGATGATATTTCTACTCAAGAGTGTTTTGTGCAATCCCACTCTGCTTTGCTAAGGAGAGAGAGACATGCAGCACCTTAGATAGCAGCTCACTTCCATTAAAAAGGCTACTACTGCTTTAAAAGGGGAATATCCCCCCCTTTTTTTTTTGCAAGGGACCCATCATGGCTCTCCCTGTGTGCACACACACACTCAATCAAAAATAGAAATAAAAATTGAGAATCATAGTTCCAAGCTTTTCTTAGGAAGAACATTCCACTGTTTGTAGCAGCAGTCTTGTTTCAATCAAGTGTTTGGACAGAATAGCAATATGGATGTTCTGCAAAAATGTATTGTTCCACTGCACACTGCTGTTCTAAGTGACTCTCTGCAATCGTGTCATAGAATTATAGAGCTGGAAGAGGCCAAAAGGACCATCCAGTCCAACCCCCCCCCCCCGCCATGCAGGAATACACCATCAAATCATTCCTGACAGATGGCCACCCAGCCTCTGTTTAAAAACCCAAAGCATGAGATCCCACCACACTCTGAGGCAGTGTATTCTACTTCCGAGCAGCTCTTACGATCAGGAGGTTCTTCCTAATGTTTAGGTGAAATCTCTTTTCCTGTAGTTTGAACCCATTGCTCCATGTCCTAGTCTTTGGAGCAGCAGAAAACAAGCTTGCTCCATCAGTTATGGTGTCACCATTCTAGGTGTTCCCCATCAGGCCTTGCTATACAGCGTGGAAACACTTAACACCATGGACTACTTTGTAAAGAAATCTACTTTCAGTGCCATCAAGAATAAACCCATCTCATTTCAAATGACACCTTTTCTATCTTAAGTATGAAGGTACAGCTAAGTGCAATTTGTAATTCCTTTATTTAAAAAATTTCCCATTTTTCAGAGAGGAATTTAAACTATTTTCCCTCAGGTAAATGTATCCAAAGCTTGTGGTCCCTTCCCAACTTGCTGGTTTAGACCTCAGGCCCCGTATACACAGCAAAATATTCCCTTAAATAAATCGCTAAGATTCCTAATTGTTCCCACACATCACACCAGAGTATCGCCTCATTCAGAAGGGGAGGAGCTCAAAAACCCAAAAGTAGCGTGATAGGGGATCTCGCTACTTTTCCCAACTTTTTTGAAAAGTAGCGCGACTTAGTGCATTATTGATTGTGTGAATTATCATTTTGGAAAAGTCTGTGTGAACTACCAGCAGAGCTGTGTTGTGATTGGTTGGGCTGTCCAAGGAGTGGGTGGACTTGCAAGAGATGGAGGAGCCTGAAATGAAAAGATCAAGCCCCTGTTGTTTTCAGCCATGGAAAAAATCCAGCAAGCTGTCTGCAGCTTGCTTGGCTGTGTGTGTGAGAGAGGGGGGGACGGGAGGGACGGAGGGAGATTGAGTAGCGATGGGCTCCTCCAGCTGTTCACTCGCTCGCACTCCTCTGATCACATTTGTGTGTGTGTGTGTGTGTCTGAGAGAGAGGGGGGGAGTGGGTGAGGGGAAGGGGGGCTTGATGGGGGGAATAGCTCCTCCGTGGCTGAAAGGGTTTTTGGAAGAAGAGGCATGAAAACTAGCAGGCATTCCTAAGGCATTCCTTAGCCTTTGCTAAGGCATGAAAACTAGCAGGCATTCCTCAGAGGAGGGAAAGATCAGAGCACTTTTTCTCTCTCTCTCTGTTTCTTTCCTTCCCTCCGTCTCATCTTCCCCCAGATGTGCTTGGGAGGCCACGCCCCCCCACCTTTGCCTGTCTGAACCAGAAAGCGAAAAAATAAACAGAGCAACCGATTTCCCAATAAATCATCTAAACTACCCGGCACTCGTGTGAAAAAGTGCTAAAGCGCAAAGTATCGCAATAAAAACTGTCGTGTAACTGAGCCCTCAGTTTCAAGAGTACTGCCTTAATTTCTTACATGATTCTGTTTTCTTGCAGGTGCCTCAACGAACTACTTCCATCTCACCTGCATTAGCTCGGAAGAACTCTCCTGGAAATGGAAATGCATTAGTTCCCCGGCCGGGATCACAGCCAGTAAGAGCAAGGTAATGTTAATCGAAGAAAAAATGAGTATCCCTACTCCATCTAGCAATACAAGTCAGAGGAATCCCTTCTGTGAAGTTTACTGTATGGTATATAACACAGTTCGTATGTCTAAAATGTTGTATTTAGCCACCTTTTATTTCATCCATACCTCCAAAATCCTAGGCATAGGGAGGGAAGAGGACAGTTGGGTGGTGGGGAAAAGGAATTCCTGGGAGAAGGGGCATCATAGGAAAACAGAATCTTCTTTCCTTTTCTCTTTCTCCTATAGCATCTTCCCTGTCATGAGGCAGGGAAGTACAGTAGGAACCCTGTATCTGCAGGGGATTGGTTCCAGGAGTGCCCGTGGATACCGAAAACCGTGGATAACAGCGAGTGCCATTAAAAATAATGGGACTTCTGGTTTAAACTACCATAGAGTTGCCTTGGAGGACCTAGAAAACGTCTAGAGAGGATGCCCCTCTAGGCATTTTCTAGGAAGACTCTATGGTAGGTGTGCTGTTTTGTGTCCTGCAGTTAACTGAAACCGTGGATATTGGTTCCACAGATACAGGGGTCCTACTGTATGTCATTGGACATAGTGCCACAGGAGAGCAGCAACTCAGTGGTGGAGCATACATTTTATATGCAGACTCAGTCTCTGATATCTCCAGTTACAAAAGCAAAGGATCAGGTAGCAAGTGATGGTGAAGACCCCTTTCTTTCAGAGACCCTTGAGAGACATGGTCAGTCATAGTAGATAAAGGTGGACTAAACATAATCTCATCTTCTTTAAGGCAAATTCCCTTGTTTCTGTCTACAGTGATGCAGTTAAATTAATTATAGGGGAGAAGACAATCTTTATAACAGAAAATAATTAAGTTTGGTTAAGACCTTGTAGGCAGGTTGGCAATAACTAATACTCCTAGTTTAATATCTCCTATGCACCCACTTTTCCCTATATAATAGCAAAAATCCTTTTTGCCTGCCAGGATGTAAGGCCTAGGTTTTTGTCTGGCATTTGCTGCAGCACTCATAGAAAATAGAAAGGGAAGATATATACTTTAATGTGTCAGTCAGCATGTACCCTGAGGATATGGAGGAATTTTCTATACAGAGCATGGCCCTCCAAGGTCTTCTGGTGACCATTGTGGCTACCAAACCACCAGCAGTTGCCTACTAATTTAGACAAACACAAGATCAAATCTGGTAGTCCTGTTTTCAAGTGAATTGAAACTTGAAATGTCTTTACACTGTATTACATCAGCATTTTGCCCAAGATAGTATACATAAGGGGAGGGCAGTGGCAGGGTGTATCCCATTTTATCCTTGCGACAGCAGCCCAGTTCTCATCTCTCCTCCATGCGCTGAATACAAGTTTGGAAAGAGGATAGGATTGGATGTGATAGACCTGCCTCCCAACATCTGCACATTTAGCAGAAGGTAAGAATCAGGATTTGCACAAATATAAATCCAGATTTACAATTTCAGCAGCACTTGAATTATCTTTAGCCATGTTCTCCCCTTCTGCTGAACACTCAGATGTCAGCAGAAGAGCTAACATGGGTTAAGACCCTGCCAAACCTATTAAGCAGATGTGGCTGGACGTGGCTTCTATGCATTTCCAAACTGTTCCCTGTGCAGGTGTGCCTTTTGGATTTTAACCTCTAGAGGCCAGTGGGGAATCTGATAAAAAACCAAAGCTGGCATTCTAGTGTTGGACTTGAGGCAGGGAATGTGAATTCAAATCCTGGCTCCTTGGTTGAGAGGTGACATGAATCTGTGACAAACAGATGACATATGTAATAAACCTTTTGCATTTTCATTAAGATTGTTCCACCAGGGAGCCAAAGCTTTGACCCAACTGTGGAGAAGTAGAAATGATGCCCCTCCAGTACTTTCCCCACCTGCTGCCACTTTATTTTTTATTTTTTTAAAGAGCAGATGTGACAGCCAGTTTTCAGAGCTGGTATCTCCCCCCCCACACACACACACACAATACATGCATATGCACACACACACACCTCTGTCTGCTCCTTTGCTGGTGTGGAACAAGGAGACAGGGGAGATGTCAGCAGCAGCAGTAGTTCTTGCGGACTCAGACCGTACAGACCCTCCTCCCTCCTAAATAAGACACACACACTATAAATGTAGTAACAAGTGTATTGATTACAAATTCAGAAACATTGGTTAAGTACAGGTTAGTAAAAGACATTGTTGGCAATAAAAATGGCCGCAGCTTGCATATGCTAAATGGTTGGCAATTATGCATGGGTCGTGATCTCATCATTGTCCCAACCAATGTAGGTCAATGGCTCCATGTCAGACAATTCTGACTCACCCGGAGGAGAGAGACGATGACTGAGCCAACCTGCCTGACTCTCTCTCCTCCCCTGCAAACAAGGAACTGTTAACCAAATAGAGGAGGAATCTCCTTGAACTTGACGGAGACCCCTTTTCCTCATGTCATTATCACAATCCATGCCATCTGCCACCAAGGCTTTCCCATGGGAACCGTCTTCCACCAACCATTACCTACATCAACAGGCAACCCTACAGATTCTTGGTGACCCCAGGCTGGGCAGACAGCGTTCTCTCTGGCCGTATGTACGCTGCATAGGCCCCAGATTGCCAACACCCTAACTTCATGATGGTCTCCACTGACAGACCGCCTTGCGCTGCCATGGTAGCTGCTCCTATCTGGAACGAGTGGTTGCAAACTCTTCCACCAGCAGTCCCATCCATCGCAAAGCCATCTTCCGCATGCTCACAAACTGAAACCTGGTGAGCGGGAGCCCATCCAGGTGCCTGAACAAGGGCCTGCTAGCGGAGCCTCTAGCCCGTATGAATTCCTACATGCAGGCCACTGGGCATGGGGAGGAGCCTTCCACCTTTCTCAAGTGCAGAGTGGCCCCAAGGCTGCGCTGGTCGCCCTTCAAGCGCTGTACGCGCAGCGTCAGGATCTTGTCTTTGATGACCACATCCTGCATCTGCAGAGCCCTGCCAGATGCGTTTGTCTTGGATGAACAGACAGTCTCCCCTACCCTCAGTACCCCAAAGAAGGCAGTGGTATAAGCAGTGCCGAAAAACAAATCCTTGTAGCTGGAATGACACGGTCGGCAGGAACTCTACCAACCGTGCCAGCATGGCATTTGACACAGGCCGCCATGTATCAGCTACCTTTAGCATCATTCTCCTCCAACCTTCCATGGCTTTCTTCACCATGAATGTTTCACAGGGATTGCCATGACCAGCTGCTTTACTGAAAGAAATGCCAGCCGCCTGCCTGGCAATGGTCCTGGAGACCATGCCTTGCTCCTTTAATGAAGCTAGGTAATGCAGTACCTCTCTTTCCGATGCTGGCCATGGTGCCCCATAGCCGTGCTCTCAGACCTGGAGGACTGCTTGTTGATGATCCTAACCACGGCCTGATTGTCACACCAGAAACAGTAAAACCCCACACTCCGATCCCCCAGCTGGCCCCATCATTAAGAAATCATCCAAATAATGTGTGACAAATCGGGATCCTGCCCTGTGCTGGCGAGCCCACTCTAGGAATGTGCTGAAGGCCTCAAAAGCTGCACAGCTGATCGAGCAACCCATGGGCAGGGCCATGTCATAGTACCACTGGTCTTGGAATTTGAAGCCCAGCAGGCAATGATCATCTGGATGTACTGGCAACAATCTGAATGCCGATTGTACGTCACATTTTGCCATGAGTGCACCACGCCCACAAGTCTGGAGGAGCTGCACCGCGTGATTCAGTGAGGCCTATCTCACCGTGCACAGTGGGATAGCATCATTGACGGACGACCCTTTTGGGTATGATAGGTGGTGAATAAGCTGGTAATCCCCTGGTGCTTTCTTAGGCACCACCCCAATGGCGATATGTGCAAGTTGGGCATGGGAGGCTGGTCGAAGGGGCCAGGGATGCGGCCTGCCTCCCATTCCTTCTCTGTCTTGCGAGCCAGCACCTCAGGCAGCTGTGCCACAGATTTTAGGTTGCCCGAGATGGAAGCCTCCCTGGGACCCTGGAATGGGATGCAGAAGTTGAATTTGAAGCCAGCAGCCAAGTAGGCCACCGACTCCTTGTTGGGGTAGGCAGCCAGGAGAGGCTGCATGGCCTCCAACTTCACAGGCATGAAAGCCATGCAGCCCCTCACCCCCGCCCCATCTCTTACCTCATTTCGCGTTGTTGTTGCTGGCGCTGTTGCTAGACCCTGCCTCCTTTCTGGCACCAGACGAGGCAGGGCGACTGTTCCAAAAGGACTGCCCTCCCCCACCCTGATGGGAGCAGTTCACCTTCAGGTGACCACCCCCGCAGCTGTCACACATGTGGTCAAACTGGCATTTGTACCTAGTGCACTTACGTCCGTTGTATTTCCAACACACCGGTTTCTTCCCCTCCTTCTTCCTGGTTGCCTTGGAGGCCTCTCCCTTCTCTCATCTGCCAGGGCCCGTGGCCAGCAGCCAAGTAGAGTAATCAGTGGTTTTCCACATGTGCATGGGTGACCTGGATGCTTTTTTTCTGCTTTCCACATTGTACAGGATGGCATTGGTGTCTCCTGCCTGAGCCCTTACCTTCAACACCTGGCGAAGGTGACTGATCAAGTGCCAGGCCCGTTCTGGGAACACCAAAACCACCACCCCCATGAAAACCGTGTACCCACTAAGCCAGTTGGCGAAGGTGCACTCCACCACCTCTGAATTGGCCTTCTCGTTCTCCTTCCTGTCACTCTTGTGAACCCTCACTTCCTCCCCCGGAGGTGGGGCCAGAGAAAAGATATCAGTGTAATACCCTTGCAGTGTCTTGGAACACACCTCATGATCCAAGTGGCCACCAGGGGAGGTCTTCTTTGAACTTGGCTTCTCTAAGTTCCTCCCCTAGGGGAGGTCCTTACCTCCATTTTTTCTTTCCACCCCGCCTTTCTCCTTGGCTTTCCATAACCTGAGGGCCCACCCCGGCAATCCCGGTTTGAAAGCCCTTTTTTCCAGTACCTGAACTTGCTGCAGTCCTAGTCCGAAGACTCACCTGAAGAGGAACCAGAATGAGACCTTGACCCCTTCCAATTCTGTGACCTCTGGCACTTCCTACTCAGGCTCCACCCTCTCCTTGATCCACTGTGCCACCATGATGAGGAGTCACGTGAATCCGAGCACCTCGAATCCCTAGAGTCGCTCTGATCTCTGGATCTGGACCACCATGACCACCCACTGCCACTTGCGGTGCCCACGCTGGAAGATGTGCTTCACTCCCCATTCCCAGACACTGCCGTGGCTACGGGCATCACCCGGTTTTCTAGTTGCCCCGGGGGATAATTTTTGTCCATCCTCTGCAGCACGATAGACAATGCCTCCATGGCGTCTGCTATAGTGGGTCCATGGGCGCAAAAGCCTCAATGGGGGTCGTGGATCTGGCACCAGGTCGAGGTTATTGCTGGGTCCAGCTGCCCCGCCCCCTGCCCTCTGGTGTGGGCTCAGCATCCGGTTGGGTCTATGGGTCTGCGTGGGGCCACTGTTGAAACCCCCAGCCTCCTGTCCCAGCCAGATTGTGTGCTTGTTTTTTTCCCTAAAGCTTTATTAAGCACTGACAGCCAACACACAGCCCGAACCCTGTAAAAGATGAGAATGAGGGGAGGGGTGTCCCCCAACCCCCTCACGTTGAACCAAGCTCCCACACCACCCTGGCCCCCAAGACGGGAATGAGGGGGGAGTGGGGGGAGAGACTCCTGCTACCACGGCCCTTGTTAAGGCCCCTTGGGGGAAGGGGAGGGTTTGCCCGCCAGTGATGGCTTTGGCATGGCTTGTCGCAGCTGCCCCCTGCCGCCGCTGAGACCTGGGAGCAGCCACAGCCTGCCGCCCCTGCCTGAGAGCCGTCTCCTGCCCCCCCCTACCGCAGTCTGGGCTGTCGCTTCCTGGCAGGAGACCTAGCCCCCTTTTGAGGTCTGGCCCCAGTGGCTCCTCCCACGGTCTGTTCGCCCTGCCACGGCCACCCATCCCCATGCCTCGGCCTACCTTGTGGTGCAGCGATGGCCACTGCATATTGTGGTTGCCACCACAGGCCACTGGTCACCACCGCGGCCTAGAGTCGCTCCGGAGTGCAGTGCAGCGGTCCGGAAGCGGTGCCCACACAGCTGTTGCTGCCAACCGGGCCGATTCCCTCATGGGGGGTGTCGCCCGGCCATATAAGGCTGCCCCGCCTCCCGGCATCGGGAGAGGGATGCCCGAGGCATCGTTCTGTCCTGGGTACACCGCGCCCTGTGCCTCGCCGGCTGCCACTGCAGCCTCGATGGGACTTGGCGCAGAGCCCCTGCCTCAGCCGTGCCTTCCAAAGGTGATGGTGGGGGGAGAGGCTGCCCCCGATCTCCCGCTTCCGCAGGCTCTCACTCCCCCAACCCACTTCTTCAGCTCCACGAGCCCGGCTGCAGGGAGGCTGTGACAGAGCTGCCTGATATCGGCTTTGGCACAGCCTCCTTTGATGTCATCCAGCCGTGCCGGAAGCGCAGCTGGATGTCCCTCCCCTTGGCCAGCGGGGGCCAGTCAGGGCTAGGCTGGCCTGGCCTGCCCTGCCCTGGTTGGCTGCCACTTTTCCCGCCTCTCCCGCCCATGATGGATACTGGGAGAGGGACAGGGAACATGGCGGCCCCCATGGCAACCGGCCATGCAGTTGCCCCACCGCGAAGGGGGGCGCTCCTAGGAGGGCTTTTAAGGGGGTGGCTGGCCAGGCCACAAAATGGCCTGCCGGTGAGCCTCAGCCCCCCTTCCATCTCTGATCTCATGCTGCTGTGGCACAGAGCCGAACAATTGTTTTAAATGCCTCCTGGAGCCAAGCAATTGTGTGGTGGAGGGACTGGGGAAATCATCTGTACCACAGCAGTATCTGGTCTTTGTTTCACTCTACCTTGTTCTCCCAGCAACAGGCAAATGGGGCTGCAAGAAACAGAAGAGTTGCTGCCATATTCTTCATTCTGCCCTCTCCCTTCTTCCATGGCAGGGACAGGGTGGGTGGGGTAGGATAGGTAGGAATCTTGCTCTGCCCAGCTTTGAACCCAGGTCTCCATGGTTCAAGTCCAACACTGTGCTGTGCAGGCTCTTCAAAACAACTCCTCATTTACCTCTAATGCATTTCAGACAATCTGTTATCCTTGAGAGGTGGGCTTGATGACTTTGGTACCTTTGGTGTCTCAGTTGGGTGAAAGTAATTTTGGGAAGATACGTTGGTTACTGACGGATTGTGTTATATTATATATAATACAGCTCTGTTTACTAAGGCTGCAAAAATATTTGTGTAGTCACTCTGAATGGTGGACTTTGCAGGGGATTTGCTAACCTGTTGTTGTTGTGTTGTTGTTGTTGTTGTTATTCAAGGTTGGGTAAAGGAAGTAAAAGGTACCAACAAACACAAACTCCTAGTGCTATAGTTGCCCATTGGACTGTGCCACTTCTTTTGGTTCTGATAATCAGGTTGGATTATCCATAGATCAGAATGAAGGTTGCCACAGTCCCCTGCAATTCAGTACCTTTGACATATGTAAAACACTCCATCTGGAAGTGTCTGTAGGCTTGCAGCTACCTTAAGCTAAACCCAGCAGTTACCTCTTGATGCAGCTGCCAAGGTGTAGAATGTAATATGTGCAAAAGCAATGTGTCTCATCAGGAGGGAGCTGGAACGAGAGGTATTGTATTGCTGGCAAATGAGGTGTCAGTTATCAGCCTACTTGCAGTTTGAAACAGCTGAGATACAAAACCACAAACATCAGGGAATAGGAACTCAGCTGATGTAATCCATTGTCATATTTGCACTGCTGAGGAATAAATGTTTTGGGCCTTAAAATAATTAACCTGCTAGTTGCTGGTATACTTCATGTTTTTCCTTCTGTTTTTGGTACTGAAAAACAAGATCAATACTATCCCACCTCCTTCCCTCTCCACAATACATCATTGTGTACATAAGAATTTTTTTTTAAGTTAGAATATAAGTTTATTGAAACAGTAACCTGTGATATGAGTAGTTTGAGAGAAAGTACAGAACTTCTATCTATCACTGTTGTTTGTTCGTTTTTACTTTTTGTTATGGATTATCATAGAAAGGTAATGCATTTAACAAACTATTCCATAAGTTTAAGCACAAACACATTCATTTGTCTCTCACCAAATATTTTCAAGGATTCCATAGCAGAATTCTCAGAAATCCTCCAGGATGCCTCCCAAGACCTCTTGGTAATTAAAACTATTGATCAGACATAGCATGAAAGCACAGTTTTTTCCCAGGATGTTCATTGGAAGCTCCACTCTAACTTCTCATATTTCACATCCACCACAAAGAGGTTGGAAGCTTCCCTGTGATGTCTGACTTAGGAAACTCTGGATTGTTTAAACCAGGGTCCGGGAAGGTATGGCCCATAGGCCACATGAAACCCTTGAGCCCCACTTTTGCAGCCCCTGATGACCCCAACAGCCCCCATTTAAAAATATAAGTATTTCTGGATTATTTTTCAGCTGAAAATGGTCCTGCAGAGAAGAAAATCACCTGCAAATACTGATATTTAGTTCTACTATCTCCCTCAGAACTCCCACCACCACTGCAATTTCATGTTGTGGGTTCAAAATCAACCCAAAATTGTGACTGTTACAATCCAAGAACATCTGAAAGATCATGTGTTGCTCTGCTGGTGAACAAACAACATCCAAGTTGGAATGTAACAGGAAACTGTAGTTATTGGGAATTAAAGCTTCAAATTTCCTTTATAAAGAAACGAGGTGAGTGAGGGCATGAGTCCAAGACTCATCACAACTCATTCACTTAGAGGGAAGCCATGGAAAAAATTAATTTTTTTAACCATAACCCCCGGTATCCCCCAGTAATAGGTCATGTTGGTGGGGGGACTGTGGGAGATACAGTCCAGAAAATCAACATTTCCAAGTTCTGGTAAGAAATGGACTGTAGCTTTGCTGTTGGTTTAGGACTGCTTCAGGCACTCCTTCCCCTGACAAAGTTGCAGGTTTTCATATAAGGAGAGCCCATCACCATCTGTATAAAGTCAGGTCAAGAATGTGGTCCCTGCAAAGGACCTGCAAATTTGAGGGAGGAAGTATGCAAAACTGACAATCCGATATGTGTGAGTGAAGGACTTGCCAGCTATAGTGGCAACCAGTAGGTTTCCCCCTCCTATTAAGGACCATCCATAAAGATGCATGGAGAGTGACAAACCCTTCTTTCTCCTTTCTAGTAACCCTGACCTACGGAGAACAGACCCCATAATAGAAAACCCCTTACAGAGGACAAGCAGTGGTAGCTCTTCCAGTTCAAGCACCCCCAGTTCACAGCCTAGTTCGCAGGCAGGCTCACAACCTGGGTCCCAAACTGGTTCTAGTGAACGTAACCGAGCCAGAGGTGAGGCGCCTACCTACCTACTTTCCTACCTACCATCCTTTTTCTTTACTTCTTTCCTTCTTCCTCCCTTCCTTCCTCTCACTCTCTTTTACTCTCTCTCTCTCTCTCTCTCTCTCTCTCTTCAAAATCCAAAACTCTGCACATTGCACTGGCATCTTGGATCTTTGTAAAACAAAAGAAGTGACTTCCATTTTCTGCCTTGGCTATTTTGTTCCTGCTTTGAAAATGTTGTGACTTGTGTGTTGCAGGCAATACCTGTCACCAGGGAAGATACTTAGCTCTCCAATTTCTGTTTCTCTGGAAGGGCTACAGGAAGGGCTAAAAGATTTTGGGTCCAATGACCCATCTGACCCTCCTCAAATTATAGTGTCCATATCTTTTCATATCCATGTCCATAAAGATTGGAGGGAGGCGGTTGGGGGAGGGGAAGATATTTACAGTGGGTCCTGAAGCAGATGGGAGAAAGAGTGGGCTAATTTGAAGAAGAGCTTTTCTTGTTTGTCTTGTGGTTTCTTTTTGTTGTGATCTCTGAGGGCAGGAAAGTCTTTAATCCATTTTGTGCCCGCTTTGCTCTTTGCTCAGGAAATGCCAAGTCTGAAGGATCACCCATACTCCCTCACGAGCCAGCTAAGATAAAACAGGAGGACAGCAAAGACATGACACGACCAAGCCGACCTGCTGTGAGTCTTAAATGTGTTCTGTGAAAACTGTCAACAGAAACAAACTGGGTTTTTCTTTAGGAGATAACCTTGGCACAACCTTGGGATCAAGTAAAAAGAGCCAAATGTTCTCCCCCCCCCCATCTCTCCATTCATACTTGCATGTAGGAATAGACTGCAGATGGCATGAAAGTTTTAGAGTAGCTATGGGCTGAGGTTTCTCTTATCCAGTAAAGAACTTCAGTATAGGAATTACTGAAATCATGGCTTCTATCAATGACAGGGGTCTTAAGTTCTTTGCTGAATCTACTTAGTGGTAGTTGTGGTAACAAGTTTCCTCAAGTTACCTTCTTGACATATGATGGCCCCATTCATTTCATAGGGCTTTTCTAGTCAATGAATACTCAGAGGTGGTTTGCCACTGCCTTTCTCTGAAACATTTCCTACAGCACCTGGTATTCTCTGACAGTCTCCCTTCAAAGTACTAACCACACCTGACTATGATTAGCTTCTGAGATTAGAGAGGTTCTGTGGTCTCCGGTGTATTTACGATGAATCTAATGAATATATTTGGCTAATTAAGAAAAACAAAAGGGGGCAGGAAGCATTTTTAAGGCTGACTTATTTAATTCATCATGAGCTTTTGTGGATATCAGTCCATTTCTTCAGAGGCATTTATGGAGTATAGTATTAAAGCACAGTTAATTCAGTATCACAAAGTTAATCCTCCACCTGAGACCAAGGCATATTGCCAAGCTGAGAGAGGGCAGATAACCAAAAGGTGTTCTCAGATCACCCCACAAGTAGGGAAGACTAAATGTTCAAATTGATGGCTTTAGTTTCCAGGCAGGATAGTGATGAATGAAATACAGGTATACAGATGCCAGGAAAATGTAGTGGTGGGGCTTGTCTAGATGAGAAGATATAATGTGGATTGTGCGTATTAATGCAAATTTACAGCAGCGTTCATTTGCCTCCACGGTCCTTTGGCAAAATTGCTGGTATGCAAAGCTGTCTATGTTTGAATTGCACACATAGCCATGCCTGCAAATCAAGAAGGTGGCTAAGAGTTAATTACTCGTGTTATTATTCTCAACAAGTTGTTGCTGCTGCACAGGTGTTTTTTTTAACTGTAAATCAAAGGTGTGCAACTGTGACCTTCCACTTAAAAATGCTGCTTGGTCGCCACAACACAACAAAAAAGTGCATGATCGGCAATACCAAACTTGAAAATGGCGCTTCCAACCACTTCATTGCTGGCAAGCCTGCCTCCTGTGCATGTCTGACCAATCATCTTTCCACTTCTGCTCCCCTCTGAGAATGTGCAGCATTCTGAATCAGATGTCCAAATGAGCGGTAATGAGCATTTCTGTGCATTAATTAAAATAATTTGGGAAAAGCCGGAAAGGCTCTTCCTATGCAGCATATGGAGGTTTTGTCCCCCGCTCCTTCCAAATAGACAAATCTCATTTGCTTCTTGTTGAAACAAAAGGTACTTCTTTACATTCTATGAGGAGTATTTTCACCGTCTAGACAACCCCATGGAAAATCCTAAGCCAGTCAAAAGTGTCTGCGATACAGAAAGAATGCTACTTTTAATCAGTGTCTTGATGGCTGATCAGTCACAGCAGTCAAAGCAGATGTCACCAGGGCATCTTTCTAGTCCATCTAGCATGATAGTCAAGGTAGCTACTGCTGTTCCTGCATATGAGTTTAATGATTTAGGATTTAGCCCAGTTTTAACAACCTTTATTTTTAATAGAGGTTTCATGAGGGCACACACCAACTGCATCTTCTATTTTTTCCCAGTTTGATTTTGTGTTTGACATTTTATATTTCTATACTAGCATAGGGCATGGGAGGAATTTCCACTGAATCTCTTTTGAATATGTATTTGCTGTTTTGTTGATGTTTTTTATTCCTTTACACTTCACAGCACTGAGCTAACAATTCTGATTTTATTTTTAACCTGCTTGCCTTCCCTCTGGCATTTTCCTGTCCTGATCTGTTTCCTCTGATGCTGATTATACTTCCCTTACTCCCAGAGCTATAAGAAAGCAATAGATGAGGTTAGTGATATATTTTCTTAGTTGGTCATGCCTTTGTAAGGGCAACTAGTTAGTGCTTAACATCAAACCATACTTTCTTGGTTGCTGACATTCAGAATGGTGGTTTTGCAATCATAATTCCAGACAAAAGAATGCATATAGATACTGGGAACCCTCTACCAAAAAAAAAAAAAAAAGAAAAGAAAAGAAAAAAAGAAAAGGACAAGAAAAGGTGGGAACATATTGGAAATGTTAAAATGTTTAACCAGTGTTTGGTTCCATAAAACCCACTGGCCATACTGCTTAGAATTAACTTACCAGAATGGTAGCTCTGTGCAAGTTGAGACTTGTGAGTGCAGGTAAAGGAGAAAATGTCTGGGATTATGGAGGAAATGATTGTATACTGGTAATAAGAACCAAACTGAGCCCCATATTCTGAAGTTCTTATGATACAAAATGCAAATTTGCTTGATCTAATTTTGCAAGGTCTAATTGCAATGGCTCTGCCTCTGTACAGCGTGCCTGCTTGGAACATAACTCCACCAGAAATTCAGCAAAATAATTGTCTTTCTCAGATCTGGATTTGGGGACATAAAAACTTGTGGTATAGCCAGAACCCATCTCTAGTCCCCAGATTTCTAGGTTACAGCATCAACATTTTAAGATAATACAAATTATTTAAAACTGCAGGACACTGATACTGCAGAAAACAGGAGTAGAAAAAGATGTTACTTGCAGATGTGTGTAATATCACCTCAGCTGCTCCCCTCAACTGCAATAAAAGGGGAAACCAGGATAAAGGTGTGGAGGAATGTGTTCCAAATGCTTCTCCCACCTTTTGAGCAGTCTTCCTTCTGTATGGCTACAAATGTGTTCTTGCCCCCTGAGACAAAAATTTGATTCCAGAATGAGTGTTTGATTCCAGATCATGCAGACCTTCATATAAATTTTTATCATAAATCCATGATCACAGTAATATAAAGCCAGTGTTATTCACTGATAATATTATGGCCCATATCCTTGATTGCACTAAACTATTATGGGCTCTAGCAGTTTAGATTACAGTTGTCCCTCCACATTCACGGATTTAAGTATTCACAGCTTTAAAATATTCTTTAAAAACTAATAATCCAAAAAGCAAAGCCTTGATTTTGCCATCTTATATATGAGACACCATTTTGCTATGCCATTGCATATAATGGGACTTGAGTACTCACGGATTTGAGTATTCACGGGGGGTCCTGGAACCAAACCCCAGCGAATGTGAAGTGATAACTGTACATCCATTAGTAGTCAGCAGTGCTGATGTAAAGTAAGTGGTAAATCATGGGATTCCCTTAGTATACAGCTCCTGCTGTAAAATATCAGCCTATGGTGAGTTCCATTGGATCAGTATATGCTAGTAGTAGAGGTGTACACTGTTGTTACTGATATCTAATTCAGCATAGTAGACTTCTAACATGCTACTATAACTCGCTGTAATCAGGCCTTTACAGTGGTGTGCCGATGCTTGTTGAGCATAATAACCAAGGATGGCAGTCACATGACCACCCTCTTAACCCCATAGTGCATGCTCTCAAGCTGGAACTCAGTATGGACCGGAGCTTGGAAACATTACTTTTTTGGAGTACAGCTCCCAGAATCACCCAGGCAGTATGGTCAGTGTCCATGCTGGCTGGGGGATTCTGGAAGTTTTAGTCCAAAAAGGTAACATTTCTAAGCCCTGATGTGGACTCCGTATTTTCCAAAATCAGTACCCAGAGGTCATCATGTGACACAGCCTCAAGACTGAAGCATAGAAAAAAAGTAATTGATTTATAAAATATGACATCTGAACATATGGTAAGAAAATGTTGTGATCTAAACAGATACAACTAGGTAGGAACTTGCTGTGAAATTGCCTTCATGGCAAAGATGGAATTGCAGAATTATAGGCGGAGGTTCTGAAAGCTTTCCGGGCCCAGTATAAAGTGTTGGTTATTACCTTTAAAGCCCTAAATGGCTTGGGTCCAACTTATCTCCGGAACCACCTCCTCCCATACAATCCTCCCCGCGCACTCCAGTCCTCTGGGAGGAATTTGCTTCAGCCACAAAAATCTAGGCTGTCTGCAACCTCCCAGAGGGCCTTTTCGGTAATCGCCCCCAAATTGTGGAATGACCTGCCGAACGAGATCCGTCAGATAACAAGCTTGAGTAGCTTTAAAAAAGCACTAAAGACGGATCTCTTTCGGCAGGCCTTTCCTAATTAGATCCCAGCCTCAGGGGATCCTGGCTTCTTTTAGTCCGCTGGCCACTTATTGTATTTTATTGTATTTATTGTTTTTAAATGTGTTTTTAGATCAGTTGGTTTTAATTTATAATTGTTTAATATTTTTTTATGGGGGAGGGTGGGGGTGGGGGGTGTTTGGGGATTTTATCTGTATTGTATTTTAATTTTTGTAAGCCTCCCCAATTGTTTTAACAGAGGGGCGGGGTATAAATAAATTTTATTATTATTATTATTATTATTATTAAAACGATCTTAGTCCTCAAGTTACTCTAGATCACTACTTGCACATTTGAGGAATGCTGCATGAGATAGTTACGTCATTCATCACTAGTAAAAAGCAACAGAAACAGCTTAGCTGCTCAATGCAGAGAAGCTGCCAAATATCGCAAGGCAGCACTTATTGACACTTATCAATATCTGGGGGCTGAAATCACTTAGCAATTAGAGACTGAGGGATGCTTCACACATTACAATTTAGCATGTGCACATAAACCTGATGCAATCATTCTTCATTGATACACGAAACCTAAAATTGTATAGCAGAGCAGGAACACAAAATAACTTAAATCCTATTCTTAGTTCTGACTAGAATATAACCATTAAATCCATTGGCTCACCATCCAACTTTTGATTGAATGGTTCTACACCAGTTAGGAGAACCTGACAGGATTCTACCATATATTTGCAAGCCCTGCCCCCAGCATCCCTAAGCATGTGGGCTATTTTTAATTGAAATACTTAATTTTAAAATGCATAACTTTAAAAAAGTATGATTACAGTGAAAAAACTAAAAAAGAAAAGAAAGATTGCAAAGAAAAAGGAGAGGTGGGAGAAGGAGATTATCTGAATTAGGGGATGTACTAGGCAGGTATAGGTTGGGTATCCCTTGTCTGGAATTCCAAAATCCAAAATACTCCAAAATCCAAAAAATTGTCCATGTTGTTAGCTGAGATAGTGACACCTTTGCTTTCTGGAAGCATTTTACATTTTATGTGTTTTCTGATGGTTCAATGTACACAAACTTTGTTTCATGCACAAAATTATTTAAAATATTATGTATAAAATTACCTTCAGTAAGGTAATGTATAAGGTGTATATGAAACATATATGAATTTCATGTTTAGACTGGATCCCATCTCCAAGATATTTCATTATGTATATACAAGTATTCCAAAATCTGAAAAAAATCCAAGATACAAAACACTTTTGGTCCCAAGCATTTCAGATAAGGGATACTCAACCTGTACTTTGATATAAACTGACAAAGTTTCCAAAATTACATTTTCTTGAAGCTGATGCTTATAAAATGTATGTTCTTACAAGACTAAAGCAGTAGGATCTTTGGACCATTGAATAATCAATTGTGAATGTTTATCTTTACAACCTTGAGAGTACAAATCTTTTTGCAACAGTGAAAGCGTGGAAGATCTAACAAGAGTTAAATTCAGAATATAGCTTAAAATAACATGTATATATAGTAATACAGTACAAAAGTTTTTCTAAAACAACATTAATACATTATAACATGCCCAACCAAAAAGGAGGAACTGCTGAACATACCCACATCAAATGCCACAGGGAAGAATTACCTGCGTGTAGATGTAGGTTCTTCTACAGACCTTTCTATCCAACTTTGCAAAGAGTTCCTGTTTACAGTCAGCTGAATAGAGGCTTCTGTGCAGTCATGCCGTGTCAGGGTTCCCAGGTGCATGGAAGCTTCTAACATTGTTCCACAAAATGTGAGTAAATGCCATTGGTAGACCCATTAGCACATGTCGTGGTTTGTAGACCAGTATGCATGGTATGTACATGGAAGGAGGGGAAGGGCATGGATCTTTTCAGATGCTTCTGGGTATATAAGATATTCCCACTACTTCTGTAATGCGTGAATGTGTAAGAGTCAAGAAACAAACAGATCCCCACTGCACATTAGGAAAGGTTTACTATACTGAGAAACCTCTGTTCAGTGCAAACTCTCATTAATGAACAGCTTGCCTACTGTATAGGGGTGCCCCCATGGGAACTTTGGCAAGGCCACCTATGTGTGACAGCCACTGATTCACAAATATTATGGCAGACAAATACAATAGTAAGTCCTGGGAGCTGCTCCTTTTCTGACGGGGTTATACTTCATAGAACAGTTTTATTTTCATATAGCTCTATCTGATTATCTCTTACCTTTCAAACAGATGACTGCTAGTCCTATCACTTTTACAAGTAAGCTGTACAAGGTTCAGAAGAGATGTTCCTCTCAGGAGCAGAATTTGTCAGCATCCCCCAGGCTTCTGTGATATTCTTAAAATGCTAGGTGTGCTTTTCAAAAGCAGCTTGTGACTTTAGGAATGGTCACACTGCAGTTGCGTAACCTTTAAGCAGCATGACAAGAATTAGAACCAATTAGATGTGACAGAACAGCTGTGTGTGTGTCTGCCCCATTCACCTGTATAGCAGAGTTGGTGTCTGCTGTTCATACAGAAAGGAACAGAGCTTGTAACTCCTAGACTCCTGCAGATGGCAAGCCCAGTGTCCATGCTGTCTGGGGCATTCTAGGAGCTACAGTCTGAGAAAATAGCATTTCCATGCTCTGGAAAGGAATATGTGGCCAAGGCAATGAATCCTGCCTCTTTTGCTTCCTTACTTCACTCCACTTCGTTGCTTGGAAAACAGTTTCCTCCTAGTCAGAAGTGAGAGCCTTCCAGTAAGAATTTTACATAAAACTGTAAAGTTCACTGCTGACATAAGACAGGGGAGAATAGACCCCGTTCTACTTCCCTTCCTCACACTCTCCTTTCTGTGTAAACATTAGGTGCTCTGGTCTAATCCAGCTTTTACAACCAAACATGTGCACACTGGCTGAATTAAATAAAATAATTGCAAATTTGTTAAAAAATATTCTCAGTTTCATTCAGTGACTCTGTTATTGACAACAACCCATAAAAACCTATACTTCTCCTTGAAGCTTTCAAGTGACCAGCTTATAATCATATTTTTCAAGTGCCATTTACAATAATGGCTTTTTATCAGTAGCTACACTTATGAGTCAAATATTTCTTTTTACCATTTTGTAAGTAATGCCTAGATATTTTAGTTTAGTTTAGCTTCAGTGTGAGAATGGAGAAAGAGTTTGCAACTTTAATATGACAGTGTTTTGTTTTTACTTATCCAATTGGTTTTAATCCTCTTTGTTCCACCACCCCACTAAGTGTGTTTCTAAATCAGTATAGTTGTACAGAGTTCTCATTATCGATTAAAAGATACCTTCAACAATCTTGGCTAATTGTGTATAGCAAGGGTGGGCAATTGCATGGGGGATAGGAGCCAATTCCCCACCACCCCCAGGGTACATCATAGCATTTGGATGCATTGGAAGCTTTGTGAGCCACAGCATTGGAGTCTGCAGTCACAGCTGCTCTACAGGCCACACTTTCCCCATCCCAATATACAGGGCAATTTTTTAAAAAAATAAAACTGTACTGGTTATTACCTACAGTCTGGGAGCCCTGGTGGCCCAGTGGTTAAATGCCAGTACTGCAAGCCACCACGTTGCAAGTTCAATCCCAGAGGACTCCAAGGTTCACTAGCCTTCCAGCCTTTTGAAGGTCAGTAAAATGAGTACCCAGATTGTGGGGGCAATTAGCTAACACACATTGGAAACCACTTAATGCAGTGTAGATGTGTAAAGTGCTATTGCTTAACAATTTATAAGCCACTCTGGGAGCCCTTGTAGTTGAAGAGCGGAGTATACATACCTAAATAATAAATAAATAAATAAATTATAGCTGTGTATTTGGGATCCCCATAAAAGAATCACAAATGTCTTGCAGTATCCAGTTTTTCTCTCCATTTGCACCTCTCTGATTTCCCTTGGCAAACTTTTAATGTAATGCACAGACGTTATAGTACATTTGCTACAGTGGTCTTGCCTCATTCTCTTGTGGCATACTTGTCAAAAAGGCCCCTAGAGAAAGCTGTTCAGTATCAACCTAAAAGAAATCTCCATGGTAATACACTAAAAGACATTGTAATACATATTGTAATATATCTGTATTTTTCAGCATAGTTCAGTAGGTCCCATTGCGAGGCTACACTAGATTCAGACATATACCACCACTATCACTGACTTACTTAATAGCCTGTGATGCCTCCTGCATGGCTGTTCCCTGCTTCATGGGGAGCGGGCAGGATCACAGATACATCTGGCTATATCTCCATAACCAGATGTAAAATGATTACAGCACCACTTAGACCCCCAGAGGACCCTGATGGATCTCTGTGCTGATGTCATCATTTTGCGTCTGGCGACAAGGAGAGGCTTCTATGATCCTACCAGCACCCTAAAAAGCAGGGAATGACCATGGGAGGGCAGGCTTCAAAGGCTGTTCAGTAAAATTGGGGGTTGGGTGCTGTAGAGGGAAAAAGGGAATACCAACTCCCACAGTGCCCCAAAAAGCACCTATTTATCTGTAACATGAGGAGAGACTTAGGGAGCTGGGTATGTTTAGCCTGGAAAAAAGACGGTTAAGAGGCGATATGATAGCCCTGTTTAAGTATTTGAAGGGATGTCACGCTGAGGATGGAGCAGGCTTGTTTTCTGCTGCTCCAGAGACTGGAACACGGAGCAATGGGTGCAAGCTCCAGGAACAGAGATTCCACCTCAACATGAGGAGGAACTTTTTGACAGTAAGAGCTGTTCGGCAGTGGAACACACTCCCTCGGAGCGTGGTGGGGTCTCCTTCCTTGGAGGTCTTTAAACAGAGGCTGGATGGCCATCTGTCGGGGATGCTTTGATTGTGATTTCCTGCGTGGCAGGGGGGTTGGACTGGATGGCCCTCGTGGTCTCTTCCAACTCTGCAATTCTATGATTCTATGAACATGTGTAAGTCCCTAACAGAATGACAGCCAACGTAGGTCAATGGAACCCACTTTTCCAAGTGAAAGACTCTTAGCTCCCCAGCAACATCTAGAGGGCTATATGTCTCCTAGCACAGTCTTTATCATCTGGTTGGTAACTGCTCTAATTTGTGGGCCACTTGGTATGGTGTCAGCCATTTAGTATGGACCAAGTCATATGTGCCACATGGCCTATTAATACATTCCCTCTCTACCTTATCTAATTACCTTGAATGCAGGGCAGAGGGAAACAAGATTTCCTTCTTAAGAAGGCAGACAGCAGTAGATTAGACTAACCTCTGTAAAGGATATGACAAATCTTCCTTTCTCTGATATGACAGCTTGACTTCCCTGCCTGAAAAGGACAGCAAGAGTACACCAATGAGAAGCCATTGTCATGCAGCCCAGTCTGGATTTCTGTGCCTATCTTGAAGGAGCATGTGTTGGAAAGGACAGAATGCTCTTCCAGCAGCTGTTTTTCTCCTTCTGCTCATTCCAATCTGTATTTCTTTCCTGCCATCCAAGGTATTTCAAGACACTTGGAAGTGAAATCTGATAGCTAGTAGAAGGCAGAAAATATTTGTCTAGGGTGTAGGTGTCAAGATTGAGCTCTATATTCAGAAAAATGTGGTATAGCCCTCACTGTACTAGCACATCAAAAAATTATCTGCACCTGTAACATCTGGAAATTGTCCAGTCCAGCCTTCTCCCAGGCATGCACCTTTTCTATGTAGAGCATGCATCCTCACTTACAATCTGCAGTTGTAGTAGCTTTGGGGGCTATACCATAAAACAACTCTTGATAATCACATATACCTTAGCACTGCAAGTACTACTGATTGCTTCTATGTGCCATTGGAAAGTCAAGAAGCTTAAGTAATAGCTTCAAGCCCATTTTAAGTGTCTCCCTTCCTTCTTCTGATAATTGGCCTTTGTGAACAATTAGATTAAAACTGTCCTTCCTATATTCTGACCATAAGAGCTTTAAAAATATGGTTGAGAACATGTAAGTCTATGTTTTACAAACTTAGTTTTCAAGCTAGGCATGTTAGGAAGATAACTGATTTGAAAAAGGTACAATGTACTGCTTTGGAAACAGTCCAGTCAGAATGAATCAGCTCCTAATTATTGGACTTTGAAGTACATATTATAAATCTCTTCATGCTGCCTGAATCTTAATTGGGTCTTCTTGTCATTTCAGTGGCCAAAAATCCTCCAGGCAGTTAAAACCAAAGGAATTGATTTGGCAGTAATAAAAATATTTGCTTGGATTTGGCTAGGTGTTAATCACAAAGTTTGCTGGTAATAGAAACAAACTCATAAACCCCTCTCTTTAGTCTTGAAAAGCAACAAAATAGCACTCTAAATTTTTAATTTGAAGGGTAAAAGCAAGTTTGTTAGACACTTATCTGTGATTACCGTTCTTGAACAGCCTGCCATGTTTGAATTAGATCTAGGTGGTGTTTGTTCATACCCTCTTCCCAACAGCTTTTCAGTACTGAATATCTTCTTGCTTGTTTGTGAAAGAAAGAAAACACTATGTCCTTCAGAAGTAAATTTCCTAATAAAAATATTAAAAAGCTGAGAGTGGGAAAAGAAGGCAGAGCAAGCTTGAAACAAACACTTCACTGGGTATTTTGCTGCTGAGAGCTTCCAAAAATGTAGATGAACAAAATGCCAATTTCAACAGCCAATTACACTGATTTGGTCTCATTTTTGTTACTTATGTGTCTGGTTGATGGAGATACTATGTAGATATATTGTACACCTTATCAGAATCCTTACTTTGTTGAGGTTTACTGAATATGCATCTCTGTGCTCTTGATATACAAATATCCTCAGTCTATTTTTCCCTATTTTCAGTCACATAAGTTTCTCATTGAAGTTTATAAAATCATAAGAGTTGCAAGTGACTCAAGAGCCATCTAGTACAACCCCCTGTCATGCAGGAATAAACAACTAAAGCACTCTTGAGAGATGGCCATCCAGCCTCAGTTTAAATGCTTCCAAAAATTTAGAGTCCACTATCCTCCAAAGCAGTGTCAGAGAGCTCTTAAGGGAAGTAAGTTTTTCCTAATGCTTAGGTGGAATCTCTTTTCTTGTAATGTTTACTCTGAATGAGTTTTCATCCTTGTTTTGAATGTTCAACATGAGAAACAGGCAATGTGCAGATGCCGTCTTTGTAGTCTGTCCTCATTGACTGGCAGGGTTTTTTTCCATCCTCCCCCAAGCAGAGTGATTGTCTTGGGCTTCTCTGGTTGATAGGTGTGGCTCAGTAGCAGTATTCCTGTGGGGGGAGGTGTATGGGTTCAGGTCTTCAAACAGATGTTTTATTTGCTCTTGGTATTAGCCAACCATGCATAATTCTGAGAATCTATTTATTTATTTAGAACCAATGTATAATATATTTAGAAACAATGCATAGTTCTTTAATTCAATGCAGCTTTAGGAATCTTCATATCATAAAAGTATTGTAATTTAGCAAATACATTTAGAGGAAAGAGCAACTCGTGGAAATCCTTTCTCTAGAATTTACATCATGAGTCTCAATCTAGGTGCATATTCAACCCACTTTCTGGTCCTCCCGCCCATGAACAGAGCGTGTTGGTTCAGTCAATCCAAACTTTGGAAGCCGTATGTTGACTGCTTCAATACCAATCCCTTGACCGTGCCTTCTCTTATTTAACATAATCAGGTTGTGGTCTCTTTTGCAAGACTTGCTTCTTATACTTTGGGTTTAGCTACTAACAATAGTGGAAATTCCATTCTGGACACAGTACGTGCTACTTCTTTTCATGGAGACAATGAACTGGTAATTGTAATCCTACTCTACACAACAAAATAGCCATACTTTTGGTGAGGAAAATATCTTCAAGAAAGGATTATTATTGCTGATAAGATTGTATTCGATAGAATGGTAGTTGATGGGACAACCTGAGAGTCTTTAAGACATATTATTTAATCTGTGTTGAATTAGTGCTAAGTTATCTTGGACCTCTTTTCATTTCAGTATCATTGTTATTCCCTATTGAGGTTGTCAGACTATCCAAGCTGTGTTACCTACAAAGTCCAACTCTTTGTTGTGGTAAAATATTTGCTATAGCCCCAAGTATTAAATGAGCAGAAGTATCAATTACATTTTTAGTTGATTTCTCTGCAAGAAATTATTTTAAACTGATAAGGCTGCAAGTTCAGGGTAAAGTACTCCTTGAGATTCTTGCAATTCTGAAATGATGCAGTAAAATGTGTGAGGATAAATCTGTCCAATAAGAAATTGTAGCTTTAGTTTTTGGAACTCATACGTTATCTTACGCTCCCTTCAGTTTCCCATAAGGATCTTGATATTAATGTGTTGATATTTTTGTGTACATTCATTTGGTTGACTGATGGATTTATCAGTTAAGGCCAGGGGATGAATTTGTTAAACATTCTTAAATTATTTGACTGCTTAATACTTATCATTCTCCCCAAGATCAAAATAGGTGTTACCCATAACATTTAAGAAAAAAAAAATACACAAGAATGACAACTAATCTAAACTAAATTGAAAGCAGTTGACTTTGATGATCTGTGAACATGGTTACTGACCTAACCTACATCCCAATAACACAGGCCCTGTATACTTCATACCTACAGTTAAATTGGCTGTCAGGTTCTGGGGAGGGGGGGGAAAACACCCTGAAGTATCAGTCCAAGTTACTTCAGTACAAAATCTCTTGATTTTACCCCAGTTTCTCATCCTATGATAGAACAGGTATTTCAAAAAAGCCCACTACAGGATCTTTTAAGGATCATTTCTTCTCTCCCGATGGTAACTTGTGGCAATTGTAGGATGCATCAAAGAGAGAATATGGTCATAAGAACAAAAACATCAAAAAATGTGAAAATTAGATGTCTTTTCAATGAGTTTCTTTCTCCCTAACCATTCATCTCTGACCAAATGCACTGATGGCTCCCTCGGTCACTAATATAGGGGGAAATGGTAAGACTGACAATTGCAATTGTTTTCTTCTTCATGCGCATGCCTTATGCAATAGATTTTTCTAACCCATTCTAATTAGAGCTCTCATGCTTTTTGTTCTTTGCCTTTCTGCTTCCCCTGCATTGCTATAAAAGCATGTAAGATTACAAGAAGTTTATTTCTTCTACATGGTGTTTGCTGTGTCCTTTGTATTAAAAGAACACTGTTAGTCTATAAATATGAAGTCCAAAGTTTCATCAGTGTCATAGTAAACTGAAAGCTCTATGTGTTTTTCATTTTATGTTCCCTAGTCTTTCCCTTCTCCCACTCCCAACTGTTATTTTCAGAATATTACATATCTATGTTTTCTGAAGTTAATAGATTTCCCTGTACAGAGCATGTGCAAATTCACATGAGTCTTTGCAATTTCATCCATAATCTGTAGCGGAATGGGGAACCTTTGGCCCTCCATGTGTTTTAGATGTCAGTTCACACAAGTTGCAGCAAACTGCAGTAAAGGAGTATGGGAGTTATAGTCCAAAATATATGGAGAGCCAAAAATTCCCCACCTTTTCTCTGTGTCTGCTGGAGCTGAAATTATGTTTAATCTTTTCCAATAACCAATATTTTATCTGATATAATTTCTCACATCTTGTGCACATATTACATTACACACATTGGAAACTGCTTAATGCAGTGTAGATGTGTAAATTGCTATTGCTTAAAACAATTTGTAAGCCACTCAGATAGCCTTGTGGCTGAAGAGCAGGGTATAAAATAATAATAATAACAATAATAATATTTAAAACTTGTCATATCTCTAGAGCAGGGGTGGGTGTCATGTGGCCCATGATCTGAGTGCAGACCCCTTCCTTTTTTCAGTCTCCACAAAGTCTGCCAAGGGTCCCCTACTGCTGAATTGGTTGAACTGCTGTACCAATGGGCCCCCAAAAGCAATATTTTACCTTTACAGCTTCTCTCCCTACCCCACAACTTTGAAACAAAGTGTGCACTTCTAATACACAATGTTTTCTCTTGAAAGCCTCCCAGAACATGAATCTACTTGTAAGTAAGTCACTCCCTTTTTTAAAAGGGAGAGGGGGCACTTGTAAAAATCTTGTTGCTTTCACTTTTGCTGTCAAACAAATTTGATAGAGTTTACACTCCTCCAACCCCAAAAGGTTGCCCACCCTGCTCTAGAGCCTGCAGTAACTTGAGCTATTTCTCTACAGACAAGAGAACTTTGCAGGGGTAACTGAACACTCTAGAGATGGGTGGTAAAAATCTGGGATGATATGCTAGTGCATGAGAGCTGCCCAGTAATAAAATTTATACAAGTCTTTAGTGACTTCTCCCCTTTCTAGCCAGATTTTGCTAAGCTTTTTGCTATTGCAAATGATTAGACGCATTCCTTAAAATTTTGGAATCTGTTGAACCTCTCAGGAGCTTGAAAATTACACCTTAGGGTTTGTTTTTAAGATAGAAGCTTCAACTATTATAGTTTGAAGGGAGAAAATTGTTAAACACATATACCCAGAGTCTGCTTAAAGGGAGCAAGACAAGATCACAGTAAGTCAACCTGTGAAACACCTCTTCTTCATGATAGCTCCACGTCCTCTTTTTCCCCTCTTTCCCAACCTTGTACGCATTGTAAGCTCAGTCTCCCATGAGCTCATCCTTACATCTGTCCCATTCTGTTCCTTTGGGAAATGAAGGACCAACCTAGATAAAATATTAGTCAACTGCCACTTGTATGACTTGGAGTTTTTTAAGAAAGCAAACAAAGAAGAGCCAACCCAGACTGAGACCATGGTGTACAGAGCAGGTATATTTGTATGTATAAGCTAGAAGCACTTGTCCTCACCACAGGCCCAGTCCTAACTGGTCTTTGCAATAGGAGGAAAACTCCCATGGGGACCAACTAGATGTGGAAGGGTAATCCAGATGGAATGGTGGTAGGTTCAAGGCCTCCCTTACCACACATTGTGATCTTGATCCACTGGTATGTGTGGGGGAGGATCCATGCCTGCTGTGTTACTAAAAAAAATACAAATGATCCGATAACAAGCTATTCAAGGGCTAAAGACATAAAGAGCAACATGTCCACCTTGGCTCCCAATCTATATTTCACAGACACCACACCCTAACCTCAAATTTGCTAGCAGAATGCACAAGCAATTTGTAATTTTATGTTGAATTTTCATAATTCATAATGTTGCAATATTTGGAGTGTGGTTTTATTCTAAATCCCCATGGCCAAGGTTGCTAGGGTTTGGCAGTGTCATATTCTGGAATAGCCTAGAAGCAAAGGGATAGTCTATGTTTTACCACCATCAAATAGGTTGTACTAAATAGTACGGGTGTATGATTCCACTTCCGGTGGCAGGTATAACCTCCAAACTAATTCAGATACTATGATCCAAAGCCTAAGTACTTGGAATTGATTTCCTGATAATGTTAATGTCATTTAGATCTCATTAAATACGTTGAGATAAGAAGTCCCACTGCAGTTACTGGAACTTCCAAATATTTGAGTTTAGGATTAAGGAATATTATAGTAACTACTCTCCAAGAGCACATTGCTTTCCAGTTTACTATGACGATGACTGACCTCCATGTTTTCAACACATACAACTGTGCTGTATCTGTACATAGAGCAGTTATGTACACAACAGCTGTGCGGTCAAGCAAAGTTATCAGGTTGGCTATTGAGTTTTTGAAGAGTGTAAAGCCCTTGTTTGTTTTTTGTTTGTTCAATGAAAGCTACATGCTATGTTGTCTTACATTGTTCTATGTTATAAGGAAAACTATTAATGTATTATTTTTTGTTGCTTGTGCTGCCTAGCATAGCTTTCAGTCAAATATGTCTTGCATTTTCCCCTTGATACATTTTAGATGAAATTCATATTGTTTTCCTTGTTTTCCCTCCTCTTACAGGATCTTACTGCCTTAGCAAAAGAACTGAGAGAACTGCGTATTGAGGAAACCAACCGGCCTCTGAAGAAAGTTACCGATTACTCCTCTTCAAGTGAGGAGTCTGAAAGCAGTGAGGAGGAGGAGGAGGATGGTGAAAGTGAGACACAGGATGGGACTGTGCCTGTCAGTGACATTCCAAGGCTTATGTAAGGCACATTTTAGTGAAGCTAAATCTGTGATAATTGCACTGTGTATTTGTAGCAATGAGTGGAATGACAGACTTTTGTGTGAAATTTGGCTGCCACTGAAAACAGCAATTTGGTCCCTCCCCATGGTGCTAGGATCACTCCTCCCTTACCATCACACTGTTGCACTGTGGCTTTCCTCTGCTCCCTCTCTACATCAGTTAGCAGAGGTAGGGAAGGTAATATGCAGTGTAATGACCTTTCAGCTAAAAATGGGCAGATTTGTTTGTTTCCAACTTGTGTCAGCTTTGCACATGTCCATTCCTAAGTTCATTCTGTCCCATTTCTGCACCAGCCTACACATTTTTTCCTTTAAAAACGACATGGAAATTTGCTTTATTTTTATGTGCACCTTTTAAAGCATTTCAGTATTTTTGGAAAGTGATGGTCCTCCATCCTAGAAACGTGCCCTGCCGAGCACAGCTGTGTTCTCAATGGTCCTTCCTCAATTTTCATTTGCGAAGAAAAGCCAGAGAGAGAGAAAGCATTTTAAGCACTAAAATATGCAAATTTTACACATTTTGGTATTTTATTTTATTTTTTAGCTGAGATTTAGAAGAGTACTGGATCAGACCAAAGACCTCTGTAATCCAGTATTCCTTTTACTGTGGGCAATCAGATGCCCAGTCTGGGAAGGTCCATGACCAGGGTATGAGTACAAGAGTACCTTCCTGCTTGTATTGATCAGCAACCTGATATACAGACATCCTTATTCTGGTGCTAGAGATAACATATAGTTACCATCACTAGTAGCTATTGATAGTCTTATGTAGTCAGATGCAGTTGAGTCCTGTGGGGTTGTGGCTTCTTTTATTGTAGTAATGAACTGTAGTGGTAGGATTAAGAGTCTCAAGGAAGCCGAAGAATCATAGAGTTGGAAGACATCCCAAGGGCCATCCAGTCCAACCCCCTGCCATGCAGAAATACATAATCAAAGCACTCCTGATAGATGGCCATCACACCTCTGTTTAAAAAATCTCCAAAGGAGACTCCACCACACTCGGAGGCAGTGCTTTCCACTGCCGAACAGCTCTTACTGTCAGGAAGTTCTTCCTAATGTTTAGAGAATGTGTGCCTGGCAACCAGGGCTTGCTGCTGCCTCTGCTATTGCCCTGTGTCATTTTATAAATAAGTTTTTAAAGGTTTTGGATTTGGGAGCATTTTGGATTTCTGGATTATGGATGCTCAACCTGTACTTTGTTATTGGAGAAGGAACCCTCCTCACTCCAGCAGTGGCTGTCAGTTAGGATCCCAGGGCCAACAGGGCACTTCTGGATGCCTATACCCCAGCGGGGGGGCACCATCAAAAGTCTCCTGGACTTGCTGCTGCTTCTCCCCATCAGTGCCATGTTAGACCACCTACCATCTCCTGTTGGCAAGACAAAGACAACAGCAAGCAGAGGTGAGGAAGTAGTTGATGCCAGTGGCAGTGAGAAAGAGTCCTACGGACTAACCTATCAACAGAGACCCCTAGAGCCAGCACTGCAGGGCAGCAAACCTGGGTTTGCAAGTAGTTGTGTGCTTCACAGAGAACTGCAGCCTGGTCTTTCTGTCAATTATACCTGTATGATCCATGTTGAATGCCAACCTCCCCCCGGCCACACACACTTTTTTTGATCTCATTTACATATTACCATGTACCACTAAAGATATTAGGACTATCTTAGCTCAATATGTGAAACAGCCGTGAGAGCTAAGAAACTCAATGAGATTTTCTGTACTTCTGCAAGAGAGGCCATGGCTCTCTATTTTTTCAGCCAAATGTCATTGCTGAGCATGAAATTCACTGTGAAATGCCATTTACATTATCCCACAGTTTAAACAATTCCCTAGGATTCTGAAGACTGAAAAAAAATATTGTTGCTTATAACTGTGAATCCGGACCATTATTAGAACATTCTATATTTTTATAAACCTTCTTATCTAGGTTAGCCCCTGCCTTTGGGCAGCAATGGGCAGCTGCTGCATATTTTTGTTAGCCATCTAAATGTATATGGGCAAAGTTTGGGCAGATACTTATTTATATTCTGCTTAATATAGTTAAAATATGTCATGCACTCTGGGTTTTGTGTACTAAAGCTATATGCCTGTACAATCTGTATATTGTCTTTTCAATTTCATGTTTTTGGATACTCCTGAAAGACTTCTTATTATCCTGGATAGCCATTAGAAACAAAAATGCCCAGGTTTGCCTTATAATCTTGCAGTGTTTGTTTGACATGGGATGCCACTGAAGACTTTTTTTCTGGAGGAGGGCAACTTTTCCCTGGCTGTGAATGCCCTACATACTGCTGCTGATGATGATGATTTTGTTACTGTTACCTCCATTTCTTGGATGTATTTTTCTTTAAAAAAAACCAAAAGCAAATAGCTCTACATATCTCAGAGAATGTATTGTCAGTTTTTGTACTTCTGCCCCATACATCTAGCTCCAGCTGTGTGCAAGAGGACATTCATAAAAAAAGTGGTGCAAATAGCATGGCAAGTGCTTGAAAATGCTACCAGCCAGGAAGACTGGGGAAATGTTTTCAGTGGCATCTCTCTGTCCCTTGTAAATGCACCCTGGCTTTCAGGTTGGAACCAATTGTGGTCTAGATCACAGAGTTGCCATCAAACCTGCAGCCATCCAGTTTCCCTCTCTTTCCTCCCTGGTAAAGGCATTATGTTTAATTATTATAACATTTGTGTTTGCTCATCTCCACATGACACTATCAGTGCTTTTAAGAAGGATCAGGAGAAACACACAATATGGTCTTGTCATGTCCTATGTTTCCCTTTACATTATGAGAGAAGGAACTGGATGCAGAATTACCATTTTTTGCATCAAACCTGTACAATGAGCTCTCAGCTAAAGTATGATGAGAATGAAAGACCAGGATTTTGGAGTCAGAAAAATGTTCCTATACTTTCCTGTCTTGAGTTTTCGGGATTATATTATCATTTCATGAAAAAATTATCATTTATGGACCTTTTAATATTAATCTATATATATAATTCTCATGGGTATGTTGCCTTTCTCAGTGTGCTGATTGGCTTCTCAGGAAACACAACCAACCAATCACCACCCACATGCAAATTCCCTCTCCACCTCACAATGCACTCCTGCCACTCAGTCTGTGGCCTGGATTGGGACCCAGATAGTCAACTGGTGGCAGCGGTGATGGGCCGCCTGCAATGGGACCTAGGCAGTCAACTGGCAGTGGGACACGGCTGCTACCACTGCAATAGGACCCAGGCAGCCAACTGGTGGCGGCCGCAGCAGCAGGGCAACAGAACGAGTCAGCAATCCTGGGGAAAGTGTGGAATGCTGAGAAGGGGAAGGAGGAATTTAAAAATCCACCGGTCTACCTTACAGGGTTGTCATTGTCTACCAGGTGTTTGGGGGGGAGTTTTTTAACGTTGCATGGTACGCTGGGTCCAGCTAGTATTACAAATTTCACTTTGGTTATTTCACCTGCAAAGTTCAATTATAACATACCATAAAGAACCAATACCTGTCCTGAAGTTATACTCTTCCCCCACTGTCTTATTTTAGTTTTAAAATAGCCTCTTATATTTTTCAGACCAACAGGAATTTCAGGAAACAACGAGGCTTACAACCTAGGAATGGTGTCAAGTCATGGGCTCGAACCCTCCCACACAGATACATTTAGCAGTATATCAAGAGAAGGGACCTTAATGATAAGGGAGGTAAGTGGGTGGCAGCTATTTTCTGTCCAGTGCCTTTGAGAGGTTTTGTCTTTGTAAACTATGAATAATAATTACCCTTTGTATTCTCAGCACAAAGTGATGGATTAAACTGTGCTTGTTAGTGCCTGATTAATATAATTATAACATCTAAACAAAAGAGGTTTCTTCAAATTGCAAACAGCCATGAACCCAGTAGGACACAACAAGGTTGTTTCTGAATTCTCATACTCTTTACTCTGGCTTAAAACAAGGAAACTCCTAAAGTAAAAGACCTGCAAAAGATTTGCACCATTAGAAATAAGACTGAAACTGAGCCCATACACTTCTGCACTAATTTCATCCTTAGCCATCTGCTGAAGATTCTGTTGTTTTGGCTTAATTGTAGCCCTTTTATCTGAATATTCAAATAGCAATGCTTTTACGTGCATTTAGGGGGGAAAGATTCTTATAAAGTCAAATCCGTGGGGTAATAAATATGACTTTTGTTTCAATTTTGCATAATAATAAGGGCAGACAGCACTTATGAAATATGTAGTAATCTCAATGACATTTGTAGTGACTGTTTTTTAAAAATCCAAAGCTGAAATATTTTGTGGAGTGACATTAGTTAAATTCAAATTATATTACTACCAAATAAATCCTCCCTAACTTCATGTTGACTAAAATCATAAACTGTTAAAGAGAACCATTTGCTTAGACTGCCTCTGGATGAAAAGACTGAAGAAAAAGCAACCCTTAAAAAGAGAACACTATTATCCTCCAGTGTTTTATCAGTATTGGCCATGTTGTGCAGGGGGAGTGGGATCAGCTCGACTTAGCTCCATTATTAAAGAATGATAGAACATTTGATTGGAAGAGGCCTGTCTTAGGACAGAACTGGGTTGTCTCTTCCTCCAAAGTCTGCATTCCCTTTAAGACAGGGGTGGGCAACTGTCAGAGAGTACGGGGCTATATTAGTCTCCCATAAGACTTTGGAGGGTTGCTCCCCCCTGCAAAAAAAAAGAAAAAAAATCAATATTTTTCCCCCAAATGCCACCAAACACACTCTAGGAGGCATGTGGGGCATTTGATTGCTGTGCTTGAAATAATACATGATGAAACATATGTGAATGGAAGAGGTAGGCCACAACTTTTATTGGTTACAGCTGCTGATAGGGTTGGCGCATACATGGGTCCAGATCCAGACATCAGCTAGCCCGCCTGTTGATTGATGAGCCCAACCATCCGGCCCACTTCTGGAATCATTGGGATGACAGTTGACCCCACGCCTGGTCCCCTCACCACCAGTGGGTGCAGGAAAGGCAACTTCCCCCAAGCCGCACATCACCATTTCCACCCCACACCTCCTAAGTGCCATAAGGGGACCCCCATAACAAGTCCTGGATCCATGACCCATAGCAACCAATACAAGAATACAAGAATAACAATACAAAGGACACTGAAGGTACATCCGCGACATCCTGTTTATAGGACGGGTGGATGGGAAGACGCTAAAGCACAAGGGCCTGAGCGTACTGGGAGGAGGGCCTAAAAAAACCCTCTGCCCAACTGTAGTGAACCCTTAATCCAGGTCACTCTAGCCAGGCACATCAGTTCAAACTCATTGGCTGACGGCTCCCGCCTCTCTCAAAGGCCATGTGAAGTCATGCTGGCCTCTGAGAAGAAGGAGACATTGACCCACCATGGTGGAAGGACCCGCTAGTGCATTGCTCTGCCCTGAACACAAACACGCCATGCAGTAAGTCACACTGTGCTCTTTTGCCATGTTTATGAGGCTCCCTGGGCCATTTGGGGCCCAGGAGAGACCTTTTTTTAAAAAAGTCCTTGGGGCTGTATGTAGCCTACTGGCTAAACTTTGCTCACTCCAATTCTAAGGCAGTTTGTCAGGGGCTGAAAAAATGAATGGGAATGGAATTACCACCTCCCCATCACACATACATATACCATCTAAAAACTCTCACATACTGTCCATCTATTCATTGTCTCCTACCTGCACACATTTGTTTGTTTCATTCTCCCCCACTCTGTTCTCTCTGTCTCTCCCCCTCCCCCTGTTTTCCTCCCCTTTTTCCATCCTATCTTCAGCTACCCTCTAAATATACATACTGACACAGCAGTTAGACTTGGAAGAAAAAGTCCAGTTTGCAAGAATAAGACCTTTTCTTCAGATGTATAACTGCTGCATGGAGGGAAGAGTGAAGAAGGGGATGGCACAGGCAGGATCTAAATGGCTTAGGAGGTACATCTGTCTGACAGTCCAGGAATTCACCACCCTCCCCATAAGAAAATGAAAGAAGAAAAAATCTACCTGTAAAAAATTGGTGGGGGGAGAGTAGTATTTTGGAATGGCACACTAATGCTCACTTGTCATCTCCTACACCAAATTATAGAATCATAGATTTGAAAGAGACCATGAGGGCCATCCAGTCCAACCCCCTGTCATGCAGGAATATACAACCAAAGCACTCCTGACAGATAGCCACCCAGTCTCTGTTTAAAAAACTCCAGAGAAGAAGACTCCACCACACCCCGAGGCAGCACATTCCACTGTCAAACAGCTCTTGCCATCAGAAAGTTCTTCCCAATGTTTAGGTGGAATCTCTTTTCCCATAATTTGAATCCATTTCTTGGTATCCTAGAATCACTCTGGAGCAACAGAAAACAAGCTTGCTCCTTCTTCAATAAATGTGAGCAATAGCTACAGGACCAGAGAGCCAAATTTCTCATTATCCAGTGGTTGAGGGCCACATGACTAGCTGGTTAATAGCTAAGCCATAGCAGATGAAGTTTAATTGAATTTTTTAATCAATAAACATGGCATAAATATTTATAAAATATGTAAAGTGGAAGATTATGTGTTTATTTTAATATAAGCATAAATATATGTTTATATAAAGTATTGTGTTTTTATTAGTATTACATAATTGATATTAAGAAATAAAAGCACCCCGAACCCACTAAATTGTTATGTAAAAAGATTAATTTATTTTAAATGCATTGAGTATTATTGTGTTTATTACAGTTTATTTAAGAATAAAATTAATTGATGATATAATAAATTAAAATCACTGTAGAATGGTTTAATTTCCTTTAAAAATTATTTTAAATCAATCTGAGAAACCATGAACTTTGAACTAACTTATTATGGTAAAGAAGCATAGACAGTCGGAATGGTAACAAAAGTAACAAATTATAGGCTGCCTGTCCCAGTTGACTGGACATATGCTTTGAAACTCTTTGAAAAACTTGCAAAGCCAAAGTGTCTGCTTGGCTGGTAATTGACAAGGTTAGTAAATTGTGCTGTGGTTTACGTTTAAATTAGTAATTGACTAGCTTAGTCAATTGCACTGTGCTCATGCATTTAGCGGTTTGCTATAGGATTTTGACAGCAAACTACACTGTCAGTTTTCTGCTTCATACTATTTTTTTTTAATTTTAATTTTAAGCTCCCAGGATGCTTTTCCAGTAAAGATATTCATGTGACCAGCAGTTATGTACTTCTGCTCCTCAGGCCAATTCATACCCTATCACAGCCAGCCAAACAAAGGATTTGAACATATCCTACTAAAGTTGAGTAATAATGGCAGGCATTTCTCCTCAAACATTTTCAGGTGTCCACAACAGTTACAATAAGGAGTTACTGTGAGTGCAAGCCTGGTATATGCCTCATTCTGGGGTATCACAGAGCCAGAGGCTGAGTGACTGTGGTAGCAGGACCATCAGTTAACCATCAGAGGTAAAGAGAGGGGAACTATGTGCAAAGTCTTACAAGGCTGGGGAATGAATAGTAGACAGGACCAGAAGTACCTGTCCAAAGTACTTAAAGAAGGAAGACTTGTTTTGCTCCCTGAATTGTGAGTCATAAGCATAGATGACATCAGTGGTGGCTGGTGGCTCCCATTTGAGAGGGGCAGTGAATCTGCTCTGAGTTTTAATCTTAATTTCAAATAGGCTTTTCCTGACATTGATCAAATAACATCTCAGACTCAAGTGGGGCAGCACTCATGCTTTTGTTCTTTGCTTACATAAATGTTGCCTGGATGGGAGCAAGTGGGGGGGGGCAGTCTTTAAATGGGAAAGAACTATGGTCCTGGCCATGTGGATATGAGATACAGACATAATCAGAATAATGTAGGAATAAGCCACAGGGAGAAGATCTCCCATGCCATTAACATAAAAGTATGAACTGAGCCACAGTGACATAACAACAACAGCAACAACAATATTTATTTCTTACCTGCCTCTCCCTATGGATCAAGGCAGAGAACAACAGATTAAAATACAGCAACAAATAGACACATAACACAGATAAAAACATGGACAGCAGTTGAAAATACATAGTCAGTTAAAACAGCATAGCATCATTTAAAAAAGCATACATATTAAAAACAATCAATTCATAATTTTGAAAGTCATTTTAAAATTTTAAAAACCATCTGGATAGGCCTGCTGGAAGAGACTGGCCTTTAATGCTGTTTTAAATGCAGACAGCATATCTAGCAGGTAACTCCACAATTTGGGGGCAGCTGAAGAAAAAGTCTTCTGGTTAACAGTTGCCAGTTTGGTCCTGGCTAACTGAAGTAAATGCCCCCAGACCTGAGTATACGGGATCAATTATATGGGAGAAAGCAATCCCATAGGTAACCTGTACCCTAACAATGTTGGGCTTTAAAGGTAACAACCAATACTTTGTATCTTGCCTGGTAAGTAACTGGCAGCCAGTTGAGTGATTTTAATATAGGTTTAATATGACCACTCCTAGATGCACCAGTAACCAATCTGGCTGCAATGTTTTGCACTAACTGAAGTTTCCAAACTTGGCACAGAAGTATCTCAATGTACAGCACATTACAGAAGTCCAGCCTTGAGGTTATCAGTCCGTGCACTACCATCTTTAGGTCCTCCAGCTCTAGGTGTAACAGCCAAAGCTGATAGTAAGCATTCCTGGCCATCATATCTTTCTGGGCTGTCATTTGGAGGAACCGATCCAGAACCACCCCAAGCTGCAAACACAGTCTTTCAGGGGTAATGTTACCCCATCCAAGACTGATCAACACACTTCCAGCCCCAGGTTAGGAACCTTAACAGTAAGCACTTCTATCTTCCCTGGATTTAGTTTCTGTTTGCTTTTCTTCATCTAACCCATTACTTCCTCCAGGCATTCGTTCAGAGGAGACACACTATCCTTAGCTGATGCTATTTCTGAAGGCATGGAGAAGTGTATTTGGGTGTCATTAGCATACTGATAGCACTCCGCACCATGTCTCCAGATGATCTCTCTCAGTGGTTTCATGTATATGTTAAACAGCATTGGGGATAGAATGACATCTTGGGGTTATGCCATATAGCAGCTCCTTTTTTGAGGAGCAGCTATCCCCAAGCACCACCATCTGGAACCTTCCCAAGAGATAGGACTGGAACCACTGAAGCACAATACCCTGATTCCCAAACCTCTCAGTCATTCCAGAAGGATACCATGGTCATGATACTGAGAGATCCAAAAGTACCAGCAGAGACATATTCCCCCTGTTGATGCTCAGGCAAAGATCATCCACTAAGGTGACTATACTGGTCTCAGTTCTATATCCTGCTCTGAAGCCTGTTTGAAATGGGTCTAGAAAAATCTGTATCATCCAAGACTGCCTGAAGGTGGGAGGCAATTGCTCTCTCAATCATCTTGCCCCCCAAAAGGAAGATTCAATATCGGTCTATAGTTGTTAAAATCCAGATGGTCCAGGGAGGGCTTTTTTAGAAGAGGTTATACCACCACTTATTTTAAATAAGATGGAAGATTTCCCTCACTGAAAGATGCACCAAGAATACATTGCAGCTGAGATCTAACTGCATCTCCTCCCTGGATGACCAGCCAAGAAAAACAGGGAATGGGGGGGACAGGTTATTCTCCTTACTCATCCTAGCAGTTTGTCCACATCTGCAATACCCACCAACTGAAACTGATCCAGTGTAATCCCATTCTGGAGTTGCTGAATACCTTCTGCTATAATATAATTATGTTGCTATAATGACAGCATCTAAGTCAGCTTCTATGTGTGAAATGATCATTAAGCATCACAGCAAACTGTAGAAGCCTCTAAAATTGGATTCAGAGGGGAAGGTGCCTGAATTAGACCCCTCACTACCCTGAATAGTTAAGCTGGACATGAATTTGTAGATGCAGTGCATTCAGAGAAGAAGGCTTTCTTCGGTGCATGTAATGTTACCTTGTAGGAACAAAGATGTTCTCTATATAGGATATAAATTGAGTTTTCCTCCATCTGGCTCTAGTTGTCATCCTTCCCATTTTAGCTTCCTGAGGTCTTCTGTATACCAAGTAGCAGGTTGGAGAGGATGTTTGGGAGCAATCATGTTGATAGCCCTAGTCAGGTCTTCCATCTATTGACCATGGCTTCAACAGGATCATCAGTGATAGCAGCCATAAAACCCTCTAAGGCTTTCTGGAATCTCTGAAGGATCCATTATCCATCTTAATAGGTACACCACCCCTGCAGGGACAGACAGTAGCTGTGATGCAAACAGTAAGGGGAAAATAGAAAGTGAATGTCATGGTTCTTGGAGAAATCATGCAAATGTACATTTGTGCCTTGTTAGTATACTCCTTATTTCTTAAAGAGTCTGAAGGTGACTGTAAACTTGATAAATCTTAAAAAACATGTTGTGATGAGTGCCATAAAAGGCATTTGTGCTTCATTTTTTGATGTTGTTTTAATAAAGTATTCTTTGCCACCTGAGTAAATCGAGTTTCAAGAAACTGGCAGATGCTGCTTATGCAGCCCCAGGTAATCTCTTTCAGGTACATTACTCTTCTTTGGCCTTACCTTAATAAGTGACACATTAGACATCAACAGCAGGTTGATGCATCTGTAATGTGCTGCTGACAATTCTGCCTGGCTTGTAATTCAGGGAGGGGGGGACCCTTCACCACCAGTGGTGACTTTTTGCAACTGAGATGAGTCCATCTGTTTTGTTGGTTTCCAGCAGAGACAATAAGGAAGAACAAAGTGAGGTTGATTTTGCTGGATTATGTTGCATTTCCCAGTTGCAGATGGAAGAGGCTTTTCTGCTCTCTGCAGAGGCACATAACCCTCACTGACCCTCATAACCCTTATGTGAGCTTTCCATGCCTGTCAGGACAAAAAAAGATCTATTAATCCATGCAGGGAGAAAAACCCAGGCTGTTCTCTGCTGTCTTAAATCACATAAATTTGCCATAGCGATTTTGAAAAGGACACACTGTAAAACAGTGACTAACAGCTCTGGTAAGGTCAAGATTCTACAAATGGGAGCTTTTCACATTCTGCCTCTTGAAGTCTGTGCCAGATGGTAAAAATCTCTGCTTTTCCTTCAGAGTAGCAGTTAGTGGGTGGAGAGCTGCTCTAGGCTCAACCTGGACAGGAGCATATTGGGGACATAAAAGATACCATGACAATTATTACAAAAATGATAATCTATGTAACATTTTACTATTTATCTTGGAGTAATTACTCACACTGTCAAAAAACAGATATAATGTCTACTGGGGGGATCTACACTACACAAATAATCCAGTTTGAAACTGGATTATTTGCATGGCTCCTTCCTATGGAATCCTGGGATTTGTAGTTTTACAAGGCTTTTTTTAGCCTTCTCTGCCAGAGTGCTGGTACCTCACAAAACTATAAATCCCAGGATTCCATAGGAAGGAGCCATGCAAAAAATCCAGTTTCAACCTGGATCATTTCTCTAGTGTGGATGCCTCTGTATAATTACAGCTTCTAACTGATCCTATGCATGCTGTCACCAGAATGTTAGTAAAACATATTCAGTAGTTGGGCCAATCAGACTGACAACAAGCTGTGTGTCTTTGTGCTCACCCACCCTTCCTTCCCTCATATACTGGTTTAAATTATTGTTTCATTGAACCACAGTTTCCTGTTACAGGTTTGATTTGGACACAAAAAACATAATATGAAACAATGGTTTGGAGTCCAAGATCAAACCACAGTTTCCCATTTCAGATATAACAGGTAGCAGTTTAGAAGAAACCATAATACAATTATAGAAGAAAATAATGAGGCATTGGAGGAGGAGCAACTACACAGATGTAACTCTGAGTCCTGGCTTAATAAAGCATTATATGTTAAGCTGAGATTAGTATATCTGAACCAACTTAATTAGTACTAGTAAGGAAGGGTAAAAATAGAGAACGGATTTTCAGTTTAGCTTTTATCAGTCGTTCCCCAAAGGTTGCATGGGCAATACTTCCCAGAGAGCCCCAGGCTTAGAACTGATTGGTTTTGGAACTACCACTGCTTCTGCAGGTCACTTTATATCTGTGATGCAACAGAACCATCTAATAAAAGCACAATGAAGTTTAGGTGTTGAATAGAATGCCTCAACCTAGACTTCTTCTTAACATATTGATTTTCTATATATAGGGATTTTTCTCCCCCAGTGGAACAAATACACATCAATGAATACAGTACAGGAAAGATTTTCTACTTGATTCAACTGCATATGATAAACTAGCCCTAACACATGAGCAGGCAGTAGTTGAACAACAAATACTGTGTAGACATTTTTGCTATAAAAAGTATTACTTCTGAATTGGGACAAAGATCTAGAATTCTTCTTGTTGTTGTTGAATGAAAACTTGAATTTTTAGGATTTAAATCAGAGGCTAAAAATGTATGAAAGAAGACTAGGGGACTGAGTACAGCAATTCAGTGGTGAAGGTTATAATCTGGCTCTAAGGGGATTACCACACACTGAAGTAAAGCGGCAGGGCAGCTGGAAGATTTCATCTTCTGTGCGGCCTTACTACATGATGTCATCATTCTTCTGTTCTAGTCCCATGGGAGACCAAGGTAAAGCTACATCCTTTTGCTAATCAGAAAAATCCATTTGCAAAAAGACATGGTTTTTACCTCGTTCTCCCACAGGACTGGGACAGCAGAACACCAGAAGAATGACAATGTCATGTTGTAAGGCAGTGCGGAAAGCAGAACCTTCCGGCTGCCCTGCCACTTTAGTTGGGTGTGTGGTAAGCCTCTAACACAGTTTTAACCAGCAGTTAAATTTGTTTGCATTTCTCTACATCTGCAGATTGACTGACCCACATGAACTAAAGTGTACATCCAGTTTAATGAAATGGCTTCCCCTCCATGTGCTAGACTGTATTACTGGGATTCAGAAATCACACATTTCAGATTTTTAAAAATACAATCATGCCTCTTACAGTAAGGGTTGCCACATTCCTCTTCCTGTAACGCTGGTCTGTTTTTAGAGTGATTATCAGGGGGTTGGACTGGATGGCCCTTGTGGTCTCTTCCAACTCTATGATATGATCTTTACAGGCAACATTTAAATCATTTTTTCCACAGCATGGTCTCTAGCCCAGTTCAGGGGCAGAGCAGACCCTTCACAATTGCCCATATGAGTGTACGAGAATGACTACTAAGTTGATAGCATTAATAAGGATAAAATAGAGTTATTTATATGGCAGCTGTGGTTTGTGATATCATGGCATGGCCCTTCTTAAATTCCTTTGATGCTGCAAAGCACGGAAGCTGCATGGAGCATCAATGTGAAGGTTCCGGGTTGTACCATTGGTATCGCTCTGCTCTGGAAGTCAACCCTCCAGAAGGTCCATGTGCTGCCAGAGGGATTTCCTATGAGATGTCTGATTCAGATATGAAACCTATGCAGACACATCTGTGCATATGATTTCTCTTACATTCAGAGTTGGTATACATCTCTACTCTTACAGCCTTTAAAAAGGCTCTTAAGATCGATCTCTTCTGGCAGGCCTTCCCAACTTAACTCCTCTCCCCGCACAAGGTAGAATCATAGAAACATAGAATTGCAGAGTTGGAAGAGACCACGAGGGCCATCCAGTCCAACCCCCTGCCATGCAGGAAATCATGATCAAAGCATCCCTGACAGATGGCCATCCAGCCTCTGTTTAAAGACCTCCAAGGAAGGAGACCCCACCATGCTCCGAGGGAGTGCGTTCCACTGCCGAACAGCTCTTACTGTCAAAAAGTTCCTCCTAATGTTGAGGTAGAATCTCTGTTCCTGGAGCTTACATCCATTGCTCCATGTTCCAGTCTCTGGAGCAGCAGAAAACAAGCCTGCTCCATCCTCAATGTGACACCCCTTCAAATACTTAAATAGGGCTATCATATCGCCTCTTAACCGTCTTTTTTCCAGGCTAAACATACCCAGCTCCCTAAGTCTCTCCTCATAAGGCATCGTTTCCAGACCTTTCACCATTTTAGTTGCCCTTCTTTGGACACGCTCCAATTTGTCCATATCCTTTTTGAATTGTGGTGCCCAGAACTGGACACAGTATTCTTGGTGAGGTCTGACCAAGGCAGAATAGAGTGGCACTATTACTTCCCTTGATCTGGACACTATACTTCTATTGATGCAGCCCAAAATCGCATTGGCCTTTTTAGCTGCTGCATCACACTGTTGACTCATGTTCAACTTGTGGTCTACTAGGACTCCTAGATCCTTTTCGCATGTAGTCTCATTCAGCCAGGTCTCCCCCATCCTATATCTATGCATTTCATTTTTTCGCCCTAAGTGCAGTACCTTACATTTCTCCGTATTGAATTTTATTTTGTTAGCTTTGGCCCAGCTCTCCATTCTATCTACTGCGCTCTGTCCACCAATTATCTCCCTTTTTAAACTTTTGTATTCTTGTTTTTTAACTGTGTTTATTTAATTGTAATTTTAGTATTGGGTTGGGTGTGGCTGAGAAGGGACTAATTTTGAATTTTACTGTGTTCCATGAGTTTTTATTGTTGCAACCCACCCGGATTCTTTGTGATTGGGCGGGCTATAAATAAATAATTTACTATTATTATTATTACATAAGCAGAGAAGAACCTCAAATGAGTTTTTTTTTTAGCCTCAGGGTCTTGAAAACAATAATGATCACATTGTTTCCTTGTTTAAAACATTTATCTATGGTCTCTGAGCCCATGAGGAGATTTATAACAGATAAAAACATTAAAAGCAGATTAAAACAACTTCTTAAAGCATAGCTTTAAAAAACCAATTAAAACAGCTGGAGCAAACACCTTGCTTTTTGAGGTCCAAAGGCCATGTAAAACAACACAGCTTTAAGTTTTTTGTGGTTTTTTTCTGGGCTGTGAGGCCGTGTTCTGGAAGAGTTTTTTCCCTGACATTTTGCCTGCATCTGTGGCTGGCATCTTCAGAGAATGGTAGTGTAGGGGGGGGTTGTATACTGTGAGTCCCTGTTGGAGAGGATATGTAAATTTGTGTATTTGAATGGCTAGTTCCTAGGGTGGGAGGATATGTCAGAAACATCAGGGGGAAACTCTTCCAGAACACAGCCTCACAGCTTGGAAAAAAAAAACCCACAAAAAACCTATGGGTGCCAGCTGTGAATGTCTTCGACTTCAACACAGCTTTAGTTTATTTATTGGTTTATTTCACTTCATTTATATGCTGCTTTTCTCCCAGTATAGGACCCAAAGTGGCTTATTGTCTGCCAGAAACTTGAGAGGAATGGGGCCAGTCTGATTTCTCCTGGGAGGGAGTTGGGGTGCTGGTACAGAGAAAAGCCCTCTCACATGTACCCACCAGCCTAGCCTTGTGGGGTGATGACTGAAAATGCTCCCCTGATTCCTAAATTAGTTTTCATCTTGTAGCCACCTGTTGAGTTTGCGAAGATGGCCCATTCAGTCGTTTGTGTCTCTGTTAACATTGACATACAGATTAAAATGGTACCCTCATGGGTTTTTTGTTCTCATCTTTTCTTTATAATTGTGCAGACTTCCAGCGACAAAAAGCGCTCTGGCCACCCAGCCAGCAATGGGTTTGCTGGCCATGTGAACCTCCCAGATTTGGTACAACAGAGCCACTCTCCTGCTGGCACACCAACTGAGGGTTTAGGGCGAATCACCACCCATGGGCAAGAGATGGACTCTGTGGCTGAGGTAGGTAGCAAGGGGTCTTCTTGGCTGAATGTCTATCCCCCTTTCCTTTCACTTTGCTTCCTACAACTATTAATTTCCTGTTAACAAAGGGACATTTTGGTGGCTTTTGGTTTTCCCCTTCTTAGTCTATTACAGTATTATGATTATAAACAGAGTTGAATTTATTTGATAATTAACCTGGTGCTCAAAACAGTGTGAAGAAGTAAGGGCACTCTGAGCTATAGACTTCTTCACAAACTTCCCTAGAAGCAAAACAGGAAAGGAACCTGTTACTGTTTTGCATTCAACTCGCTCTCTTTCCCCAAAACTGGTGATGCTATTGCACTTGGAATGAAGATCAGAAGAGCAGTTGGAAGCCCAGTGTACCAGAGTTAAGTGGTATAATAAGTGGACAAGGACAAAATCTTCAAAGACTTCTCAGTAACCACAATTCCCATTAGTATATTGTAGATAGGACTGTCAGATGTCACAGGAATGAAGAATCTCATTACCTGATGTCTGCTTTTGGTGGGAGGGGTAGTGTTTTGAGAAAGCAGATTTCTTATGGTTATGAAGAAATTATTTCCCAGATATTCTGGGAGAAAGGTGAGTAAAACCTATTAACCTTTCAGAAGCCCAAGGGATGATTTCAGTTTCAGGGACTCACAGCTCCTTCCTGTTTGCCTTGTCTACAGAAGCAGTATAATTCAGTAAAGTAAGAGAAACTGTTTAAATTTGCCTAATTCATTTATAGATCATGAAATGGCCATTAAATTGTTATGTCATAAGACTTTAGAAGCTGGCACATCCAACTCTTAATAAATTCTCAGGAGGTCTAAATATTCTGCTAAATGTTTGCTCCTGAACTCATTAGTTTAATCCTTTTCTTCCTTTGTTAAGAGATAGTGCTGCCTTTTTCTGAAAAACCCAAGTGGCAGCCTCAGAACACTGTAGGCTTATGTGTACCTTAAAGAAAAGCAAATGATTTTATGAGACTGGTTATCTCCTTACAGCCGGCAGCCTAGGCAATTATCCGGTATGACAGCTGCCTGGCTTGGGCTTGGGCTTTCAACCTGAATCACAGACTTGGTTCTAGGCCACAGTGACTTTTGAAATAAATCCCAGGAAGGTATAAAATAACAAGGATGGAAGGTAAAAGTTTTCCTCACCTGGTTTCTTTCTGTTATTACAATCCCTAATAGATGTAATAAATATAACATGTCCTGGGTAAATCAGACAGCAGAAAAACAAGTGGTTCAGCTATTCCTATGGATGAAATCTTGACCCCATAGCTATCGAGAAGAATTTACAGACGTTTTCCTTTAGAAGAAAACCTGAACTAAATTCATTTGCTTGTCCCAACTAGAATATACCCACTGAATTGGTTGCTGAATGCTAATTATATAAATCACATTGATTTAGTTGTGACTAGCAATTGAATTTAGACCCTTATATTTACATTTGGGCAATAACAGAGGGGATAGATTGACAAAAAACAAAACATACACATACAAATAATCAAAATATTAGGAGTTTTATTATCAGTGATTTCCTATTAACTTTCCTTGAACTCCAGTTTCACCATACTTTGTAATGAGATTATGCTAACTAACATTGTTTTGATGATTACCTGTTTAGCAATCTGGTTAATCATTTATGTGAATTTACTGGTCAAAAAAGGCCCTGCTCAGTTGTTTCAGTTCAAAATATCAGTTTCAGATACTTTAGAAACATCCTAAAGGGGTTGGGTGTGTGTGTAAAGTATAAAATTCAGCATTTCTTACCTTCCAAGAAGCAATTTATGCTGAGAAAGGCCAGCTTGTGAACTTGGGTGTTTGTAAGAAGGAGGCTGTACATCTAGATATACAGTGGGGCTTCAGTACCTGCTGGGGTTTGGTTCCAGGACTCTCCATGAATACCAAAATCCATAGATGCTCAAGTCCCATTATATGCAGTACAATGGCATAGTGGTTGGTTGAATCTGTGGATATAGAACCCGTGGATATGGAGGGCCAACTGTACATTGCAGGAGTCACTCTGCTAATAGCCTTTTTAGCCAAATACTACTGAGTTTCCATTTTGACAGTTAGTATTTGTCTTTCTTTATAGTGCAGACAGTTGTGTTCAAGGACCAAAATTGTCATTTGGCAAATAAAATTAAAAAGCCAGAATGGCCCCTGTGTTATCCAATGTGTCCCTGCCTGTCCCTGCATATACATCTCTTAATAATATGTAACATGATTTCTCATATGTTATCTGGGGCAACAGCAAAAGTGTTTTCACATATGTCTCCAGCCACACAAAAGAATTGATTTGACTTTGGGGTTTTTTGGGAGGACACATATATATCTTGTCAACATATGTCTGAACTTTGGTGATTCTCAACATTCATATATGAATAACATTGATAGTGATCCAAATATGAAAAGACAGCATTCATTTCTGTATTCCTCCTGCCCCCTCAAAACTAGGAAATATATACATCTGTATTGGAACATTCACAAATTGGGCTTGTCGGCATACAGCCACCATGACAGCTAACAAATTGTGGACATTCACTGTTCATATATAATCTATGCAATACATTTTGCTATCCAAGTTCATTTAATTTGCTGAAATTATCCTAAAATTCATCAGTTGGAGTGGGAAAAAATGATGAATAAAAGGATGGTACCTTAATTTGATCATGACCTCACCCAGGGTTCAGCCTGAGGGCTTGTGACATGGGATATCATCATTGGATTTCTATTAGTATTTCCTTCTGATACAGAACAGTCGCTTCCCAGGCCATCCTGTTCGTGTTCTTCAAGGCCATGCAGGCAATATGGAAACAAACTGGTGTATCTCAAAGGTTGGTCCCTAGCAAATGAGAATGATGGATCCAAGCCCTGAATCAATCATTCTTCCAGTTGTAATAAGCCATAAGCTTTCACTAATTAATTTGAGCTAGGGTTCTTTGTTGTCACAGATTAGAGCGTGGGGGAAAAATACTTTCTTGTATCACAAGTTTCAGAATCTCCCACTTGATTAATTGATTCCGGGAGTTACAGTCCAAAAATGTAACTCTTCCTAAATCAGAGGCTGATATGGTGGCTTCTGGCAGACCATGCCATACTTAAAGAATAGTTCTCAAGAATCAGAAGATCAAGTGGCCATCTTGTTTCCCAAAAAGAAAGAAAAAGGAAAGGAATATAGGCAGGTACCAAATATAGGTTGGAGAGGACTCCTGTGGCACAAAAATATGCTTTTTGAGCCCATTATATTTCAGATACAGATACCTAAATACATTTCATATACAGATAGCACAGTGCTTCTCCTAGGCACAAACAAGTCTTTGGGACCCAACTCTTGCAACAGGAGGATCTATATTTATATTTAAACCACATTGGGCCTAATAAAGACACTTCTGTGAATCCATGCCAGAGTTGTACTTGACTGCACATGGATGTTTACATGACTAGAAGTTTTGCTGCACAGTTGCAAATCCTTGTACCTTGAAAGCTGCCATGTCAAAAAGAAGAGTGCTAGCTTAACCTTCTCCCATATCACCTTTCTGTCTTCTCCAAACTATACACATCTAGCTCCCTAGGTTGTTTCTCGCATGGCTTGTTTTCCAGACCTTTAACCATCTTGAATACCTTCTTCTGGATGCTTTCCAGCTTCTCAGTATCCTTCTTGAACCGTAGTGCCCAGAACAGGACACAGTATTCCAAATGGGTCCTGTCCAAAGCAGAATAGAGTAGTACTAATACTTCCCTCAGTATGGACACTACGCTCCTACTGATGCAGCCTAGAAGAGCATTTGGGTTTTTTAGCTGCTGTTCCGCATTGTTGATTCAGGTTTAGCTTATGGCCTACTAAAACTCCTAGATACTTTTCACCTGTACTGTTTTCAAGACAGGTGTCACCCATTCTCTATTTGTGCATTTCATTTTTCCTGCCTCAATGTAGTGCCCTATATTTATTTATCCCTGTTAAAATTCATTTTGTTAGTTTTGGCCCAGCTACCCAATATGTTAAAGTTATTTTGAATTTTGCTCCTGTCCTCTGGGATATTAGCTTAACCCCATTTGGCTGATTAGGGTCTCTGCTTCCACACCCCTAATGGCGCTATACAAGCAGCAATGTCAATTGGGATCAAGGGGTGTGAAGGCTAAAGTCTCTTCCCTTGGTCCCGTGACTCTGTTGTAGCCACATCACTGGGGCAAGGACAAATTAAAGCCTCCCACTCTGCAGCAGTCCTGAGTTTCCTCCTTCCCCTATTTCAGCACACATGTGTACATGTGTCTCCAGCCAGCTCGAGCTGTTCAGCTTCGGGGACCAAATATATTGTGCACATTGGATTAAAACTTTGCATTGTTGTCCCAAGGATTTGTTCAATTTAGACAGTGTATTTCAGGGTTTTTCCATTGTAAAGCAATGGGAAAATATTTCTGCAATTTGGCATTGCCTTTCTGTATTTCAAAATTGGTTTAGAAAATTGGTTTAAAAAAGAGTCAGCTTGGAGAAGTGGGTTTTGGGTTGGTTGGTTGGTTTAGTGTTTATGTAGCAGATGATATTGTGTCAGACCAGTGACTCTTCTAGACTTTTTTGTCAAGCTGGTTCTGGTAGTGGCTCTGGCATGTAACTCCTTGGGGTTTCAGAGATTATGCTAGGCTGGCTCACACATGCATGTGATGTCATTTGCTTTCTCATCACTTAGTGAAGCCCAACTGAGAGGATGAAAAGATCCAATTGAAAAGTATAATTAATTGGATCTTTCACATCTTAGGCTTCCAGAATATAACTTAAAATATTGTTTGATAATGAAGGGTCTACACTGAGAAAGTGGAAGTGATGTTCTTGATATTTAATCTTCACTGGATCATTCACACATGCAAGTCATCATTTGATGCTGATGTCCTCAAGTGATGTACGTCCTTTAACAATGGACATCCATTTATTACAACATAATCTCAGAAGTCAGGGGACAGCACTCTTTTATTGCTTTTGTTTGTTTCATTTATATCCCACCTTTCCTTCACTGAACACAAGGTGGCATACATAGCTCTCCTTTCTCCTCGAGTTTATTCTCACAACAACCCTATGAAGTAGGCAAGGCCGAAGGTCACCCAGTAACATTCATGGTTCAGTGCAGACTAGAACTTGGATCTCCCAAGTTCAGCATTCTAACCGCTTCACTACTCTTTCTCTCTACACAGTGGCACTGCCTCTTCCCCCCACAGCCTAGTTGATAAACTGGCTGCAGATGAAAATAGGTGGGGTCTCACCAACTTGAGAGGCAACCCAGGAAGCAGCCCAGGGCCACAGGTTGTGCATTCCTCAGGTACATACAAGTATGCATGTAGAAACTGTCCAGCCAGGAACACTTCAAGTGCAAGTTCCAAGGAATGAACATGGATCCTCTACTGTACACATGGCACATACTGTGCTACAGACTACAAGCCTTGCACTCTCAACATTTGATTTGGTACAAAGATAAAACCCTTATTATTAGCTTCCTCTGACTAGATCATCTCTGTATTTCTCACTTTATAGTATGGTATGGGAAGTAGCACAAAAGCATCTTTCGCTCCCTTTGTGGATACCAGAGTATATCAGACTTCCCCTACAGATGAAGATGAAGATGAGGATGAGGAATCATCTGCTACAGGTAAGCAAAGAATAACAACAAGAAGAAAAATGGTTTAAATATAAGACACTTAGGTCCTCTTTGCACATGTACTGGTCATGTGCTATATCTAGGAGGAAATGTGAAAATCCTACACTTGCAAAGCCACCTAGGCAGCTTGAAGGCACATGCGTGCACACACACACACATGTGCGCCTGCTTTGCTTTCAGCCAAGAGTGGATATTGGGAGGGGAAAAGAAAAGTCTTTGCTTCTGGAGCCGAGAGGTTGCTAATCTAAAAATCCATTGAAAAGGGTAACTGAGGCACACACACACACACCTGCTTTGCTTTCACTGACCCCTCCTTCTCTGAACTCTGAGCCCCCCTGCCCACCTCAATTTCCAGCCATCACCTACTCCTGAGATATTTGTCCCGACCTGTTCACATATCTGATTTTCCACACCTCCCAAGCCTTTTTTAAAAACACAGGATAAACTGAGTGACGGAAAGTCACGCTCCTTGGAGGATATATGGTGCCCCCCCTTCTGAAAAGCTCGAGATCGTCACGATGAACATGTGAACAACCAGGGTTCATCACGAATTCATCCCAGGACATTTTTGCCATGTAAATGGGCCCCCGCACTTCTTTGAATACATGGTTGTATTCAGCCCTGCATACATGGAGTTCTCAAGTAATTTTCCACCCAGAAACTACACAAACCTGGTTAGCTTCAGTGATGTAGCTCATCCAACACCTTTAGACCAATATCTGAACATGTGTCTTGCTATCCAGATTTCATGGTTTGTGCTGAGCCCTCCTACATGAGGGGTAAACAATTCCATGGGTTAGAAACCACATTGAGACCTCCCTGAACCTACCAGGGACCATACCACTGCTGCCAAATTTGCTGTAGAGGTGCCAGAAAAGTGACTTTCCAGTAAATGAGGCATGCTTCCAGGAGTGTGATTCGCCTTGTAAACTATATATGCAAAGAGTGCTCACCTTGTTTTAATAGAAAAGTGTTGCTTTTTTCTTCACTATGGACATAGCAAATTTGGCAGAAGGGGGACCCATTGGATAGGAGGATTGTACTGCTCACCTGACCACCCCTGTTCTACATCCTTCAGAATCCTGTGTTATTTTTAAAACCAGCTTTTCTCCCTAGTGCTGTACTTGTTCAAACCCAATTCAATACCACTTGTTTCATATCATATTACAATTTCATATTACAGGGTGGTTGACTCACTGTAAATGTTAACCATCCTCATATTTACCATTTGATTACCGACAAAATTAGAATTCATGTGCATGCCAGCATCTGTCCATTTGCCCAGTTCTGGAAGATTTTACACTTCAGCTTAGAGCTCTAAGATGCCTGTTGCTTCACCAGTGATGTTGCTTAAACTGAGGTCCTAACTCTTTCCCAGTTCTTAACTAGGTTCTGATCAAGGCAGCAATAAGGATGTGAGTGACTAGCTGGCCATTTTACTGTTAGCCCAGAAGCTCTTCCATGGCCCACCACTCCCTCTGCTCCTATAGTCCTGAAGGTGATGGGAAGCAGGTGGTATGTGAGCTGGCCAGGATCCCAGCCAAGTAGCCTGGAGATCCCTGGTCCTGTGGCTGTCACATCTCAGTTCTGAGTCTCCTCAGAATCATTGGGGGTGCAGGAGTCTTCTTGTATCATGTTTCATCTCATCTTCTTCTGAGGAAACTTAAAATTCCAGATTTGGGAATGCTAACTCCTGACAGCTTTGAAGCCAGAGACCAGATAATGATTGAAGAACCAAATGAAATATAAAAAAGAAATGCCCACTAAGCAGTGGATGTGTTGCAAAGGAGAGGTAGCTCCTTTGCAACACATCCACAACACTTTGCAACTCCATAAAGTGGTGTTTGTCACTTTATATATGAGGGGTAGACAAATACTATACTCCCATATCTGGGGATCATTTAGTCTCCTAACAATTTTTATAAGGAAATGTTTGAACCATTAATATTTTTAAAAAATCACAAAGCAACCTGTTTAAAAGATTACAGACTGATGTGGAGAGAGTGGTTCTGTGTTCTCCATTGATGTCACAGATGGCATCCAGTAGGAACCCATAATATTTACAAAGCCATATTTTACACAGTAGTTGCAGTGGCAACCTAAGAAAGTACCACATCATCTAGCTACCACACACTGTAGTCTGAGTGCCGGTTTCTCTGCTTTTTGTAATATCTGTCTTCCTCTGGCTTCTAACATTATTTCGGTGACATGTGGCTGAAATAACCGCATAGACAGAACCAGCCATATTCTTTACCTCATCAGCTTTCAGCTTCCTGGGCCCTGGATAAAATCCACATTGGAAACAGCCATGTAATTAGTACTTCTCAGGGATGTGTGGAGGAAGCCACAGGAAGGAAGTCATATGACACTGCAAGAACTACAGTATGTGAATCAGCCTTTAGCTGATAAAACCCCCTCTATTATTTTTCTGGCAAAGCTCATATTTCACATTTTCCTTTCCAGCATTGTTTACCAGTGAGCTGCTGAGGCAAGAACAGGCCAAGCTGAATGAAGCAAGAAAAATTTCAGTAGTAAATGTGAACCCCACCAACATTCGTCCTCATAGTGACACACCAGAGATCCGAAAGTACAAAAAGCGCTTCAATTCAGAAATCCTCTGTGCAGCTCTCTGGGGTATTTTTTATTTATATTTGTCAGTAACAGAAATGAAATCTGTGTATTAAGAGAAAGATCATTGTTACGTTCAAAAGATAATAATGATGTTCAAAAGATTCAAATATAGTGAGACTCAGCCAAGATAGTTGGAGATTTGGGGCTGAACATTTCCTTTTCTTGGGTAGAATGCTAAACAGTCCATTATTGTCTCTATCCGTCAGATCTCAAAAGGCTAATTCTGTTTGTCTCTTGAGAGTTTTTCAGGTAATATGCCATTAGTTTGCTACTTCATTTGGAACGTTAGTAGACAATATATATATATATATATATATATATATATATATATATTTAATATGGTGTGAGTCATGGAAGAATCTTTAACAATATTTAGCATCCCTTGAAGGGAGTGGAAATAGAAAAATAATAGATTTAATTATATATACACAGGCCAAACACTGCATGAGAACCTGAGACCAGGAGCATTCTGTAATTATGATATAGGCACAGTAAATAAAATTACAGGTTCCACCTCAAGGAACATACATTCTGGATTTAGGTTACGACAACAGAGGGAAGAGTAGGTGGAAACGTGGATTGCAGAAAATTAGGGTTTTGTAAATGCAGTCAGATGAGCAGCATGGTGTAGTGGTTTGAGTGTTGGATTATGACTGGAGACAAGGTTTTGAATCCCACTTGGCCATGGAAATCCATTGAGTGACCTTAGGCAAGCCATACTTCCTCTCAGCCTCAGAGGAAGGCAAATGCAACACACACACTCAACAAATCTTGCCAAGAAAACCCTGTGATAAGTTTCTCTTAGTGTTACCATAAGTCAGAAACTGCTTGAAGACACACAACAACAAATGCAGAGAGGGGTTATGGGCTCATGCAAGCTAGCCCTATCCATGATTTGATTGCCCCACCCATCTATTCATTCACAGCAATCAGAAAGGGCTTCCAGGATGCATGTGTATGTCTGCTCCCTGCAAGGGTAATGCTGGCCCAGCTAGGTTTAGGGCTTAGTTAGGATTCTCCCTCATATAGAGGAATTCTGCATGCATTCTAAATGTGCAGACAGCAGCATATGTACTGCTCCCTCCCCATACACATGAAGATTTTGTTTTTGTTTTTTTCATTGTATGCGATTTGGATTCAGTTCAGTTCTATCACACACACATTTCAGTATCTTTACAACCTGATTTTATGAGGGAAAGTGGAAGTCCTTTTCCTCTGTCTTTGCTTTTCTTCTTGCTTTTTAAAGTAAGGCTCAGCACTACACCAGAACTCCCACTAGTGGGCAGAAGGAGAGTCACAAGCTCTCCCCAGGTACTGGCAGTGATTATTAAACACAGTGCAGCACAAGACTGTCAAGGAATTTTCCAGGTTTGGGTGAGATCCTTATCAACCTCCAGGTGTTGATGTACTTCAGCTCCCATCACCCCTGACCATTGGCCTTGCTGGCTGGGACTGATTGAAGTTGATGTTGGGAGTCAAAATACATAGGCCACACGTTCCCCACACTGTCCTAAGCAAACTCAGGGTTATGATGAACAGGTTGGCTCTGGACTCAGTTCAGATATAGCACCATACAGTTTAATCAATTAATTGGTTATATTACCCAGATAAACTTTTAATTGGCTGATAAGATGTACCCAATTAAATGAGAAGCATATTTATTTTTTTAAAAAATACTATTTTTATTGAAATGCCAGTACTGGGGGGAAAAACACAAATAACAAACACAGTCTTAAACAAGGAATCACCCCAATTTCTCACATAGAAGGGAATGCCTCATATAAGATGATATGCTCTGATACAGAGGCATGTGTAAAGTTTCATTCTTGCTTAAAGGATATAATATAACCTATACACAAATTTATTTGATAGTTTAATCAACTGAAGTGTTTCTCAGTGGGCTGCAACCTTAATTTATTATTCTTTTCCATGCTTGCTGAAAGTACCCTCATTTTAATTTATCCAGATCATTATTTCACCAGCCTTCTCTGCTTGTTGCACAGGTGTAAACTTATTGGTAGGAACAGAAAATGGGCTAATGCTGTTGGATCGGAGTGGCCAAGGGAAGGTGTACAATCTGATCAACAGGAGACGGTTTCAACAGATGGACGTGCTAGAAGGACTCAATGTCCTTGTTACTATTTCAGGTATAACCATGAACCTGCTTCAATGCTTCTGCTTTGCTCCAGGTTTCTAGTTGCCCAATCTTGCACTTCTCCCTCCAGCAAAACCAAGGTTTATTTTGTATTTCATAAGAAGTCAGTGGAGAAGGAACTCTGTTTTTCTTTGTTAATGACTGGAAATGTTGCCTTGGTCTTGAAAGGGATCTTAAGAGTCCAAGACATTTCCTGAATTGGGACTGTTCATGGTACCAAAGCAGCAAAATAGGAGAGGATGCATGGGATTCCTTTTCCAATGTTATTAGATAGTAGATGGTCCGTGCAGAGCAGGGATGAGGAATGTGTTCCCTTCCAAAACAATTGCTGCTTTCAAGGCCAGAGCTTTGCAAAAAACAGCAACAACAACAAAAATCCCGTAATGTGTAGTTTGGTCCTAGGCTCTTTCTGTAGTCCTGAAAGAACTACCACCAGCCACACCTGTTTTCAGAAATCCAGGTTCTGGCTGAAACTTTCTTTTCCGTTTCCTGTTTGTTCTCTCCATTTGCCCCAGATTGCCCACCCACTTTGCATTTTCCTGACCCACTGACGGGCTCTGATGTACTAAGGCAGGAGAGGCAGTGAGAACCATATGGCTTTAATGAATGCTAGTTCAAAGTATCTTAGGTGGTTCCCCAGCTGGAATCTTGTAGTATTTCACTAAAACTCCCTAAACGTCCTGATTTAGTGCTGACTTAAGTCAACCTATTACATATTTTTTAAATACTGCTATATATACTCACTTGTGCTTTCATACAGTACAGGTCACATACATTTTAATGTAGCTAATGCCAATTTGTTTGATTCTTTAGAATATTTACTGTATATCCCACCCTTGCTTCTGAAAGACTATTCTCATATGGACAACATTAATAATTAATGCACATGTGTGGAACGTTTTATCATACAGAAAGACCACAGGAGCATGTGTAGAAAGAAACTTCACTTATGGCTTCCGTTTAGCAGCAAGATTAAAGTTCCAGTCAACATTCCAAAAATTAGCTTACCTAAACAGAACTGTGGAACAAACAAGGTGATTTCAGACAAATAGCATGACATCACACAAGGCTATGCCTGTGTCCAATGACAGATTGACATTTATTGGTTGAAAATAAAGTTCCATATTTCAACAGGAAAGAAGAACAAACTACGAGTTTATTATCTTTCATGGTTAAGGAACAGAATATTACACAATGACCCCGAGGTGGAAAAGAAACAAGGCTGGATCACTGTTGGAGATTTGGAAGGCTGCATACATTATAAAGTTGGTAAGTGAAAGACCCTTAGCATAAGTATGCTATCACCATAGGAAGATATGCTCTTAAGCTTTGGGCACTCAGGTTCGTGAAAGCACTATGCTGGTCACTCAGAAGCCACCAAGGGGCAGGGGTTGACATCTCCAATGTGATCCTTCTAGATAGGGTCATTCTAGCAGAATCATTCTTGGTGGCATAGTTAAAAGCAGCTACCATTGCATAAAATCCTTTTTAGCACTTTTCAGATGACACTTTCCTTATCACACTAAACTAGTCATGAAAGAAATCTGGATGAAGTCTAGGCTTTAATTTCTAGGATACGCATAATAAGCCCTATTCAGACATGACTAAAACTGTGTAAAACCTTTGTGCAGTTAGAGGCTCAGGTTTGCATGGTGAGAGCTACCCTGTCCTGGACTTAGCATAAGATTCAGGGGTCTGATCATCCCTCTCCTGATTTTTAAAGGTAGTTATTGCAAAGGCAGCAACTGTGGACTTTTCACACATTGCCTTGTGTTTCATTGTGACATCCAATAAGCAGATGTGAGATGGGGCAGGAATGGAGTCCTCGAATCAGATCCAAGTTCCCCACTACTCTTAAACACAAATTACATAATAGCTGGTTGTTTTCAAGTGGTGTGATAGTAGCAATGGGTTGGATCCAGATTTAGCCATACTCATTAAAATCTGTGGGACTGAAGTAAATCCTGACCGGTTCACCAGTATCTTGATTTCAGTACATCTGCTTTAAGTTTGTATCTAACTCATTGAATTTATTTTATTTAGCATTTCTAGGGTACCTTTCCAAATAAAACACTCTCAGCCTCAGAAGTAATCTCGCTTATATTTCTCTGGAGTTCATAGCAATTTATTTGGCCTAAATGAATTCACTCCTGATACTACTTTTCCAAGAACTCTTAAGAACTCTACAAGTAGTTTTCTAAGTATAAACGAACAGTGATGAAGAAGGGTGGTGGTCCCCCCCCCCATTTTACATATTTACAACATTAAATGAGAGCCTAAGACAACTTGTGGTCCTGCAGATGTTGTTGGACTGCAATTCTTATCATCTCATACCATTTGCTTCATGCTGGTAAGGAGCCAAAAGAGAGTCAAAAGAGAGACTCAAAAGGGCCCCTTCCAGCCTTATGAGTCTATGCTTCTGTTAATTATCTGTACAGACATACCTCTGTTAACAAAGTCTCTGAGAAAGAGGTTTCTTTTTAACAAAGTCTTTTTATGTCTGCCCAGCTTCCCTCTTCCTCCTTGTCCTCAGCATCAGCATTGCAGGGATGGTAAAGGAGGGCTGGAGAAACACAAACTTTCAATGGGTTGCAGAAACATGTCAATAGTAAGCGCAATAAAGCCAGTAGGGAAAGAGCAGGATTGTATTCTAGCCAGTTCAACTGTAATGTCTCCTGTTTAAAAGATCCTGCTGTGTTTTCCATTTAGCATGAGAGTAGTTGGGGAGGGGGGATTGATGTTTCAAAGTCCTAGGTTAAAATAATGTCATAATCAGTTTATTAGGAATTTGAGGAAAGGGTCGCATTGGTACATCATACATCTCAGTTTAACTCATATGGTATCATTTTACTCCCGGACACACACGTGCCCTTTTTAGAACACCACTTGATTAATATCTTCACAATTATTATCAAAATTAGACATGCTGCCATCTTGAATTTGCTTCAGTTTGTGGCACTTTTGCTATGTCACACATGTATAAGCAAAGCCAAGAGGTTAGTCCTTGAGTGGAGAGAGCAGCATCCAGTGACATAAAGACATTCAAATCATTTCTGGACATTAGGCAAATATACCAGCTGTTTTGGGTCTCTTCTTAACAATAAAGTTTCTACTGACAAGATAGTTTCATCAACTTTTCCTTGAGATAAATACTTCAGTTTTCTCTGAGTAAATTGGATGTTTTAAAAATTAGTTTTATTTCAATTTTAGTGAAATATGAGAGAATCAAGTTCTTGGTGATTGCCTTAAAGAGTGCTGTAGAGATATATGCTTGGGCTCCTAAACCATATCACAAGTTTATGGCATTTAAGGTATGTTTTGTGTTGTTACAAAAATTTTAACTTTATTCATACATTTGTTGGTGGGTTGTTTTTAAAAAAATTATGACTATGGAAATCTGTCATTTATTTCTGTTATCTAGCTACCTATAATATCTCTCTCTGGCTTTTCTTCGCAAACGAAGATTCAGGAAGGACTCATCCCGCGCTTTCTGCAAGCGCGCTGATGACTAAAAAGGCCAATCCGAGATAAACAAGTCCGGTTGCAAAAAGCACAGCAGAAGGTCTCCTTGGGTAATGTTTTTGGGTTGTGATTCTTTCTGCGTTGTCGTTTCTCTTCAAGACTTGTTCGTCGTGAGTTCTCAAATAAGGCTGCAGCATTGTGGATAGTGCGTCTCCATGCCTCCCGATGTGAGGCCAGGGCGGACCACTGTTGGTGATCAATTTGGCCAAGCCTGAGATGTTGTTTCAGGGAGTCTTTGTATTGCTTTTTTGGAGTGCCCCTCTTACGCTGACCCGTGGTGAGTTCACCGTAGAGTAGTATTTTTGGGAGGCGATGGTCCTCCATCCTAGAAATGTGCCCTGCCCAGCGCAGCTGTGTTCTCAATATCATGGCCTCAATGCTGGTGATCCCTGCTTGCTCAAGGACAAAAGTGGAACTAAACCCGTATTTCAGGAGCCTTCTTTAGAATTATTAGAATTGGTTCTTATTCCTATTTTGGATACACTAGGATGTTTTTAAAGAACATAGATAGTAAATGCCTATTTTATTTATTTATTTATTTATTTATACCCCGCTCTTCAGCCACAAGGTTATCAGAGCAGCTTACAAATTGTTTTAAGCAATAGCAATTTACACATCTACACTGCATTAAACAGTTTCCAATGTGTGTTAGCTAATTGCCCCCCACAAGCTGGGTACTCAGTTTACCGACCTACGAAAGGATGGAAGGCTGAGTGAACCTTGGAGCCGGCTGGAATTGAACTTGCGACGTGGTGGCTTGCAGTACTGGCATTTAACCACTGCGCCACTAGGGCTAGTTCAAATAGACCCCATCCTGTAGAGCCTATGTGTAGCAGAGATGTAATCATATTAGCCAGAACTCAGAAAACTTCACTACTACAACTCCTAGAAACCAACCAGTGGTGGAAGATTCCGGAAGCTGTAAAAGATCTTAGTTAGTATGCCATGCCAACCAGGAGTACAATGGAAGACATGTTGCATTTCAAATGCCTGTAGGTTGGAACTGCGAAGTAATTTCCTGGGTTTTGCATCGTATTTTAGTAGGAAAAATATCTACATGTGTTGGGATTTAAGTGTAAAATCTAAACTATTGTTATATCTGAGTTTTAGATGTTGATTATGCCCCAAACTAGGAAAATAAGCAATATCACTCCCCTTCCACATGTCTCTTCATACAGAGATTCAGTCAGTCCCAGCTTAAGTGTACTTTCCTCTCGGTTTCAGTCATATTTAATCATGTTTGCTTGCTAAGGTTTTTTAAAATGTTTTTGTTGAAATTAAAAGCAGAAGTATTAAACATACATAGTGAAATATACTAGAGACGTTGGCAAAACCGGTTAATTCAGGACTGGGATATGAATGTAGAAGGTTTATAATATCTCAAAGAAGAGGCTTAGATTAAAGAGAAGAAGAATTTTTGATAGACTTCTTTCCAGCCTTTCTCACAATCCCTAAACCCTTTTCCTTCCCTTCAGACCTCACTGACTAGCTGGGATGATGGCAGGTGCTGTGAAGGGGTTCCAGCCATGGGGAAGAACAAAACAAGCCTCTCCCTCACTCTTTGCATAAGTACTTGGCACACTGCCAAAAATTCAATATACCGCCAAAAGACACCTGCCCCCATAGAAGAACTAAATATCTAAATGTACAAAGAACAAATCATAGAATTGTAGAGTTGGAAGAGACCACAAGGGCCATCCAGTCCAACCCCCTGCCACGCAGGAAATCACGATCAAAGCATCCCTGACAGATGGCCATCCACCCTCTGTTTAAAGACCCCCAAGGAAGGAGACCCACCACGCTCCGAGGGAGTGTGTTCCACTGCTGAACAGCTCTTACTGTCAAAAAGTTCCTCCTAATGTTGAGGTGGAATCTCTATTCCTGGAGCTTGCATCCATTGCTCCGTGTTCCAGTCTCTGGAGCAGCAGAAAACAAGCCTGCTCCATCCTCAACGTGACACCCCTTCAAATACTTAAACAGGGCTATCATATCACCTCTTAACCGTCTTTTTTCCAGGCTAAACATACCCAGCTCCCTAAGTCTCTCCTCATAAGGCATGGTTTCCAGATCTTTCACCATTTTAGGTGCCCTTCTCTGGACATGTTCCAATTTGTCAATATCCTTTCTGAATTGTGGTGCCCAGAACTGGACACAGTATTCTAGGTGAGGCCTGACCAAGGCAGAATAGAGTGGCACTATTACTTTCCTTGATCAAGACACTATACAGAAGAGCCTAAGACAACTTGTGGGATCACTGTCTAAATGTATGGAGAACAGATGTATAGAGAACAAATAGACACACACACACACACCCATAGAAGATCTAAAGCACTGTCTGAATGTATGGAAATAATGATAGTAACCAAAATATATCAGGTGGCATATTTTAAAAGGAAAAATAATCATATCTTTATGTTGTTACTATAGCATGTTAAAGATTGAGGGAGAATAAAAAAAAACAAAACACTAAGTTGACTGAAAGGATTTTAAAAGTCTTTTGCAGATCTCCAGCACAAACCATTGCTTGTTGATCTCACAGTGGAAGAAGGTCAGAGGTTAAAGGTCATCTTTGGCTCACATACTGGTTTCCATGTTATTGATGTGGATTCAGGAAATTCATACGATATCTACATACCATCCCATGTGAGTCTGGGACAACATAGTGATATTGTACAAATTAGATGATACATTATGTAATTGTATCTTTTGATATCAAGTGATGGGAAATGTATGCCATTGAGTTATGATTACTCTTTCACTCCATGCCCGTTTGAGAGCCATTGTTCTAAATCCTGTCAGCAAATGAAATTGATTTTCTCTGGACTTCTGCAGGACCTTTTTAGTTGTGCCATAGCTTTGCAACATTCTGCTTCTGGAGATCCATTGGACTCCTCCCATTTATAGCTTCTGAGAGTGAAAGCAGTTTTCTTTTACAGTGAATTTATCCCTTCAGATTGTCACAACAGTTGGTGGTCCTTTGAGCCTAACAGTTGCTGGAGTAATTTTTAGTACTGCTGTTAATTATCTTGCAGTTTTTTAATTAGACTATATATTTTATTTTGTTCCTTTCATTCTTCACAGTGTATTTTTTGCATATAAATTGCCTTCAGTGTATTTTTTGCAGGTCAGCAGAATAAACATTTTAAAGATAAATTCAATTAAATCCAGGCATTAATTCAGTAAAATGCTGCTCATATCAACTGGTTTAAACTTACATCTACTGTAGTCAAGTGTTCTTCATTAGCCATCACAGAGAGTTTGATTTAGGCTGAATTTTCCAAGAGAAAATGGCATATAACCAAGAGAGTTGGTCCTTCTTTCTTGCCCTATGAACTTGACTTAATCCTGGCTTGGGGGGTTCTGTTCTGTATACAGATTCAGGGCAATATCACACCTCACGCCATTGTCATCTTGCCCAAAACGGATGGAATGGAGATGCTTGTGTGCTATGAGGATGAAGGGGTGTACGTTAATACCTATGGACGCATAACAAAAGACGTGGTACTCCAGTGGGGAGAAATGCCCACTTCAGTGGGTATGTCATTTCTTCCTCTTCTCCTTAGCTCTTTGTATATTTAGACTGAGTGAAGTGATACGTCTATGCTAGAATTGGCTGTTTCCCCAGATAAACTGGTGCTAAGTGCTTTGAGCCATGGAACCTGGATGCCCATCCATGGCTTGCATTTCCACCGAAAGGGCATTTCCATTGTACATTGTAGCTTTCTGCCAAGTGCAACATGTGATAAAACCTGCTTTGGTCCAGATGTTTTCAACAGGAATGTATGGTCAAATTATTATTATTATTATTATTATTATTATTATTATTATTTTGACAGCTTACATCCATTCCAATCAGATAATGGGCTGGGGTGAGAAAGCTATTGAAATACGATCAGTGGAAACAGGACATTTAGATGGAGTATTTATGCACAAGCGTGCTCAGCGGTTAAAGTTTCTATGTGAAAGAAATGATAAGGTAGGTTTGCTTTCAAAGTTGTACAGGTGCATAGTGACTGGCATCTACTTTATCTTGAAGTCTGATGTTTTGATTATTGTATTCTACAACAGTCATTCACATGGTTCCAATTACCTTTAAGCTCATCTTCTAGTGGTACATATATTGCAACCTTTCTCTTGGGAACTCCAGATGAAGGCCATGGCAGTTATTGTTCTGGTGGATAATGAGAGAGAGAGAGAGAGAGAGAGAGAGAGAGAGAGAGAGAGAGAGAGTGAGTCAATAGTCAACCAATAACCTTCATGGCTGAGCAGCATTTGAATCAAAGTCTGAGTGTTGGACTAGGACTCCAGGAGAATAGGGTTCAAATCCACACTTAGCCATGGAAACCAACTAGGTGACCTTGGGCAAGTCACACTCTTAAGAGTTAGTCAGTGGCGAACCTACTCTGAATATAGATTAGAATTGCCATAAATTGGAGTTGACTTGAAGTCTCATAACAATAAGACTCCACAGTGTAACTGGAATACTGTTTCAGTTACCAGCAATGAGATGTCTCTTATGAAAATCCATAATAAAACAATAGTTTTCCAAATAATTTATTTGCATTATTTCTTTAGATTTCATGGTATCTGTTGAGACTGCTATATTTTTAAAATGACCCAGAGTAACTAGGGCTGGGATGCAGTATTTGGGCCACTGATTTTCATCATGTCAGGGGTGGTGGTATGAAAACAATCCTCCAATATGCTTTCTGTCCCTTTGAGTTAGGAGAAATCGGACGGTGGGACATCCATCTTTTTCGTTTCTTTTCCTTGTTGCCATTGCTTCAAGTGACTGCTAAGTATTTTTGTAGTAAAATGTCTGTAAAGTCTTCTGCCGCTTTGTCTAATATGGTGATCCTTTCACACACTAGAAAAAACATGAGAGTTAAAAGGTAAAAAAAAATCACACACGCGCACGCACCTGTATGCATGAGAGACAAGTGTCCTCATAAAATGGGTGAAGGCATTTTGAAGGAAACTGTAAAAATAACATGAAGGCTGAGATCTTGTATGACACACTGTGGTGTAATAGTTCCTGCTTGCAGAACTATGCTACAGCTGGTCATACAGCAGCATCCCCCCACATATGGCTAAATTCCCCCCTCCACTGTTCCTTCTAATGTTCAGTAGAAATTTACCTTCCTGTGACTTAAAACCATTAGTCCTGGTTGTACCTTCTGAGGCAACTGAGAACAAACCTTCCCATGACAGCCCTTGAGGTATTTAAAGAATGCAATCATGTCACCCTCCAGTCTTCTCTTCACCACACTGAACATGCCCAGCTCTTTAAACCTTTCCTCATATGTTTTGTTCTCCATTATATCCTTGTTGCCCTTCTCTGAACCTACTCCAACTTGTCTATTTCCAAAGAGATTCCCAACAGGCCCCTCTCATTCTTGCAGTGCTATCTGTTAGAAAGACGTCCTATATGAGACTCAATAAACTAGACCTACAAAAAGCAGTACAGCTCTAATTAAGGTGAAGTGGGTGATAATTTAGGACTTCTGTTTCTACAGAAATATCCTGCTCCTGGGCCCATTGAATGGTTTGAGTACAAAAGATGCAACAGCATAACTTGAAAATAGATTTCAATTAGATAGTTGTGTTAATCTGTTTCAGGATAAAAAGGAAAAGCGGAGGAGGACTGTAGCAGCATGTTTCAGACTGATTTGTTTTAGCATGAGCTTTTGTGGATTTTAATCCTATACTAGTCATTTGGATGAAAAAGAGAGTACTTGATGCTGTATGAAAGAGCAAGATATTGATATAATTAATAATGCCTTCAGACATATATTCTTAGCCTTTGAGATAAAAACCAGATTTAAAAGTGACATAATAATTAAAGATAAAGAAACTAAACAAATGATTCCATGAAAAAAAAATACGCTGGTGATCTTACTGTTTAATCAATCAGACTGTTTCCCTCCCAAACAGGTATTTTTTGCATCAGTGAGATCCGGAGGAAGTAGCCAAGTTTTTTTCATGACCCTCAACAGAAATTCCATGATGAACTGGTAACAAAAGAGCACTTGCCACTGACTTGGATGCCAAGATTCTTTAATTTTAAGGGACTTTGGAACATGTGGACTGACACTGTAGAGGCAGGCGAAGAAGACATTGTGAATCACGTTGCTTCCTTCCGTGAACACACTCGCTTTCACGCAGACACGCTCCAAGAGTACAACACACCTATCCTATTGTGGTTTTGGAATGGAGGTTTACTCAGGATCCAAAGAATGCAACAGTGTATTTGGGCAGAAATTTACAAATGCACAAGAGGATTAGCTGAAGTAAATCTCTTTAAGGTTTTCAGATTAAGCTGTGATAGAATTGTTTATGAGTTTTGTTTTGGGGTTTTTTCCCAATTTATTTTTTTCCTTGTCCCTCTCTCTGTATCAATAGGGACAGATCTAAGTGTCAAACAGACTCTCTGTTTTTAATTCTATCTGCCTGCTAGCATCAAATATATACTATGTTGCAAGGTAGGCTTCCTCAGAACTGGTGCCCAGCCTGATGCAGGTTGTAGTTCAGCACGTCAGGATGGCACCAGTCTGGGAAAGGCTGTTGTAAGATTACCAATTAAAACTGGTGAGAGACAGCACAATAAATGTACCATTTTATCTTTGTGTCAGAAATCCTAACCATACAGGTGGCTAACTTTTGTAAAATCTTTGCCTTTTACCAACATTGTGTTAAATTTTGAAAACAGGTTGACACATTTTAAATGAGAGAATTGATGAGATTTCCCTCCCATTATTCTGGGAAATCTGTTCTAAATGGCTAAACTACTAGCCTTAATCAATAATGCAATCATGGTACATTTTTTTTCCATTTTTGGTCAATGTGTCAGTTCATACTTCTGTATGGATCTTCATATAATGGTGCTCATTGAGAGAGGAACAGCAGTGCCATCCTAGTCACTGATTCTCAGTGTTGGCCTTAGTATTATCTTGCCTTTCTCTAAGCTGTGATACAAAAAGTATCTATTGCAAACAATCAAAACCTAGCGGATAAAGAAGTGAATGGAGTCATAGCAAGATACTGAAAACTGGCTGAAGAGTGTTAGATGAATGAGGTATCTAACTCAGATATATTGAGTCTGAGTCCTACCTACTCTGTACAGTTTGCTTATGGGGGAAGGGGGTTATTTTGTTGATACTGGTGGATTTTTCCCCTCACCAGGAGCCAACATCAGCATAATTTACAAAGCCGGAGTCCCAAATATTGACAGACATTCACCTGCTTCCTTGTCTGATGGTGTCCTGTTCTGAATATGAAAAAATGTTCATGAGATCATCATTCATTTGTACAAGAATAGGAACATGGCAGGAGTGAGAGGCAGCAGATTGGAAGGAGGGCCTCGTTGGCCAAGACTCTAATGCTTAGATTCATCTTTCTGTCTCCCTCAACCGCCACCAACCTTCTTTGCTGCCCCACGTATATAGTGAACACCAATATGTGTGCAGAAGTATATATGTATTTACTTTGGGTTTACTTGTGTCCTTATATGCTTTGTTCCAATTATTTGCAGTTTTAAGTAAGTTATGTGCAACATTTCTACTATCTCCAAGCATGGATTTCCCCACTAGTCTGTGGATGTAACATAATTGGACCAGTGTTGCTGTTTTAACCTACCTCATTTTATCTTTTGTTTCTATTAACTTCTCCTCATTACCTCCAGTGAACACCCATAGAGTTTGGCCAACTCTAAAGTATTTATTGAAAATAATTAAGTCATCGGCAATGGCTAGACAGTTTGAGTCTATTTAAGGATCAGGAAAATGAAGATCATTCTGCCTGCTTCCGGTTTTTCCTTCAACTTTTAACTCTGCATTTCTCATTGTATGGGCAAGTTAATAACAGCTGGCAGCCACAGCACAGTAGCTAATGGGAGCAGAGCAGTCAGTTGATTTGAAAATGAATCTGAATCACACAAATGAATCTGATTGTACGTACCAGAGCCTCTGCATGGGAACTGTCACAGTTTGCCCAAATTGTGGGAGCTCTGAAATAATTGCTAAATCTGTGTCAGTCACAGAGACTGCACATACTGCCCCCATGGAGAGGCATGATCCCAGATTTGCAAGCCCAACAGCAGCCCATGAAACTCTCAGAGGCATTCAGGGGCCAGCAGTTGTATGAATCAATATTATCAGGCCAGTTTTCCAGAAAGTACTCATGTGGTTGATAAAGGAGCTCTCTCTTAGCCACTTTCCTTCTTCGTATGTTCGACCAGAAAGGGGTCTACATTGGACACCTACCTCCAGCCCTACCTCACTGTTTAATGCCATAGTGGTGGTGGGATGCAGGGCCAGATAAACCTTCAAACTAAGCATGCTCTGTCTTACCCTCTATAGACCAGGCTTCTTTGACCTCTCCCACTGTTTGGTGGCCTTTCCCAGAATAGAATGTGGCAGGAAGAATCAGTGGCCATATTTTCCAGTTACAGATAAATGTATTGTTTTTGCTTAAAGCCTTTAAAAATAATCTAAAAGTGGAGCCATTTAAGTCAAAGACTCCAACCACCCCCTTCCCACTCCAGATGGCATGGATTCTTAGCAGGGAAAATTGTAGTGTCTGTTCTTAGCTACGTTCATGAAAGGGATAATTAGGTTTTAGTTTTTTGAGTAACAGCCCTGTTAACGTTAACTCAGCCTCTTAAGAACAAATGATTAACTTAGAATCTAAATATTGCCATCAGCTAACTTGACAAGTGTTCCATCTGTGCATAATAAAAATTTGTAACCTCAGAAACAGATTCTGACCCCAGAGTTTCCCAAAGCTTTTAACTACCCCTTCCAGCTCACCTACAGAGTGCTCTACTGTCAGCACCCTTTTTCCTTAATAAGCTTTTAAAAGCCTTTAAAATGGATTGATGGATGACTATGTGGGTTCTATTCATAAGGTAGGACTTCCCAGCAAAACACTGGGTGCAAAGGTCCTTATGGATCCCCCTCACCCATATTGCGATCAAAATAGGAAAGAGAGCCAGTCAAACACACTTTTATTTTATCTATGTGCTGTCACTCACTGAGGCTGGCTTTATGGTCCCTTTCTTCCATAGGAAGATGCAAAAGAGGTAACACCTGTTTAAGCAAATGCTTGCCTACACCTCACCTTGCCACATACATTCCCCTAATTTTGTATGTAGTTGTCAGTGATGGTGGCAGTACTGTAGCAGCTGACAAAAAGAGGAAGCTAAAGCCAGCTGCCCGCACTTTAGTAACCACAGTTCTACCTATGCTGGAGTAGAACAGCATTCTCTCAAGGAAAGCCAATGACAGGGATTATTGTTAATTTGCCCAATAGCATATCATGCCTGCTAATTCAGTGAGAGTGAATGTTCCTTAGAAAGGTGAGCCTTCTTTACTCACCCTACATTTGTCGACACTTGAACAGAGAAGGATAAACTTAGCACTGCTGCCCTGGCCAGCTCCACCTCTCTGATTTCAACCTCTTCAGTAGAGGTCTAAAGCCAGCTGTACTTGTGTAGGTGCTTTGGTTCAATCAGGGCTCCTGAACACATGGAGGCACTTACAGAAATACAAATGGCTCCCCTTCAGACCTTGGCCAAATGCACAGAGGTTGGGGGTACAGACTAGGTTGTTGGATACAGAAAATGCAGGTACAGTGGACGAGGGTGTCATTTTGCTCCCCTTCTACACATCAGCTCCCTGCGCAGAACTCTTAACACCAGAATAGGACTCTAGATATATTCTAGCGCCAGGTGTGGCCCCTACCTTTCATGGCAGAACTAACAGAAAGGCATTTCAGGAGCTGTTTATTTACACTTGCAAAATTGTGGTGGGCAGGGGGAAAGCAAAAGCCATCTGCCCACCATTGCAAAAAGAGAAATAAACGACATGCACACACAGAAACTTTTTCTGGAGGGAATGTTACAATTTGCCATAGTTTTAAAAAAGGACAGTCTGAGTGAAGTTTTCATTCACATTTAAACCCAGAGCTGCTACTCAAGGATCAGAAGCATCTTGTGTCTTCCTAGGCCAGAACGCTGGATGTTCAAGATCAGTGGCACCACCACTACTACCTTCTTAGTGGCTTAAATGAGATGTAAAATGCTCTGAATCCCTCTTGTTCACTGCCAACTTCCAGCAGTCCAAGCATTACTGGACATTTTGAGACCAAGGAAACATTTCAGTGGAACTCTCCTGTGAGAATGTCTTAAGACATACACACTCTTATTTTCCAGCTGCATCCTACTGTTGTCATTTCACAGTTTTCTTTTCCCCAATGCTAGATAAGTTCAACAAAGATGCAACACCTGGACAAAAAAAACCCCTCTGTTTTCAGAGTTCACTTGTTAAACCTACTGTCTCCTTAGCTGGTTTATACTCCCATTATATTCCTTGTGTTTCTTTTTACTGCTGTAATGAGAGGACCATATGAAGAAAAAAATGTGTATTCAGTACATCCAATTGAGCAATAACATTTCCAACTCAGTTAAGCCACTACTTGTAACTGCTGGGGACTGGTTATGGGGTAAGAGCAAGCTTCATGGCAAAAGCCAACTGCCACCAGCTCTTTTATGTCTTTGCTGTGGTTACCTTTGAAACCGGAAGCTTCTTATTAAATTATGTTGAAAACATGAATGGTGTATTTGTCTTTATTTTCTGTATCACAGTGGTTGCTGCTCAGGAAGTTGGGATGGGTGTGTGTGTCTGGCCAGGAGTCACTGCATAGCGCATAACTACAGTGGTTATGCATTCATAACAGCCCAAATGAATTATTGCAATCATTTATCACATGTGGGGTTCAGATTTTTTATCATGGGGATGGGTCTGAATTTTATTTAATATTTACAGATATGAGAAGCAGCTGGCTGATGTTCCCACCCACCCTCATGCAAACAATTTTCAGTGCAAGAAGGAATTGCAACAGGTACCTTGCTTCTGCCTGTCATACCAGAGATTGCTCACAGGAGAAGGTGGGAAGGAGTCACTTCATAGCTACATAATTACAGTGGATAAATATGTTTCAGACCTGTAAAGAAGAATAGACAGTACAATGGCTCTATACACACTGATTTTTGTGCTTTGCCTCAGGTGTTTGTTACTCCAGACTCTTTTGTAAAGTCTTCCAAATGTGCTATATGCCTTTGCTAATCTGTGATCGATCTCTTTGTCAATCTTGGCATCTGAGGAGATGATGCTTCCCAGGTAGATGAACTGCTGAATGGACTTAAGCACAGATTTGCCTATGGCAATGTGGGAATGGTGGTGTTCGTCCTGTGGTGCAGGCTGGTATACAAGAACTCCCTGAAACAACATCTCAGGCTCAGCCAAATTGATCACCAACAATGGTCCGCCCTGGCCTCACATCGGGAGGCATGGAGACGCACTATCCACAATGCTGCAGCCCTGTTTGAGAACTCACGCCGAACAAGTCTTGAAGAGAAATGACAATGCAGAAAGAATCACAACCCGGAAACATCACCCAAGGAGACCTTCTGCTGTGCTTTCTGCAACCGGACTTGTTTATCTCAGATTGGCCTTTTCAGTCATCAGCGCACTTGCAGAAAGCGCGGGATGAGTCCTTCCTGAATTTTCGTTTGCAAAGAAAAGCCAGAGAGATACTCATAAGTGCCCAAGTGAATTCTGGCCATATCTTCTCATTTTTTCCTCATTAGCACTTATAATAACATTGTTATTCCCTTGATTGTTTAAGGGATAACAATATTATATTCTGCAAGTATGTCAATAATAATTGAACTGCAGCTGTTTTAAACCAGTGGTAGGGGTCATGTGTTCCCCCAGATGTTGGCTTGCAACTTCCAGAATTTCTCCCCCTTGCCTCCTCTGACTAGATGTGCTAGGTCCTTTATTCTAACAAAATCTGGACTCCCACCTCTGTTTTAAACTATAGTGGAAGACTGTCAAAAATGGGAAGCAGACAATGACAACCACATGAGCCTCACTCCCATAAAAATGGGTAGGATTTTTCCAAAACAGCAAATGACTAGAAGTTCACTTCCAGGTTTTAAAACACACACACACAGAGGGCAGCCACCCTTTCTCTAAAGCAGGAGCGAGCAAAATGTCCTTTCATCTTGATAGCCTTCCTCATCATTGGCAATTTGCCTTCCCCATGCCTTACTTTAAGAGAGAATTGCTACTTATTTGGGGAGGAAAGGAAAGATATAAATTAAAAAGAGAGGGTCTCCCAGATGCATGATTCTTCTTGTTCAAAACAAAAACACTTTTCTTACATTTGAGGCTGGGGGTGGTGCATATGCTCCACAAATTGCATGTTGCCCACTCTTACTTTTCTTCACTGTTTTTCAAACTCACATCCTCCATTTATCCTGATTTGGGAGGGACAGTCCATATTAATCCTCTGCCATCCCACTTTCTCAGCTGATTTTAAAACATGTCTCAAGTTTTCATCAGTGAATTGTTGGAGGGCATGCAAACTATGCTCCACAGAATTCTAGGTTATTTGGAAACTGATCGAGGTCTCTTCAATGGCAGTGCTATTATAGCCAAACTGCCTAAAACAGTACTACCCTCACATCCGCAGGACCCGTATCTGCAGATTCACTTACCCACGTTCAAAAATATGGTCTCTCTAGGCATCTTCTAGGTCCTCCAGCATGACTGTATTGTAGTTTTGGGCCAGAAGTCATTCATTTTAATAGGGTTCACTATTATCCACAGTTTTCAGTGTCCATGGTATGTCTGGGAATGCATCCCCCATAGATACTGGGGTCTATCTATATCCTGCTACATCGTGCCTTTCCCAAAGACATGCAGCCAAGGAGTGTGTTTGCTGTTGTTGCTGTTTGCCTCCAAGTTGTTTCCTACATATGGCGACCCAAGGTGAACCTATCACAGGGTTTTCTGAGGCTAAGAGTGTGTGACTTGCCTGAAGTCACCCAGTGGGTTTTCATGGCCAAACGGGGATTGGAACCCTGGTCTCCAGAGTCATAGTTTCAACACGCAAAGCACTATGCCACACTGGCTCTATTGTGTTAGTACTCCCAACTATTTTTCTCAGACCTTCAGCACACAGTATTCCTGGTCACGGACAACTTTCATGAGTAAAAAATAGCATGGCCGCCTCCAGTGCTGGCCGCAACAGTCACGGACGACACCGAGAGAGAAACGGCATCATCCAAAATGGACCCTTGCTGCGCAGCAGCCTCGATACTGTTCCGGAGGCTGCTTGCACGGCAAGAAGCTGATTTTCCGTGTCTGAAAATGTCCCTTGTTCTGAAAGTTTCCCTTTGGATTTCCATGCAAACTCACCTACATCATTTCTCCTGGGGATATAGGAATGGTTGATGCAAGACCAGCCCTTCTCACAGCACACTCATACAGTCAGTGCCCACAGAAGTGGGGACAGTAAGAAATGCGAGGGAGCTATCAGCATATTCACATTGCAATGTCAGTGCTAGGAACAGAAAAGTGGAAAACTTAAAGGAATGTAATGGAGGGAATGTACAGCAAACTCTAAACCACTCACTGAACAGAAGTACTCCCCAACAGAAGGTGACAATACACTGCAACATTTTGCTGCAAGTCTTGCTTTTAATCCATTGACTTCTTGCTTAAATTGTTTCAGGATACAAGGAAAAAAAGGAATGACCAGCCCTTTGACAGAAAATTTAGAGCACTGCCTACTTCCATCATAAGGATGTCTCATATCATTTTGCTTTCAATCTTGGGTGTCAGTTACACGGAAATTTTTATTGCGGGGCGTACCGTGACTTCCTGATCCCGTATTTGTCCCACACTGTTTAGATTATTTTTGTCACTCTAGGAAATCCTGGAAGATCCCGTGATTGATATTTACACGACAAAAGTTCTGTTTCTTTTTATTGGCCTCGCACTCTTATATCCCGTGCTTTTGCTGTTTACACATGTTTAGCCTACCAGGATATATTTTTTTAATTATTTTTTTTGCTGTCAATCAAGGATGCAATTACTCGTGTTTTCGCAATCTCGGTGACGCACTTCCTTTAGAGTTCCGCGCCACGAGCGATGCTATTGGCTGGCTGGGGGGGGGGAGAGATCAGAGGGCATAGGCTTGTGTTTGTCCTGTCTCTTTAAAATGTTAACCCTTAAAGCAGAGGCAGTTGTGGAGTGAAGATTTCAAGCCAGTGACACACAGGCATTTAGAAAGACATAGACCATGCATTTTAAAATTATTTACTGTGCCTTGAGGGAGGGGCATGGATGAATCAATGTGTGATCTTTTGCTCAGACCCTGGCACAAAGCTGGAAGGAGGCAGCAAAGATTAAACCCTGTGCGGCTTGCGATTCCCCTTGTCTCTTTAAAATGTTAACCCTTAAAGCAGAGGCAGCTGTGGAGTGAAGATTTCAAGCCAATGACACACAGGCATTTTGAAAGAACCAGACGCTGGTATTTTTTTTACTGTGCCTTGTGTGGGGGGGGGGTATGAAAGTGTATTCATTCGCTCATACGCTGGAATATTTTACTGTGCCGGGGGGGGGGGGACGATGAATGTTTGATTATCCGTTCAGACCCAGGGAGGGGATCCAGGCAGGGAATGAATGGGCAACCCTCTGCCCACCACGATCTCTTTTCTAACATGCAGTTGAGGAAGAGGTTAAAGCTGAAGGGGTTGTCAATGTAGAAATCCATTTAAAAAGGTGATTGAGTACGCGCACACACACACAAACCTACGTGGAGCTGGAAGGGATGCCTTTGTTTTCAGCTGGTGAGGCTGGATCTGTTGAACGGGTGACTGACCCCTCCTTTTCTGGTCGCTGATCTCTAAGCCCGCCCCCAGTCACCATTTCCGGTCATCCCCTTGTACCGAGATAGCTTGTCCCAGGCTGTTTACATTTCCGATTTTCCGAATCCTCCAGTGACTTTTTTAAAAACCGGCACAAACTGCGGGACTGGAAGTCCCACAGGTCGAGGGATAAAAGGTGGCCCCCCTTCCGAAAATCATGTACCCGACACGATGTACGTGTAAACAACCAGGGTTCGACACGAATTCTTCCCACTACATTTTCATCGTGTAAACGGCACCCTGGCCTCCTGGGGAACAAAATAGGCAGATAAAATAGTTCTTGGATTAGAAGGCCTTGGGATGACACACAAACAGATGGGACTTTCCAAATCCAGTTCCAAATAAGAATTACATAAAAAAATTCAGGTTAGGAAATCCTCATTCCCTCCCAACATTTCAAAGATGAAAACTGAGATGTGTGTGGCCAAACTGTTAAGGGCAATGCACTGGGTTTTCTTGTTTTGGGGAAAAGCTCCTCCAGGCACTAAGGAGATTATCAGATGCAGCAAATATGGCGTGATAACAATGACAGGATACTATGAAAGGGCTCCCGTAATGCATGACGTCATCATCCTCACATTCTGCTGCTGTGAAAAGGGTGTTCTTTTTTATTAACAGGCTAAGCCATCAATTGATATCCCATGCCATTCCCCCCCCCCCGCAGTATTGCTTGTGGGAGAAACCACATCCCATTTTGCTGTCATGACTACAGTGTCAATGAGCAGTCCCTGCGAGAACACTTCTGGGTAAGAACACAAAAACTAGGTATGGAACGCTCTTTTTATGAACCTCCCCATTTTGCTGGCAAGTTTTTAAGTGTTTGTGTGTTTCACAAGTATTTCAGTGTTTGTGTGTTTGTTTTGTTAGTTAATTTAGGTGTTTTTAGACTTTTAAGCGTGCTCGTGTCTTATTGCAAGAACAGCCAAAGTCTTGCCCATGCGAAAACACAGAAGTAAACAGTGCTAGCTGTCATGTTGCAATAATTCAGGAACATCTATGCCTCATGATTACAGCAACATGTGATAAGAAGTGTTATTATGCCAGGATACTTATACTTTAAAATATAGTGGGACAAAAACATTTTTAGACACTCGTCTGATAATCACCTAACTCTCTGCAGGATCTTACAGGCTAAAAGTTCTAAAAACAAACAATTAACCAGAGTGATTCTAAGTAAAATTGAGGTAAAAGGGAAGAAATCAGGTCAAGGACAAGCTGATTTTTCAGCAAAAACAATTATTTATTTATTTATTTAAAAGACAGAAAAAGATAACCTGAGAGACCAACAGAACAGTCTGTATTCAATACGAGCTGTTAATAACAGTTTCTGAAAGGAAAATGAGGAAATGATGGCACGGGTGCTAAAACCCCTACTCCTGACCAATCTCATGGGGGGGAGAGGGATGCAACTAAGCTTAAGGGAGTATAGACTAAGACACAGACAGATTTTCTCACCCTCTGATGCGAAGGAGAGTCCAGGTAAGCTGGCTGGCTGAAGTTCAGGGCAGCCAATATGCGGATAACACCAACTCTAGTATTCCTTTCCACCCCAATCCAAGGAGACTGTCCTATATGACCCAGTAAAATCTTGTATACTATTACACAAACCCACTTCTTCATATTAAACAAGTGTTGCACCACTTGCATTATAAATGCAAATAGGTGTTAAGCCTAAAACAATTATCTGGCATTTGATATGTCAGTCTCCTCAGTCTCTGTATAGCTGTTGCCTCAGTGTCCGGAGTTCAACCTTGGAGAGAGAGGAAAATATGAGCTGGTGTTTTGGGGATCAGCATGATTGTTTGGCTGCCCTGTTTGGAGGCTTCTGTGGTTCTTTATGTTTGTTTGGGCCATGTGCTCCCCCTGAGCACAATGTGTAAGGAGGTGGGGTTTCTGGGAGTGATTGACTTGGTTGGGGGTAGAACTTAAAAGCTTTTTTTTTCTTTCCTTAAGTCAGGGACCACGTAAATTCAAAGAATAGTTCAGTTTTATAGTCTTTTTGTGAGATCTCTCAGGTACCCACCCACCCAAAAAGCTGCTCTGAGTGTAAGACTGGGCAGGAATAGTGGCATCCTCATTCCTGAAGAATGCAAAGATGAAACACAGGAAGAATTTGACAAACAAGGCTGAATTAATTATTGACACTGTCTGAAATATGCTGGGATTGTCATAGAATCATAGAATCATAGAATCATAGAATTGCAGAGTTGGAAGAGACCACGAGGGCCATCCAGTCCAACCCCCTGCCACGCAGGGAATCACAATCAAAGCATCCCCGACAGATGGCCATCCAGCCTCTGTTTAAAGACCTCCAAGGAAGGAGACCCCACCACGCTCCGAGGGAGTGTGTTCCACTGCCGAACAGCTCTGACTGTCAAAAAGTTCCTCCTCATGTTGAGGTGGAATCTCTGTTCCTGGAGCTTGCACCCATTGCTCCGTGTTCCAGTCTCTGGAGCAGCAGAAAACAAGCCTGCTCCATCCTCAGCGTGACATCCCTTCAAATACTTAAACAGGGCTATCATATCGCCTCTAAACCGTCTTTTTTCCAGGCTAAACATACCCAGCTCCCTAAGTCTCTCCTCATAAGGCATTGTTTCCAGACCTTTCACCATTTTAGTTGCCCTTCTCTGGACACGCTCCAATTTGTCAATATCCTTTCTGAATTGTGGTGCCCAGAACTGGACACAGTATTCTAAGTGAGGTCTGACCAAGGCAGAATAGAGTGGCACTATTACTTCCCTTGATCTAGACACTATACTTCTATTGATACAGCCCAAAATTGCATTGGCCTTTTTAGCTGCCGCATCACACTGTTGGCTCATGTTCAACTTGTGGTCTACTAGGACTCCTAGATCCCTTTCGCACATAGTCTCATTCAGCCAGGTCTCTCCCATCCTATATTTATGCATTTCATTTTTCCGCCCTAAATGCAGTACTTTACATTTCTCCGTATTGAATTTCATTTTGTTAGCTTTGGCCCAGCTCTCCAGTCTATCCAGGTCATTCTGAATTTTGATCCTGTCCTCTAGGGTATTAGCTACTCCTCCCAATTTGGTGTCATCTGCAAATTTGATAAGTATGCCCCTAATTCCCTCATCTAAGTCATTGATAAAGATGTTGAATAGCACTGGGCCCAGGACAGAACCCTGTGGCACCCCACTGGTCACATCTTTCCAAGACGAAGAGGAGCCACTGCTGAGCACCCTTTGGGTTCGGCCGGTCAACCAATTACAAATCCATTGAACAGTTAACTTGTCTAGCCCACATTCTACAAGCTTGTTTGCAAGAATGTCATGGGGAACCTTGTCAAAGGCCTTACTGAAATCAAGGTATGCAATGTCCACAGCATTCCCTTCATCTACCAAGCTGGTAACTTTATCAAAAAAAGAGATCAGATTAGTCTGGCATGACTTGTTTCTCTGAAACCCATGCTGACTTTTTGTGATTATGGCATTGCCTTCTAAATGTTCACAGACTCTCTGTTTAATGATCTGTTCTAGAATCTTCCCTGGTATTGATGTCAGACTAACTGGACGATAGTTGTTGGGATCCTCTTTTTTCCCCTTTTTGAAGATGGGAACAACGTTTGCCCTCCTCCAGTCTGCTGGGACTTCTCCTGTTCTCCAGGAGTTCTCAAATATTATTGCCAATGGCTCTGAGATTATATTTGCCAGCTCTTTTAATACTCTTGGATGTAGTTCATCTGGTCCTGGAGATTTAAATTCATTTAGATTAAGAAGGTATTCCTGTACCACCTCTTTACTTATTTTCAGCTGGATTTCCCCTATTGTGTCCTCTGTTCCATTTTCCTCAGGTTGGTCCTCCTTTTCCTTTTCTGAAAACACTGAGGCAAAGAAGGTGTTGAGTAATTCTGCCTTTTCTCTGTCCCCTGTTAGCATTTTGCCATCTTCTCCACGTAGTGGCCCTATCATTTCCTGCTTCCTCCTTTTGCTGCGGACATACCCAAAAAAACCCTTTTTATTGTTCTTAACCTCCCTAGCAAGCCTGAGCTCATTCTGCACTTTAGCTTTTCTGACTTTACTCCTACACGTGTTCGCTATCTGTTTGAATTCTTCTTTGGTGATTTCCTCCCTTTTCCATTTCCTATACATGTTCCGTTTAAAACTTAGCTCCATTGAAAGTTCTTTAGTCATCCATCCTGGTTTCTTGAGACACCTCCCATTTTTCTTCCTCAATGGTACTGTTTGAAATTGTGCCTTCAGTATCTCCCTTTTGAGAAAGTCAAAACCGTCTTGAGGTCCCTTCTCTTTTAGTATTCTTGACCATGGGATCATCCCCAGTATTTCCCTGAGTTTATTGAAATCAGCTCTCCTAAAGTCAAGAATGCGTGTCTGACTATGCCTGGCTTCTCCTTTCCATTGTATAACAAACTCCAGGAGAACATGATCACTCTCACCTAAGGATCCCACCACTTGCACCCCATTAACAAGGTCGTCTCTGTTGGTTAGGATCAGATCTAAAATAGCTGACCCCCTTGTTGCCTCTTCCACCTTTTGGACCATGAAATTGTCTTCCAGGCATGTAAGGAATTTGCTAGACCTTGTAGTTTTGGCTGAGTTAGATTGCCAGCAAATATCAGGATAGTTGAAGTCACCCATCACTACTACATCTCTCATTTCTGCATGTATGTTCATCTGTTCTAGAAAGGCAACATCCAATTCCTCCGTCTGATTTGGGGGTCTGTAGTAGAGTCCCACAATAACATCCCTGTTGTTTCCCTCCCCTTTAATTTTTATCCAGATGCTCTCCACCTGGCTTCCAGTATTGATGTCATGGATCACTTCACTGGTGTAAATATCCCTGACATATAATGCTATTCCTCCTCCTTTCCTGTTTGGCCTGTTTCTCCTATAAAGGTTATACCCCTCTATTCCTACATTCCAATCATGAGACTCGTCCCACCAGGTTTCAGTAACGCCTATTATATCATATTTGTTTTGTAGTGCAAGGAGTTCTAGTTCATCTTGCTTATTTCCCATGCTCTGTGCATTAGTGTAGAGACATCTGAGACCATGTGTTCCCTTTACTTGCTCCCTGTGCAAGTTTTTTTGCCTCCCACTGTTGGGTCCTTGCGCTGTTTGCCTTGTTCCCTCTATGACAGTTTGACTATTTTCTCCAGCCCTTTTGCCTTCCAGAATACTGTCTCCCTCCCCCATTTGACTCAGTTTAAAGCCCTCCTGATCAAATTCTTGAGACTGTTGGCAAAAATGTTTCTTCCAACTGTTGTAAGATGCACCCCATCTCTTGCCAGAAGTCCCCCTGCATGGAAGCGCAGTCCATGATCCAAGAATCCAATTTGTTCTCGGCGACACCATCTACGGAGCCAGTTGTTTACGTCGGCTATTTTCCTCTCCCTTCTTGGACCATGCCCTTCAACTGGCAGAAGAGACGAGATGACCACCTGTGCGTTCATTTCTTTCAGCTTCCTCCCCAGGGCCTCATAATCTCTTCTGATCTTGGGAAAGCTGTGCCTTGCAGTATCATTGGTTCCCACATGGACCAAAAGGAAGGGGTAATGATCCGTAGGCTTGATGAGTCTTGTCAGCCTCTCGGTCACATCACAGATCTTTGCCCCAGGGAGACAACACACCTCCCGAGTCATCTTGTCAGGCCCACATACCACTGCTTCTGTACCCCTCAGCAAGGAGTCCCCCACCACCACCACACGCCTCCGCTGAGGCTTCGCAGCTGCTGTTCCTTGCGGTGGTCCTCTCAAGGTCCCCTGCTCAACCCCTGAAGTCTGTCCATGCTGTTCTTCCTCATTGTCCTTGATAAGGGAAAGGGCTTCAAATCGATTCTGTAGCTGCAAGCTGCTGGAAGAATCCCTGGATTTTCTTGTTCTGTGTGTGACATTCCTCCAGCTGTCTACTTCCTGTGTCCGTGAAGTGACCCTCTCCTCCACAGCCACTTCCTCTGTGCGGTCCCCATCCAAGAGTGTTCGTTCTGTTCTGTCCAGGAAAACCTCTTGCTCCCGAATCTGTTGAAGTGTAGCTACCCGTGTCTCCAGCTGCTGTACTTTCTCCTCCAAGAGGGCTACCAGCTTGCATTTGGTGCATGTGAAGTTCTCCACGTCTGTAGACAAGAATAGAAACATCGCACAAGTGTTGCAAGTGACTGCTGCAGTCCCCTCAGTGTCCATGATGAGAGCTTTTAGGTAATCTAAGAACTCTTAGTTAACGCTGATAATGCTAAGCTGTACTTTTAGGTCTGCTGTATTTTTGTTTGGTTACTGAAATTCGCGCGCCATTAGGCGCGCGCCTCTGGCTCTTGAGGGTAAAAGGGGAAGTTCAGAAGTTCAAGCCCCTCAGCAACAAGCAGCCTCTCCCAACAGTTTTTTAAAAAAGTTTTAAAAGTTGCTTCCTTCTTCTCCCTGGCAGGAAACTGGCAGGAAACTTGCTGTCCAGAAGCTGCTCTCCTTCTCTCTGGCAGGAAACTGGCCTGGAAAGCCTCTGCAAGGACTTATATAGAGCTAGGCTCCCAGCTCCACCCCCTAATGACTCACAGGTGTGACTCACAGGTGTGACTCACAGGAAGGCCTCTGGCTCTTGAGGGTAAAAGGGGAAGTTCAGAAGTTCAAGCCCCTCAGCAACAAGCAGCCTCTCCCAACAGTTTTTTAAAAAAGTTTTAAAAGTTGCTTCCTTCTTCTCCCTGGCAGGAAACTGGCAGGAAACTTGCTGTCCAGAAGCTGCTCTCCTTCTCTCTGGCAGGAAACTGGCCTGGAAAGCCTCTGCAAGGACTTATATAGAGCTAGGCTCCCAGCTCCACCCCCTAATGACTCACAGGTGTGACTCACAGGTGTGACTCACAGGAAGGCCTCTGGCTCTTGAGGGTAAAAGGGGAAGTTCAGAAGTTCAAGCCCCTCAGCAACAAGCAGCCTCTCCCAACAGTTTTTTAAAAAAGTTTTAAAAGTTGCTTCCTTCTTCTCCCTGGCAGGAAACTGGCAGGAAACTTGCTGTCCAGAAGGAATGGTTCAGGAAACCAAGAATTTTACGGTCAATTTAATCCTGAGGACCTTTCTAAAGAAAAGGGGGAAGGGATTGGATTTACTCTCTAACACTCCTAGCCGGGAGTCTATTTTTATCAGTTGACCCCAGCTCATGTTGTAATAATGACAATGGCCAACCCATACTATAAACAGACCGCCTGGCTGGGAAAATGTTTGCAATTGTAGCTCAGTCCCTGACCTTCTTGGCTTCCATTTTAAACTTTGAGGTACTCTCTATTTGCTTTTCAAATTACTAGAGCATAGAAAGCTAGAAGTCATCTAACAGAGAATAAATAAAAAGAGAGAGGGAGGTAGAGAGGAAGAGATAAGAGAGAGAGAGAGAGAGAGAGATGGTTTCATTGAGTTTACTTCCCCACCATCACCATATAACAAAATGCAAATACCTCATATATCACATTTCCTTCATGTGGTTGTCACATAAAAAGAGAAACTTCAAAAGGTGAAAGAAAACCAATACAGACAAGATCAATCAATGAAGTGAAGGGTTTTCCATTGGTGCAGAATTGGAACAGTCATATTTTAACAATACACAAGGACCTCCTGCTCTGTTTTTCAGCAGGAATCAGTTAACCAATTTTCTTTGGGTGACCTTCTACTATGATTGTTTGTCATAGTCTGAATATTAGAACCTTCTGTCTATGTTATAAAGAATTTTCCAATGTATCCTTGTAACTTTCTATATTAGAGACTTTTCAAGTGTCATGTCTTATCTAGATATCTAGTTTCATTTATTTTTGTCTCTGGTGTTCCTCACCTATTCTACTATTTCCATCAGAGCTCTCATCAAAAAACACATTTTCAACAAAGCCTTTGGTCCAATATCCTTCTTCCTATCCCCATTGTAGCAACAGGCAAACATAGCTTGTCGGAGCCAATTTTCTGCCCCTGGGACTTTCCAGGGCCCACATGGACCTCCAGCTCTAACTGCCAAATATGCCAAAAATTTCAAAACAAAACAAAAGTAGAAGTGGCTGGACATCCATACCTGAATTTTTAAAATGAGCATTTTTCTAATTTCTAATTCTAGTTTTCCTAATATTATTAAATACTGTTAGGCCCTATGTGGAGGGCCTAGCAAAGGATTCATTCAGGCTGCATTTGAAATGCAAGGCCCTGTTTTCCTTTAGTAGAATGGGTCAAGGAGAGGTTTCTCTCCACAGCTGGAGGCAGTGGGAGGGAATGAGAATGTCATCCCATCGCCAGGGAGATAAGGATGTTTTGAGACACCCTGGCACCTGGCACAGTAATTGGCATGAGAAAATCTTTCCTTGTTAATTGGCTTGATAAAGTTTCCTTTTTACCCACTATGTTTGCAAAGCTTCAATGAGAGAAACAAATATAAGGTGAGGGCAAGGCACAGGGCTTCGCTTCGCAGCAGTGTGCAACTCTGCGGAGCCAGTTTGTATCATTCTGCTTCTATGTCTGTTTGATTGATGAGAATATGCCTGTTTCCTTTTCTATCTGCTGTCATTAATAAAATTGTCTTCTTTTCGAGCCCAGAACTGGTGCGTGGTCATTTTGTTCACTTCATATTCCGAACCAGCAGCTCCCCCCAAGCCCGGGAGGTGCTGCCAGTGCAACAAATACCAAAGTCAACATCATCCATGCCATACTATTTCTGATTTTTATGTATGATTGTGAATGTTGGACAATGAAGAAAACTGACTGGATGAAAATCAACTAATTTGAAATGTAGTGCCAGAGGACAGTTGTATGGATATCACAAACTGATGAAAGTAATCAAAACGCTCACTAGAAGCCAAAAATGGATAAACTGAGGCTACCATAATCTGGACATATCATGAAATGACATGACTTACTGATAAAGATGATAATGCTTGGTTAATTGGCCAGTTAACCAGAAAGGCAGTAGGAAAAGAGGAAGATCACATTATGGGTAGATCAATTCAATCAAGGAAACCATCACCCTGGGTGTGCAGGACCTCAGCAGAGCTGTTCATAACAATGTGTCTTGGAAGTCTCTCATTCATAGAGTTGCCATAAGTCAAAGTTGACTTGATGGCAATTAACAACAGATTTCCCCCCCTAATATTAAACAGTGCAAGGTGAGGGGCAGCATCCTCTTTAAAAGTTGAATTGTCACTTCTGGAGGCTTCCGGAAGAAGTTTGCTCCCCTTTCTTAAAGCCAGAAAATGGGCTGTATGGGATATCTGGAAGAGTTGAGAGCTGCAAAAACAGCCTTGGGAGAGGCATGCATTCCCAGGGCTGCATGTTGCCCACTTCTGCCTTACTGAAACTTAGGAGATTATTAGACAGGAATGCAAAAAGTGTTCCTGTCCCACAATCTCCAGTCCTGTCCCTGTCCCAGCACAATAACCCTCCCTATCAGACTTACCTTATCTTCCATTGACAAGCAGCCCAGGAATGAACGGAGCTCTAACAGAGCTTCGTTTACTTCCTGAATTGAAATTCCACTTGTTCTCATGGGAAGACCCAAGCATGGGAAATTCAAAAATAAAATGAATAATACACAAAATAAAATGTTTTTAAAGCACATAAACATACTAAAAAAATAACATGTAACCCAGGAAGGTTCATAAAAAGAGGGTAGCCTACCTTGTTTTCACAATCCCATTTGGAAGTGTTCTGGCAGGACTGACCATTGATACTGTATTCACAGCAGGACGATAGCGTGAGGTTTGAGATGCTGGAAATGCCAGCACCAAAATGGGATGGGCGATCTATTGATGGCTTGGCCAGTCAATAAAAAGAAACAACAGAATAACTACAACAGAACACATTGTGTGATGTTGGCATCCCTTTGCGTTCTGCTGTCATTATTCTGGCACAACATTAGCTGTGTCTGATAATCTCCTTAGCCTGCAAGTAACCTTAAGCACGTAAAACTTTAACACCCACATATTGTTTCCCTGTTTATCCCCGCCTCTGTTTCTTTTTTGTTTCTCTGTTATTTCTTCTATATCAGATTCTAGATTATAAACCTTTGGTGATAAGGAGTCTGTCCTCTCCTATTCTGCAAAGTACCTGATGGGCATGAATAGGTGGGTGGATGGACAGACAGATCGTAACCTTGCAGCCCATGAGTTTTACAGTACCTGTGGTTTTCAAGCATTCTGTCTTCTGGGATTCCCACATCTCAGGGTCTGGGCCCTCTTCTACAGTTCTCAGGGGCAGTAATCTTGGGGCAAAAGTGCTGCCTTTAAAAACATATGTGTCTTCCTTGTTTGTTAGCCTTGGTCTTTTTATCTCAATGGTGTACTCTGTGCAACTGTGGTCAATATTTAATGTAATATGCTTAATGACATCCCCAGATGCTTCCACTTGTAACATCACCAGGATCTGTCCCCTGTGATGTTACAAGGGTTTGTTCCTACGTTTCAGGTTTTGGCCCTGAAATCTCAAGATCTGAGACTATACTGTCTCACAGTTCCTCTTGACAACATACTTTCCAATTTACCATGGTCTTTTCAGTAATATTTGCAAGATCAGATATGGTCCATTCCACTTTAAAAGCAGATGGCATTTTTGGATGCAGGAATTACAAAAAAACCACACACACTATAATTCTCCTTTTTAGCCCTTCTTCCCTTCCCGAAAAATAATAGGAAGGGAATGCAAAGGCTGCAAAAATGGGTGGGGGGGTACATGCTCCCGTGGGCTACAAGCTGCCCACTCATGCTTTATTTTTCTTTTAATGTTTTCTCTCTTATATGTAGTGCTTCATGGGGTGAGACCTATACAGGCATTTTAAGGCACAATCTCATTTTATACTTGTTCCATATTCTAAACAATGACCTTCTAACATAGTGGTTATTAAAATCATTATTCACTTTGATTTTATCATACCACAGAAAACAAGAAAGAACGAAATACAGTACTCCTGAGCTGGTCCTACTCTAGTTGTCTGTGCCTGCCTACAACAAGCAAAGTAACAGCAGCTCTTCTAGAATCCCTTACTGTGCCTGAGTGAACAGCAAAACAAAAAGGGGGAAAGGGAATTAGCCTGCCTCACTAGCTACCCCCAGTATATTAAAAAAGAAGAAGCATAGATCTATGAACTTGGCCACCAAAATGGAAATCATAAGAAAAGTGAAGGCTGGTGAAAGAAAGAAAAAATACCATGAATGCATTTTGGAAGAAGCATTCAAATGTTAGGTGGATCTGTAATTGGTTGACTGACTGACCCAAAGGGTAGTCACCAATGGATCCTCTTCATCCTGGAGAGAAGTGACTAGCGGGGTGCCACAGAGTTCTGTCCTGGGTCCTGTGCTATTCAATATCTTTATTCATGACTTGGATGAGGGAACAGAGGACATGCTTATCAAGTTTGCAGATGACACCAGTAGCTAATACCCCAAAGGACAGGATCAGAATCCAAAATGACCTGAACAGATTAGTAAGCTGGTCCAAAGCTAACAAAATGAATTTCAACAGGGAGAAATGTAGGATATTACACTTGGGCAGTAAAAATAAAAAGCACAGATATAGCATGGGTGACACCTGGCTTGATGGCAGTACATGCGAAAGGGATCTAGGAGTCAGTGGACTGCAAGAGTCAGCAGTGTGATGCAGCAGCTAAAAAAGCCAATATGATTCTAGACTGCATTAATAGGAGTATAGTGTTTAGATCAAGAGAAGTAATAGTGCCACTCTATTCTGCTTTTGTCAGACCTCACCTGGAATACTGTGTCCAGTTCTGGGTGCCACAACTCAAGAAGGATATGGACAAGCTGGAATGTGTCCAGAGGAGGGTGACCAGGATGGTGGGAGGTCTGGAAACCATGCCCTATAAGGAGCAGCTTAGGGAGCTGGGCATATTTAGTCTGGAGAAGAGAAGATTGAGAGGGGATATGATAGCCATGTTTAAATATTTGAAGGGATGTCATACTGAGGATGGGGCAAACTTGTTTTCTGCTGCTCTGGAGACTAGGACACGGAGCAATGGATTCAAACTACAAGAAAAGATATTCCACATAAATATTAGGAAGAACTTCCTGACAGTAAGAGCTGTTCAGAAGTGAAATACACTGCCTCGTAGTGTGGTGGAGTCTTTGGAGGTTTTTCTAAACAGAAGCTGGATGGCCATCTGTCAGGAATGATTTGATTGTGTATTCCTGCAGGGCAGGGGGTTGGACTGGATGGCCCTTGAGGTCTCTTCCAACTCTATGATTCTATGATATGATTCTATGGTCTGTAGAAACATCCTGAGGGATTTCTCCAGTTGTCTCTCTCCATGTGCCTCAGGCCTGGGAGAACACTGCAATCATCATTCCCAGCTTCCCAAACTGCAGTACTTTGAAAACCTTTTGGTTGGGGCACTGCCTGGCTTAGGAGATGGGGGGGGGGGCGCTGGCATTGGCAGAAGTACCTTCATAATTGTAGCTATGTTTGCTAGTGCAGGCTCTCGACCATTACTTTTAAGAATTAATTTAAAACAATTAAAAAGAGAAAACACATAATAAGTATTTTAAAAATCAGCGTACATCCTCCTATCTCAGCTAGCTAAAGGCTGAAGGCTTGTTTAAAAAGGACATTCTTTGTCTGTGGGGCGGTGAGGGGGGGGGGAGAGCAGAGAAGGGATCAACTGAACATAATTTAAGGATGTGTTTGTTTTTCTTACTTCCTTATCACTTACCTATATCAGTTTGGAATTGAACTTTGGTAAAATAACAGACAGCCAACATGGGATAGTGGTTTGAGTGTTGGGAGATTTTCACACTACACTGTTATAGTGTTACTATTCTACTTTATCTGCTCTGGCTTCCTCCTATGGAATTCTGGGGTTTGTAGTTTAGTGAGGCCTAAGAGCTCTCTGGCTGAGAGTTGTAAATGCCCCTCCCTAAACTGCAAATCCAAGGATTCCACAGGAGGCAGTCATAGCAAATAAAGTGGAATAGTAACACTATAACAGTGTAGTGTGAAAATCTCCATAGACTATGACTCTGGAGACCAGGTTTCCCACTCTGCCATGGAAACCCACTGGGTGACCTTGGGCAAGTCACAATCTCTGAGACTCAGAAGAAGGCCCTGACAAATCTCCTCTGAACAAATCTTGCCAAGAAAACCCTGTGATGGGGTCTTTTTAGGCTCTTCATACGTCAGAAAGGACTTGAAGGCACACAACAAAATAACAGAACTTTTTAGCTCTTTTTAGAACCATAGAACCATAGAACTGTAGAGTTGGAAGAGACCACGAGGGCCATCCAGTCCAACCCCCTGGCATGCAGGAAATCTTGATCAAAGCATCCCCGACAGATGGCAATCCAGCCTCTGTTTAAAGACCTCCAAGGAAGGAGACTCCACCACACTCCGAGGGAGTGTGTTCCACTGCCGAACAGCTCTTACTGTCAAAAAGTTCCTCCTCATGTTGACGTGGAATCTCTGTTCCTGGAGTTTGCATCCATTGTTCCATGTTCTAGTCTCTGGAGCAGCAGAAAACAAGCTTGCTCCATCCTCAGCGTGACATCCCTTCAAATACTTAGACAGGGCTATCATATCGCCCCTTATCCGTCTTTTTTCCAGGTAAAACATACCCAGCTCCCTAAGTCTCTCCTCATAAGGCGTGGTTTCCAGACCTTTCACCATTTTAGTCGCCCTCCTCTGGACATGCTCCAATTTGTCAATATCCTTATTGAATTGTGGTGCCCAGAACTGGACACAATATTCTAGGTGAGGCCTGACCAAGGCAGAATAGATTGGCACTATGACTTCCCTTGATCTAGACACTATACTTCTATTGATGCAGCCCAAAATCGCATTGGCCTTTTTCGCTGCCACATCACACTGTTGACTCATGTTCAACTTGTGGTCTACTAGGACTCCTAGATCCCTTTCGCATGTAGTCTCATTCAGCTGGGTCTCCCCCATCCTGTATCTATGCATTTCATTTTTCCACTTTAGCTCGCTTTCATTCTTGAATATAAACAAGAAGAGGGCTATTTCCAGACCATTAAACTTTTTTTTAAAAAAAAAGTTTTTTAAAAAGAAAAAGTCACACCATTAAAAGAAAAGATTGTTAAAGAGGTCTTAAGCGCAACACCTCCATCTCCTAAGATTTGTTCAATGATGTGCAAGCTAAAAATTGTTAGCATTCATTGCCTGCCTGACTATGCAGAGCTGGCAGGGTTTATAGCTTGTCTCACCATAGCAAGAATTAATAATCGGTAGATGAGAGAGCTCATTTAAGGTGATCAAATTCCAATTGCAAACACAGATTAAATCAGAAGCTTTGCTGCCAAGTTAATATTTGTGCTAATAACGAAGTCTACCTCAAGGCCATCAAAGCTATTAATTTGATTTTGCCCTGTAAACTTTGACTGCATAGTACAGGTATAGTAGTGGCTAAATGCAATTTCAGATTTCCTCAGAGCTCCAGCACTTCAGGTGGTTAATAAACTACTATTATTAATGAGTGAAGCACCTTTCAGTACTTATGACAGGCTGTACCTTGGTTCACTTGTGACAAGTAAATGGCCTCTGCCGACTTTGGAGGGAAAAGCTGAAATCGCTATTATTGGTAACAACGTAGAGGTGTAGACTTCAAAGGAAGGGCCAGAACTCAGTAACAAAGCACGTGCTTTGTAAGTAAAAAGTACCAGGTTCAAATCAGTTCCTCCATTACCATGAGGCAATATGTGCTAAACAGGCTAATGGTCATTGGAGATTATCAGATGCCCTCAATATGGCATTACATGAATGGCAGGAGATTGCCAAAGGACTTCCCTTTCAGATGTCGTTGTCCTTGTCCTGTTATGCTCCCATGCTGGTTCCGTTTCATCTTGTTGCTTTTTATTCATGGCTTAAGCCGTGAATAGATCACCCATTCCATTCCTGTCACAGAACAACAGGCGAGTGAAAAGGTGCTCTATTTCCATAGCACAATGCCAGCTGCAGTGGAAGGTCTGTCTGTTCCAGAACACTTCCGGGTGCGATCAGGACATCCAGGTAAGTGACATCCTTTTTTTACCCTCCCCGGGTTTACATGGGGGTTTTTAACTTATTTTTGAATTTCTTGCATACGTCCTCTCCTGAGAATGGCCCAGGATTTGAAACCAGGAAGTGAATGAAGCTCTGAAAATCTGCATTCACTCCTGGGCTGCAGAGGTGGAGGGAGTGCCGCGCAATCCAGGTAAGTGCAAAACTTTTTGTTCTCATGCTGGGATGGGGTTGGGAGGGTGTCAGGAGGGGAGACAGCGAGACGGGGATGCTATTTTTGTCACCGTCTGAAAATCTCCTAACTCAGTGTATGTAGGCTGTGCATCACCTGCCCTCTAAGTAACCTTAATTCTATCCCACATTTAGGTGAGAAACCTGTTGGTACACTACACTGGTGTAATGATACCAGTGGACACAGTAGTTCAGGAGAAAAAAAGGCTCTGGGTGTCACCACCATGAAGAACAAGCTGCTCGAAGCCGGCTGATTTGCCACTGTCAAGCAACCAGCTGGAGCTTGGTTGCTGTTTCCAACACATGTGTTTTCAAGGATATGGCTGGGTAGGAAGAAGCAGGATTTCAGGTGCATCAAAGATCAAGAGCAGATGTGCTTTCCAAATGTACACATGTGCATGTGTGATGATTTTATAGAAATATAAATGGTAGAACATACAGCTGGAAGGTTCTTAGATATCATTGGCTGGAATGCTGTTAGGGATGTAAACACTTGTATGTGTGTGGATGTCCTTTTTCAAACACTGTGGGGAATGGCATTCCCTCCCCCCTCTCCCCTCACAGTGCCTAAAGCCTCCCCCCTTACTGTAAAGCCCCTGAGGCTGTCTTTACAGCCAATCTGTGCTTCATGGCATACAGGCAAGATCGGGGAAGTATCTGGCTACACCTCCATAGCCAGCTGTAAAATGATGACACCAGCACTGAGATCTACCAGGATCCTCCAGGGGTCTCAGTTCTGCTGTAATCATTGTGTGTCTGGCTATGGAGATGTAGCCAGGTGCTTCTCCCATCTTGCCTGCTTGCTGCAAAGCACATAAAGGTCACGCAGGATGGTTTTGGGAGCTTTAGAGTAAGGGGGAGGGAATATGACTGAGTATAGCATAGGTCTGCATGTGGATATTTACATTATGCTGAGGCCAACTAATCCAACCACTAGTTCAGGCATGGAAATCAAGTGGGCCATGAGCCACATAGGGCCCCAAGGTGTGGCCCTTAACTCCTCCAGACTCCACAGGCAACCCTTTCTCAGACATAAGAGGGACTGAATTGTCTTTCTGGGAAGCTTCCAAGAGTGGCAATTCAGATTTTAAATAATTGTAGACCCCCAAACACTGTTTGACATTAAAAACAGGCTGGGCACATTTGCTCACCCTCTTAGATTGTCCCATTGGGGCTCTCCCAACTGGAAAAAAACATTGGGAGAGAGGAGAATTGTCACTCCTGAATACCTCCAAGAATGGTGATTCTCTTTTCAAAAAGATGCATGAGCTCCTCTCATCTTTAAAAGGTAGCACCCCTCAACTTGAAGTGATCCTCAGACTGTTTCTGGTTTTGTTTCTTTGATTTCTTTTCATGGGGGTGATGTTGGTACAGTCCTCAATGGGTCCTAGAAGTAGTAAATTGGCCTGAAGAGTTTGCCTACCACATGCTAGTTTGGTGTAGGAATTGCAATGCCAGATGAAACTACAGTGCTCCTAATGTCTGACCAACCGACTTCACCTTCACTACTTCCATGGAAGCAGAACCCCACCATGTTCTAAAGTAGTCAGTTCTACTGTCACATCCTCTTGCCATTAGGATGTTCCTCCTGATGTTCAGCTGAAATCTTTTACCCTAAAAGCCTTATAAACCATGACACACAGTAACTGTTTTATTCCACAAAATCCTTGACACTGAGTCCAAGGACTTTATCAGATGAGCCCCTTAAAATGTTCTTTTGCTGGCATAAAAAAATCCATTTTTATGCCAGCAAAATAATGCCTCCCACCACACTTACCTCTAATCCCATCCAAGGCTTCCCAGCAATGAAAGAGGAAATGAATAGATCTCTGTTCACTTCCTCATTCAAAATCCCATGGATTCTCACAAGACTTCATTGTCAGGAAATTTTTTAAAAACCCAAAAGAACACACAAAAAGTTACACAAAGCACATACACCCAGTTTAAAACTTACAAGTAACCCAGGGAGGCTCATAAAAAGTGCATCACTTACCTGGATGCTGTGATCTTACCCAGAAGAGTTTGCGCCAGACTGGCCATTGTCTCAGCATTCACGTGAGTACAATGGCATGAATTTTCACACACTGGCAATGCCAGCACTAAAGCACCACGGGGGATCAATTGACAGCTTTAGCCATCAATTTAAAAGTACGGGTTTTAGCAGGGACATAAATGCGAAAGGGTAATGTCATGTGGTATAAACACCCTTTCACGTTTATGTGGCATCATTATGATGCTGTATTTAGTGTGTCTGATAAAGTCCCAAGTCAAAAGTAGAGTTGGCAACCTTCTGAACTAGATGCATTCCAAGGTTTAGCCTTCCCTCCCCTTTCCCTGTCTGTGCCACAGCCTATGATCTCTGCAGAGGAGGCAGTTTCTTGCATTGTGACTACACTTCCCTCTCCACCATTTGTTTTATTGGTTCCAGGAGAAGAAAATATTCTTTGTAGTATTCTTTGTTATCTGTCTTCAAGCTGACTCCAACCTACGGTAACCTATACTAGGGTTTCCTTAACAAGCTTTATTCAGAGGAGGTTTGCCATTATCTGCCTCTAAGGTTGAGAGAATGCGAGGTCCAAAGTCATGGAGTAGGTTTCCATTCATTTCTTATTATTTATTTAGAGTATTTATATCCTTCCCTTCAGCCAAATGGCTCCCAGGACAGTTTACCAATCACTAATTTGACAGTTCCATGCCTAAGGGCTTACAATCTAAATAAGATACAACATATAAGGAAAAGGGAATGGCAGTGGGGGAATGGGGTTAAGTCTAGCAGATGCTGGCTGCTCTTCTTCTCCTCAGAGGCCTGATCAATAGTAGCTGGAACATGGAAGGAGGGGCTATCACCAGCCACTGGGCCACAAGGCATGATGGAACTGTGTCTGGCTGATTTTCTCCCCCTCAAAGGCGAGAACAATGGCAGTTGGAATGGAGGGAGGGCCTCTCCCCAGCTGCTGGACTAAGTCATGATGAAGCTGAGCAAGGATTCAAACCCTGGTCTCTCAGAGTCCTAGTCCAGTACTCAGACCAGTATATCACACCAGGTTCTTACCAGGTGCAAAATGCATGCTTGCTGCATTTCCTTCCTTCCTTCCCTCCCTCCCCCAGGTCAGGTGGGATATAAATTAATTGAATAAATAATAAATTATTTCCTTCCTCTGTCCCTCAACCCACTATGAGCAGAACCTGAAAACAAGCCAGACAAGAACTCTTCTTCCCCCCCCCCTTCTGCAAGTGTAAATGGAATTTGGAAACAAGGACTCAAACCTCCAACTGGCCACTTTGCCCTAAGGACAGACCAGACCATTTCTTCTGAACCATGAAATTCCCAAACCAGTCAGTGATGACCAGATAAATAGGAGATATTGGCCTGAATTTGATCCATCAAATCAGTGAGACTTACATAAGCCTTGACTCCCATTTCAACAGCTGATTGAATACCAGCAAAGTTCAGACCTTTATATCAATACACTGAGTTAATAGAACCTGCAGTGTGTAGCAGAATGTTCTGTGTGGAAGGAGCCTGAATTCTCTCACTTGTCAGCAAAGCCAGGTATTTGTAGATAAATGATTAATCAAATCAGCAAACAGTCACCCCATTATTACGCCTCCTATCAGGTTAATGTGGAGCAAACTCCAACAATGAACCTAAGAACCTATGAAGAGACATCTACAATCAGACCAATGGCCTATTGTAATCCAGCATTCCTTTCCCAGACACCTATGGGAAACCCACAAGCAGGGCAGGAGAACAGTAGTACCCACCCTCCTTCTCATGTGCACTAGAAGTGGCATTCAGAAGCATACTTGCCATGAATCTCTTGCTTTTCTTTGCAAACGAAGATTCAGGAAGGATTCATCCTGTGCTTTCTGAAAGCGTGCTGATGACTGAAAAGGCCAATCCGAGATAGACAAGTCTGGTTGCAGAAAGCACAGCAGAGGGTCTCCTTGGGTGATGTTTCTGGGTTGTGATTCTTTCTGCATTGTCGTTTCTCTTCAAGACTTGTTCGGCGTGAGTTCTCAAATAAGGCTGCAGCATTGTGGGTCGTGCGTCTCCGTGTCTCCCAATGTGAAGCCAGGGCGGACCATTGTTGGTGATCAATTTGGTCGAGCCTGAGATGTTGTTTCAGGGAGTCCTTGTATCGCTTTTTTGGAGTGCCCCTCTTACGCTGACCCATGGCGAGTTCACCGTAGAGTACTATTTTTGGGAGGCGATGGTCCTCCATCCTAGAAGTGCGCCCTGCCCGGCGTAGCTGTGTCGTTCAGGATGCTGCCGAACATACTGAAAGCAATAAATACCATCTTGACCAGTAACCATTGACAGCCTTATCTTCCATGATAAGGTAGAGGATAAGGCTAATGGTTCATCCTAATCAAATGATGGTAGCGTGAATGGCCTGATGATGTTCTCAAGTATTTACATAATGTGAATTTGGGAAGCTTATATGTCAATGTCACAAAAAAATGGCACCATGTGCCTAGCCAGTACTAAATGTAGTCAACTTGAGACAATATAGCAGTCTTCAAGTTTTTCATAACTCTCCTTTTCACAAGCCCCACACCCCAGAATTGATGTTAGCTAGACCAGAAGATGAATGAGATGTGACTGTGACCTTCAAGAACTTACTTGAAGATAAACCCCTCAGTGTGCTGCTTTAAGAGGCAAGCTAAAATGCTTACCCTGTGTTTGATATTATTCTGGGAGTAAATGCCTGGCTGCCATATGAAAAAAGAGATTAGAGCATAGCACTTTCTCAAAAGTAGATGTGTAAGAAGATAGGCACTCCATCTTTTCTTTTGAAACAGAAAGATACTTCTCCTAAGCAGATCCTGGCCAGTTGCAACTGCAGCTCAGTCAGCATCTAGTCTCTAGCTAACTTCAATCCTACAGGAATAGGAAGGGGCTAAAACCATGAATGTCACCCTGACATCGTTGGAGGAAAGGCTGCATAATAATATAGCAAAGAAAGAAAGGAAGAGCCCCAAAGGGCAAAACATATAATATCCTATGGGTGCCCATATGTATTGCTCTATGGGGCAAATAGTAATAGCTCCTTTGTGGGGGATTTTTAAAGAGGAAAATAATATTGGTGGTATTAATTTTTCATTCTCCTACACTGAGATCTGACTGAAATAGTTGGGATGCTATTTATCTTTTTTTTAAAGGCACACTAGAGATCCTAGTGGCAGATTTATTATGTCACAAATGTTTTAGTCCTGAGCCTGCAGTCATATGTACTGTATACTTACTTGGGAGTAATTGTCATTGTCATTGTTATTGGGATTCACATCTGAATTATGGAGAGAATATTCTCAATTATTCATTTCCTCTTTGAAATATGGATTTCCCAACAGTCAGGAATCCACATCAAGAATAATAATAGAGAAGTGAGAATTTTGCAGAGTTTTCTCTCAATAGTCCAGCATACCAAAGCATTCCAGGGGAACTATGATGCAAGGAAATGCACATTATTTTTTTAGGAGAGGTGTAAAATGACAGATGCTCAAGAAACATGTTTTTGACACAAACCCTTCCACAATACCACAAGTGTATTTTTGCAGAGTACTGTAATTTCCCTTGAACACTTTGGAACCTTCAAATACAGGGAGAATGCTACAGATAAATATTTCATTTTCTTTCTCAGCGGGGAGAGAATTATGGTAATTATTCATCCTTGCACATGAGAATGAAATAGTTGAGGATTCACATCCCTAAAACTTCATAAAATAACAATGTAATCACTTTATCATAAGGGTTACATCAATAGCATTCCCTGCTCGGCTTTCCTCGCCAGTTTGGAAATCAATTGGCATAAGTTTAGGAGGGACATTTCTCAGGAAATGCAAGAAAGTTAAAGTTTTACTTGCAGCCAGAGCCAAGTTTAGTGCTGTCTTGCTAACCAAGTACATTTTGTTTTCCAAGTGAAAAATACCTGCCATACAATGTGGATGAGCAGCAGATGAGCAACATTCATTCAAGCAAGAATCAGTCAATGGTATATGAGCATCAGTGCCAAATTTTCTCCATCATCTTAGACCTATGAGGGACTTCCTTGATGGATGAAAGATACAGCATCTGAGGGTTAGGGTGGAGCTTCTTGTGTGACTTAGTGAACTTTGATCACAACAAGCAGTCATTGATATTTCAAGAAGCAGCATATTCCTGACTGTTCCGGTAGACACCAAAGAAACTGCTGCCAGCCAGCCTAGACCAGATTAGTGCTAATGACTGAGGAGAACTAAGCCAAGTTCATCAACTGTATCTAATTGTGTGCAACAACAGTTAGTGGTGTCCTGAAACAAAACAAAAAAGGGGGGGAATGGTGAAGCTATTGCTAGTAGTGCCTTGTTAGTTTTGCCCATTTACTGTTAGGTAAATGAAATAATGCCCATTTACTGTTAGGTAAATTGAAATAAATGAGAAGAAGATTTGGTCTCATTCCTGAACCACCTGAACAGTACCCACCCAAATATCCAATTCACATTGGAAAAAGAGAAGGAACGAACACTGTCATTCTTGGATGTCCTAGTCATCCGCAAACCAAAACAACAGTTAGGCCACAAGGTATACAGAAAATCCCCACACATGGACAGATACCTACACAAGAACTCCAATCATCACCCAGGACAAAAAAGAAAAACAATAAAAACATTGGTAGAGTGCGCAAAAAGGATCTGCAAACCCCACTACCAGGCCAAGAACTATCATGTCAGAATACCTAGGGAAGCTATTGAAATCCACAAACACCTGGACAACTTCAACAAGAAAGAAGAAACCTTAAAAATAAACAAAACCTGACTCCCAGTTTTGAAATACAATAGAATCAAAACTCAACACTTACAAAGGAATTCCACCCAGGGACATGGGGATTCCCAGAGATAATTGTCCGTCAACCAACCATTAGCCAAACAGACACTAATGAGCCTTGCATTTCTATACCCAGAAACTAACCATTCAATTACACAAATTTACATATACCCCCCTACAAAGGTTCACAGCATATAAACCCCAGACACACTCCTACCCAACCATTCTCTGAAGATGCCAGCCACAGATGCAGGCGAAATGTCAGAAAGAAACTATTCCAGAATATGGCCTCACATCCCGGAAAAAAACCAAGGAAAATCTATGGATACCATCCGTGAAAGTCTTCAACTTCACACAGATCTTTATTTGTTTGAAAATCACACATTGTACACAGATAATCAGTAGCGTCTCCTTTGGTAGTTGGTGGGTCATTTACTATTAGGTGCAGAGGTTAGAAACATGACTACAACTTTCAGAACCCACCAGCTAGCATGGCTAGTATCCATGCTGGTTGGGGAGTCTGAGAGTTATAGATCCCAATGTCATTTTTCCTTGCTGTGGCTGCTGGTGCCTAACTACTGTTACTAATGCCTTCCTATGCTTCTTTTTAAGTAATGTCTGAAAGGGCTCATCTACACTGGCTGCTTAATTTGGGGCCAGACCAGATCAATCACGATGGTGGCCACATAGCCATACCCAATCCAGTGTGACACTGCACTGCTGTCCACAAGCACCAACCGGGCTGACACTGCATCGGCCCCACTGGCCCATCCCTTGTTGTTGCACTGAAACTGTTTCCTTACTGACCAAGCAGCTCCATGGAAATCCTGTCTGGTGCATCATCACTTCTGCTGAGGGCAGAAACTGGGTGCCCTTGTGATCAATGAGGAGAGGGTAGAGCAACCCCCTTCTTGTTGATCACATGTCCAGGTGCCCATTCGTGCCTGCAGCAGAAGCGATGCTGCTGGCCAGATTCTCACAGGGAGCTGCTTGGCTGGTGAGGCAGTGGCAGCGGCTCTGGTAAGGATCCATCTCCTTCCCAGAACTTCTCAGTACAGGGTAAGAAAGATGGTGCTGCTTTTGCGGTGTGAACTAGTAGATTGGCCAAATTGGACCCAACCCATCTGTCCACATGCCAACAGAACTTGAAGCCATTCCGCGGTTTCCAAGAAAGATCAGACTTCTCCCCAACTTCACTAGTGTGGGGCAAAGTTGGGTTAAGGGCCAAAAACTCTGGATCCTCCCCAGAAGTAGCCATACATTGTCTGGATTGCCAGCACTGGATTTGGGGTGAGTACGGAGTTTTTGGTTCATGTAGATGAGCCCAGAGCTGCTGTCAAACATGTAGCTACAATGTCATAGCTATGCTTAACTCCCTATCCAACCCCTGAAACCCACCTTAAAAGCCAGTCAGCCATCCTGAGAGATGGAGGTCTATGTTGCTGCTGAGTGGGGTGCTTCCAGATGACTTGACCAGTCCCTGCTAAAATTTGGCAAGATCCAGGAAACCTGTTGGTGGAATATATGTTTGTGGCTACTCTGAGGCTTCTCCCTCTTCCTTGTGTCCTTCTTGGCTGCACAACAGCAGCTGGGAGGGGCCCTGGATGCACCTCCATTTCTCTTGCCTTCACATCTGGGAAAGAAAAAACAACCTCTGTCCCTGTGTAAGGCTGCTCCTTCTTCTTCAGGTGCTGAAGGACAACCAGAATGCACCCAGGCTCACCCCTGCAGCCTAACAATAACAAGGGTGGTGGTGGAGATGCATTCTGGAGCCCCCCAGATGATGTCACATGCCCAGAGCAAGTGTAATTTGGAAGGAGGTACAGAATACTTCCTTCCACAATTTCCACCCAAAGTGCAGATGGTTCCATAACCAAGGGTTTAGCCTATGTAAGTATCTAAAAGGATTCTAGCCACATTGTTCTTTAAAACACAATTTATCATTTATCAGATGAAGTTGTCCAAAAGGTTAGTTCTTCTGTTAAATATATTAAAACCTACTATGGACTAGGTTGAGAACTGGACTTTGTAATAAATATGGGGTGGCCTCCTGTGATGAGATCCTAAGTTGGGCTTAGAAACTTGTAAGGACTCACTGTTTATAGTCATGAATGACTGAACATGACCACAAAAACATATTCTTGCAGTCTGGCAGCACCCTGACTGAAGCATTTCTGGGGTGCTGAAGATCTGGGGAATGATCTCTGCAGCTCTTTCCTGGCCACAGGGGATGGATGCCTTGAGACAAATGCTTCAGAAACCCTTTGGTCACGGTGCTGCCAGGCTGCCAAGGTAGGCTTAGGGGGGTGGCATCATCAGGTGTCACTACAATGATGGAGCCCTGTCATGGTAGTCACATTGATGATGCAGGATTTTGGTCGTGGTTGGCTCACACCACTGGCACGTGTTTTGACATCTGAAGACACACATTTTTAATTGCCTGAGGCAATAGAATCAATAACTGAGGAAATAAAATTATATGAAATGATGGAAGCAGATAAATTGACACATTTAAAGAGAGACCAAACAATAGATCAATTTTAAAAAGAGTGGAAAGATGTGATTAACTATCTAGAAAAGAAAGGGGGCAAAACTGAGATTAAAGGAATATATTAAATAAGCCAAAGTGAAGTAAAGTCAAAGTATTGAGTAATAAAAGGTATAGATAATAGAGTCATATGTAGAGAGAAATGAAGTTAAGTGGAGGATAGGATAAAAGAAGGGAGGAGAGACTTATCTGAATACATAATAATATTCACCTTAGATGAAAAGTAGGAAGCCATACAATCTATAAATGTTTGTGTTTTGTTTTAAGATTGGATGGATGTATTTAAATATTGTTGAAGTAAGTTTTGGTTTTTTGTATAATGCTTTATTCATTCTATTTTATGTTTTGTAATTCTGTTTGGTAGATTTGTTCTGTCTATGTGGAGATATATATCAAAATAACTATTAATAAACAGAATTTTTAAAAAAATAACTGAGGAAATGCAGGGACAGTAAATTAATATTTTGATGTGAATGACGTCTCTCCATGTAGATACATGCTTTTCCCCCACAGTATGTGGCAATATGGTGTGGCAAGGAATTTCTTAGCTGCAAATATAGTCAGATGCAATAACCATCTAAGATTTAGCAACACTTCCATTCAGCTCTATGTAAGCTAAAACTTGCATATTCTCTCTCTGGCTTTTCTTCGCAAACGAAGATTCAGGAAGGACTCACAAGTATCCATTCAGACGTCTGTAAAACTTGCATATTACAGACGTCTGAATGGATATTCATTTGGATTTCTCTCTACCCTACAATGTTTGCCTTCCTCACTTCTTAATTTTTGACTATGCTGCAAAAACCTTTCTATTCTGGAGAGCTTCAGGACATTTTGTTTGTTATTTTATATTCCAACTGGTTTATTTTTGCCATTCATCTCTGCTGTTCTGAATACTATTATGATTATGGTTATTTTTACTGTATCTGATCATTACATGTGTACTTTGATTCTGTGTTGTTTTTATATTTCTCTCTAGCTTTTCTTCGCAAACGAAGATTCAGGAAGGACTCATCCTGCGCTTTTTGCAAACACGCTGATGACTAAAAAGTCCAATCCAAGATAAACAAGTCCGGTTGCAGAAAGCACATGTTCAGCAGTTCACCTACCTGGGAAGCATCATCTCCTCAGATGCCAAGATTGACAAAGAGATCGATCACAGATTAGCAAAGGCATATAGTGCATTTGGAAGACTTCACAAAAGAGTCTGGAGCAATAAACACCTGAGGCAAAGCACAAAAATCAGTGTGTATAGAGCCATTGTACTGTCTATCCTCCTTTATGGATCTGAAACATGGGTCACCTATCGCCACCACCTACAACTCCTTGAACGCTTTCATCTGTGCTGTCTACGCACAATCCTAAATATACACTGGACTGACTATGTGATGAATGTTGCTGTCCTTGAGCAAGCAGGAATCACCAGCATTGAGGCCTTGATATTGAGAACACAGCTGTGCTGGGCAGGGCACATTTCTAGGATAGAGGACCATCGCCTCCCCAAAATACTACTCTACGGTGAACTCGCCATGGGTCAGCATAAGAGGGGCGCTCCAAAAAAACGATACAAAGACTCCCTGAAACAACATTATATTTAGAAACTTTGGGTGTTCAGCTTCTTTGGATGTTCATTGTGAAGAAGACAGGAAGTGAATTCATGTTTATTCGTGTTTTAGAATAAATATTAAAACATTTTATATCACCTAGTCTCCTTGGCCACTAAAGTGTCTGTGCTAATGTCAAGAATCTTTTATACTCCCAGTAAAAATTTCAGTTCATTTTGGTGGGCTTATCAATATACACGCACCTTTGCTCTTTTCCTATTTAAACAACTGGTGGAGGGAGAAGGCAAATGCTACAGAATGCTTGGCTTTTCATTAACATTCAAGATGATTGATTCTATCCTTTCTCTGGCCACAAATAAGCTACCTACAGCCCTCCCACAGTGTCTCTCCCTGACTGCCCCTCCTTCTCCAGAGGGGTTATAAACTTCATAAGAACTACTATGCCTGCCCAGTTCCCTAAGCAAGACGTTAAGCACAGGTGAAAGAAAACATTTAGTTCACAAATTCCTTTTGGCAAGTGATTACAAACATTTTGACAACATGGATCCATTGCAAAAGGCCAAGCTGATGGGGGAGAAAACTCAATCTGGGAAGAAAACTAAACCGGGACTACTTGAGGTAATAGCGATTACAAGATACCTTTCCGGACTTTCAGACTGGGATTTATGTGCTATACCTGAAGTAGGTGAGGACTCTTTGCAGTACAAGCCTATCCATATTTACTTAGAAGTAAAACTTCTGTGTTCAATGTGGCTGACTCTCAGGTGAGTGGGTAGAAAACTGCAGCCTTAATTAGTTACTGAGATTTTTCATATTAAAGAAGATGGTGAATGAAAACAACAATTTCATAATTACAAGGGGAAATGTTTGGTATAGTGTAGAATTTCTGTTTTTGTCTCCAAGACCCAGCAAATCAAGCCTTTCCTTGTCTGTATCAAGCATGCTTTTTTCTGACAATTCTCCATCAGTAGGTTTTTGGTGGTTTTTTTCCAGCTGTGAGGCTGTGTTCTAGAAGAATTTATTCCTAGATTTTATTCCTTATTCCTAGGAATAAACTCTTCTAGAACATGGCCTCACAGCCTGGAAAAAAACCACCAAAAACCTATGGATGCCAGCCGCGAAAACCTTTGACTTCACAATTCTCCATCAGCTTGACGCATTTGTGGATATTTTCATGAAACCTAATTCTGAAGAATATGCTTACCTCTTTTGCTTGACAAATCCAAAATGTGATGTTGATGGATCAGCAACATTTTAGATAATTCATTTTGATTTAAGAACCAAACAGCTCACTGAGATTTGCCAAGTGAACAAACTTACTCCAGTAAACCACATTCAGTGCTTGGGCTTAATCCAATATGTATGTCCCTTTCTGACATCTCGGCCCATATCCTAAACATATATTGGCAATGCATCTCATGGAGTTCAGTCACAATTTGGACCAAGCCAAACTCCTGTGACTTTTGATTGTGATTGTGATTATTTTACTTTAAAGAACTTTGGTTTGCGCTGCATGAATTGCAACAGCTGGAGGATTGTTGCTGGAGGAGAGGACCTTTGACATTTGCTGCAGTGTCATTTCCCCAGTATTAAACCCTTCCAAACTGCTACCAGTCTGGCAGGAAAGAAGATGGTATTGTGGCACTAACAGTAGCTTGAGTAGAGGATTTAGATTAGGAAAATCATACAGGGCAGAGGATTAAACACCCTCTTTCTCTGTACTACTGCACTGTTGGTTTGGGGAGAATGGGCATACTTCAAATTAAAGATGTAGGCTGGCATTCTGCTTGGGACGTACATCTTCGGAAATAGCTTTACTTGTGCACAGAACTGAATTGTGTAATTTCACGATGTCCATCTTCACCTAGGGGCTCCCATGATGTTACAAAATATGGGCATCTGTTGCACAATGCTGGCTAGTAAAGTGACAGATTTGCCATGGCCAATGGGCATTGGGGCACTCCCCAGTGCTCATCTGGATACTGGCTAGGAAGTGTCAAAGTGCAACAGGAGTGTCTGATGTGCATCCGAGCACTCTTGCCGGTGCTTGGATGCATAGCTTTGCAATTCAGTAACAGGTCTTCACAATCTTTCTACAACATAGCTACAGATTTGTAAAGATATAAAATGTAGGCTGTGTTTTACAATCTCAGCCATTGGCAACTCCAACCACAGCTCTTCAACATACTGTGTATTTTGACCCTTAAGGCTGGTTATCTCTTTTGACTATTTAAACCATGGGGAAATATTACGCACAAATACTAAAAGCTTCTGAATGAAGCTGTGAGTTATTGCCCTGCCTCATCCACAGAGTGAGGTCCAGATGTCATTGAAGACTTCCATTTGTAAACCTCCCATGCTTTCCCACTCTTTGTGTCTTCACACATGGACATAAAAATGCTTAATAAAGTAGAAATGATGGAATAACTGCAGGCGGCACTGACAGCCACTGTCTGAAGGTACTATCAGGCAATCAGAAAGAGAGTTCAAGAAGAATGATGGTCATTTATCACATTATATATGTTAATTGGTTTAGATAGCACCAGGATGCTTATGCTACTTCAAATGTTAATTGACTTATCCGGTACTGGGATGTCTGCATTACAAGCACCAATGGCTTTGTGATTGTGCCTTCAAGTTGCCTGTCAACTCATGGCAAACCCATGAATTTCATGGAGTTTTCTTAGGCAAGGAATACTCAGAGGTGGTCTTACCAGTTCCTTCCTCTGAAATATAGCCTACAGCACCTGGTATCCGTTGATGGGTTTCATGCAAGTATTAACCAGGGCTGACCCTGTTTAGCTCCCGAGATCAGATGGGATCCGGTGCCTTCAGGTGGCATTTGTTAAATAATGTAATAGTCACCCCCACACTCTGTACTTTCTGCATTTCAATTTTCTCTGACCTTGCTATTGACAACCTGTTTGCACCTGTCCACGATATTAATGTGAGATCTAACTATCTATCTATCTATCTATCTGCTTTTATATGCTACAGCACAATTTGTCAGATGCATAAAATATTATCCAGACAAACACTTTTATATATGAACAAGACTGTTTTTATTTATAACAGTATCCAGGAGCCATAATCTTGTGAAACATTCCCGACATTAGCAACCTGTATTGGTGTAGTGGTTTGAGTATGGGGCTATCACTCTGGAGACCAGGGTTCGAATCCCTGCACGGACATGAAAACCCACTGGGTGACCTTGGGCATGTCACACTCTCTCAGCTTCAGAGGAAGGTAATGGCTCCATCCTACAGAATCCTGGGATTTGTAGTTTTGTGAGGCACCAGCACTCTTTGCCAAAACCAAATCCCAGGATTCCAAAGGAAGGGGCTAATGCACTTAAAGTGGTGTCAAACTGCATTATTTCTACAGTACAGATGCATCTCTTATGTCATAAATGAATTAATCTTTAAAACACCATCTAAGACCTCTTTCTAATTAAAGCAGTCTTGTCAATTTGAGTCATGACCAGAGCTTGGACAAATTCCTTGTTTGGATTGCACCTTCCATAATCCCTCATGCTGACTGGGTGATTATGGGAGCAGTAGCTAAACAGTATTTTTTCTAAGCTCTGATCATGTCTCCCATCCCAGAGGTCTGTGATATACTTCATAGAATCATAGAATCATAGAATTGCAGAGTTGGAAGAGACCACGAGGGCCATCCAGTCCAACCCCCCTGCCACGCAGGAAATCACAATCAAAGCATCCCCGACAGATGGCCATCCAGCCTCTGTTTGGGATGCTTTGATTGTGATACTTCAGTGCAGCCATGTTGCTCTTCTTCAAATAGGCTTGAACTTTGCATGGGATGAGCTTCTCACCAAGAGTGAAAAGGTGTCCCTTGTAGGTTAGGAAGCTCAGTGTGTCCAGTCTTGGATCACCCACCTGCAAAGGGGAGAACCCTGGATCAGGAACTGGTCACTATTTGGACTCCATTGGACTGGGGGCTGTCTGTAAAGTGTCTCACCTTAAAGTCTCTCCCCCATCCCTAACCAGTATGTGCATTTCTCATCACTGTACAAAAAACAACCAGTCTTGCAAGCCACAACCACCTAGCACCAGAGCTTGGCAATGTTAATTTTGTGGAGTACTACTCCCAAAGTCCCCCAACCAGAGTGGCCTGTGACTACGCTGTTGGATAGATTGTGAGATTTGCAGTAAACAAAAGTAACTTTTCTGAAACTCTACCCTTCACACACAGAACTTTTAATATTTTCAGTGCCTTGACACATGTATTGGTATGCATATGTATACCTAATGATGTGTAATGCATAGTGAAGAACAGAAGAAAGGAGAGATTTGGGTTATATCAAGACCAGCCCTACAATTGGGCAGAGTGAAGTTGAAGTCATGGGCAACATATTTTTGGTGTCATAAAAGGTCAGCAGATTCTTGGCTACATGGTGGTTATATTATGTTTACTGCCAGGGACAGGGGAAACTGATTGTACGATTTTCTGTCACTGGTGCCAAAATAACTTCTTTGGCTTTTGGGAGCACTGTGCATCTCTACTTCATGGATAAATAGTGTTGTTTGCTACCCTGCCTGAGGCAGCAGTTTATCAGACTGGCCCTGTGTAATATGCAAGCAAAAGGAAATCAAAGAGTTAGAAAATAAACTTGCACATGGAAACGAACTACCGGTAAAAATCTTGCATGGCCTTCATTTCTTGGGACATCTCATATGTTCTTCTTTCTCCAGAATGTTTTATTCCTTTCTCTCATTTGCTCTGTAAAACCCTGCCCAGAATTTTAGTACTTTCAGTAATCATATGCTTGGTCACAGACAGGGACCCTCAGCTAATGGTAGTCAGTGCTGAAGATCACCTTGCCATTGTTTTGATGCTATTTGCAATGGACCTCAGGACATTTGCACCCATTTGCGGGGGTGGGGGAGTAAATGAGTGAGTTTGATTTGAATCTGGGAGTTGCTCCAAGGATTTCTGAACAGAATCAGTTCAGGACTGTATAGAGATGATATTGCAATTGTTGATGCTGTCATGTAACTAAATTTACGAGAATTTATCTGAATCCCTAAAATAATCCCTGAATATTTGCAATTGAAGAGATGACAACATACATACTACGGCTGTGATCCTATGCATACATACCTGGGAATAAGGCCCATTTTAACACAGTGGGACTTACTTCTGAATAAATATGCATGAGATCGCACTACATGATGTTTAATTTCTATAGTGAGCTGAGATGGGATCTAAAGCCTGGAAAACATGGCCAGAATCATGCTGATGACATACACATGTGTAAGTTGTGCTATGCACACGGAGTGACTTTTTTTTGACAACACAGAATGAACATTTCCAGCTGATGGAGACAGGAGCAGAATTCCACATCTGGAACTATTTTAGATGTGCTATAATACAGAGTGTCAGTAGGCATCATGCATTATATATTGCCACTGTGTATGTATGTTGTGCAATGAGGTGACAGCTCTGCATATTTGCTATTGCTTGTATCATGGTATTCATACAATATCATGATGGTATTCAGTAGAGTGCATGTACCGCTAGTGTAGCATAACTCAGCTGGCAGATATTCATGCTATGCTGAGACAATGTAGGATCTCAGCCAAAGACTACCTACTGATATTAGAAATGTTGGCTGGAATCCTATTGGGCAGTTATGATGGTGTAACTACTGTAGTTATCGAACTACACAGTGAATTCTGGCCACTTTCTGGGAAGTAGCTGCTGCAATCAATGCAATCGATGGAGGTCTATTCCCCTGTTGCTTGGGAAGCAGCTGACTAATGTTCCTGCAGGGCTCCAGCTTGACTCAGACTTCCATCCTTCCGCAGGTTGGTAAAATGAGTAACCAGCTTGTGGGGACAATTAGCTGACACATTGTAAAGGGAGTGCATAAGCACCATAAAGTGGTATAGAAATACAGATGCTATTGCTATTGCTATCTGTTCCCTAAACTAGGGGCTACATAGGGACTGTGATTCTTGCCAATAGTAAGTATTATCCATCAGTTTAATCTCGTCTTAAAAATACATGTAGGGCAACATTGATGTGGTGTTTCATCAGGGCCAATTTCCAGAAGGCTGGGGTTTGGGCTTTTGTGTGAAAGAATTGTAAGTTGTCATTTGGTACTAAAGTCAAATACCTGTATTCATCCTAGGCTGAGAGGCACCTTGTCTCTTCATTCAAAGTATGTGCCTGTTCCCCCAAACAGTACTTGGCACCAGTTGGGTCGAGTTGATGGACCTCAGGGTTAAAAAAAAATGAAGAAGTATTAAATCCAGGAATCTTAACGTTTGCTCTCTTTAGGATGAAAGTCCATGAAAGTGTCTGCCATAATGAATTTATTAGCCTTTAAGGGTTTTTTTTATAGAGGCCGGGGTGCTAGAAAATAAGAGTTTGTTGTTTCTGACTTATGGCCACCCTAAAGGCAAACCTTTCATAGGGTTTTCGTGGCAAGATTTGTTCATACAGGATTTGCCTATGCCTTCTTCTGAGGCTGAGAGAATGTGACTTGCCCAAGATCACTCACTGAGTTTCTATGGCTGAGCAGGGTTCGAACCCTGGTCTCCAGAGTCCTGGTCCAACACTCAAACCACTATACCATGCTAGCTCTCCTGTTATAGAAAGTTGCTTGGCATACTACTCATGGAGCAGAGCTTGGGAAGCTACTTTTTAAAATAATTACTTATAGTTATAATTTCAAAGCCTCAATGCTAGTCATTTACAGTCATAGGCTGCCATTATGTATTGCAGTTAAGGATCCATAACTGCTCTGTATTCAGTAAGACTACTTAGTCTTACTGTAAAACTATGTAAACGCCCCTGCCCAGCCCACCTTGACAACTAGCAGCCCCATTGGGTGAAAGTGGTCTTTGCAGTTGCCGATTGGGACACAAGAAGACATTTCCATGCCCCTACCACCAGCAAGTGAGGCTATGACAATCAGAATCAGGATCCCATCACAATTCCTCATCTCAGCCTTGCTCGCTGCACTCTGATTGGCAGTTGAACAGACTTCCTTCGCTTGAAGTGGCTTCTGGCTGTTAAGTCGAGCTTGCAGGATTTGGTCAGGAGACATTACTTAGCTATGCATCTACAACCAAGTAGCCAATGTAGAATATTGGGGATAATTATTTAGGTTTAAAAGATCACACCCATTTTTGAATGTGATTAAAGTAATGACATTTAGCTACTTTTTAAAATTGCAAATACTAAGAACAGCTGGTCTGTGGTACAAAGCACACCATCTTCCTGTCCACCTTGCCATCACCTTAACACCTGCAGCACAGTTTTACCTGCCCTTACACCCCCACCCCTACAATAATTCATAAACTGACAGTAATGCATTAATTGGTATGAGTTCATAGATATGGCACTAAACAACAGTTCAAGTGGGTCCCAGTTGACAAGGGTCTCTTCAGGAAGGTTCATGTAAAGGTCACCCAGAGACCTAATAGAAGTTATCTTGGAAAATTCCCCAAACTCAGACATGCCCAGGACTGGTTACGCGGACGCCCCCATTAGACAAGCTGTTAGGGAGGAATGTGCTAATCCACCCTGGACACACACAACCATGAGACATACTCAAAAACAAACAAGAGATTGGACAACCCATTACTCTGTAAAGGTCTCCCTTCACACCTTTCCCAACCATCAGCCTTAATGTGCCAACCATTAACAGTAGTTAACGAAGCCAGAGCATCCATTGTCCAAGCTCTGGGAAACTCACTCAGACATTGCTCTCCACTCAAAGCACCCCTTAAAGGAACAATATTGAGTATAAATATTACCCCAAAACACAACCAAAGTGTGCGCAGCTCCATACACCTTGTTACTCTGTCAGTCTTCTGTGTGACCCTCAGATTCAAGCTTGGGTATTCTTTTGCTGCATGAACCTCTGCTCTTTGGACAGGTAATTATATCCTATCATCCCCTGAATCTATTCTTCTATCCCAATACTTCCTCCTAATTCTTCACCAGCCTTGTGTGATAGCTTGTGGGAGTGAGGACTTTATCACACACACAAAATATATTTCACATAATACATAAATGTGAATTGTGCAGATTAGACGATGTTGCCCTTTTGAATTTTTGTACTGACCATAAGCCGTACTTTTTTATTGATGGCCCAAGCCGTCAGTAGATCAGCCATGGTGATATTTTGCCAGCATTGCCAGTGTATGAAACCTTGCACCAATGTCCTCTCATCATTCCCCCATCAATGGCTGGTCTGTCCAGAACACTTCCGGGTGAGATTGCAACATCCAGGTAGGTGACTCACTTTTTATAACCCTCCCTAGTTTACTTGGGACTTTTTTTAGTGTGTTTATGTGCTTTTAAAAACTTTTACTTATTTTTTGTTTTTATTTTTGCTTTTATTTTTGAATTTTCCACACTATGTATTCTCGTGAGACTACACAGGATTTCAATAGAGGAAGTGAACAGAGCTCCATTCACTCCTCATTCATTACCAGTAAGCCTTTTACTGGGATGGAAGGTAAGTGTGGCATGGGGAGTTCTTTTGCTGGCATAAAAATGGCAATGGATATGCCGGCAAAAGAATGTGGTTTAGGAGTGGTGGTCTGATAAAGTCCTGAGTGCATGTGTGAATGCTTCTATGATTATTTTCAAATATTTTTTTTTATTTCATTTCAGCTTGTAATCTCCTCAGTTAGCACTGGTATAAACAGGTGCAAAGATCCTGCCAGTTATTCCTCAATATAATATCATAATTCAAAGGTCACGAGTGGGTCCCACAGACCCACCGGTAATTCAGGTAACAACAACACAAGGCAGCACCTTGAGTCACAATACGAGCCAGCACTTGAACCATGTGATATTCTTCCTCCACCATTTAGTGAGGCCACACCAACATTAGAAGCCACTTTTTAAAATTCCAGTTATACTGAAAAAGGAGCAGAGGTATTATCTCCTGTTAAGTTAATGATCATAATGGAATACAGTTATACTTTGGTTATAGAAAAAAAGAATTAATTGCAAGTCTTCCCCGGTAAAACCATAGATTGCCCCTGGTTACAAGTCACTCACTACAGTTGTCCCTTCATATTTGTTGGGGTTTGGTTCCAGGACTCCCCGTGGATACCAAAATCTGTGAATACTCAAGTCCCATTATATGCAATGGCATAGCAAAATGCTATGTCCCTTATATAAGTGTCCCTTATATAAGATGGCAAAATCAAGGTTTGCTTTTGGGATTATTATTTTTTAAAGAATATTTTCAAACCATGAATACTTAAATCTGTGGATACCAAATCCACGGATACAGAGGGACAACTGTATTTGTTTTTCACTACTTCCAAACTTTGTCATGACAACCTTGGAATTGTTTATGATGATGCAGGCTAGGAATCTTTACCTCAGAACTCTAAGCACCTCAACAGCCGACATTTCTGTGGATTCTGTGGGAGAATCCCAACGGTAGGAGGATGGCAGTTACAGAGGTATAAAACTGATATTAGTTTTTATTATACATAAGAGTCTTAATGCTATTACAGTCTCATTTTTACCTCTAATGTATGCTTTCTGGAAAGTGTTTTTATTATCTTGAAGTCTTCCATGATCCTACAGCAGCTGACTGGCCCCTCATTTCTCTCAGATGAGATGTAATGGCGGAAAGAGGGGAGCCTGAAAGAAAACAGCTAAACTGGCTTTTCTCTTTCCCATACCTCTTCCCAGGCTGAATTATTTGTACTAAACTCTTTGCCCCCAATGGCCAGTAGAGTGACTAGATTTTTATTCAGAGACAGCAAATTTCCTTTTAAAGGCTCAAAAGCACAGAGAGACAGAGGTAATCTTTGTACACATTTTGGCTCACTTTTAAACCTCTCAGATTTTAGATCAACAAGCCATTCTCCACTGCAGAGGGGGAAAACAAGTCAAATATCTGCACCATTTTCATGATTAAATGTTGTTGTGGTTGTGTGCCTTATGTCATTAAGGCTTTTTGTTAGCTGTTTTTTTGTTGCCCCAGACTAGTACAGGTGCTCCTCTGGAAACAGAACATACTGTTGTTTTTAAAAAGAGCTTTGAAATGCTTTGTTTTTACCACAGCCCCCAGTATCCCCCAGCCAGCATTGTTAGCATGGTCAGATTCTGGGAGTTATAGTCCAAAAAAGCACCTGTTCTCCAGTCTCTTTTTGTGCTACTAGCATTGGTGATCATTGACATAATTGCAAGTGAGGCAGTAACCACAGATGGCAGATACTAGAGGGTGGGGAAGCAGGTCCCCATCATTTACTTTGTGACCTTTAAGCTGGCCTAGCTCATTCTCATTCAGCTCCATCAACTGTCATGGAACTTACTAGCATTAGCTCCAACTGTCAGTCCAGTGGATTCTGTGCATGAACTGCATGGAGGATCACCATCTTGTCCCTTGCTCAGGCAGCAAAATACCCTGGGACAAGTTGTCACACATCTTGTGGTAGAAAAGCTGATAGTTATAACTATTAATCAATAATTAACAATATTAATAGCAATTAATAAATAATTAATAAAATCGGATCTGAGGCAGCTCACAGCATAGATTAAAACAATATTTGTGTTGTGTAAAGAATTACTTCACCACATAATGATCTATGTACTATGGTTTATTAGACTGAGGGCTAAACCACATTCTAAGTTAAATATGGAGCATGTACAGTAGTTTAACATCCCTCTCTATTTTGACCTTAGAGTAAAAGCACACATGACCTTGACCTGGATTGGGACCAGCATACAGGGATGAGGGAGATTTGTATCTCCCCACACCAACTGGTTTCTATTTCAAAATTTCCACAGGCCAACAAGGGGACCAAAAACAGAGAAAACTCTATTGGGGTCACCTGGGTTTTTTTCTTTTTCTTTTGTAGCCTGTGTGGGGGAGTGAATTTGAAAAAGAAACAGTTGCAGACAATGTTACCAGCCCCCACCAGGGACCCTTTAGTACTAGTAAACTAAAGGGCATTCTTATCCAGTTTGCAGATGACACCAAATTAGGAGGGGTAGCTAATACCCCAGAGGACAGGATCAGAATTCAACATGACCTTAACAAATTAGAAAGCTGGGCCAAAATGAACTACAGTAAATGAATTTCAACAGGGATACTACACTTGGGCAGTAAAAATGAAAAGCACAGATATAGGATGGGTGACACCTGGCTTGATGGCAGTACATGCGAAAGGGACCACAAGCTGAACATGAGTCAGCAGTGTGATACTGCAGCTAAAAAAGCCAATGCAATTCTAGGCTGCATCAACAGGAATATTGTGTCTAGATTAAGGTAAGTAATAGTGCCACTCTATTCTGCTTTGGTCAGACCTCACCTGGAATACTGTGTCCAGTTCTGGGTGCCACAATTCAAGAAGGATATTGACAAGCTGGAATGTGTCCAGAGGCGGGGAACCAAAATGGTGGGAGGTCTGGAAGCCATGCCCTATGAGGAGCGGCTTAGGGAGTTGGGTATGTTTAGTCTGGAGAAGAGAGGGTTGAGAGGGGACATGATACCCATGTTTAAATATTTGAAGGGATGCCATACTGAGGATGGGGCAAGCTTGTTTTCTGCTGCTCCAGAGACTAGGACACATAACAATGGATTCAAACTACTGTACAGGAAAAGAGATTCCACCTAAACATTAGGAGGAACTTCCTGACAGTAAGAGTCATTTAGCAGTGGAGTGCACTGCCTTCTTTGGAGGTTTTTGGAGGCTGGATGGCCATCTGTCAGGAATGTTTTGATTGTGTATTCCTGCAGGGCAGGGGGCTGGACTAGATGGCCCTTGTGGTCTCTTCCAGCTCTATGATTCTATGATTTGTCTACACAGTTATAGTGCTAGGATTCCCTTTAAAAGCTATGGCTGCACCTTATGGAATCCTGGGGTTTGGGGTCTGTAGTTTGGTGAGGCACTGGAGCTATCTAGCTGAGAATTCTAAATACCCAACCCTATACTACAATTCCAGCTTTCCATAGGATGTTGACATGGCAGCTAAAAGTGCAATCATAGTGCTATAACTGTGTAGTGTGAAAGGGCCCAAGGTGTTGGGAATGAGAATCAGAAGGGCAGATTTCCTCCCCTAGCCCTACAGAACTCTGAGAGACAGATCATGTCAAGGGGTATGGTTCAATTTGACAGCAAGGGTAGGCCATGTCTCATTACATCACTGGAAACTGACTTTAATTTGGGATGCTATGGTAGAAAAAGCCAGCATGGTATAGTGCTTTGAGTGTTGGACTATGACTCTAGACACCAGGGTTTGGATCCCCGCTTGGCCATGGAAACCCACTGGGCAGTTACAGAGGAAGGCAAAGGCAAAGCCTCTCTGGACAAATCTTGTCAAGAAAATCCTGTGATAGGGTCAGAAAGAACTTGAAGGCACATAAAAACAACAGCATGATACAGATGAATCCTTGACCAAGCTATGTGACTTGGAGAAGCTCAGTTATGAGATGGCTTCACCCTTGCTAAGTCCTCACTGATCAGAGAAATCACAGTATGGTAAAAAACCTCAAATGAGGCATTTATTGTTATTATTATTATTATTATTATTATTATTAATTCATATCCCACCTTTCTCCCAATATAGGTACTCAAGGTGGCTAACAATGAATCTAAAACAATACCCATATCGTTAAAAATATAAATATAAATATGAAATTGTAAAAAACAGATTAAACAATTTACAGTGTTAAAACATTTAAAACATTAAAAATATTAAAATGCAATAAAACTACAGTATATAAACCTTAAAAACTAAACTACACAGCACATACAAGCCCAGACCCCATCAGGCTGTGAATGCTATGAAGTGGAAGGAATACTCTTTGAGATGCAAGGCTCAGTTGGAAGATGGTATCACTTCCCCTGAGCCTTTCCTGAATTAGAAAATGAGGGAGTAGGAGTGAATAGGGGCTAGGAATTCTATTGCTATCTCTGATCACTGGTCATTGATAACAGCAGGATTCCTTTGTGTACAGTAGGTCCTCTGTATCTACAGATTTGGCATCCACAGATTCCATCACCCACAGCTTGAAAATACCCCCCCAATCCAAGAAGCAAACCTTGATTTTGCCATTTTATATAAGGGACACCATTTTACTATGACATTATAATGGGACTTGAGTATCCGCAGATTTTGGTATCCATGGGGGGTTCTGGAACCAAACCCCAGCAGATACCAAGGGCCTACTGTACTTTCCCTGTTGGGTAATTCCACTGTTATCTTTAATCAGCAAGGTTCTCTCAGACACTGCTTGGCCCCCAATAGGAAAGGTTCATGGTGAGTAGAGGAATCTTCTAGCACCAGGGCGTGGAGCTTTTGAAGGGGCTTCTTCATAACCTTCAGGGATTGGATGGAGAGCCTTTGGAGGCTGGATGATCCCTGCCTCGACATACATTGCATTTTTTTTTTTAAAAGGCATATTGAACAAAACATGAATACATTTTCCTTTCTCATTTGAATGTTGCATTGAGCTGATATGAAGCTGTGATGGTCATGTAGATTTCATCATTGTCACAATTAGGCATCCTGTTGTCTATTGAGATTTCCTTTCTTAACACATAGCATCAAGTATACATTCATTTTCTAGTTATCAGTTCTGAAAACAGAAGGGATCCACCAAAATAATAAGAAGGCAACAATCATACAACCAAAACAAATCAGTTCATAAACTAATCAACACATAGAGATAGAAGGGGTCCCTTCTAGGCCATAGAGGCCAACTAGTCCAACTCCCTGTCAGTGCAGGAATCTATAGCTAAAGCATCCCTGAAACAGCTGAAAGAATGCATTGGTTAACTCATTAAATGGATGGCTTGGCAGTCAGATTTCAGTTTCCCTTTATTCAAGTTTAATTAGAATCGTCAGTGATCACTGCTATACACAATCTTGGACAGATCTTAGAAAAATGTAATTTTTTAGCTATGCTGGCTGAGAGTTTCTGGGAGTTGTCGTTCAAAATGTAAATTTCCCAAGCTCTGGTTCCTGAATCAGGTGATCATCTGTTCCTTCTATCATGGACAGAAGGAAGAAATAGCTTATTTAAAGGAGGTCCAGACTATTCCCCCACATTTATGTGATAAAAGCACACATGAGGAGGATGCCACCTTGCCCACCAGCTATACTTATTTCTCTTTCTATTTTTGGAACCTAAAAGCATGTGAGAGAGAAAGTAAGACTCAATTACCCCTGTGGTTGAATGTCTCTCTCTCTCTCTCTCTGGCTCTTCTTCACAAACGAAGATTCAGGAAGGACTCATGCCACGCTTTCTGCAAGCGCGCTGATGACTAAAAAGGCCAATCCGAGATAAACAAGTCTGGTTGCAGAAAGCACAGCAGAAGGTCTGCTTGGGTGACGTTTCTGGGTTGTGATTCTTTCTGCGTTGTCGTTTCTCTTCAAGACTTGTTCGGCGTGAGTGCTCAAGTAAGGCTGCAGCATTGTGGATAGTGCGTCTCCATGCCTCCCAATGTGAGGCTAGGGTGGACCATTGTTGGTGATCAATTTGGCTGAGCCTGAGATGTTGTTTCAGGGAGTCCTTGTATCACTTTTTTGAAGCACCCCTCTTACGCTGACCCGTGGCGAGTTCACTGTAGAGTCGAATGTACTTTTCTTAGAATTGCCTATGCTCAATCACTCATGGGCTCCAACTCTTTTAAGGTTGCCAAGACAGGGGGAGATAAAAAATGATGAAATCTAGGAGTTCTGGAAAGAACGATTAGTGATATCCAAAAGAACATGGGAGGTTGTTGCCAGGCTATAAAAGTTTCAGCAGAAGGTAGTATGGATGGGCTCTGCACAGCTAGGAAACCCCATCCCACCCCCCAATTTCATTCTACCTAAGGTTATTACAGACAGGAGTGAAGCTCACACCTATAATAAAAAAGGCTGGCATCATGGAATAGTGAAGGCATAAATTTTAATAGATGACAAGCTCTTGAGCATGACTGGGGCAAGATATGCAAAATACTACCTATGAAACTCAAAGGGAGATGTTGCCTTCAAATGTGGAATAAGGGTGTATTATTGAGACAATATATAAGAAAGGCTGGAAATTTCCAAAATGCATTACTACTTGGTTAAATGATTATTATTGCCATTTCTTCCACAATATTTGAAATCATTTTTTGTTTCCCTCTGTGTAAAACTATAGACACAACATTTTACTGTACCCTCTTGATTATAAATAGGGATGGCTGCCAAAGGATGAAGATGTCTATGGTGATCAACAGGTCATTTCTTGACAAGCTATAGAGTGAAAGAACGCTTTTTGTAGAATGCTGTTACAGGCCAGAGAATATTGTGTTGCCAACTTCTGGACCTGTTCATATAATTTTAAAGGACTAAATTTAAGCTGTTAGCTAATACAGGCAGTTAGATCTGTGTATGTGTAAGTGTGTATGCCAGTCGAGAACTGGGTACAGTACATAGAATCATAGAATCATAGAATTGCAGAGTTGGAAGAGACCACGAGGGCCATCCAGTCCAACCCCCCTGCCACGCAGGAAATCTTGATCAAAGCATCCCCGACAGATGGCCATCCAGCCTCTGTTTAAAGACCTCCAAGGAAGGAGACCCCACCACGCTCTGAGGGAGTGTGTTCCACTGCTGAACAGCTCTTACTGTCAAAAAGTTCCTCCTCATGTTGAGGTGGAATCTCTGTTCCTGGAGCTTGCACCCATTGCTCCATGTTCCAGTCTCTGGAGCAGTCTTCAGTCTCTGGAGCAGCAGAAAACAAGCCTGCTCCATCCTCAGCGTGACATCCCTTCAAATACTTAAACAGGGCTATCATATCGCCTCTTAACCGTCTTTTTTCCAGGCTAAACATACCCAGCTCCCTAAGTCTCTCCTCATAAGGCATCGTTTCCAGACCTTTCACCATTTTAGTTGCCCTTCTCTGGACACGCTCCAATTTGTCAATATCCTTTCTGAATTGTGGTGCCCAGAACTGGACACAGTATTCTAAGTGAGGTCAGTCTGGAGAGAATGCCAGATGCTCTGGAATGTAAACAAGATAAGAAACACCTCCATAAGTGTACACTAGACATCAGATGACACTAGAAAGGAACACTAACACTAGGTGAGGTCGCTATACTAGATGTCACTAGATGACAAGATAAGGATGAGCCATAAGATAAAGAGCATTGTTGATTGGTCAACTGACGAGCTGAATTGGCATAGGAAGAGAATAAAAAGAAGCTGAGAAGTAGAGTTTATCAGGCTGTTCCACAGCCTCCAATGCAGAATGCATTGTTGATAAACAATGACCATCATTCTTGATAGCCTGATATGCTACCCTAAAATGCTGGTTTATGGTAAGGCTAATAAGAATAGATGCACTTAAGTAATTATACACACTGTTCAGATGAGAGCAGAACAGCTGAGAAAGTGTACCTGAATAGGTTATAGACTAATAAATTATGTTGTATGTATACACTATTAAATTATGTTGTATGTATAGACTATTAAATTATGTTGTATGGTGGTGGTGATGGTGATGATAATTGTTATTGTTGTTGTTATTATTATTATTATTACCCACCTCTCCCCCTGGATCGAGGTAGAAAACAACAACAGAATAGCATCTGCTAAAAACGAACATCTATTAAAACGTGTAACTTCAATTTAAAAGAACAAATAAGATAAATATATATTAAAACAATTAATCCATATTTAAAATTCATAGTTTAAAATTCACAATTTAAAAATCATCTGGATAGGTATACCAGAAGAGAGTGATCTTTAATGCTGTTTTAAATTCTGGTAGTGTATTCAGCTATTGAATATCTTCCAGCAGATTGTTCCACAGTCTGGGGGACTGAAGAAAAAGTCCTCTGGATGACAGTTGCCAATCTATGGCTTGTCTATATGAGAAGAAATAATGCACATACCTGCACATTATAGGCAATTCACAACAGCGTCATTTTGTCTCCACAGTGTTTGGGCGAAACCAATAGTTTGTGAAGCTCTCCACTGTGATATTCACATGGCAATGAATCAAGATGGTGGCCCTGTTGTTGTTTTCATATTGGGGGGGGGCAAGGAAGGCAAAGGGGACCCACCAGCGGAGTAGTGTAGCTACCACAAGGAAGAGGAGGGGAGCCACCCATCCTTCATCCATCCCAGTAGCAGGGGCCTCTGATTCAGGCTGCAAAGGGACGGGAGGAGCCGCCTGACCAGTTGCTGGAAGAAGGAAGAGGAGGGTGGCTCTTTGCTGCTTTGGGTCTGAGCTTCTCAGTGGACAGGCAGGAAAGTAAGATCAGGCCAGCCTGGGAAAGATGAAAGAGCCACCCGCCTCTTCCTTCTCTCAGCAGCTGGCCAGGTGGCTCCTCTCATCCCTTTGCAGACAGAATTGGAGGCCACTACCACCGCCAGGATGGGTGAAGGGCAGGTGGCTTTTCACCTCTTCCTCGTGGTGGCTGCCCTTCTTGTCATCTCCGGGTGCTGCGGTTCCCTTTTTAAAGTTTTTAAAAATAAAAGTTTTTAAAAGTGCACAATCGCTAGTGCTTCTGGGTACTTGACAACAATCCTGCACCTGCACACATCCAACCAATCAGATGAAGATTTCCACCCTCTCTGGACTGTGCAATAAATCACATTGGTGTTTGAATGAGCAGGAATGCACATTTCCTTCAGAGCTTTTTTTTAAAAATAGGAAAAGCTGCAAAGGCTTTCTCTCTGGAGTATTTGGAGCCCATCCCCACCTTCACAATATGTTGAATTGCTGCAGGATCCCATTGGGACAAAAGGTATTCTCCTTGCATTTTATGAGGAGTTTTTTCACTGTCTAGACAGCCCCCTAGTCCTGGCTGACTGGAGCAAGTGTACCCTAGAGGACCTGAGTGTACAAGGCAGATTATATGGGAGGAGGCCATCCCATAGATAACCTGGACCCAAACTACGTAGTGCTTTAAAAGTAATAACCAACACTTTGTACCTTTCCTGAAAACTAATTGGTAGCCAGTGGAGTGGTTTTAATATTGGTGTGATGTGCTCACTTCTGGATGTACCAGTGACAAATCTGGCTGCCATGTTTTGAACCAATTGACGTTTCCGAACTTGGTACCAAGGTAGCCCAATGTACAGCACATTGCAAAAGCCCAGTTTTGAGGTTACCAGCATGTGCAATTACCCTCTTTAGGTCCTTCAGCTCTAGGGAGGGGCATACCTGGTGTAACAGCTGAAGCTGGTAGTAAGCACTCCTGGCCATCATATCTATCTGAGCTGTCATTTGCAGGAATGGATCCAGGAGAACTCCCAGGCTGATTATGAGTATGATACAAGGGAAAGAATTCTGTATAAGTGAAAGTCTTTATGAAATGTCTGTATAATGCCTTAGCAGACACTATGGAAAACTATGAAATTATGGAAAACTTGATGATGATGATGATGATGATGATGGATATAAGGTTATGTTAAATAGTTTAGTCATTCTCTGAAGCACAGATGCACTATAGCACTATAACTCTAAAATAAAAATTAAAAATAAAGGACAAGAAGAGAAGCATAGCTGGAATTCAGCATCACACTGACAGATGCATAACCTGGAGTTACACATCCATAACTGATCTATATTTATGGTTCTTGCATAGCTGTGATTGTGAGGCTCTTGCCATGGCGATAACTGCCTCTCCAGACCTACTTCAGCCACACTGAGAGAAGAGATTCTGTTCTGCTGGTGATTGGGGCACATGAGTGGCAGATGTTTCCCCTCTACTCCCACTAGTTAGCAAAGCTGCGACACCAAAGTGTGACAAGAGTCCTGCTTCTGATTGTTGCAGCCTTGCTTGCTGGTGGGAGGGAGGGTGGAAACGTCATCCTCCATGCCCTGATTTCCAGCAGAACAGACCTCCTTCTCTTCGTGGGGCTGATGCTTGGTAAAGTAAGTTTGGTGGGATCAGGCCAAGAAATGCTACTTAGTTGTGCATACATAAGTAAGCAGCCCATGTATTATTCCAGCTGATCTTTTATTTTGTTGATAGATGTAATGGAATGAAAAAGAAACCTGCTTGAGGGTGAGAATAAAACATTGCAGCTGATGCAGGGAATTGCCAGAAAATAGACCAGAATAATAGAGATGTAATTTGTATAGTCAACCACCACCACAAATACTGCAACCTCCACCAACCTCCTGACAAATTTTTCCTATCTGGAGGAGACCTCTATTTCTTCAGTTCTAGGCATGGAAATTGTTGTTTTCCTGAGTCTCTAGTGGACCACCAGTCATGGGTGGTTGGGTGTAGTCATTTTGATGGGTCACACATTGTGTATAGTTTATCTTACACTTATCAAAATCTAGCTCTGGTCAGAAATCCAGAGACATAAAGGATGGGAATCAGGATGATATATGATGGTTGTAAAAAGCCCTGTGGATATACAATTTGCATTAACTCTAGTATTTTCTAGAATCTCCAGGGAACAATTAAACAAATGTATGGAGGCTGGTATCAAGAACAATCCTGATTCCTCTGTCCCTGGGATTTACCAAATGTCTCAGAAGAATTACATTAGCCTGGCAATGAGCGATAGTGTTTCCAGTTAGATACAATCCTCTGTGCCTTGCGTTGTGGTGGTCTGAAGGACCAGATTCTCCCAAACAGGCCTGCCCAGGTTTTGAGAACTTAAGAGAAGCCCTTCTCTTTAGTCCTGCCACCCACAGAGGTACATCTGGTAGGGATACAGTGACCATTCTTGTTGTTCTTCCATCACAATATATATTCAGGAAGACAAATTTTAGCAACTGGTTTCTGAGAAAAGGGGTTTCTGCTACATGGGTGCTGTATTGTTTATTTTTTAATTTAATTGTGTTTTAATCTTTGTGAGCTGCCCTGGGTCCCATTTTTGGGAGAAATAAAGTTAATGAATAGGTTTTCTGTGGGGGTTTTTGGGGTCAGTGAGGCCGTGTTCTGGAAGAGTTTATTTTTGACATTTCGCCTGCATCTGTGGCTGGCATCTTCAGAGGATGGTTGGGTAGCAGTGGTGGTGGTGGTGGGGGGTCCTTGCACATTTCCACCCAGAACATAGTCATCCAAATACACAAATTTACATATCCTCTCCAACAGGGAGGGGCTCACAATATATATACCCCAGACACACTCCTACCCAACCATTCTCTGAAGATGCCAGTCACAGATGCAGGTGAAATGTCAGAAATAAACCCTTCTAGAACACGGCTTCACAGCCTGGAAAAAAAAACCACAGAAAACCTATGGATGCCAGCCGTGAAAGCCTTCAACTTCACAAAATTAATGAAATTATGCAAACAGGGGGAAAAAAGCCATATATGCTCATCCCAACTGTGAAGTCTGGTTTTAGTGGATCTGCAGCTGGGTTGGTCATTATGAACTAGCTTTCTAGTGGAGCCTTATACACCTGTACGCAGAAGGAATACCCAGGGGGTCAATTTTTAATCATGATTTGTTTAAACGCTTAATGGGATACTCATATTATAGCAAGCTGGTGGCTCAGCTTTGATACCTGCTACCTATTTTGTATGTTAATAAAATCATGGAAAATTTTAATGTTAGGTGAAGCAGTTGCCTTATTTTACGCTGTTTGGAGTCACATCTATTTCAGATGTTTTTTAAAAAGGATTCAGATCAGCAGGCTGGGATATAATGCTTATCAGGTCTCTTTCCTTCCTGCTGTTCTCTAACCTCCCCCTGTGATGAGATAACACCATGTGACACTGTATCCTCATTTTTTACCCCTTTCCTAGGATGTCACCGCTACTTTGTTTTTCTCTGTCTTCACTGCTGTGCTGGGCTTTTTCCAGTTTGGATACTGCATTGGAGTTATCAACGCTCCTCAAACGGCAAGTAAAAGTGCTTACTTCTATTGTTTTGATATTGATCACCATATTTTGTACTTGGTCTGGGGTTATGCTGCATCTCTTGACCATCTAAGGCCAAGGAATGACTTTCCAAGGGGTTTAGCCCACTCCAAAGAAAAGCATCTCCATCTTCTCTGCTGCCTTACCACAGGATGTCAAGATGTTCCAGTCCTGTGGGGGACCAAGGTAAAACCACATCTTTTTGATAACCAGAAAAACGCATTAGCAAAAAGACATGGCTTTACTTTGGTTCCCCACAGCACCAGAATCAAAGAACGCCAGAAGAATGCCTGTGTCATGCGGTATGGCAGCAGGGAAGATGCAACATTCCTGCTGCTTTGATGCTTTTCTTCAGAGTACGGTAAGCTCCCAAGTCTTTGCAGAATGATTCACTGTGGCAAATAAGATTAGGCAATACAGTTAGCTCTCTGTATCCACAGATTCCGTATCCATGGCTTGAAGATATTACACACACACACACACACCTAAAAATCAAACTTTGATTTTGATGTTTTATATAAGGGACCATTGTACTATGCCATTGCATATAATGGCACTTGAGTATCCATGGACTGTGGTATCCATGGGGGGTCCTGGGCCCAAACCCCAGTGGATATAAGGGCCCCCTGTACAGTGTAAAATGTATGAAGTTGGCTTAATGCAGGCCAGATTCAGATGTAGTGCCAAATCATAGTTTAGCATTACATGTACAAATCTATTTCACTTAAAGCCTGGAAGTAACATATTACAGATAGTCAGTGTGGAATTATAATTATAATTATTATTATTATTATTATTATTATTCTTTCTTACCCACCTCTCCCTAAGGCTTGAGGCAGGGTACTACATGAGTTAAAATACAATATATAACTAAAATATAAAACCATTTAAACACATAGGCTAAAACTCATAGGATTAGTGGTTTGAGTGTTGGACTACAACTCTGGAGCCCAAGGTTTGAATCTCCACTCAGCCATGGAAACTCACTGGGTGACTGTGGGCAAATCACACTCTCTCAGCCTCAGAGGAAGAGAAAGGTAAACTCCTTTTGAACAATTCTTGCCAAGAGAATCCCATGATAGGTTCACCTTAGGGTCGCCATAAGTCAGAAATGACCTGAAAACACACAACAATAAAACATGTTACAAGTAACAGTGTGGCCTACAACATGTTACTTTTGGGCTGAAAGCATTAGTAGTGTCATTTCTTTTTAAAAGCAATGTAACAACTGGTAACACAATTACTTTTTAGCATTTAAGCAAATGTTTAGTTGATACTCTAAAATGGTTGCTTTAAGAGGGGGCATTTGGTGTGGTTGGGGGCCTTTTCTGTATTTTTAAGAGCACAAAAGGAACACAATAATAATTACAAGTTGCCCCACATATGTGCAAGACCAGTACCCACAGTTTCAGTTATCTGTTTTCTGAAAAAGATGGTCTCTCTAGGCATTTGCTAGGTCCTCCAGCATGATACTATGGGGTTTGCTATTACCTCCGGTTGTTACGTGGTCCTCCCTCCTCTCTGTGCATTCACAGAGAGGGGAAGGAAAGCTCGTGTGTTTGTACAATCTGAGACATACTCTCAAGGGTTCCTCTAGCCTAGAAATCCCTTAGAACTATGTCTCACTTGGGTAGCCACCCCCTCCACTGCTCTTCACTTAAAACCCAGTTCAGTGGGAAACTGGGATAGTTCTTTGGTTAACCAGTGAACTACACACTCTGTTAAGGATTCCCAACCCCCCTTCTCTATCCCCCAGAGAAGAGACAAGATAGCTATGACCTTACAAGGCACATGGATGCAGGCGTGTAGAAAAAGAGAGAAAGCAGTTAGCCGAAATAGTATCATGGAGAGAAAGCCTTCCCTCCAGGTCCCCAACATAAAAGTTACACAGAATAGCATTCAGTCAGAGGATTAAAATAAATCACAAAAATGAACACACTTCTATCTAGACATATTTTCCTAAGCTAAGAATATCCTAACTCACATTTTATGAAATCCATGTTATCAGTCTCTGATGATGTAAATTCAGAGCAGTTCAGAGAGGCCTGCCCTTCAGGCCTCATGGTATCACATATGGCTGTTCTTGATCACTCCTCAGCCATGTGTCTCAGACAAAGGACTACAGAAAACTCAAAACTCCATTAGCCAAATCTGAGTGGCTCTCCAGTCAGGTGATGTGATGTCATGCTTAGGAAATGAGGGTCCACCCTCTGCATTACCTTTTGTCTGGAAAGCGGGAAATGGAAATTTACAGATGATGGGAAATGTAGTTCTTGCAGGTGTGATCTGGTCCCATGATGGAGTTGGAGTCACTCCATCATGACATAAGTATAAGTGGTAAATCTGGGAATGTAGCACACAGGGGGCAGCCTATAATATTATAATGTCACTCTTTTAATAACAAGTAATGTGTTACTTTTAAAAAGTAACATTCTCTGGTTAATGTAGTAGGAGAATCCAAAGAAAATTGTTATACCCTTTTGCCACCATGAGGAGGAGAGCAGTAGCACCTGTTTAAACAGTGCATCATAATATCTGAATTAGGAATTGCATTGGTTTATCTCGGATTGGCCTTTTAGTCATCAGTGCGCTTGCAGAAAGCGCGGGATGAGTCCTTCCCAAATCTTCGTTTGCAAAGAAAAGCCAGAGAGAGATGCTTCCTCTGAACACACAAGAATCATAAATTATAGTTTGAAGTTGGCCTGCTTAGAGGGGGAAAAAAACTATTGACAATTTGTGCTGGGTTAGAAAAATGCTAAATGGTTTATGGAAAATGGAAGCAAATGATTCTTCCTCTCTTCCTCATGGCTGTGCTGGATAACAAGAGAGGATATTTCAAAACTGAAGCTCATTGATGCAACAACAAAGTATGTGTTTAGTGTTATGTTCAGACACAGGCTCACTATGTTGTCTAGTTTTGCTGTAGCACCAGCACCAACAGACTGTGACTCTCTCTGGGTTGTGGTGTGTGTGCATGTGTGTATAATTTTTTTTTAAAAAAAACATATCCCTGAAAATGTAACACACAAATCAGGCATACACATGTTTGGAAGCAAATATACCTATCAGAGAGCCACAGCTGTCTGCAGCTTCCTATTAGAACGTGATAACATAAGACGTGCCATGACTATCTGATCTAGCATTGTGTCCACACAGTGCCCAAGCAGATGCCCATGTGAAGCTCACCAGAAGGACATGAATGCAATTGCACCCTCCATCTTACATCCCCCATAACTGATATATTAGATGTCAGGTATCAGCATTCCTAAACTCATAGAGCACAAGCTTCAGAGTTCATCAGAAAACTATTGCCAGAAATCCAGGAAGCATACAATACAAAGTTGTTGCTGAGACTGAGAGCCTGACAGATACACTCTAAGTTAAAAGCATCTTACAATCAATGAAATCTGGTGGGCTGCATAATTATTGGTTGTTCATCATCCACTGATACAAACATTCCTTAAACATAAAGTTACCATCTTCCCAGCATCTCTAGCCTTGACATTAAATCTGTTAATTGCAGGTGCCTCGTTATCTCCTTTCCCAAGCAAAGCCCAAGCGATTACACATCAATCATTTCACCCCTATACAAACTGCTGCACACTGTAACCAAGGCCAAGGGAAATGAATGAATATAGCAAGAACAGGAGCAAAAGGGACTAATCCTGACATTAGGATTGGAAAGAATATTTGTTATTCATTCCCAGGTCAAAAAAATGGATTCCCAACAGTAAGGAGATCCTGTCAGACCAGCAAGATTCTTGCACAATTTCCCCCAGTATTCAAATGTCCTGAAGTATTGTGGATGAATTATTTTGCATAGAAAACACATTTTTAACACACACAAAAACTGTTTTCTGTGCAGAAAACAGTTTCCTCCACAAGAAAGCCTTTTTGTCTGTTCAGAAAACATTATTTTGCACTAAAAAAAAACTCACATATTTTTCTAAGTAGAATCACTCCTTCACAACACTTTGGACATTTGAATAAGGGGAACATGTTGCAGAGGAATTGGGAAGAAAACTACTGTATTTATTCATCTCTACATGTAAGGATGAAATAGTAAAGGATTTACATCCCTATGATATACAGACGCCTACTTTCACTGATACTGGAAGTGACAAATAGGATCCTGACTGATGGTCATAGATAGCTATAACCTCTACTAATCTGTCCAATCCCCCTTTAAAACTGTTCAAGCCACTAGCCACCACTACATCTTGTAGCAGTGAATCCCACAGTTCAACTGTGCATTATGTGAAGGAGTACAGTTGTCCCTCCACAATCACGGATTTGGCATTCATGGATTTAAGTATTCATGGCTTGAAAATATTCTTTAAAAAATAATAATCCCCAAAGCAAACCTTGATTTTCACATCTTATATAAGGGACACCATTTTGCTATGCCATTGCATATAATGGGACTTGAATTCACTCACAAATTTGCGTATTCACGGGGGGTCCTGGAACCAAACCCCAGTGAATGTGAAGGGACAACTGTACTTCCTTTTGAACCTATACTTCATGCCAAACAAATCCTGATTTGCCACAATGTGCTGTGTGAATAGCCTCTAGTGTTCCAAATTACTTGCTGAGCTGCTTAAGGCAAATGTCATATTAAGTGTGAAGTCAAAGGCTTTCATATTAAGTGTCTGTAAGCTGCTCACGGAGACTCTTTGGCTAATGGATGAGGTTAAGTAGCTTTAAAGCAAGGAATAAAAATAATAAATAAAGACATTTCTAATGCTTTTTCATCACTACAGATCATCATGATCCATTATGCTAAGGTGCTAGGCATTTTAGCTGCAGACCAAGAAAACATTGAGAGGCACCGAAATGATGCGCTGAAAAACCCTACTGTCATAATGCTGTGGTCTTTGTCTGTGGCCATTTTTGCAGTTGGTGCAATGATTTCTTCCTTCACAGTTGGATGGATTGGAGAAAAGATGCCAAGGTGAGGAATAGTCAGATGCAGCTTGAGCTCACAAGTAGCCAGGCAACAACATCTCAAAGGACATGCAAACTGAGGGAGGGGTGATGGTTGTGACAATTTTCATTGGCTAATGGCAGCAATTTCATTATCATCAACATCAGTTTATCACTGTACAGAAATTACTGTGAGGAGGCATCTGCGAAGGCTTTGGGCAGATAAATCAAAACCAAGTAGCCATGCAGACTTAATGATTTTCATGAGATCTATAAAACTACTTCTGTTAAGGACCAGCCACTGTTTATAACATGGAAGTGTTATTTAGACTGGCCTTCAAAGTGAAGGTAAATACTACAAGTGACAAAAGTTTGTGGCCCCAACCGTGTTCTCCAGTCATGTTGTGCTTCCTCATCCTATGAGAAGCATCATGTAGTCCATGTCATTATGTCACCACATTATGCCTTTCCCATGTCCTAGGGAACAAACAGCAGGACCTCAAGCCTATTTGTGAAGTTTTTGGAAGCTCATTGGTGGAGTAGATGCAGAAGGATGGTATAGATGTAGAACTTGGGAAAGGCTGGACTTGATATAGAACTTGGGAAAGCTGCTTTTTAGACTACAGCTCCTAGAATCCCCCACCCAGCATGATCATACTGGCTGGGGAGTTCTGATAATCATAGCCCCAAAAGTCATTTCCCCATGCTCTCATAGATTAATCTTTGGTCTCATCCAGCAAGATTCTTATTATGTTCTTAGACCATTCTCCCAGTGAGAGTGTACCACTTGTTCAGCTCTAGAATCCTCTTTAGTCCTTCATTTCTGCTGGTTTCCTGGATACAGGGAGAATAGCAGGGAGAATAGTCCAAATACTTTCCCTTCCTCCCAGTAACATTCCATCTCCTGCAGTGGTGCAGTGTTCAATAGGAAATGGAGGAATGTGATGACCATCAATACCCATTTGATGGGTAGCCAACCTAAAGATTCCTCCCCACCCCCATGCAGCTGCAACCTATTACATCAAAGGTGGAGAACCTTTGGATGGTCAGATACTTTGGTCTGGAACTCACATTAGACCCACCTTAGATAAGGGTTTGTGGAAGCTGGAGATCCCACAATCTGGGTAACCAAATGTTTCCCACCAAACATTTCCCATGTCCCCCATATATAACCATGCAGATACAGTCTCTGGCTCTATATCTTCTTCCAGCCACTCTGGAGTTATCTTGCAATTTAATCCTTAGCAAACCCTACTAAATGTAATAAGTAAATTCAGTTTCTTCTTCAATTGAATCCTTAGCAAAGCCACTATGAGGCATTGGATGGAGCACATAAAGCCGAGCTGTTAAGCACCATGGCAAACTATTGGGACTGATGCCCTATGTCTCCATGGGGTTAATTGCTAGTGCCCTGTTCTTTTCCCATCCATCTTTACTGTCTCCTGCTCTCCCCCACCATATTGGATTACTGAGCCATTAGATTTACTTAGTAATGGATGAAAAGAATGATGATTAAAAGAAGTAAGGAGCAAAAAACTATGTTGCTGTCCCTTGGGGTTTATAGTACACAGGTGAAGTTTTAAACAAAGGACAGAGGAGATGGGTATGCATGTCAAACAGTGGATCTTAATTAAAGGAGTGCTTTGCATCACTCCAGCAGCAGAAACTAGAAATGTCAATACACTATTATCTAATAGAATATAGACTACACGGCTATACCTACTTGTTTGGGCCAGAGCCTAGAAAAGTTACTTAATGGGATTATAGTCCCCAGATTCCTTGTTGTGGTTTCTGGGAATCGTGGTTCAAAAAAAAAAATTTTTTTTCCAAAACTTGATCTGGAGTAGTATAGTTGGTAAACTACATAGCCCACTCATGAACAATGATGAACAGATTGGGGATGTTAGGAAAATAGGACAACACTAACTGGACCTGGTGTGCCACACACTGTTTAAAAAAATCTCAAAAATGCCCAGTGGACCTCACAACAAACCTGTAAGGTAGGCTGGTAGATCTAAATTCCTTCTCCCGCTTCACAGCATTCCCCAGAATTGCTGAGGGTGACTCGTTCTGTTACCCTGCTACCATTGCTGCCAGTTGACTGCCTGGATCCTATCACAGTGGTGGTAGTGGCATCCCACCGCTGCCACCAGTTGACTGCTTGGATCCCATTGCAGCCCATGACTGATGAGTGGCTGAGGGAGTGAGAGGAGGGAGGGCCCCTTGTGAGGCGGTGATTCAGATTGAGTGGATTGTGAGATGGCAAGAGAATTTGCATGTGAGTGGTTATTGGTTGGGTGTGGGTGGGTATGTTTCCTCAGCAGCCAATCAGCACACTGGGAAAGGCAACATACCCAAGATAATTATATATAGAGAGAGATTCTGCTTCCCACATGCCTTGCTTTCTCAAGCATGATAACTCCCTGGCTTCTTTAGCCATGATCAAGAGAGTTACAGCATCTCCAGCTTTAACCATGGTTAACATTAAACAGATACACTTTTAATCTGGCTTTGCTACTTCTCTTCAAACACCAAAGATGGTCCAGATTAATGTTGTGCTGTAGTGATGGGCCTGTATATGGCATAAGCCTCCTGTCTCAAGTTTTGAAGTACTGTACTGTAGAAAGAAAAAGATACCTAGTTTTCAGATTCTGATGGTATTGGATTACAATGATCTACCCATTTTTAGTTTTTTCTATTGTGGAAGTATCCAAGATCAGAAAAGTTATCTATTTGGACTACAAAGAATAATGTCTCTAATCTCTGGGAAGAGGCTTCACTAGTTTAATATCATCCTACACTGAAGTGAGTAAGACTCAAGGTCTTTTCATAGATGCGGAATTTATCCCCTCTTTTGTTTCAGAATTAGAGCCATGTTGCTTGGAAATATCCTTGCAGTTACTGGGAATGTCTTTCTGGCTGTGGCAAAGTTTGGTCCTTCACATGTCCTTATTGTTATAGGAAGATTATTAACTGGACTGTATTCTGGTAAGCTGAAGCAGGTTCTTAGTAGAAAACTACGTCTCTCTGAATTTCCCCAAATGTTTTGCTGGGAATGCTTAGAACCTTAATTGGTATATGAAATGGCATGAGCAAAAGGAGAAAAGCCTGGTCTCCAAGTGTCCTAGTCTAAGGACTTTTTCGGACAAACAAAAAATAACGCTAGCAGCCTCGCCAGGTTGCGAGGCTGCAGCGCTAGAGGGCGTCCATTTCGCATGACGCCCCTTCCCAGCGGTACTGTTGCGGTACCTCTGGGACATTTGACCGTCATATTTTGCATTTGACCGTCATATTTTACTCACGATCGTTGATTGTGAATAAAATATGATGGTCAAATGCAAAATATGACGGTCAAATGTCCCAGCGGTACCGCAACAGTACCGCTGGGAAGGGGCGTCATGCGAAACGGATGCCCTCTAGTGCTGCAGCCTTGCAACCTGGCGAGGCTGCTAGCGTTATTTTTTGTTTGTCCGAAAAAGTCCTAACACTCAAACCACCATACCGTGGCAGGAAAGGGCAGAAGGAGGTTTTGGTAGGCCTGGCATTCATTTTGGATGCCACTGCCAAGCTCCAGGCCCTACCCTCCCACTATCCAGGGCCTGGCTTTACCAAGCTGCAGCAGGCAACAGGGAAGTCTCCATTTTAAACTTCTTATATTGCCCAATAAACCCTCCAGGTGGGCACTGATGCCAGGCATCTTTTGTAAAGGCCCCTTCAAAATGCCCTGCAAAGTGTTTTGGACCACCCCCCAACATAACAAGCAAAAGTAACAAGTGAACATCGCTCATTGCATGATTCCCCCCCCCCGTTATTTTCAAAAGAAACATCATTGTCCACTTGTTACACAAGTAGCACTGTTGTTTGTAATGTGTTACTTCCAGCCTCTGCGTATGACACAGAGGATGCTGAACCTGGTTAACTTTCAGAAGCAGTATGTTTTCCCATCGCTGTTTATACTGTCAGAGTCTGAAACAAGTTACTTTTTGGACTACAACTCCCAGGATTCACCAGTTAGGATGACCACTGTTCATGTTGGCTGGGCATTCTGGGAGTTTTGTTCCCAAAATAATGATATCCAGGATCTCTGTATCATGGAGGCAGAAAACTGAATTCATGGGACTTTTCTGGATTTTTTAGAGCTTTTAAAAGGCACAGAAGCCCCCATCATTTTGAAATAGGACCCCCCCCGCCGGTAATTTCACTGACTTGTGCCCTCTAACCACCAATTCTGTTTTAAGTACTTATAGAGACAGTAGGGGTAACTGTATATTCTTGTCATTTAGTTGCTATGATTAGATCATTAACTTGTACACATATTTTGCCCAGGACTCGCATGTGGACTTGTTCCTTTGTATGTTGGAGAGGTATCACCTATTGCTCTTCGTGGAGCTCTGGGATCATTGAATCAGCTTGCTGTAGTTATAGGTATTCTCATCAGCCAGGTATGTAAGTTCACGAAGAACTAAGTAACAATGAAGCTCATTTTGCTTTGCAACATGTATGGGACAAGGGCTAAACACAGCACCCATAAGCCCCTGTCCTGAAACTCCAGTTCTTCAGTTTTTCATTGTATCCAGAGTATGCAGAGATTGTAAATGCTACTGTTTAGCGCTCCAGCTCCTAGAATCCCCAGTCACCATTGCTGTAGTTCAAAAATGTATTTTTTTCTAAGACCTGAGTTTGATCTTACTTTGTCCTTACAGTAATTACAGTAATACAGTAATTCCAGTCACGTATGTCTTTAAAACAACACAGAAGCAGTTCTGCAGTGCCTAACATCCTGCTTTGCAACAGCTGCAGAGCTGTTTGGGCTGGAAGTCAACCTGAAGAAAACAGAAGTTCTTTACCAGCCTGCACCACAGGACGAACACCACCATCCCCACATTGCCGTCGGCAAATCTGTGCTCAAGTCCGTTCAGCAGTTTACCTACCTGGGAAGCATCATCTCCTCAGATGCCAAGATTGACAAAGAGATTGATCACAGATTAACAAAGGCATATAGTGCATTTGGAAGACTTTACAAAAGAGTCTGGAGCAATAAACACCTGAGGCAAAGCACAAAAATCAGTGTGTATAGAGCCATTGTACTGTCTCTCCTCCTTTATGGATCTGAAACATGGGTCACCTATCGCCACCACCTATGACTCCTCGAGCGCTTTCATCAGTGCTGTCTACACACAATCCTAAATACACACTGGACTGACTATGTGACGAATGTTGCTGTCCTTGAGCAAGCAGGGATCACCAGCATTGAGGCCATGATATTGAGAACGCAGCTGCGCTGGGCAGGGCACGTTTCTAGGATGGAGGACCATCGCCTCCCAAAAATACTACTCTACGGTGAGCTCCCATGAGTGATTGAGCATAGGCAATTCTAAGAAAAGTACATTCGACTCTACGGTGAACTCGCCACGGGTCAGCGTAAGAGGGGTGCTTCAAAAAAGTGATACAAGGACTCCCTGAAACAACATCTCAGGCTCGGCCAAATTGATCACCAACAGTGGTCCGCCCTGGCCTCACATCTGGAGGCATGGAGACACACTATCCACAATGCTGCAGCCTTATTTGAGAACTCACGCCGAACAAGTCTTAAAGAGAAACGACAACGCAGAAAGAATCACAACGCAAAAACATCACCCAAGGAGACCTTCCGCTGTGCTTTCTGCAACCGGGCTTGTTTATCTTGGATTGGCCTTTTTAGTCATCAGCGCGCTTGCAGAAAGTGTGGGATGAGTCCTTCCTGAATCTTCGTTTGGGAAGAAAAGCCAGAGAGAGAGAGAGTAGTTGCTCATGCTAATCTCAGTGCTGGCTATATAGATGGATGGATGGATGGATGGATGGAGATAGATAGATAGATAGATAGATAGATACCCTTTGTGCTTCTGATGAAATGGACTCTAGTCCGTGAATGCATAATGCCATAATGAACATGTTCTAAATGCCACAAAATGCTTGAATTTCAATCTCGGACTCTACTGGATTTTCTGCCTTGTACAGTACTCAGTGATCTGTCCATGGTCCTGCAATATATGAGCTGACTGACTGCAGATAGCATACTGCAGCCTTCCCCAATGCAGCACCCTCCAGATGTGTTGGATTATAGTCCCTGTCATTTTCAGCTATAAATCTATTGAAGACAATAGTAGTTGTAGTGCAGTACATTTAGAGAGAACCCAGTGGGGGAAAGTTGCCTCAAGTAATCTACTGCCAGGATTATTTGATAAACTTGCCTTTTGTTATCATATTACGTTGCTGGGAGGGGACATCTGTAGGATCCAAGAGATCCAATAATTTCACCAAATTCTCTGGTGATCCCATGTAAACATGCAGTTTCCTGATGTTACAATATAATGCATTTATTACTAACCTGTTTGCAGAGGTGGAGCTATGTCATTCCTATCATGTCTATATTTTGGTAGCCAGGGCTGGGCTATGGCAGATATCAGTGCCAAGAAACTAAGCAGGAAGCAAAACACACTAACACCAACATATCACAGCCAAGAAGATGGTTATTGTGGTTATTGCTCAGGCTGATTCCCAACCCAAAAAGGAAAGGTGACAAAGGGTTTTGTATTTGAGCTAATGAACACCCCCATACTCAGCATTTAGGCACTATATTCACACACCCTGCCATTCTGTGGCTGGTGGATAGCAGGAGGACAGCATTTGGCTAAATGGAAAGCTGGATGGGGAATGGTCAGAGACTGTGGACATTATCAGACGCATATCTAAAAACACTGTAATCCCGCTATTAATGAAAGTGGAAACATAGTGGCATGATTACAGTAATTATCACACGTTGCCATAATTGCATGATACTAGCACCACGGAATTATCACACAACCACCACTAGCAATTTAAGAATGGGATTGAAGCTTGCACTATAGTAACATCTGTCATTGCATTGCCTTCAAGAGCCTTCTTTCATTCTGGACCCATAAGGGACCAAAGTAAAACCGTGCCTTTTTGCTAACCAGAAAAACCCATTTGCAAAATGCTGCTGTTTTAGCTCAGTCCCCAATGGAACCGGAATGAAAGGACACCAGAAGGACATTGATGTCATGCAGGAAAGTAGCAGGAAAGACAGAATATTCCTGCTGCTTTTCTGCTTCTCCTCGGAGTACAGTCAGACTCTGTAACTATTTCCCTGCCCAGACTAATGCTCCAGTCCACAGTTTTGGCAGCTTTCCATGCAAGACAAATGCACACAGAGTGAACCAGTTCCCAGTTCTAATTCTGGTGACTCCTGGTACTGGTGCATATAGTGACTAGGCATGCACTAGAAGCTACCCAACAGGAAGTGAAGCCGCTGCCTGGAACTCATCAGCTGACCTTAGCCATACCTTTCTCTCTCACCCTTGGCACTCGCATCTCCAGTGTGGGACTCAACATGATATCTCAACCTACGCTGTGTGGGGTTATAAGATAATGCACATGGAGCACTTTGAACACTGTACAGCTCTACACAAATGCTAAGTGTTGTTGCAGATTTACCCTAAAAGTTGGTTCAAATTATATAAGTCCCAGTGGGGAAAATACAGGAAAATAACCAAGGTTAGATAATTATATTTAACCTGTTTCCACTAATAGCACTGTGAGTCAGAAGGGCAGTTTTCTCAGGGTATGTGACCACCTAATCAAGCTCATGTTCTGGAATAGGTGTGTGTCTTGGCGAAAGGGCTCTGTTTAAGTTAATGCCAGAAGACGTTTGCTTGACAAATTATTTATCATCTATCTATAGTTTTGAGAGAGAGAGATCACATATGCCTTATTCAAACCTATCCATATCATCCTCAGGTTCTTGGACTAGAGTTTCTACTGGGCAGCGATAGTACATGGTCACTGCTTCTTTGTTTGTCTGGTACGGCGGCTGTTCTTCAGATTTTCCTCCTGCTTATTTGCCCAGAGAGCCCCAGATACCTTTACATCAAATGTGGAAATCTAGAGGAAGCTCAAAAAAGTAAGGTCACTTCTATATAGATTTCTTTTTTTATTTAACTGTTTATTTATTTATTTATTTAATACCTCCACCTTTCTCCCAACAATGGACGACTCAAAGTGGCTTACAATTTTAAAAATAAAAAAGTGAAGTGTAAAGCACAAGTGCAACGTCCGTGTTGGTGTGTCAGACTCAAGCTGTCAGACTGGTTTGCTGGAATCAGGTAGTGGGATGGAGTGGCAGCCACAGTGCATCTGAGGGAGATGATTTCCTCTTTGAGATTTGCCTTAACTTGGATGGGAGAAGGGCAAGGGAGAGGATATATTTTTGTCCCCCAGAACCTTCCTACTTCCGATGATCACTCAGGAGCTGGATTCAAAAGACAGGGATTGAGAGAATGGAGGCAGTGCTCAGGAAATATATTGGACCAGGTAAAGACTGGTAGAAATGGGGCAGGGGTGGGAATGGAAAAAAGGCATAGTGGTAGGTGATGAACACATGGAATTTTATGGGACTTTTACTTGTTAGGAAGTAGGGCAGATCCAAATGTCATTTTGTTATCTCCCCGTGACACATTCTTTTGCCTGGGGGGGAGGGTTTAGAGAAAATGGCCCCAAACTCACCTGTCTCTTTACTCATTTGGCTCTTTTGAGGGCCTTATCACACTACACTGTTATAGCACTATTATTACACTTTAATGGCTATGGCTGCCTCCTGAGGAATCCTGGGATTTGCAGTTTAGTTAGGGGCATTTAGCATTCTTAGTCAGAGAACCCTTAGGCTTCACTAAACCCCAGAATTCCAAGCTGCCCCTCTCCATGCAAGCCCCTAAAAGGAACCGTGCGATGGAATTAGGGATCTTATGCATCTAAGCACCTACCGAGTCACAGCCCTTCTCCAGTTTCTGTCATTGCTAACTTACTAATAATATGCCAAGAATAGCAAACATGACTGCACAACACCATTCCCTCTGGCTTTCCTCAATGGATGAATGAGTCAGCTGAGACACGGAAGCTCCTTCTCTGAGGGGAACAGACTAGAATGTGAAAAGCCACGTGGTCCTCAAAGTCACTGATGAGTTTGAATCTCCAAAATATTTGTCATGTCCAACATTTTGAATGCACCACCTTTGAATACCTGTGCTTTGATTTTCAAGGATCACTATTTTGTCAGAGAAGAAACTGGAGAGTGGCAATTTTACCTTTTGGGGATGCAGCCACCCGAAATCCACTAGCCAACATGGCTGCAACCTATGCTGGTTGTAGGATTCTGGGAACTGTAGTACAAGAGTAATGTTTCCAAGCTATGGAAGAAACCATTAACTTTCCCCCTTCTCTTCCTAGGCTTGAAAAGGCTGAGAGGACAAGACTATGATCCTACCAAAGAAATTGAGGATATGGAGAAAGAAAAAGAGGAAGCATCAAAAGAAAAGCCAGTCTCTATCTGGCAACTTGCCACTGCTGCTAACTACAGACAGGCATTCCTGGTGGCTATTGGGGTCCATATTGCTCAACAGTTTTCAGGGATTAATGCTGTAAGTTCACCTAATGATGGATCCTAGGTTACAATACTTTACTTACTTTAGAGTAAATCTGAAGTGAATCTCATTGAACTCAAGGGGACTTTCTTCTGAGTAAGCACCCACAGACCAAGATCTATTGGAGGTGTGTACCATAAATGTCCCCATGCCCTGCACAACGACACCATGTTTGCAACTCCACTTCTTTAATCCTACAATGAATGCAACTCTTCTGCATTGGACAAAAATGTCCAACCACTTCTATAGGTGAACTTCCTCAAATGTAAGACACGAAAAGGATTCTGGCCATTAGACTGTGCTCTTAAGCAGTATTTTAAGCACAGTTCATGTTGGCTGAAGCCAGCTCCAAGGGCTTAATAGAATGAAAGAATCATAGAGTTGGAAGAGACCCTGAGGGCAATCTAGTTCAAACCCCCCACCCACCCTGCAGGAATACACAATGAAAGCACTCCTGACAGATGGCCATCCAGCCTCTGTTTAAAAACCTCCAAAGAAAGAGACTCCACCAAAGCAGTGTATTCCACTGTCAAACAGCTGTTACCATCAGGAAGTTCTTCCTAATATTTAGGTGGAATCTCTTTCTTGTAGTTCGAATTTAATAATTGTCTTGGTCTTAGCTGATTGTCAAAATATTCTAAATATATACATTGTTAAGGCTGATTTATGCCACCAATGTCATCTGATCATCCAAGCAAATCAGTTTCAAGTCTGCTTACATAGTTTGATGAGAGGATAACCACCAATGGCCACTGATGCTTTTAACAGTTTATTCCTTTCTCCTTCATCAGATTTTCTACTACTCTACAGATATTTTTAACAAAGCTCGTGTTGCAAATCCTGTCTATGCCACCATAGGAGTGGGCTTTGTGAACACCGTGTTCACTGTAGTTGCTGTAAGTAAATAGCTTTATGTGTAATATTTATTCCTGTTACACAGAACCAGGTGAGTCTTCTCTTGCCAGCCATACTGGATAACAGATTGTGTGATTCTCTTTAACAATGCAGTAGAGTGTTTGCTCTTCTCTTCTTTGGCCAAGAGACTTTCAGTGTCACTTGATGTTATATTAGAAAGTCAACAACTGGTTGTTGGTCTAGATCACCATGCCTATTGTATCTACCTACTTGCTCGGACCTTGAAAACCAAAAGAGCAGAAAGTTCAAGCAGAGCAATGGACATTGTAGGGTCAGGTGGAGACTGAGCAGCTTCAGAGGCAGGACTTGTACACAGAGATATATTTGTCTATGCAGAGCTTGGAAAGTTTACCTTTTTGGACTGTAACTCCCAGAATCCTTCAGGTAGCATGTTGAGAAGCCAGTAGTACAAAAGCATAAGCTTTCTGAACTCTATGATAATACTGTTCTATAATAATACTGTTCTGCATACACCTCAGGAGCAGCAAAACTACTGCATGTTTAGCTTGTTTAGGATGAGACAGGTAGCACTAGAAGCCTCAGATGTATCATTTTCACATCTGCTTTATTGTTAAATTTACCACCATAGCAGATGTGGAGGCAAACATGCATCCTACAGGGCAGAAGATTCCAAAGACAGCACAAATTCTGCATCGGGTTACCAAACCATTTTAGTTTTTCTTTAACAATAGTTTTTTTCCCTCCTCCATCTCTGCCTCTGGACTTTATCACACTATGGAGATTTTCAGAATGGGGACAAATATAGCATCCCCGTCTCATCTTCTATTTCCCACCTCGCTCCTGTCCCTGTAACACTTTTTTTTTTTTTTTAATTTCAGACACTTACCTTCTAGTGCAACAGAAACTGCTCCCTTCCCCTCCAGCAGCCCAGGCATGAATGGAGCTCTCACACAGAGTTCCATTCACTTCCTGGAAAGCAAATTCCAGCTGTTCTCGCAAGAGGACGATCATGTGGTTAAAAGAAAAAGAAAACCAAACGTCAAAAAAATCAAGCCAAGTACCTACACACACTAAAAGATATACAAGTAAATAGGGGAGGGTACAAAATGGCTGTCACTTACCTGGATGTCCTGATCGGCACCACAAGTATTCTTTATGGACCTTTCAGGACCTTATAGGGAATCCTGAATCGCACGGGAAATTTAAAAGTAAAAATAAAACCAAACATCAAAAAATTAAAGCACCTAAAATTAAAGCACCTAAACACACTAAAAAGAAAAAAGAAAAAAAGTAAACAGGGGAGAGTACAGAAAAAGCCTTCACTTACCTGGATGTCCCGATCGGCAATGCAAGTGTTCTTTATGGACCTTTCAGGACCTTACAGGGAGGCCGGATCACGTGGAAAATTTAAAAATAAAAATGCAACCAAATGTCAAAAAAATTAAACCAAGCACCTAAACAGACTAAAAACTTCACAAGTAACCCAGGGAGGGTACAAAAATGTCTGTCACTTACCTGGATGTCCCGATCAAACCCAGAAGTGTTTGGCACAGACCTCCTGGCATCATGCCAGCATAACGGGGCATCTGTTTGCACATCCATGATTCCATTACAGAAACAGAACAGGCGATCTATTAACAATTTATCCCATTAATTAAAAAAACTGGAGGATGAATGGAAGCAGCACATGGGCAGAATGGGACAGGGACAATGTCGTCTGAAAAGGAAGCCCTTCTACGATCTTGTGGTGTCCCTGTCCCAGATTAAGGATGTCTAAAAATCTCCTGCACTGTTATAGTGCTGTTATTCCACTTTAACTGCTATGACTGCCTCCTGTGGAGTTCTGGGGTTTGTAATTTATTGAGGGCTAAATGCTCTCTGGCTGATAGTTGTAAATGCCCCTCCCTAACCTGAAATCCCAGAGTTCCACAAAAGGCAGCTATAGCAGCTAAAGTAGAATAATAGCACTATAACAGTGTAGTGCCAGCTTCTACCCCACTATCTACTAGCTGTTGGTCTTAGAACCCACTGTTAATGTAACCATTAACCTGTGGCGGCACGGGGTGTGTGTGCTGCAGAGAGGCCGAACCACACCAGGTAGCACCATTCATGGGGAAGGGGTGACACCAGCCTTAGTGACACCACAGCCATTAACAGATCTCTGATTCAGCTTTTTTTAAAAATAAAAGATGACTAAGAATTGGAAGAGCAGCTATGAAGGAACTAGATAAGATCTTCAAATATATTAATAATATATTCATATATATTCTTTAATGCCACAGTCAGAATCATCCAGGCCATTGTGTTGTTGTGTGCCTTCATGTCATTTCTGACTTATGGCAACCCTAAGATGAACCTATCATGGGACTTTCTTGGCAAGATTTGTTCAGAGGGGGTTTTGCCACTGCTTTCCTCTGAGGCTGAGAGAGTGTGACTTGCCCAAGTCCACCCAGTGGGCTTCCATGGCTGAGTGGGGATTTGAACCTTGGTCTCCAGAGTTGTAGTCCAACATGCAAACCACTACACCACACTGGCTTTCTATCCAGGCCACAGTATTCCTTTTTCAAAATGTTGGTTTTGAAAGCTGGACAGTGAAGAAAACTAATAGGAAGAAAGCTCATTTGAAATGTGGTGCTTGAGGATAACTATTGTTCAAGGAATCATTCATTTGTCTTTTTAGCAGTCCATGATATCTCTGTGCCTGCACATTTCAGATGAGTTGATCTTCCTGTCAATTCTCTTTGCTTTCACAACCATACATAGAAATAAGAAGTACCATACTATAGACTTCTGGTGTCAATATTCAATATTCAACCTCAGAACTCCTTCAGTTGGTGTGCCTGCCTGGCTTCTAAGATGGGTTTTGGGGAACTGGATAGGGAGAGGACTTTTTCAGACACCCCTTACTGCGCAAGAAGCCTCCGTAACAGTAATGAAGCTGCTGCGCGGCAGGGGGTCCATTTCGGATGCCGCTGTCCCTCTCTTAGTGTCATCCGTGACTGTTCCAGGTAGGATTGAATCATAGAATCACAGAATTGCAGAGTTGGAAGAGACCATGAGGGCCATCCAGTCCAACCCCCTGCCACGCAGGAAATCATGATCAAAGCATCCCCGACAGATGGCCACCCAGCCTCTGTTTGAAGACCTCCAAGATAGAATCATAGAATCATAGACAACTTCCGTGAGTAAAAAATGGTGTGGCCACCCTCAATCCTACCCGGAACAGTCACGGATGACTCCGAGAGAGGGACGGCAGCATCCGAAATGGACCCCCCTTCATTACTGTTACGGAGGCTTCTTGCACAGTAAGGGGTGTCTGAAAAAGTCCAGACATAACTACAACAATGGAGCTTCATCCCTGTAGATACATCTGATGATGCTGGATCTCAGCCAGTATCGTATTAATTTCTGAAGCACTCATATAAAAAGATAAGTGGAATGTCTCTATATTGCTGATGTGGAAGTAGCTGTTTTAAGGCTACTTAGGAATTAGTGACCTGTATGATTTAAACCAACCACTTCTGGACAGAACTAAAATACTTAACTATGATGCTTTGGCCGCTCTTCCAATGCGATATGATATAGGAAAATGTACTGTCCGCACAGAGCTTGTAAAGTTACTTTCAATTAGTGATTATATAACTCATTGGAGAACCTGTAGAAGTAATTTGTGCCTGGAAATAAAACTTCTGTTATTTGTTACTTTCTTGTGTTTGGGTTTTAAAAAACCTTTTGGCTAACAAAATGATATGAAACTTGATTTTTAAAAAAAGCCTCTAAAATGCCTTTAAAAGGCCACAAAAATGTAAGGCAAAACAATTACTTGTTACATACCAAAAAAGTGAGGGCATTCCTGTGTTATGCTACTTTTGAAATGCAACATTACTGTAACATGATGCATTATGATGTTACTTGTAAAGTGTTAACATCCAAGCTCTTTCCCATGTTGTTGTGTGCCTTCAAGTTGGTTTCAACTTACCGAGACCCTAAGGATTCTCTTGACTAGATTTCTTCAGAGAGGATTTGCCTTTAACTTCCTCTGAGGCTGAGAGAGTGTGACTTGTCCAAGGTCACCCAATGGATTTCCATGGCTGAGCAAGGATTTAAACCCTGGTTTCCAGTACCATAGTCCAACACTCAAATCAATATCCCACACTGGCTCTGTTCCCATATGTTCCAGCAATGCACAGATGAAAACTGGGGTGCATGTGACCAAATAATATTAGAGTGTGGTCAAGATGACAAAAGGAATTAATGAAGAAGTACACACAAGTTTGAAAAGGCTGCATCAGTTTGCTTTTGCCTGAGCCTCCTCCTCTCCCCCTGGTGAGATGAGTACAAACTGCTTTTTCAATTTGAACTCAGTTTGCAACAGATGAAATAAAATGAGGACAAAGGAGGAAAGTGAGAGGAGGAAAGAAAAAAACACTTTCTAAAAGCAGCTGAAAAATTGGGACCATAGATGATCAATCAGGACTGTCCCTGCCAAATCAGGACAGTTAGAGAGTATGTGCTCCTACCCCTGACTGGTAGTTAGCCTAGAAATTCATGTTTGGGGACACAGACCTGAATCCCTTTGATTAATCTCAGCTAGAGTAGATAAATCCTATTGATTCAGTGGGCCTGTTCTAACTAGGAATAGCAATAGGATTTAGACTGGAGATGGCATGAAGCTTTGATACGGGGTTTATGCAGCTGTTGGGTTGCCAGCATAGAGTCAATTGACTGTGACAATATGCATATATAGTTTAACAGTCCTTTTGCCTTCTACAAACAGGTCTTCCTAGTGGAGAAAGCAGGGAGGCGCATTCTCTTTATTGCCGGACTATTCGGAATGATGGTGTGTACAATAACAATGACCATTGGCCTTGCGCTACAGGTAGGAGTCTCATTTGGGAACATTTATGTCATTGTTAGAGTCAGTTGAACATTGAATGCTCTCTAGCAGAAAGCTCCAGCTTTATGAACATCAAACCTGTCTCTTGAGAGGTACTCTGTGTAAATAGTAGGTTTCTAGGTGATATATTTGATCAGTTTCCATAGAACTGAGGAGGTTTGCTGAATAACTGTTGAATTAAAAAAAAAAAACTTATGTAGCTCTCTAATTTGTTTCATAAAAGGTACAACCCTATTCAGTTGGTGGGGCTTATAGACCTTCTAGTTATTGCTAGGTCAGTGGTTTTCAGCTTTTTGACCTCCCGATGACCCGAACCTCAATCCCCAGAAGCCTTCAGTATTGGCAGTGCTAAGTAAGGCGTCCAGGAGCTTAAGGCCAAAATCTCTGGAGGGCAAAACCAGTGCTCTAGCTATGAAGAGTTCAGCCTCTTAATTTGTGCCCTCTCCCGAGGCCTCACATGGTTTTTAAAAATACACCAACCCTGTCCCCCAGCAATCTATGGGGTGTGAAGGGCATTTCCACCATGTAGAGAAGCTCCCTGGAGCCCCCAATGGGCAAAAAAAGTTTTATATTTTTAGCATTTTTTTAAAAAAATGGGGGTTCCAAAATGCCCTCTAGGGGATGTGGAGGGAATTTCCACCACATTTTTGGTCTACTCTGGCTAATTTTGGTTGAAGTGAGGTCTTTTTATGAAACAGGAAGTGACTTCTGCTAACTTCCTGTTGTTTGAAAAGGGCCTCTCTTAGGCCTAAAATGCTCCAGGAAGGCCCAAAAACATAGTTAAAATGGTCCCTTTGTTCACAGAGGGCATTTGGGGATAAAAAAGTTGCTTTTTTTGTGGGAGTGACTGCAGTAGAAGAGATGTGATCCTGATGGCCTAATTCCCCTGCCCTTCCACAGTTGTTCATCCCTGCTCTAAATAAACCATGAATGAAATTAATGAATAAAATGTTTACTTTTCAGTGAGTATAATCTAGGGTCTAGGGTGAAAAATTCTTGATTAGTCCCATGCAGTGAGGGAGTCCCAAGACATTTTGCTCCCTATGCGAAAGAACAAGATGGCAGCCCTTCCACTCTGTGTACAAAAACTGATGGGACTGGCAAATGAACCTTTAATACTAATGGTGGGCAGCATTCTCCACTATATCTGAAGGCAGCAGGATAGATTTGGAGGTTCAGACCAGACATCACAGTGCACAGCTCTCTCTTCCTATACCTTCTAGCATCTGCTGTCTAGGCTGACTGACATCTCTGAATCTAGCTTATCATATGAAACTCAATCACCATATCTACCTCTTCTGTTCTGAACACCCAACAAGCAATGGTCCATTTAAATATGGCTTAGTCAACTAAGATAATGCACAGGTCAAAATAGCATGCGTTTACTAGATAAAATGTTGGATTTGATTGAGGTCTATGCACAGGTGCCATATTTGGACAGACATGAGTGGCAGGACAGCACAGGCAGCAGCCAACGTTTTGGAGTTGTCCTTTCAGTATTTTCCACACTTGCCCATTGAGAGTGATAGAGACAAATGTAGTGGGATTCAGTGTAACCTCTGATGTTGCTAATACAGTTCTGTTTTGCTTTTGTTTTTAGCCCAGATTTGAATGGATGAGCTATATAAGCCTGATTTCCATCTTCCTCTTTGTCAGCTTCTTTGAAATTGGGCCAGGACCAATTCCCTGGTTTATTGTTGCTGAGTTATTCAGTCAAGGACCTCGCCCAGCAGCTGTTGCAATAGCTGGGTTCAGCAACTGGTTCACCAACTTCTGCATCGGGATGTTTTTCCCATATGTAGCTGTAAGAAAACTATCACAATTATTGCATTTATGATAAAGACTGCTGAATGAGATTTTCAGACATTCATATGTTTAAAGTTTAATGAAGAGAACAGAATAGGGAAGAAATCTAAATGGAGGAGAGATTTGCAGATCTTGCAAATGACAACTAGAAATCTGTGAATTCTACACCCCTTTGATGCCACATGTAACAGCAGAGAGTTGCAATTTTGGTGTCTAAATTTACCAGGAGGCAGCTTAACCAGTAGAAATAGCAGATGACTGAACATAGTCTGACGTCCCTATATAGTTTGGTGGCCCATCACTAAGCTGCCATCTTTGCAGCAGAGGGAACTCACTGCATGTTCAAAAAGGGCCTGAACAGAATAGAGACAGTATGCCAAAATTCTGACCTAGCTGGACACCCTGTAAAGTACAGCATATAATAAAAGCAGAAGAAAACCCACGAGCAAAAATTGAAAACAGTACAAAGCTTCTGGTAGCCTGCAACCTCCCAGGCCAGTTCTCAGTGCAGCGGGGAGGGATCTCTTCAAAAAAAGATAATTCCCACTTCTGGAAATCTCCAGGCATGGCAGTGCTTCTCTAAAGCACGATGCAACATCTTCCTTATAGGACCTTGGTAGGGATCTGGCCCATACCAGGTCCCGAGAGATCAAAATTGGCTCCCTGATCTAAAAGCACTCTATAATTCAAATTCCAGGGATTTATTCCATATTTGGCCATACTTAGAGCCAATGAAATAAATGGGACAATTCAGTCACAACTTAAATCCTATTCATTTCAAGGGAGCTCTGTTTCAATGGTACACTGACTAAATCTGGGCACACTCCTGCTGGATAAAAGATCTTTGCTTGATTACAACAACAGCAACCCGTAATGTATGCACCAAGCAAGCCTGTCTGTGCCACCACTGAAAAGGCTGTTTCTCTTATAACCGCCTACTCTGCCTCAGTTCGTGAGGGCATCCAGAAGATGCACTTTGAATGATGATCTTAGTGTCTGGATATATGAATAACAGGTTTTTCCTCTCTGTTTTGCCTGTTGCAGGAAATATGTGGACCATATGTGTTCCTGATCTTTGCTATTTTGCTCCTCCTTTTCATTCTCTTCATTTATTACAAAGTGCCAGAAACCAAAGGCAAATCATTTGAAGAAATTGAAGCAGAGTTTGGTCGCCGAGACAAGAAAGAAGTCCAAGAACCCAAAGCAGCTACTGAAATGGAATACCTGGAAGGCAACCAAGAAGCATAGAGGCAGCTTTGCAAGAGGAACCCTGAAAAGAATGTATTACTGATGCTTCTGGGAGAAGTTCTGGAGAAAGCATTTTGTTTAAAATGTAAAAATTTGGAAAATAATGCTGGTAGGTTGAGTCTGTTTTGTGATTTTGGGTGAATGTTTTTTGCAGAGTTGCGTCTTTTCCCATCATCTCCTTCTCCAAGAGCTCATTTCTCAATGAGTTGATAGGTCTCACAGTTCTATCAAAAATAAGCACATGAAGGAACTACAGTGATGCTTAATTGGGGGAACCTGTGCCCTAGTTAATTGTGTCTGTGGGATTTACTGAAGAATGAGATAGACGCTAGGGTACTACAGAAAACACAATGATGAGCTATTCTGTCATTCACAGTCAGAAATCTGCCATTTTGCATTTAGTAAAATCTCAGGGCTCTCTGCCAGTTAGCAATTTCTCTGCTGTTGACTGAGCTTGAATATATGATTTGTGTTGTCTACTTCATTAGGGATTTTAGTGCATGGATGAGCCAAGTGTGGCCTCTCCATTATCACACTTCACATGTTTTTGTGGTTCCTACCACCCCTCCTCTTCTGTTACCCAGTTTGCTGCCACACCATCATGTTTTGGTGGCACAAAAGCCACCAAAAACCTAGCCATGTCCCTTTTGAAAAAAGCATGTGAGGAATATGGACACTTGCTGAGTTGTACCCAAGAAACTTCTCAGAAGTGTGATTCATGTCCAAAACAAGGAACACAACCCATGTGCATCTTGTTTTAAAGGGAAATTGCTAGAAGGGAAGTGCTGCTGCTCTCCCAAAATTTATAATGGCTAATTTGGCAATAAAGGTGGGGGCAGAATGCATCTCCAGAAGTTTCCCCTTCCTGTTTTAAGGGGCAGGTGACAAAAAGGAAATTAGCTTCTTGCTTTTATTTCACTTGTTTTTATTGTTTTCTACAGAGATAAATAGCAGCTCAGTGGGTGGCGGGTGTGAGATTCAGATTGGGAAAATGATGCTAGGGGAAAGTTTACTGCTCCTTTCCCAAGCTGCAGCCCTGATCCAAACTGGGAGAACCTAGCGGCTACATTTGCACTTTTACAAAAGCAAGTGATATCTGACCATAGATCTCTCACTGGCTTTGCCACCTGCATTCTGTTTCTTTCATTGCACTTCACTTTATTCCCTTCTACATGTACTTCCCCCTCTTACCATGGAGTTCTCATGGATCTTTACCACCTCTCTTTTAAATAAGCATTGGGTTTGTACAGTTGCATCCATGAGTTCATACACACCCTATTAAATTTGGAGCATGGTACCAAAACTAGGTAAATGGGAACTCTACAAAGAGATTGTGAAAGAACTATTTGGCGATGACAGAGTAGTTGTCTTTGAAGGTCACAAAACAGGTACCGGTAAGACTTTTACTCATGTTAGCAGACAAGATGTACAAGCAGATGGGTCCATGGATACAATTGTACACATTTACCTAGAAGAGAAATCCTAGGAAAGATATCAGTCAGAAATCTGACTGATACAAGGGACATTTTGTTCCTTATCTGTCCAAACCTAGAAAAATATTGGTGCTTGCTAGAATGCTACCTGGGATTATACCTCCTGACTGGCCTTATCTGACATCTGATAATTACTGTCATTTTGTTAATTGTTAACATTTGGATTTCTGAAGCAACAGCACCTGATGAGAGAATCTCATGTCTGCTGACAATAATTATGTACCCGATGCAGCTTCTTTGGCCTTAGTAAGCCATACTGGAAGCAAACAGACAACTTCAGCAGTAAAGTTCGTTTGCGTCAGTGCTACACTGTAATAGTAACAGTTCTCAACAAAATGTTCATTTGCTGCTTAACCATTTGTTTGTTGCCTTTTGCTGCCCTTGAATATGGGACTTCATCTTGGCAAGCAAGAAATCTTTGCAGAGGCTTCCCTTTGGGGTATCTCTACTGCTTTGACCCTAAGCAAACAAGAAAGGATTTGCCATCAGATTGGAGATCTAAGAAATCAAATCACGGCAAGTCTGAAAATCTTCTTGTCATTGTGTGCCTTCAAGTCGGCAAGTCTGAAAATCTTCTTGTTGTGTGCCTTCCAGCTGTTTCCAACGTATGGCAACCCTAAGGGGGACCTATCACAGGGTTTTCTGAGAGTGTATGACTTGTCCAAGGTCACCCAGAGGGTTTTCATGGCCGAGTGGGGAATCATACCCTGATCTCCAGAGTCATAGTATCACCACTCAAACCACTATGCCACACTGTCTCCACCAGATAATCTACAACCAGCTAATTATAAGCCTTCCCCATCCACACAGATATGAAAGCATGCAGATCCTATGCAGTTTATAACAGCTAAGAGCAGATGGTGAGTCAGAGGTCTCAGAGTGTAGAAAATTCCTTTGAAAAAATTATTCACTATACATCCTGCTTGCAGAGCCCCCCAAAGTAACTCATCCTCATTATTGTTGCATGAAAACTGCAGTGATTCACTACAGTACTTGTTCCTTTTGGGTTCCTTTTGGAAAGGGGTACTGATATAAAAAGGAATTTTAAAAGCTGCAAGAAAGCATTGTGGCTTTCCAAAAGTAACGAGAAAGTGTTATGAGTAAAGGGTACTCAGTACTTAGACAAAAATTATAACATTACCCCTCATTACTATATTGACAAAAGGATTATGGTTACCCTGAAAAAAAATAATGTGCTATAGGTAACATCTTTACTTTTAACTCATTACTTCCAAGCTGTAAGGAGCAGCAGATTGCTGAATTGATTAGACAAGGATTTGGAATGCTTTTACGTGTCATTCTCTCTCTGGCTTTTCTTCGCAAACAACGTTTCAGGAAGGACTCATCCCGCACTTTCTCCAAGCGCGCTGATGACTAAAAAGGTCAATCCGAAAGCACAGCAGAAGGAGACGTGTCATTAATGTTTAGATAAAATGGAATACACAGGGACAGAGTGACCATGAGAGCTGAAGACACACAGAGAGCCTCTTCATGCTGCTTTCTTATGAGCACAGTGAGAAACATCATGCCCAAAGTAGGAATCTGGAGACTTTTTTAAAAGGTGCAACCACCCTACACCTCTAGACTTTGCCTGCCTCTGACTTAAATGTAAACACAAAGGCAAAACAGAAATGCAAATATCAAGTCATGGATTTTCAGAACAGACAAAAATACATTTAAAGGTGAAGATTTAGAAGCTTATCACACAAGGGAAGGGAAGTGAAAGTGCAGCTGGATAGTAGCTCCTCCCGTTCTGCCTTATCGCATGATGTCGTATTTTTTTCAGTAGTTCTTCAGTTCTGGTCCTGTGGGAGACAGTTGTAAAAGTGAGTCTTTTTTAATAACAGATTTTTTTTTTCAATTAGAAAAAAAGACTCGCTTTTACAACCATCCACCACAGGACCAGAACTGAAGACCATTGAAAAAATACAATGACATGCAGTAAAGCAGAATGGAAGGCACTATTATCTGGCTGCACTTTCACTTCCCTTCTCTTCTGCAATGAGCCTCTTAAAAATCTTCACATTTTCAACATATGTAAAATTCATTATGGAACTATTTCTAACACCTATTCATGTTGAACCTATCTTTTTTTATGGAAGGTATTTGTGGCTCACAATAGTATTTTCAGAGAGTGTTTAGTTGATAACTAAATGTTCCCACATTATTTAAGTGCTGAAACTACATGGTCATCCACACTACACAATTATAGTGTCATGATTCCACTTTAACTGCCATAGTTCTATCCTAATGGAATCCTGAGATTTGTAGTTTACAGAGGGCTATTTAGAATTCTCAACCAGAGAATTCTAGTGCCTCAGCAAACTCAAAATCCCAGAATTCCATGGTATGCAGTTATGACCATTAAAGTAGAATCATAGAGCTATTATCATATGGTATGAAAGGGCTCTACAGCCTGGTAACATTTCATAATTAATAAACAGACACCATCAGTGAGGAATACAAAACTATATCCAAGAGCCAATTCCCTTCTACTGTAGTTCTGAATACTGCTGGATTAAGACTGTCATACTGTGATCCAGGGAAGATGATCCTAGAACCTCTGATCAAAATGCTTCTAAGGTTCTGAGTTTGGGGAGGTCTGCTCTCAGAACCCTCCTTTCTGTCTGTCTCCAACCACCGTAGATATTTCTGCAATGGCTCCCTTTATGGCTGAGATGGGCAGCCATCTCCAGCGGTTGCCTTGCCTTCATTTCTCACTCTTCTCCAGCACACACACACGCCTGCCAGAGCACAGACCCACACATGGGTGTACCTTCCAGGAAAACTAGAAGTGGCCAAAAGGTGATCCCCAGTTTTCTGCAGATTGATTATTTGGCCAAAAAACAGTACAGGGGAGAGTACCTTATATTATGTTACAATTGTATTCTTTGGTGGTTCTGAAGTTGTGGTTCTCTGTTATTGGGCAGATGGTCTGGGAGGCATCCAAGTGCCACACAGAGGACTTTCAAGGACCTCATGTGGCTTGTGTGCTGGAGGATTCCCACCCTGCCCTACTGACTTTTAACTCCTGAACTCAGACCTCATGGGGTGTGGGAAGGCATGTTGGAGGTGTGGTTGAAGGTTGGGAAGGAGAAAACACAGATCTGTTGGATCATACCCCAGTTACATTCCCAACACAGAGGAGAAGTCAGACCAGCTCTGAAATTGCCATGCATTGGAGAGAGGAGAGAGGCAGTTGGGGGAACTGACAGGCAGTTCAATTATTATTTCTGTCCTACTGGCAACAGCCCAATAGGGCTTTGGAAATGGTGGAGGTAGTCAGAGTTCCTTCTGCTTAGGATTTCAGCCTGTTTGACATGTGTCAAGTGGAAACAAAACAATTTCCAGTAGTAGAGCAGATATAACAACTTGTAGTAACACAGGGGTGGAAATCATGTGATCTCCAGATGTTGGTGGACTGCAGCTCCTATGTAATCACCATCAGCTATGCTGGGTAAGGCAGATGGGCATTGCAGACCAATAACATCTGGATTTCCACCCCTATTTTAAGAGGTACATTCCTAGGGAATAAGAGAACAAGAGGAAAAACCCTCTCTTGACATCCTACCACACTGAGTTTCAGCTTCTTCACAGTCTTGCCTGATATTCAGCAATGCTCTGAGTCATGATATGGTAGCCTCCATGTCTACTGTGGCATCATGTGAACAGCTTCCACATGCTCCCAACATTCACCAAAACTATGCACATAGAGGAGCAGAGCAGGAGTAAGTTCCATGGGCAAAGACTTGATGTGATAAATGCTCTGTGATGTGTAAGTAGCTGCACGGGTCTCTTAAGTGTTTTATACAAATAGAAGAACTCTAGTCAGAGGATGGTTCATGCATTCATTTTGAAACTAAATAAATCAAAGTTCCTCAATATTAAGTAAGATTTTATGGAACAGCTGGAGAAACTGAGTTGCTTTGTAAATAAAATAATTATATAACACTGATCATTAAAGTAACTTTTATGTATGTATATGTGTGTGTGTGTGTGTATTCTAAAAACTGGCTCTTTGTTTTAGATTTGCCAAAGACTTTGAATTTTATTATTTGTAGCAGTTCCTGGACTATATGGCCCTTGTGGTCTCTTCCAACTCTATGATTCTATACAGTGGAGGGGGTGGGGGCTTTGGACCCTCCAGATGTATTTCAACTGCAACTCCCATGATCTCTCAGCATTGGGTTTGCTGGCTATGGCTGGTGGGAGTTACAGTCCGATGATATATGGAATGCTACACATTCCCCACCCCTGCTCTGTGAAAAATGTAATGTAAACCATTGCATATAATGCCAACATGCAAAGTATTGCTATATGCTTACTGTCTTATCATGACACTGAAAGGGAGTGAAGGTGAAGTGTAGAGCAAAAAAAGTTGGGTTTTTTTCCCCTCTTGAGCTGACTTGGCAGAGAGAATCAAAAACAGCAGATAGAGCATGAGGAAGTAGAATCCCATTGAACCAGTAGAACCTCCAAGGCTGACAATTTGGGCCAACAATGTATTATTTAGATATTAACATCCACCAATAGTCTACATCAGCTATTTAGTTTCATGTGCATAATTAAGTACTGAAATGTCTCCTGGTCCAATCCCCCAGTCCACCTTAACAGCCAGCAGCTGGATCAGGCAAACGAGATCTGTTCAGCTGGTGATCGGGGTGCAAGGAGCATGACATTTCCAACCCCCTGCCACCAGTGAGTGAGGCTGTGACAATGAGAAGCAGGACCCCTGTTGCAATTCCTTGTGGCAGCTGTGCCCACTGACAAGGTGGTTGTTGGAAATATGATCTTCCTTGCACCCTGGCTGCTAGCTAAACAGACCATCTTTACCTGATCTGAACCTGGCTATTAAGGTGGACTGGGAGGCCATTTATGTACAGTAGTTTTACAGTAAGGCTACATAGTCTTACTGAATACAGAGCAAGTACAGAACTGTAACTCAGGTTATGAATCCATAACTACAGTACTAAATGCCAGTCAACATTTGTATGTAGTCTTGGAACATAAAGTCCAATTTCTTAAGGATTTTGAAACTTAAGAAAAATCAAAATGCTAAAATGCCTGAGATAATAAAAAATCACCTGCTGCTGCAAAAAGTACAATATAGCATGGCTTGGAAAAATTACTTTTCTGGAATACAACTCCCTAAGTCTCCCAACTTTCTACTGGCCATGATGGGTTAGGGATTCTGGGTATCCTATTTCAAAAGGTAACTTTTCCAAGCACTGCAAGAGAGGTGCAGACAGCCTAGCTGAAGAGGCTATGAGAGCCTACTGGAAGAGAGCATTCCTTAACCAAGAAACTCAAAATTAAGTCTAAGGGCTCATCTACACCAGCCAGGATACTCTGGCTCCCTGCTAGCATATCCTGGCTCTGGCTCTGGCCCATTCTTGCCCCCATTACCTGGAGAAAACAGGCTGGTGCAGAATGCCAGCCTGTTGCTGCAGGCACCACCACCACCATTTCCCGTGCTGATGCAGAAGCCAGGAAGGGGGCCCACAACATGTGACCGAGAGCTTCCTGCAAGTGACCAGCCTTAGTCACATGCTGAGGCCCTCCTGCCTGGTTTATGGGAGAGTCAGGGAGCTGGTGGCAGTGAGGGATGGTGTGCTGGGATGGTCTCTTGCAGACATTCAGGGCCTGATCTGGCAGGAACAGATTAAACTGTGTATTTTTATATAAAGCTTTATCAGGCCCTGTCCTGGCTTGCCCCCATTCCAGCTCCATATCTGCTCCAGGGGTGGTGAGGACTGCCTGATGGCAGATCGGTGTAAATGCCCCACTTCATCTGGACTGCAGGGCTCTGGAAGGGGCCAAGCTGGGTTATTTAGCCTGTGTAGATCAGCCCTAAGTCAAAGTCAAAACTAACTGGGGCCAAACTTAGGAGTATCACCTCCTCCACCCTATATACTTGGAGATATTTAAAGAGGCAGCTATCACACTTGGAGACACAAATTCAATTGCTACTCACCTACCTGTACTTGAGTGTTTATAGGTCTAGTATTGATATCAGAATCTTTGCCCAGAGAGTCGGCAGACCAAACCAGTGTGGTGTGATAAAAGTGTTGGATGGAAACTTAGGGGCTAAATCGAATAATCATAGTTGCCATTGCCTATTTATACAACACAATACATTTACATAGCACTTTACAACAACAACAACCAAAAACAGTGGGTCCTACCAGAAACATACAATTTAAAATATATGTGTTGTTGTCATGTCTCTGCTGTGAGCTAGATTGCTATGTTATAGTTTTATTTATCATGGATGTGCCTGTTGTTCGAGTGATTGGGAATTGATGGAGTTCATCACATGTGTATATGCATACACACAGAGGGAAGGAATAAAAAATATATCTAAAACTATAGAATACAATTATAAAACAAATTATCCAAATAAAATACAAAAAAAATTCAATATAATATTAAGCAAACTAACCAATAGATGTGATCAAATATACAAGATTATAAAACAGTACTAAACAAAAATTCCAAAAGCTTTAGTAAACAACGTTTTAAATTCAGATTTAAAAATAGTGAGGGAACGAGCAGTCCGCAAATGTTCAGGGAGGCGAGTCCAAGAGTATGGAGCAGCAAGTGAGAAAGGATGAAGCTGAGCCAAGGAAGAGGAAAGCCTTGGTTGGGTAAGAAGCCTAGACTTTCTAGAATGCAAATCTTGAGCAGGCTGGTAAAAAGAAATAAGGGCTGAAAGATAGGAGAGAGCTAGGCTGTGTAAGGCTTTAAATGTTAAAACAAGAAGCTTATATTGGATCCTAGAAGGAATGGGTAACCAATGAAGAGATATCAAAAGTGGGGTAACAAAATCATGGGCCAAAAAGATAATCTTAGCAGCAGAATGTTGAAAGGAACCGGAGGATTAAGGTGGGATAATGGAAGCCCAGTCAAAAGAATAATAATAATAATAATAATAATAATAAATTTTTATTTTTAACTCGCCCCTCTGCTCAGCAACCGGGGCGGTGTACAACAAGATTAAAACATCAAGTTAAAACAATCCCTCCCCATCCTAACCCTCCCACCCCTTAAAACTAAATTAAACTAATGAAGAGTTAAAACAAGAATAAAATATGATAAATAAATAAATAAATAATGGCAACGATGGCAAGGGGGTGGGTAGCAATCAGTCCACTGGAACCGGGAAGTTATTCCGGGAAGGCCTGCCGGAAGAGATCCATCCTTAGCACTTTCTTGAAGCTATCAAGAGTAGTGATAAGACAGATCTCATCCGGCAGGCCATTCCAAAGTCTGGGAGCCGTTGAAGAGAAGGTCCTCTGGGAGGTCTGCGACAGCCTAGTTTTCATAGGCTGCAGCAGGTTCCTCCCAGAGGACCGAAGTGCGCGGGGGGGATCATATGGGACGAGGCGGTCCCGGAGATAAGATGGACCCAAGCCATGTAGGGCTTTAAAGGTTAAAACCAACACCTTGTACTGCGCCCGGAAACGAATCGGCAGCCAATGGAGAGAGTTAAGCACAGGTGTTATATGCTCTCTCCTAGATGTACCCATAATTAACCTGGTTGCCATATTTTGTACCAGTTGAGGTTTCCGGGTTAGGCACAAGGGTAGCCCCATGTAGAGTGCATTACAGTAATCCAAATGTGAGGTTACCAAAGCATGTACCACAGTTTCCAGATCCCTTGTATCCAGGTAAGGGCGCAGTTGGCGTATCAGCCGAAGCTGATAACAGGCACTTCTGGCCGTCGCATTCACCTGACTAGTCATGTGAAGCGATGAATCCAGGAGTACCCCCAGACTGCGAACACAGTCCTTAGAGGAGAGTGTGAGTCCATCCAGGACTGGAAGTTGTATTCCCAGACCTGGTTTCGGGCCTGTGACTGTCAGTACCTCCGTTTTGTCTGGATTTAGTCTCAATCTGTTTTTCCTCATCCAATCCATTACTGCTCTAAGACAGTCATTGAGAGGAGAGACACCATCTGAAGTCTGAGCCGACGACCTGGTCATGGAGAAATATATCTGAGTGTCATCGGCATACTGATGACACCGAGCTCCATGCCTCCGGATGATCTCTCCCAGCGGCTTCATATAAATGTTAAATAGCATCGAGGACAGAATGGCACCCTGAGGGACGCCACAGTTGAGCTCAATTCTGGAGGAGCAGCTGTCCCCGAGCCTCACCCTCTGGGATCTGCCCGAGAGAAAGGAATGGAACCATCGCAGAGCACTGCCTCCAATTCCTAACCCTCTCAGGCGATCCAAGAGGATGGAATGATCTATAGTGTCAAAGGCTGCTGAGAGGTCCAAGAGCACCAGCAGGGTCACATTACCCCTGTCGATGCTCAGGCGGAGGTCATCGGTTAGAGCGACCATGGCAGTCTCAACTCCATATCCTGTCCTGAAGCCGGTTTGAAATGGATCAAGATAATCAGTTTCATCCAAGATAGCTTGGAGTTGGGAAGCAACTGCCCTCTCGATCACCTTGCTTAAAAAAGGTAGCAAGGACACTGGTCTGTAATTGTTCTTGTCCAGGGGGTCCAGGGAGGGTTTTTTCAGGAGTGGCTTAACCGCCGCCTCCTTTAAACAATATGGTATAATACCTTCCCTGAAGGATGCATTGATTGTGTCCCGTAGGAATACTCTCAATGCGTCCCCCTCCTGGACGACCGGCCAAGATGGACAGGATCAAGAGGGCAAGTCGTCTTCCTCACTCTTCCAAGGAGCTTGTCCACGTCATCGGTACTCACTGATTGAAACTGATCCAGTAAAGTGCCATCAATGGAGTTGTTGGATGCCTCATCTATGGATTCTGTCAGAACATTGGCATCCAAGTCGGCTCTTATCCGAGAGATTTTATCTGCAAAGTTGATATTAAATGCATCACAGCATGCTGTTGTCGGGTTAAGTAGGGGATTTGGTGCAGGAGAAACCTGCGTCAGCTCCCCCACCACCTTAAACAACTCTGCTGGACGGGACTCTGCAGATGCAATACGTGAAGAGCAGAAGGATCTCTGTGCTGCACGTATTGCCTCCCGATAGGAATCAAGATGCCTCCTATGGCGAGTTCTGTCGGATAAGAGTCGAGTCTTCCGCCACTTGCACTCTAGCTGTTGTCCAGTCGCTTCATCCTCCTAAGCTCCTCTGTGTATCAGGGCTTACGATTAGAGGCGGGTTGGAAAGGACGCTTGGGAGCGATTGTGTCGATAGCCTTGGTAAGATCAGTGTTCCAGATGCTGACCAAAGCCTCTACAGAATCACTGGCGTTACCAACCATTAAACCCTCTAGGGCTTTCTGGAAGCCAATTGGTTCCATTAGCCTTCGAGGGCGGACCATTCTAATGGGTCCACCACCCCCAGAGGGGCAGACAGTGGCTCTTAGTTCCATCTTGACCAGGAAGTGATCCGTCCATGACAATGCGGAGGTTTTTATAACTTCCGCCCATGGATATTCCTGTTCCGTACTGAAGATTGCATCGAGGGTATGACCTGCACAGTGTGTGGGCCCGTTAACCAATTGGGATAGGCCCATGTTTGCCATGGTTTCCATGAACTCCCGAGCCGCACCGGTTAGATTCGATACGCTGGTCTCTAGTGGAATGTTGAAATCGCCCAGAACCAAAAGTCTGGGCGACTCCAACAACAACTCAGAGATCAGCTGGGTCAGCTTGGTTAGGGAGTCTGTTAAGCAACGGGGTGGCCGGTATACCAACAGAATTCCCAAACTATCCCTGGTTTTCAGGCTAAGGTACATGCACTCGATGCAAGCTGTTTTCCGGATAGGCTTCCTGGTCAAGTTTAAGTTGTTTCTATGAACCAAGGCCACGCCGCCCCCCCCGCCCACTTTCCCTTATCTGCTCGCTGACCGTATACCCGACCGGGAGAGCCTGCGCCCATGTTGCAGTGCTGGCATCTCCCAGCCAGGTCTCGGTAAAGCATGCCAGATTGGCGGCCTCATCCACTAAGAGGTCATGTATAATATGAGTCTTATTTTTAACCGACCTGGCATTGCAAAGGAGCAGAGTAAGGGGCTGTGGAAAGGATGGTATGCTATCCAAATTATTCTGGGAACAGAGTGAACTGAAGAAGGGATAGATATTAAGCATCGATCCCTTCTTCTTTTGTAACATTTCTTCACTCTGTTGCCGCCATACCTTCCCTTCCCCCACACAACCTCAATTCCTGTGCCCAGACCACTCCCGGCTACATTACATGGTCGTATTGATAAGTAATCAGTGTAAGCAGTTCTTGTGGCTTCGTGGTGGAAGAAGAGGGCATGGTTCCCCAGCAAAAGCTCACCCAGCCCAGCCAAGGTCTTGACTCTTAGCAGGCAAGCAGTTCTTTATAGCTTCAGGGTGGAAGAAGTGGCGTGGCTCCCAAGCAGAAGCTCACCCAGCCCAGCCAAGGTCTTGACTCTGGCAGGCAAGCAGTTCTTGAAGCTTCAGGGTGGAAGAAGGGGCGTGGCTCCCAGCAAACACTCACCCAGCCCAGCCAAGGTCTTGACTTTGGCAGGCAAGCAGTTCTTGAAGCTTCCGGGTGGAAGAAGGGGTGCAGCTCCCAGCAAACACTCACCCAGCCCAGCCAAGGTCTTGACTCTGACAGGCAAGCAGTTCTTGAAGCTTCCGGGTGGAAGAAGGGGTGCAGCTCCCAGCAAACACTCACCCAGCCCAGCCAAGGTCTTGACTCTGGCAGGCAAGCAGTTCTTGAAGCTTCCGGGTGGAAGAAGGGGTGCAGCTCCCCAGCAAACACTCACCCAGCCCAGCCAAGGTCTTGACTCTGGCAGGCAAGCAGTTCTTGAAGCTTCCGGGTGGAAGAAGGGGCGCGGCTCCCCAGCAAACACTCACCCAGCCCAGCCAAGGTCTTGACTCTAGCAGGCAAGCAATTCTTGAAGCTTCCGGGTGGAAGAAGGGGCGCAGCTCCCCAGCAAACACTCACCCAGCCCAGCCAAGATTGGATTGCAAGATGGGTGCCCCATGGGTGCCCTCCATGCCGCCGCCACCACGGTCCCATTTGTGAAGCTTATGGGGGCCAAAAAACCTTTAAGAAAAATTGCAGCTGCTGCTATTTGACAATACTGCCAAACAATCCATTTTTGAGGGGGTTGTATAGACTGAGCCAAAGTCTCTCTGGACTAGCGGAGTTGGAGGCCAGCGTAATTTGCTTCTGCTGCTGCCAATCCTCCACCTGAGGCAGCCAGCACACTTTGCCTAATGTATAGTCCAGCCCCCTATGGCATATGCCTTTAGCTGTGAATTATGTGATTGCATTTCCCCAGTATATAGCCTCCACAATGCCTGCCTATCACCTACCTAACTGACTAAACATCCAAATGGAGTTTTAAAGCAATTTAAATCAATAGATAAGTACAGACTTACCACTCAATTATTCATTGAGTCTACTCTAGCTGGTATTTAGGCCACTGAACACATATTCAAATCTAGCAAACACATGGATTTTAGGTGCCTGCATGTTTGTTGTCACAATTGTGCCCCCTTCTCCATAGGACTGAATCATAGAATCATAGAATTGCAGAGTTGGAAGAGACCACGAGGGGCATCAGTCCAACCCCCTGCCATGCAGGAAATCTTGATCAAAGCATCCCCGACAGATGGCCATCCAGCCTCTGTTTAAAGACCTCCAAGGAAGGAGACCCCACCACACTCCGAGGGAGTGTGTTCCACTGCCAAACAGCTCTTACTGTCAAAAAGTTCCTCCTAATGTTGAGGTGGAACCTCTGTTCCTGGAGCTTGCATCCATTGCTCTGTGTTCCAGTCTCTGGAGCAGCAGAAAACAAGCCTGCTCCATCCTCAGCGTGACATCCCTTCAAATACTTAAACAGGGCTATCATATCGCCTCTTAACCATCTTTTTTCCAGGCTAAACATACCCAGCTCCCTAAGTCTCTCCTCATAAGGCATCGTTTCCATCGATTGCATGGACAGAATCCTGTTGTTACACTAGACTGGCATAACTACACCAGTGCAGATGGTGGTGGCAAGAGGAAAAAGGTTCATGTGTGTAACAGCCATGGAGGAAGGCAGATACTAGAAAAATACTCAGAGTCCACATATTTTTCTGACTTCCCCTAACCACTACTGCATGACTCTAGAAAAAATGAAATGGCTAATGTAGAATTCTTGCCTATATCTTCAAATTATTGGGTTATTATGGTTCCTAGTTGAAAACCAGGGCACGCAACAACTGAGCAAAGAATTTGAAGCTAGTTCTCCCCAGCTGAAGTCTGTCACTCTATCCATGGACTTAAAAAAGGTGCCATCTTCCTTTAAAGTTTAGATCTGTGGTTGTAAGAGCAAAAGTATATGCACTCCTACTTTACTTTTTTTTCTATGAGGGCTTTGGGACGTTTTGCAAGAGTTAATGGAGCTCACCAGACACAGCTACTGGACACAAATTTTTACAAAGTGTCATGCTTTCCAAACTGAGAAATCTTCATTGCCATGTTGGCATAGCTTGAGTAAAGCACCGTATTTATTGGTCTCTACCACTCTCAGCAATTTGGCAGGGAAAATGTCTACATTTTAGCTCCAACTATATTGTGGAGCTGCAGCTGAAATCTGCTTCTGACACACAGATGGTCCAGTTGTTGGGAGAGGAGGATAGCTGCCTCTCAGTGTTATCGTTTGACTAACTTGCTAATCATTATAACAATTCGAATGACCAAGCCATATGGGTGAGCTAGATGGTTGCAGCACTTTAGCGTAACATTCAAACAATGTTCCCGGACCACGGCTACTTAATAATGCATTATAATTAATAAACTTTACAAAAAGCCTCTCGTCAGCATGGATTTGATGGTGTTTTCCTAAAGTGCCCAAATGACGGCTCTGTGGAGTCCTTTGTTGCGTCAGATGATTGGTTGACAATGTGCACTTCCTCCTCTCGAAAATGAGATTGGAGTCCTAATGCAACTAATGTGGGGCATGTGATCCCATTATCATTTTCTCTGCTGATCTATTAGGTGTTTTTCTGCCCCACTTCATGCTGTTTTTCATTATCCCTTCAGACTGGATGCCCTATCTGAAGAGCTGATGGGAAAAGAGAGAGAGAAATAAATGAACCGGAGATAATTTGGTGATAATTTGGTGCCTTGCTCTTCTCTGAGGTGTGTGAGAGTGTGCCTACTGTATGAGTATCCTCACTTCCCTGAATAGGTACAATAGTTTGAAGGTCTGGACCAGAGTTTGGAAAGTTATTAATGTAAACTCAGGACTTTATCAGACCACTCCCCTAAACCCATTCTTTTGCCACATAATTTCTGCCATTTTTATGCCAGTAAAAGAACTCCCCATACCACACTTACCTCCTATGTGAAAAGGCTTCCACAGCAATGAATGAGGAGTGAATGGAGCTCTGTTCACTTCCTCTATTGAAATCCCACGGATTCTTGCGAGAATATATAGCATGGGAAATTTAAAAAGAAAAATTAAGATAAAAAAGTTAAAGTTTTGAAAACCACATAAACACACTATAAAAGCCCAAGTAAACTGGGGAGGGTCACCTGCCTGGATGTTGTGTTGTCACCCAGAAGTGTTCGGGCAGGGCCAGCCATTGACACTGGAATGAGAAGAGGACATTGGTGTGAGGTTTCATATGCTGGCAATGCTGGAAAAATATCACCATGGCTGATCTATTGACGGCTTGGGCCATCAGTGAAAAAGTACAGTGTATGGCCAGTACCTAAACACAAAAGAATGACATCGTCTGATATGCACGCCCTTTCGTGTTTATGTGGCATCATTATGATGCCATTTTTCGTGTGTCTGATAAAATCCTAAGCCAATATAGCAACACATTAAAGCCATGCATAACTGAACAGTGGTTGAATGATATTCTGGGAGCCATAGCAGCACCTATTTCAGAAGGACATTCTATTCCTTCCTTTTAATAGTAATTTTTAAAACTCTGTCATTCCCTATAAAAAAGAAGCAATGTGGGGGGGTTTAGACCCCCTCCTCCAACCTCATCCTACTGCATCCATATTCATTTTCCTTTAAGCACCACTACACCTCCACCACTGCCATCCTAACCTTCAATAGAGATCAGAATCAAAGAACATGAAATGACAATATAGAGCTGAGGAACACGTTTTTAAAAGAGCAATCAAAATTATCAGGGAAAAGGAAGAACTTTCCTAGAAGGCGAAGCTACAACATCTGAAGCTTTTTAGTTTAGGAGAAGAAAGGAGAAGAAAGTGAGGGAAAGTGCTAACCTAGGACTCTGTGAGGTCTAGGTTCATATTATTGCTCAGAGATGGAAAATCACTGGGTGACACTCTCTCAGAAATAGAGGAGGGCAGGGGCAAGCCCCCTCTGAAAAATCATGACCAGAAAACCCCTAGGATTAGGTTGCCAGAAGTCAGAGTCGACTTGGAAGGCACATAACAAAACAAAACGGGGATGTGACAGAGTTATACAAAATTGTCTGCCACCTTGAAGACTAACAGCATGAATTTTTGTGTCCACTTCATCAGATGCAACTCAGTGGTTCAAGCAATAAATACATATGTACCCAGTGGACATGGTAGGAAGGGGATGCTGATAAATTAGATACACAATGTACTGAAGGTGACCATTATATTATTGACATTGATCATTAACAAAACTGCTAAATGAGGAGTGAGCAATGAGAAAAGGTGCAGGGACCAATCCAGTGCTGATGCCAGGCCTACTATTGCCCCTGGAGTACTTGCTTTTGCCTGTACTCTCTGTCAGGTCACTTGGGGGACCTGGTCTTTAGGTTCAAGGTATTGGTGTCTGGTTGTTCCTGTGTCATTGGGAACATATCAATGAATCCACTCCAGGTTTTGGACAGCGTTAAAGAAGCTGCCTAAGGCGATGACACTTTCCAGAAAACAGGTGTCAGCACCTTGGAGAGCTCCGTTAAAACCTGGAGTGGATTCACCACTGACATGGGAACTACCAGCTGCTGCTTCATCAGGGTCCAGTTGTACTTGCACCACTGAATTTGCTCTGCAAAATAGGCCATGTGGCTATTCTAAAAGCAGTACATGCACGGACAGTTAAGCCAGCCTTTTGGAGCATGGAGCAGAGCTTGGGAAAGTTCTTTTTTGGACCACAATTCCCAGAATTTTCTCAGCCAGCATGGCCAATGTGATCATAAGTGGCCATGATAATTGAGGAATTCCGGCAGCTGCAAGTATGCCAGGAGATATATAAGACAGCCATGTATGCATCACCAGAGAAGAGGACAAAAGAAAGCACAGATTTGCAAGAAATTTCCATGAGCCAATTGATAGGTATTCAAATTATGATAGCAATTTCTCAATGGGGTATCAATACCATAGGTGAGAATAGCTATCTTAATTGAAATGGCAATATATCTTACCACAGTGACTGAGTGATTTATGTACCTGTTCAATCTCCTCCCCAAGTGCTGTTTGCTGGGCAAATCCACAGCTGGTGCACTCTCTCCTCATGGTCCTTCAACATTAGAGCAGACATGGACAGCCCTTCAAACAAATGACACTATCCTTTGAAGCCCCTTCAAAGTGCCCTTTGTAATGTAAGGCACATGGTCACCCTGCTCTCCTTCTGCTGACATCTTACTGGTATTTTGACCATAAGGAAGATGAATAAATGTGCACTGATTATGGACTCATCCCATCCCTGCTGGATTTGGCCTGACTCATTGCTGTTTTGACTGGTTTCTGAAGAAGGTCCTCCCACTCTGGGTGAAAAAAGTCACATTTGGACCCACAAAGGCACTCCCCAAAGACCTGGACAAGTCCCAGTATAGAAATGTATTTGTGAGTCAGATTAAACCTACTCTATGTAGCACGTATCAAGTAAGATAAAAAAGAATTCTGCATGCTGCAACTCTTCGATACTATTGAACCTTGTGACTGAGGAACAAATTACAGATAAGATTTAATTCTTTCAACAAACACAAAATAAACCAAACTAAATTAAGATGAGATCCATTACTGGATTTGCAATTCTGTTTTGACGAGCTGAATTATTCTTGCTCAGGGTGAAAGGTGGAAAATTTATTTCTGCTCTAATAACAAATGGATTTTAGAAAATGTGATTTTCATTTACAAAGCAACTATCTGTGTAAGTAATGATCAGTTCAATAGAATTTCACAATGTGTATGAAGAAAAGACCCAAATATTGACCTTGCACAAAAAGCCACTATCTATGCTGTTTGCTTTAAAAAAAAAACAACTAGCAGAATGCAGAATGGGTCTCACTATTTCCTAAAGGACCACTCCCAAAAATAAAGTGTACAAACTTGGCCAAGGCACCAGCTCAGCAGGAATTACTGAACATCCCTGATACCTGGAGTAACTCTAGACCAGTGGTTCTTAACCTTTTCTTTACCAAAGACTCACTTTAAACATCTTTTGTTGCCGTGGTCTGCCAAGACATAACTCAAAATTTGAAACAACAACAATAATGCCACATTGTTGTCATCATCAATCATCATCATCACCATCTTCATCATCATACAATTACACCATCCATTAAAACTTCCTCCCTCAGAGACACTGGAGAGGGAAGGAAGACCTTTCTCTTGCTTCTTCCTGCAAGTTTGTGGCTAGAATGGATTGAATGGCAATGTGCAGGCCAAGGCAGCCTGCCAGCCATCCTTTGCCTTGGCTCCTGTCATGTGGGCACTCCACTAAAGGGAGGAGATGGGCCAAGCAACTTTCAAGCCTTCGCAGACCCCCTATGAGGACCTCACGGACCCCAGGTTAAGAACCATTGATATACTCTTGTTGACAGACAACCACAGAAAGTGCTTCCATTCTAAATCAACTGAGCTAGGAATTCCAGATCTTATTTCCTGTCAATGACTGGAGATTAGAATTGGGATCTCATGATACAGTGGTGGTGGGGTTTTGGAGAAGGTTAATATTATGGAATGGAGGGACCCACTAGCTGAAAACATCTTGCTCTGTAGGTGAGGGTATCTGGACTCACAGAAAAAGCAGTTTCCCACTCCTGGTGCAGAGTGTCATGATGAAAATCAAAAAATCCAGGGAGTTGTGTTAATCCATATCAACAAAGGAGTTCCAGCAGTTTTCATTTCCATAGAAGCAGATCTTTTGTAGAGTGAATGGGTCTTGGTTGCCACTTCAAGGCCAACCATCTCAAAATACCTTGCAATAAACAAGAAGAGCTGAGAGGAGGGAAATGCAATTCCTGACCAATCTGAAGGCTGCAGTTAAACTCAGGAAGAATAGAGAAGATGGAGTGTGGACATCACTAAGCAGCATTCTAACCCCACAAGCACTTGCCCCAGTACACTACAATCTGCCACTGATGTATCACCTCCCATATCTGATGACACAGAACATGTAGCCCATGAAAGCTTGACTATATTAGTTTTTAAGGTACAACTACATTCTCAATTGTCTTCAGAGAATTGTTTCAGTGGGGTATTTCATGGTGTTGAGGTGCAGAGGCAAGGCTACTCGCCAAAGGGAGAAGCAGAATGTTATGAACCATCCATAGGCCCTTGTAAATAACAAAAACAAAGATAAGCGTCTGATTTGAGAACCACAATATAAGTATACTGTATATACATGAGAATCATAATCACATCAAGCCATGGTACCTCAGCCAATCAAGAATTAATAAAATCTACAAAATTAAAGAAAATAAATGCTGGAAATGTGACAAGGAACCGGGCTCAAAGTGGTGGAATTGCCCAATATTGAAAAGATACTGGGCTAAGATTTACATTATAATACAGAAATACTAAAAAATACAATACTCAATGGACCCCAAGCTATACTTATTTAATATGACTTCAGAACTTAACAGAAAAGATGAGAGAAGATATTGGTGACTAATACTTTATATGATTAAGGTGGCAAGAATAAATTTAGCATCAAAGTGGAAATTAAAAGAAGCCCCTTCTATAGATGATTGCCTATTGAAATTAAATGAAATGAAAGAACTAGACAGGCCTACACATATTCTGAACAGGGAATTTACAAACAAAGTGGAAACAGACTGGTTACCAGTAATAAAATACTGGGAAGATAGATGGGATATTAAACATGATTTATTGACTGAACAATGTGTGTAGATGAAACATTACAAGATACCGTATTGTGTAAATATAAAAGGATAGTTGGGGGTAACAATACTGTTGAAAATATATTGGTATTGAAAGTGGAATGCATCTATAGTAAATTACAAGGGAAACATTGGGAAATGTGAAATGAAGTTGAAATTTTTAAAAAAAGATTTTTTAAACAATTCTTATAAGGTAGTAATACTTGGGAAGTCATGGAATAGAAGCTAAGAGGGGAAATTGTTTCATGTTTGATTGTACAATGTATTGGTAAACTTAATAGCTTTATTCCTTTTAACCCTGTTTAAGTTATGATGTAAGCTGTTTATTTAGATAACTCATTTATAATATAGAACTATTATTTAAATAAATATTGGAAAAATAATAATCACGTCAAGCAAAAGACTTAAGAAGTCAGAAGACAGATACTCACTTTTAAAAAAATGTTTAGGCAGCAGCAATAGACCATTTAAAATCCTAAAGTGAAATTGATTTCTTTATCAGGCCCAATAAAGGAATAGCAGGAAGTGAACAAAGGACCTCCTGACTCACAATGGGGAATTTAAACTTAGCAAAACAAACCATCCACAGCTACAGAGAGTTATGAATAGCTTTGTCCACAGATGCTATTTAGATGGATTTTTTCAGAACAATATTCACCTATTGTTTAGAACCATTTCTATATACTGTATTGTGGCCTCTGTTGCCCAGATGTGCGTGATTAACTGGCAGGGCCTTTATCACAGGATACGTTAAATTGATGTTGCTTTATGGCTGCAAACAGTATAGCAGCTGAGAGAGGGGTATTAATAAAGAATTAGCAGGCTTCCACGCCCACTGCACCCTTGGGCACATTGTCAGGTCCCATTTGGCTACTGTAAGAAAACTAGCAGCATTGCCTTTTACATAAAGGGGTGAAATCGCACGTGAAAATTATCCATTCTACAGAGAAAAGAATGAAAATTGTAGGTAGCTGTGCTGCTCCAGTAGAAGAGTGGAAAATCCAGAAACAATAGCAGTGGGAAGGCATCAAATCCTGTCTGATCTTGGAAGCTAAGCAGGGTCAGGCTTGATTAGTACTTGGATGCCCAGGTTTGGTGGTGGCCAGGAGTACATTTGCATAGTTAAAACTAGTGTACCACCTGCACCCTTTTCCTGAGAAGTTAGATCTGGCTATGATGGCACATCCCATGATTACATTCTGCTTGGACTACTGTAATATACTGTGGGGCTGCCTATGGAAACTCTTCAGGGAGCCCTGGTGGTGCAGTGGTTAAATGCAGGTACTGCAAGCCACCACGTTGCAAGTTCGATTCCAGCAGGCTCCAAGGTTCACTCAGCCTTCCATCCTTTCGTAGGTCGGTAAAATGAGGACCCGGCTTGTGGGGGCAATTAGCTAACACACATTGGAAGCTGTATAATGCATTGGAAGATGTATAAATAGCAATTGCTTAAAACAATTTGTAAGCCGCTCTGATAGCCTTGTGGCTGAAGAGCGGGGTATAAATAACTAACTAAATTAAAAAAAAAAAAAAGAAAAAGAAACTCCAGCAGGTCCAAAATGCTGTGGCCAGGCTGTTGACTGGGCCTAGTTACAAGGATCATATAACTCACCTGCTGAAACAGCTTCATTGGCTGCTGATCCATTTCTGAGACAAATTCAAAGTGCTGGTTATGACTTTTAATGCCTTACATGGCTTGGGTCAAGACTATCTGAAAGACTGTATCTCCCCATACGACCCAGCCAGAGTTCAAAGATCTTCAGGGGAAGGTTTTCTCTTGTTCCCATGACCTTCAGAGGCATGGTTGGTGAGGACACAGGAGACAGCCTTCTCAGTGGCTCCTCCAGATTGTGGACAATCAGTGTGAACAAGACACTCTGTTCTCTTTCCGTCAGCAGGTTACACCTTTTTTTTAATTGACGCAGGTCTTCAACTGAGTCTAATATACGGCAGCATAGTGTTTGAAGTGGAGTGCTCTGTTTTTATTTTGTATGTTTCTAATTATATTGTAAATGTAAACTTTTTAAAACTGTGTGCTTTCAACTTTTGTAATACAGGTTGCCCCCTGAATCCACAGAAGAGACGTTCCTGGACTTACCGTGTAAAAGAGAAAGCGCAGATAATAGCAAACCCTATTAAAATAAAGGACTTCCTGTACAAATATATCATAGAATTGCACTGGAGGACCTAGCAATTCCTAGAGAGGATGCCTCTATGGGCATTTTCCAGCACAACTCTATGCTATGTGACACTATTTTGTGTCCCTCAGACAGCTGAAACCAAAGATATTGGTTTCCCTGTACAGGGGCGACCTGTTGTACTTTTTAAGCTAAACATTTGTTTTGAATTTTGTAAGCCACCTTGGGTGCCTTGGCAGGAGAAAGGCAGGGTATAAATGGAATAAAATAAATATATAAATACAGACAGATATAAAGGAACTATAAAGGAACCAAGTGCTATAGCACCTCTGACTATTCCTTGCCTAAAACAAAGTCATGGGTTGTTCATGAAGTCACCTTAAGCAATGCTACTAGTGTTCTTGCAATTGACTGCAGTTTCCATTCTGATTGTCTGAGCCAAAGTATGGAAAATATTTAATTATTTCAATGTCTGCTTTAATGTTATGTAAATCATCCATGGCCATTATTTTAGTGTTCTTAATGTTCAAGTGTAAACTCGCCTTTGCACTTTCTTCCTTGACTTTCTTCAGTAATTGTTCAAAGTCTTTATTTTCTGCTAGAAGTATGGTATCATCTGCGTATCTTAAACTGTTGATGTTCCTTCCTTCAATTTTCATGCTTCCTTGCTTCAAGTCTAATCCTGCTTTATGTATGATATGTTCTTCGTTTGCGAAGAAAAGCCAGAGAGAGAGACAAGTTAAACAGACAGGGTGATAAAATGCAGCCCAAATGATCTAATGTTTAGATTTTCCTTGGGTTTTTTTTCCGGGCTGTGAGGCCTCGTTCTGGAAGAGTTTACTTCTGACGTTTTGCCTGCATCTGCAGCTGGCATTGTCAGAAGTAAACTCTTCCAGAACACGGCCTCACAGACCGGGAAAAAAAACAAGGAAAATCTATGGATGCCGGCCATGAAATCCTTCGACTTCACATTGATCTAATGTTGTTTCATTGCCTGGGCCCTGCCTTGAGATCTTTGGATACAGGGCAGGAAGGAGATAGATAAGACAGATAAACAGGCAACATTTCCTTATCAAAGAAGATTTGCTATGTTTAAAGAGAGTACAGTTGTCCCTTCATATTCACTGGGGTTTGGTTCCAGGACCCCCCGTGGATACCAAAATCCATGAATACTCAAGTCCCATTATATGCAATTACATAGCAAAATGGTGTCCCTTATATAAGATGGCACAATCAAGGTTTGCTTTTTGGATTATTATTGTTTTAAGAATATTTTCAAACCATGAATACTTAAATCCGTGGATACCAAATCTGTGGATATGGAGGGACAACTGTATTATTTAAATGACATTAATAAAGATACTTATTTATGTCATTTATTAAGATATGCTATAATATACTGCTATATGGGAAGAGGAATATCGTTGGCTCTCTGTATCCATGGATTCAACCATCCCCAGCTTGAAAATATTCCACACACAAAAAATATATCCATAAAGTGAAACTTGATTTTACCATTTTATATAAGGGACACCATTTTACTATGCCATTGCATATAATAAGACTTGAGCATCCATGGATTATGGTATCCACAGGGGATCCTGGAACCAAACCCCAGCAGATACCAAAGGACTGCTGCATAAAGTGGAGACATGGCAGATCACAAGGGTACGCGTGTGCTAAACTTATTCTTTACCAATGTTTTCCCCTTGAAAGCTAGGGCCCCTCCCCACCAACCTTTCTCCCAGTAGCCAGGAGAAAAGCCAATGGAGTGAGGATTTGGAGAGGAAAGGCATATCGGGTTCAGCAATCTGCCTGGGTTTTCTCCACACGGGATTACCTTTTCTGTCTTCTCTTTACATCTTTACATAATTATCTTCATATAGCAGGTTGTGCTTGAAGCAGTACTCTTTCACTTCCTGACCTAAGTAGACCAGGGGTCAGAAGAGCTTAAAAAGTTACCATTGTCATTATTCATTGTGCTGTTTATAAAAGCTGCATTACCCAATTACTTTTGCATTGTTGGAAAATGAAACTAGGTTACACGGCAGGATAAAGTGTGCTAAATTACGGATTACTGTCCTTTCGCAACAGCAGGGCATAGTTCAGACAATTTATTGATCAATTGGAAGATGCGGTGAGTTTTGGCTTTCTATAGTTTACACAGACACAAAGGTGGGAGGGGGGCATGGCCTCCATCACTATCATTAAAGCCAGGCAAGAGGTGGGAAGAAAGGAAGGAGGGGGCCAGTGCGAGGGGGAAACAGACTGTAACTTCGTAGCTTCGTCTGTATATAAAGCTACAAAAAGGGAGGGGAGTAGGAGAGAAATAATTACAAAGGAGAGAAGGAAAGCAGCCTTGAGATCCCAGCACACAGAAAAGAATGATCAAAACAGCTGAGACTCCGCAATCCCTGCCAGCTGACCAGACTGCCTCCCTCTTCCTCTCTCACTCACTCGCACACACACAAACCCAAGAACAATCCAGCGATCAGCCGATGGAGCGATCAACTGGTGGAGGGAAAGCCAGCTGGCTGGATCTTTTCGTCTCTATGATCGAAGCAGTAGACACACAGAAAAGAATGATCGAGGGTGGGGAGAGAGGGAGGGAAAGAGGAACATTAATTATGTTAAAAGCAAGCTGGCTGGCTCGATCTTTTTATTTCAGACTCCTCCATGTTTTCCAACTCCACCCAGGGAGGGTGAATCCAACCAATCATGGCTCAGCACTGCTGTGGCTATTTCACAAACACTGCTGACTGTTTCCACAGCCATATGCAAAATGGTCGTTCACACAGTCGATAGTGCGCTAACTTGCGCTACTTTTCAAAAAAGACTAGGAAAATAGCAAAAGCTGATACTGCGTTACTTATGGGTTTTTTTTGCCCCCTCCTTCTGAATATGGCGACTTTATTCCGAAAGATGTGGGAACTATTAGGACTCTTTGCAAATTCTTTGAGGATTTATTTTGCCGTGTAAACGGCCCCTAGGATTGACAAGAGAATGGTATGAAATCTGAAAAATTCCTATCCACATGCCCTTTAAAAATAACTAGAAACTATTACTTGTTACATCAAGAAAATAACTTCATTCCAATTTGTTGTTACCTCTTCATCACACCCCTCATTGACAAAAAAAGTAACTCTTTACAGTTGGCTGCATTACTTGTGACTTCCAAGCTTGGAGCACGTGTGGCAGCCCAGATGTTGTTGGTCTGTAACTCCCAGCAGCCCTACAGGACAGCCAATAATGAATAATGATGGGAGATACACTCAAAAACCATGTGGAGGGCCACATGTTCTCCATACCTGAGTGTAGCCTTGAGTTTTGCATTGTTGTTTCTGATTTTAGGGTTTTGCAGTAACAGAACCAGTGCTAGAGAATCCACTATCCCAGACACCAGCTTTTGTATTTCCATTTTTAAAAATCTCATTGTCCCTTCGAGAACTCTGTATAGCTTGAATGGCTTGTTTTTTTAATCTAATTAAGCACCTCCCCAAACTACTCCAGGACATTCAGCATTCTTTGGCTGAAGTAAAAGGATGTTGCCTTACTCTGTATTTTTAGTTCTAAATGGTTTCCCCCCCTGTTGTTTCAAAATCACTAGCACCATCTGCTGAATGAAACCATGAAATACATACCACACAGGATTGCCTTTTGGGAACCTATAACCTGGTATCTGCAAGAGGTTTACTGATTTTAGATCTGAAGAAGTATATGCCTGGGAAAACATTTCTCTTGGTTTTAATCATTTTATACCAATTTCTCTTTTTAATGGAATGGAGTCTGGTTTTAGCAATTGCCTAAGGGCGATGAGAAATACTCTCAGGTGAAATTTTGTCATGGAAAGCTGCAACGCAAAATGCAGTGTCTTAACAAACATAGGCCTCCTATAATGGTTACTGACACTACAGATGGTGTTGAGCAAATATCAGCCTGCATTCTTAAAGGTATTTACTAGTGAGTGAGCCACACTGAATTCTATGGAACCTCTGAGTAAAAATGCATAGGACTGCATTGTCACCTGTGGACTGGTTATTAATAGTGATCATTCTTACATGGTTATTGTGAGGAGGATTGGTATAAAGAAAAGATGGCAAACTTGACAATACTTTGTATTAGCAGTTAGCTGCACTGGACTTACTATTATATCATTATTACCATTTATTTATATAAACCTATCAACATATATGGCACTTTACAAGTAAAAGACCAATAAAAAAAATCTAGTTCCCTGCCCTCAGACTTACAATCTAATTAAGACATGACACAAAAGAAAAGGGGGATGGAGGTATGGGGGGCAACTAAGTCCAGCAGATACTGCCTCTCCTTCTCTCCCTCCAAGGCCAGGGTAGTGGCAGTTGGCATGGTGAGCAGGCCTTCCATCTGCTTCTGGTCCTAGGCCTAATGGAGCCGTGCCTGCCTCTTCTCTCCCTCCAAGGGCAGGGCAGTGACAGTTGTGATGGAGAGAGGGCCAACTTCTTCGGCTCCTCTGCTTATCCAGCTGAGAATGAATTTCTCCCATTTTTGCTTTGTATGAGACACCACCAGGAAGGCTAAAGTCTGCCTTAAGCTGTCTCTGACTTTCCCAAGTGACAGGTGTAAACACTGCTGTCAAACTGACATTGCGGTCATACTGAGGATGGAGCAAGCTTGTTCTGCGACTTCAGAGACTAGGATATGGACTGAAACTACAGGAAAAGAGATTCCACCCAAACATTAGGAAGAACAGCCTGACAGTAAGAGCTGTTCGGTAGTGGAATGCACTGCCTCAGAGTGTGGTGAAGTCTCTTTCTTGGGAAGTTTTTAAACAGAGGCTGGATGGTCATCTGTCGGGAGTGCTTTGATTAGGTATTCCTGTATGGTAGGGAGTTGGACTAGATGGTCTTTGTGGTCTCTTCCAGCTCTATGATTCTATTCTATGAAAGGATCATGTCCTCAGCAGGTTCCACAACACAGGGATTGGTTTATTTATATATTTTTAAAAACATTTCTGTGCTCAATACAGGAGCGCCCCTTTATCCCTGATTCACCACCTGCTTCAGTTATCCACAGTTGGCAAAAAATGGGGGGTGTGGACAGGGGAGGGAGGAGGAGATCTCGCCTCCCTTCTCCCTTTCCCTGGGATGGTGATGGTGTCATGGGGGGAGGGAGAAGAGGAGGGGAGATCTTATGGTTGGTGGCCAGGAGTCTCCTGAGGCCTGGGAGGCCGCTGTAGCATGCGCAGTGGCGGCAACATGGGCCATGAGCCTCCCTCCCTCCCTCTTCAGGGTGTTCGCTATTATCTGCGAATGTCATTATCCACAGCGCCTCCGGAACCAATCCCCCATGGATGCAGGGGTGCTACTGTACAAGTATTCTCATTCTGCCTTACACTATACAAATTGACACAAGTATCATAACAAAAATAATAAGATTAAAAATGATTAGCTGGATAAAAGCTAGTTGGAATAAATTCCTTATAAGTTTAGTCTTTGTCGGGTGCTGACAGGTAGGTGCTCAGCAAGCCTCCCTAGTGTAAGAATTGCAGAAATTGGGCTCCACCATTAAGAAAGCCCCAAGAATGTACAGTATTTTCCCTCTAAAAGGGTTGCCACTGAAAATCAGAAGTAATGTGATTTTATTGTTTGCAGTTCCTAAGACTTCTAAGCTAGGAGAGCTATAGCAGGCAGATAGGTGCCATCTCTCTAGACGAGGAACACAGCTGATGTTTGTCCATTTAATAAACTGCAGAATTCTCTTTGTCATTTTTGTGTAACAAAAAAACCCCCCACAAATATGTGTGTGCACCTTTAAGTCCGCTTAGATTTCAGTTTTTGAGTGTTAGCCCTGGGAGATTGAACACCCTGGTGATAATCTGTAGCATACTGTATAAGGCTCCTCCAGAAGCTGCAAGCATGTTGGGAGATTGTAGTACAGTATTCATTGCTGTAGTTCTTTGTGTATTTATCTGTTTTAAAACCCAAGCAACATTTCTATTGTCCTGGACTATTGTCCAGCAATCCCTGGCACTTGTAGCAATATTTTATTCCTGCCACTGCGTGGGTTTTTTTTAAATCAAAGAACAAAATAGTTTATTTCGCTTCTCATCTGTTTTTAATCTCTCCTTCTTTTTGAGAGTTGTAGTGCTATTTCACCTCAGTGCATTAGTGAAATGACATTTTTGTACAACATCAGTATAAGAATTTTTGAAAAAAATAATTAGAGAAGATAAAATTTGTCCTTCAAGCCATAGGACCAGCTCTGCAAGCCATGGATGGCCCTGATTTAAAAACAAGACAAAACTAAACTTTGGATAGCTTCAGAAATTGCTACATCTAGTGATGAACAGCACCTCAGAAGGGCATACTGACAAAGAATAAGTGGATCCAGAGGTGGGTATAACTGGCAAAACCCAAAGAGCTATATTCTGAGAATTCACACTTCTTCAAGCCAATCTGAGAGACACCATAAAGAATTTTAGGAAAAAGATAAGGAGGGATAGTCAAATGCATGCTGAAGTGGGGCCTCTGTCACATGGGAAGTTAGAACAAGTTTCTTGTGGTCTACTGCTCCAACGTTTTGACACAATTATTTAAGTACTATTATTATAATTACTTTTCCCCACTAATGGCAGACTCAGAAGGTCAAGCACCTATCAATTTGGAACTAAAACACAGCCCCATCTACAAAGAGGGAGTTATTTATTTAATTAATTAAATGCCACCATTCTCCCTGAAGGGACCCAAGTTTAGAAGACTTCCAGTTGGGATGGTGGCATCATTAGTTACTCTGTTTCACCTCTCTTCTTTTTTCAGCTTTAAAACAGCATACATATCCTTCAGTGTTTCTCTCGGCTTTGCCTTAAAAAAACACGTCCTTCGTTCAAGAGTCTAGTTTCAGTTTTTAATCAATCAGAGTTCAAAATGCAGGAAGTGTTTGGTATAAATTCAGGACGTAAATGGAGAAACTGTTATATAACAAATTTCTCAGAGAGCATCACCTTCATTAGACATTAATTACACATCTAATACCTTGACTGAACTCTGTTTTGTTTAGACTCTTAGCTGCTTTCAGTTTTGTTTCTGTTTTAAAGTCTCTGTCTTGTTGGAGCACATGGTTGTACAACTTTAACGAGAGAAGTTTTTTAAATAACAAAAGTCCTTAGATATTGTCACCCTAATCAGATATTCTTTTAAACCTCTTTTACTTTATCTGGGAGCTTAGTTGCAGTTCCAGAGTTTTTGTTCAGTCAGATTTTGGAGGTGCTGTTTACACAATGCTCAGACATAATAGGAAAGATGAAATGAAAAATGTCTCCACTCCACCAACTCCTCCCACGCCTTCCCTGCAAAGAATATGAAGAGTGTAGATGATATGGGAATGGACCAGATGTTTACCATTCTACAAGGTATGGCTACACAACTTAATAAGCTGAAACCACTTATCCTATTATACAGCCTTTGGTTGCTTCTGCTAAAGAAATTCAAGATTCAGTGGGAGCCTAGTAACCTGTATACCAAGCACTTAATTGAAGATGGAGGCCCTAGAAGACAGGGTAACAGCTCATGAAGTGGCTATGCTTTCCATAGCCTTTTATCTGGCCCAATTTCTCAGCTAGAATCTCTCACCTGCTGTACTAATCTCCGGACCATTGGCCTGAGAGGTTTGGAAGCTGGTGTTCACCTAACTGAATTTTTGAATAAATTTCTATGTGAATTGTTGGCTTTGCCTTCTGATTTTCAACTGGAAATTGAGAGATCCTATCAAGTTTCCTATTATAAAAGATGGTTTGGGGCTACTCCAGTGGCTGCTCCATTTCTTCATGCAGACATTGTTTTGAATTGCGAGTCAGCAGGGAGAGCTACAGTGGAAATGTAAGGTGGTTATTTTTTCTGACTATACAAAGGAGATAAGTGATTGGAGGAGGGAATTTATCAAAGCAAGAATGCTTACAAGGCAATTAAACCTGAAGTATCTGGCAATATTTTATGTGGATGGGGAGTCAAAGAAATTAAAATTGGCTGAGGCAGTGAAATCTTTCCTGATTGGGCTTAAAACCAGGTCTGAGGTTCAAATCCAGGCCCAACCTCAGGGTTCTACACCAACTGTTTGATTAATCTTTTCCACAACCAAGCTTATGCCACTATTTATTCAGCCAGTTCCAACATAACAGCTACTAGCCTGTTCCGGCCTCAGACTTCAGCCTGATATGTATTGATTTCAATCTATGGATTGATCATCTATTTTTCTTTTTCTTTTTTCCTTTCCTTTTTCTCCTTTAATTCCTCTTCTCCATTTTCTTTCATTCATTAGCTGCTTTATTCATATATTTTTTTGCATTCTACTAATTCAATCTTTATTAGAGTTCCATTTATTTCATCTATTCTATTTTTTCTTACTCCCTTTCACACTGAGGGTGAGACAAATTAGTTATGAGGAGGGAGTAGTAGAGGGAGTAGTAGATCACAATGCTTTCTCCAACTGGAAGTCCCTGGGTTTCTTTAAAAAAAACAACCTTAACATTTGTTGTTTTTTACATTTGTTGTATTTTGGGGAAGGGAACTGTGGGCACTTCTTTTTTAAAAAAATTCCAGCCACCTGAAATATTTATTTTCTGTATTATGTGTTTATTTTATTCACTTATATTTTGGTTTTATAAGGTTTCTCAGTTTGTAAGATTACCATAAGCAGTATAGGCAGTGAAGTGATGATTTATAGAATCAATAACTACAGATCACAACTTAGGAAATACATGCTATTTTATGTAAGCTTTTTTTAAAAACCAAATTCTGTAATACTGGAAATCATGGGTGTGGTATAGATGCTAATTTTATTTAGTTATTTATTTATACCCCGCTCTTCAGCCACAAGGCTATCAGAGCGGCTTACAAATTGTTTTAAGCAATAGCTATTTACACATCTACACTGCATTAAACAGTTTCCAATGTGTGTTACCTAATTGTAGCTAAAATGTAGTGGTGGTTTAATGCTTAATGTAATTTTATGGAATGTCAAAGGGGTGGAAATGTAGACAACCAAAATAAGTGCTTTCTAAGTTAAAAAGAATTTAAGGCTGACGTTGCATTTCTACAAGAAACCTATTTGATGAGAGGACGCAAACCTCCTTCAAAAATATTGAGTCAGAAAGGTCTATGTTACAAATGCTTCTTGATGGTGTAAAGGTGTAGCATTCCTAATCCACCAACATCCTTTTATTACAGTACAGTGGGCGTTCTATAGTTATTGAAAAACCGCGCGAGACAACTGAGGTTTTTTAACTCAAGCCGCTTTCCGTACAGGAAAAAAATCAGTACAAGGTGCAAGGAACCCACACGTGGAAGACGCATGGTGAGAGAGAGAGAGAGCAAGAAAAAACACCTTGCCTCTATTTGGCGCAGGCCGATGACGACAACGGTCAGTTTAGCAATCACGCGGCAAGAAAAGAATGCACAGGTTTGGGCTCAACTCTTCTAGTAGGCGGAGCGTTCATGATGAGCAGCCAATGGCTGACGACGATACCTGTACGGAAATGGCGGGGGACAGGAGGATGGGGAGAAGCTAAGGGAGCTTTGGAACTTACAAGTGTGCGCGTGCGCGTAGACGCTCACTCCTAAAAAAAAAAAAAGGAAAGGCCACGCCCCAATAATCCGTTCTACTCTGCAGGCGCACAAGAGGGCCTCCTTTATCCGGCTGTTCTGCGCGTGCGCGTTGCTGCGACGCTCCTCCAGTCTTTTTTTTTTCCCCTCTCTCTCTCTCTCTCTCGCTCCCCCCTCCCCGTTGCCGTACAAGGTAAGCGCTTCCCTGACGCCGACGCGCGCCGCGTCTTTTTCGTTCCATGCGACCGTTGGAGGGTGGGCGCGCGGGGGGGGGGAGGAAGAAGCGGAGGCGGTTGGCGTGGAATTACCTCAGGCCCGGAGCGGTCTGTTTCTATGAGGGGGCATAATGAAGGGCTCGGTCTCCGGCCGCCGCCGCCTCAGGATGCGGCGGCGGTTCTGCGAGGCTAGCCCCGTCCCAAGCTCAGGCAGGAGGGAGCCCGAGCCCAAGCCCAAGCCCACTCCTCTCTCGGAGTGTGGGCGGAAAGCGACGGCGTGGACGCCTCCTCAGAAGAGAGAGAGAAAAAAGTTTTAATTCCTAGCTCGCTTCTCTCTCTCTGAGGCGGCGGGCGATCCCTTCCCAGGCGGCCTCCCACCCAGGCAACTAACTGAGCAGGCTCAGAACTACAGCAGAGTTGCTGTATCATGTACTTTCCAATGTTTCTGTCGTCTTTTCCCTCAGTATGAAGAGGTCAGATGGAACAGTGGCCCTTCACCTTTTCTTTACAAGGGACCCCCGTTAAATATCTTTTGTTGCCGCAGACCCCCGAGACTTAACTCAAGATTTAAAACAACAACAACAACAATATAATTATAATATCCACAAAACCTTCACTCAGAAGCACTGGAGTGGGAAGGAAGACTTTTCTCCTGCTTCTTCCTGCAAGTTTGTGGCTGGAGTGGATTGAATGGCAATGTGCAGGCCAAGCCAGCCTGCCAGCCTTTGCCTTGGCTCCTCCACTGCAGGTAGGAGGTGGGTAGAGCAGCCTTCAAGCCTTTTCATACCCCCTGTGGGGACATCCCCTGACCACAGGTTAAGAATCACTGAAATAGAAGAAGGGGATTTCTTGAGCGGGGGGGGGGCACCATAGGATGTCTGCCTTCTGGAGTTGCTCCCTTCCCCCCCCTTTTTTTGCACGTCTTCAAAGGTGTGGATGGTGGGCCACCTCGCCCTGTCCATCTCCCATTTCCTTCTTTTTATGGTAGCTTTAGAGTACATGACCTGAGCCAGTTTGTTCAAACTCTATATAGTTATTAATCTCAGCAATCCCTGTGCCATTCTTTGAGGCTCACCCTCCCATGGCAGCTCCTATCGTACTGGAATGTACATAACCTTGTAAGATTCGCCATAGCAAAACATACAGATTTCAGTAGGAATGTGTCCAGATTTAGACACATGCATCTAAGTGGCTGAAGTGGACTTCCCAGTCCCATCCTCCCTGTAGCAGTTCCTACAGCCCTTGAAAATGTTATTCAGAGAATCTGTTAACGCTGCTACATAGAGTGAACCACAGAGGCAGGATTTCCCTCAAATTGGCCAGGGGCACCTTCTCTGAAACCTTCCATTGATGAGATCCTACATACAACCTGTTGTGAGGCATACTGGGTATAATGTCTTAAGTCTCTTCTTTGAGACAGGTTGTTAAAAGTTCATTTTCCTCCTTTCATTTGAAAACTGGCTATGTTTCCCCAGAAGTCCTGTAGTTGTCCAACATTCTCGTTTCTAATAGGAGTGCCCAGATGCTTCTGAAAAACTCAAAATAATTTGTGAGGGTAAGAAACACTCCCTATTCATACTTCACAGCACCTGAAACACAGGACTGTACTGTCTGTGAACATCAAGGTTTGGTTAAGTTACCTCTTCTAGTTCCCTGTATGTCTACTCTCAGTGAATGTATTGTTTTGCACCCTTCCAACAAAAGCCATTGGAAACTCTCCTAGACACAGAACTGATACCAAGGTGACCAGATGCAAATGAAGATAGACTTCTTGTACCATATTGTGTAGGGGGGGGTTGCCATGTGGGGTGGGGGGAAAGGGGAGAGAAGTCATACTTGCAACAACTTCATTCTGTGCAGTACACCCACATGCTTTTGTATTTGGCCCTAGCTATTGCCTTACCTACCTGCTCACTAATGTCACACTGTCATAGTTGGTAGTGGAATCAGGCTCCAGTGAGATCATCTGTAGCATTTTTACTGGATTTCCAAGCTAAGGCTTGAGAAACTGAGCTTATAAACTGTTTGGCATTTTTGCCTTCCATGTGCACATTTTTGTTGGCTCCCTCCTATTTCTCTCTGGCCTGGTTGAAAGACAGTGGTTGAAGCACAATACATTTGATTTAAGCATAACACAGGAATTAGGACACTCAAGAAAAATTTTCTGCTGCCCTTGTCTGCTGTCACCAGAGTGTCATGGCCTTGGTTTAGTATTTTCAGGTATGTACTCACACTGAAAATTCAATTATTGTGGTTCACCTATCACATTTAACACCCCTGTTGTGCTTGGGGAAATGATGGACATTTATGAAGTAGTTCTGTGTGGCACAGAGCAGAGCATTTTATGTAATCTTGAGTGCTCCTGACTTCTGAAATAAAGTGACAGCATGGGAAAAATATTAGTCCATATTTGCTGAATGATTTGTAAAGATTGTAATTGGGTGATATATTAATATTAAGTAACTGATAGATAAAATCTGTAAAATGACTGATAAATGACTGTGGAATTTTAGTATTTGCTGGAACACACTTCCTACTATGGCTGATGAAGTTGACTTCACTACTGGAGATGCTGGTGCATCTGCCACCTACCCAATGCAGTGTTCTGCTCTTCGCAAGAATGGCTTTGTGGTGCTGAAGGGACGCCCCTGCAAGATTGTGGAGATGTCAACTTCCAAAACTGGCAAACATGGTCATGCAAAGGTAATCTTCCTTCATATCTGTTCTGTCACGCAAATGTCCTGAATTTTAGCTTAGGAATTCTGAGCTTTATGATCAGTTGCATTTTGTGCAACATGAGTTTTAGATAATTGGTCGCTTGTTGACATTTCAGTCCTGTCTGGTATTGTTTCTGATTTGGATAAGCATCCTGTATGAGGTGTGAGTGAGAGGTTAGTACCACAATATTGGAAGCATAGTTTCCTAATAAACATACAGTGTACCTCCTGCTCCAAATGGGACAGTGAACCTGAATGCTGTATTGAACAGTTGAGTAACTGCATTCTAATTCTCTAAAATTAGGTTTAGATGACTAGCACAGTGCTCTCTTTTCTGGTCAGGGTGGTCTGTTCTGGTCTCTTATGGCCATAATCAAACAGCACAGAACAGGGAAATCACTCTCATAAAGGAAAAGGAATACAATATAGTATGACCTGGTCTGGGGATTATGGTTTAGAGAATCTGATTATGCTACAGTGTTTTCTATCTGGAATGTGTCTGGATTGAGCCAGCAAATCCAAATTAACAGGCCAGACCTCATTGGAAGAAATGCTGGTAACTTGCCTGAGCCCCTCTTCTAGAGCATGTGGGATGCAGTTGGATACATGCCTAAGTTTAGAACAGCTGTTCCATACACACATAACAGTTGTGATAGTTTTTGTTATATGCTACTTTAGAAGAGGCGTGCTTTGAAGATGAACTGTATAAGCATAGGACTGGCACCAGATGCAATGATCCAGTCAGTAGTAGACAATGTTCTGAAGATCCATGTTGTCTTATGCATTATGGAATAAATTTTAGTATTTGCTGATATCAACAGGAGAAAAAATAACTTTGAGCCACTGAAACTGTCTGCAGCAGCATGGTGTGTTAAACCCGGGGACTTAAGATGCATGCGTTTCATCAGTACTAACCATGTGAATGGTGCATACTGGCTGAATAAAACATTTAAGATTTTTCTATTCTTTGAGTACATCATATTCCAGCAGTGGATGAGGGTAGTCTAAAATGTGTTATTTCTCCTTGCTGCCCCAGAAGGGAAGACGAGCCAATCAATTGCTTTAACTACCTTTTCTTGAGAGGATTGCCCCTACCCCTAGTTATGGATCCTGCCTGCTCCAGAACACACAGCTGTTCTGCTCCTCTGTTTATTAGATCCTAGTTTTCTTTCCTGGGAGGTGGCTGCATTTAGGTAGACAGAAAAAGATGGAGTTCTCACTCTTGCTTGAATTCTCTGAGGACTTTCAGGCTGGGAGGGTCGTGGGAGGAGGGTTTTTTCTACCCCAACAGGTCACAGGAAGTAGATTCACCTGGATATGTGGAGAAGCATCCCACACACTAGCTGCCTCTCTGGATGGGGATGGTCATCTTGAATTGCATGGATTCTTCATGAGACCCTTCAGTGTAATCATGGTGGTCTGATATAAGGAATTTCAATAAGTCCTAATCCATACATATTTTTTTATGAATTTATGATACATCAGGGAAGTTTAATTTGGTTGTTGGTTTGAGACTGCTTGTACTTGAATTAGTATTTGACTGTACATTAATTATATGACAGTATATCAGTTATCATAATTACATTGTACAAGATCTGTATATATACAGTTGTTCCTTCATATTTGCTGGGGTTTGGTTCCAGGACGCCCTATGGATACCAAAATCCGTGAGTACTCAAATCCCATTATATGCAATGGCATAGCAAAATGGTGTCCCTTATATAAGATGGCAAAATCAAGGTTTGCTTTTTGGATTATTATTTTTTAAAGAATATTTTCAAGCTGTGAATACTTAAATCCGTGGATACCAAATCTGTGGATACAGAGGGATAACTGCACTGGCTGTACTAGCATGTTATATAAATATTAGGTGGTTGATAACATATTATCCCCAATTTAGTTGTTTTTGGTGGGAAGATAGATGAGGCAGCCACACATAGAAACCAATGTGTGTGTTTCCTAAGAGGAGTCTCCACCTCTTGTGCACATCCACCGTCTTGGCATGGCAGAAATGTGTGAAAAGTCCCATCATCCCTCATTGGGCAAAATGGCATGTGCCAAGGGTGTCAGCAAAGCTGAAGGGGTCTCTTGCGTTAGACCTAAGTGATAAGAGTCCTCTGTGGAATCCTGTACTGCCTCCTCAGACCTAGGTACCCTGATGTTTCTGGCAACCATTCAAAATGCACCATGTAACTCTGGCTAGGCCACAGTATTGTGACTCCAAAGGGGAAAATGAAGAGCCGTGCTCTACAACTCCTGGTCACTTTTAAGTAAAAGTGCACTGAGGGTAACAAGACGCAGCAAACACATTGTTTTTACATAATTTTCTTTTTATTCTAAATATCTGACTTATGAACATTCTCCTAGGTCCATTTAGTTGGTATTGATGTGTTCACTGGCAAAAAATATGAAGATATTTGCCCTTCCACTCACAACATGGATGTCCCAAATATCAAGAGGAATGATTATCAAGTAAGTATACATGATGTATGGACCAGGACTGGGTAGCCTAAGGCATTCTAGATGTTTGACTGCAGTATTCATTGGTCATGCTGGTTTGGGCTGATGGAACATGGTAGTCCAGCAACACCTGGAAGGCCATGAGCTCCTCATCCCTGATAGATCCATCCACTTGGTACGTTGTTAAGCTAACATCAGTAAGAACCCTGCCTGCCTTACCACTCTCAACAACTAGTTATTTCACAATTCCATTTGAACATTTATTTCTTTATTGGATTTTTATCCTGCCTTTCTCCCTAAAATGGGGCTTAACAAAGAAGAAAAGGTAGCACTCACCTGCTTAAAAGCCTTCTACAGCAACCTACCTTAATTGCTAAATGCCAACTCAAATAAAAGGTCTTTGTATATCGGGGATGACAACAAGAGGACCAGCCTAGCCTCTCTTGAAAGGGAATTTTACAGCCTAGAAATAGTGCCTTTTGGATTCCCAATATGCTTTTTAGAGTGGCACAACCAAGAGAGTGGCCCCTGTGAAGACATCAGAGCTCAGGCAGACTTCTGTGGGGGAATATGGTACTTCAGATAGCCTGTACCCAAGTCACATAGGGGTTTATGGGTTATAACCAACTTTTAAAATTACCGTATATTCTGGCGTATAAGACGACTGGGCGTATAAGACGACCCCCCTCAATTTTTAAGTTAAAATATAGAATTTGGGATATACTCGCCATATAAGATGACCCTCCATCACCCGCCCTCCTCGAAGCCACGATGAGACCTCCGATCGTGGTTTCGGGGAGGACAGGCTGTAGCTGGAAAGCTTCCCCCCTCCAGCCAGCCACCCTCCCCGAAGCTGGTTGAGGAATCGCAGGGGATGGCTGCCTGGCTGGGGAGAGGCTTAGCCCCTCCTGCCCAGCGAGGCTTCCCCGCCTCCCCCCCACGCAGCCTCGCTGGGCGGGGGGATCTTCTCCTTGACTTAATCCACGAAGATCAGTTGTTTACCGTACAAGAGGCTACATGATCAACTGATGTCTAGGAGTTTTGACTTCTGTTGAATTTGTTAGCTTAATGATTTTTCCCCAGCACATGCACTTTGCAGTAGTGACTTGGCAACCTTGGCAAAATATATTAGCATGTATTTATGGCTTAGGGTTCTCATTCCCTCCAGCTTCTGTTCTGTCAGGGTGAGAGACAGAAATGCATTTCTTTCCCTAAATAAAGTTGGAGCTAAAGTTGATGCTGGGAATGTGTGACTTACAAGTGGAAAAAAAGTCCCCTTCAAAACTCTTTGGTGGAAAATAAGTTATCAGAGAAACCTATTCTTTGTAATTTGTGTCTGATAATTTGAGGCCACTGACTAATGGGATTGTCTTCCTGAATAAAATGCTTATAACTTGATTCAGATGTTGGTGGGGGGCAGGGGAGAGTTTTAGCCAGTATGTTAATACCCAACACCAAGCAGTACATTCTGCTGATGAAAGACCAGCCTCAAGCCATAAAACTGTGGAGAACACACAGTTTGGTACACAGAACAGTTGCTGAAGAAAAGCTGGACATATTTGTTCCAGAGCAGGAGAGAAGCCAATGAGCCAAACTGGAACAGCAAACAGCAGTTGTGGCAATACTTTGGCCTCAAATTCCCTAAGTGCAGCAGGAATGAATCGTCTTTTAGTATTAAAAAACCCAGGGTATAGATTTAGCATTATTAGATGATGATTGAATAGCAGAAGTTCAAGGAGATATCCAAGTGCCAGAAGATTGGAAAATGACACCAAAACTTAAATGACTTAGTCACGGAGAAGACCTCACTGCCCAGCGAGGCTCTCCCCGCCTGGTCTCCTGCGTCTTCGCTCCCTTTGCAAAGGGTGCGAAAATGCAGGAGATGAGCAGCGGGCGAGGCGAACCAATGCATTCGCCCCCCTCCTCCACCTTCAGTTCCTCAAAGGGGGAGGAGAGGGCTGCCCCCACCCGGTCTCCTGCGTCTTCTCTCCCTTTGCGAAGGGAGCGAAGACGCAGGATATGAGCAGCGGGCAAGGCAAACCAGTGCATTTGCCCCTCTCCTCCACCTTTGCTTCCTTCCCAAAGGGGGCGAAGGCAGAGGAGAGGGGCAAATGTACTGGTACACGCTTTGCCTGTCACACACCCTGATCTCCTTCCTCTTCGCTCCCTTTGTGAAGGGAGCGAAGAGGCAGGAGATTGGCCAGTGGGTGAGGCAAAACCGTATACCCGGCATATAAGATGACCCCCGACTTTTGAGGGTATTTTGGGGGGTTTTAAAATCATCCTATACACCGGAATATATGGTATGGACAAAAGTGAAATTAAATGTGAAAAACACATTGATGAAGAAGAGCCACAGTCTAAGAATGTGTCTGGTTAAAATTAGTAAGAGACCCGTACTGAGATCTGTCTTATTAAAGACAGCCACCAGGTCCCCCTGATTTGGATCGGGATTGCACATATGAAGGAGAGGCAGCCCTTCCTCATGCATGATTTTCTGAGCAATTGGAATTTTCCTTCTAGATAAAACCTGATACCCCACCCATAAACAGTCTTAATTAAAGCTTCAAAGTTTAGCTACCCAAGGGACCATCAAAAGAAGAGTACCAGGATCTCCCTCACCCCATTGCACTATATCTCACATCTCTCTGTCAGTTGGATAGGGCATCCCTGGTCTCATCACAACATCAACTTACCTTCCATAGGTGGAATATAGAACTGTCATTTCCTTATAGTATTGCTGTTGCTGCTGTTTGCCTTCAGGTTGTTTCTGACTTAAGGCAAACCTATCACAGGGTTTTCTTAGAAAGATTTGTTCAGAGGTGGTTTGCCTTTACTTTCCTCTGAGGCTGAGGGAATGTGACTTGCCCAAGGTCACTCAGTGGGTTTTCATGGCTGAATGAGGATTCAGAGTCGTAGTCTAACACTCAAACCATTGTACCATGCTGGATTTAGAGTACTACAATTGTTATAAAATTGTTTTGACTAGCTTGAGCAATGTCAAAGAGTACAAATACTAACAAAGCTGTTTTATATCCTCCTGTTTGATTTCAGGCAGTTCTAAACATCCCATTTGTCTCGAGGCTGTGATACCTAGCTATTCTGAATTAAATAAAATTTAACTGTATTGCCTTTCTGTTTCCTTTTTTAATGGGAATATTGTAAAAATACCAAAATTTATGAAAGAATTAACACTCAATTCTTGTTTAACAAATAAGCTTAAGAGTACTTGCTTCACTTTTTACTTATGTGCCTTATGTAAGAGTTACTGCTGTACATAAATGTTCTAAGTCATAATTGTATGCAAAACTTAATATGTACATTACTACATTTTATTTCACTGGGTTACCATATGCTTAAATTTGCATAGGAGTGTTATATTAAGTTTTTGTCAAAGTGAACTAAATATTCTATGCTTAAACACAGACCAAATAACATCTTAACAAGCAGTTTAAAGTATTTTGCAATCCTCTGAAACACTTTCTGCCACCATTTCAGTCAATCACTTTATTTCTACTCTGCCTTTTCCCGACGACTGGGACTCAGCAGGCCAAATAAATATTCAATACACTGTTTAGAATAACTACCACAGTTAAGTGAAATTGTATTCTTTACTTTCTAGGAACAGCACTCAGAACTTATCTGCTAGTTGTAGATAATCCTAACATGATTTTCTCAGATTTTCTTTATGGTACCAAATGGTACCAAAATGGTACCAAAATATGGTATGGTACCAAAAAAGCATTTAGTTTGATGAAGTAAATTATGATTCACATTGTAAAGTCCTTGAGATCAGAATAGTTGGATCACAAGTTGTATGAGAGATCCAGAAAGCAAAGTCCGAGTAGCTTGAACTATATTCTGTGCCGTTGAATATATGATAAAAGTTTCTTCAGGTGGCAATAAGTCACTTCAGTTGAGAATCCAAATCAAATCAAGATTGTTTTACAAATTTTCCCACAGCTAATCTGTATTCAGGATGGCTACCTCTCTTTACTGACTGAAAGTGGTGAAGTTCGTGAGGATCTCAAGGTTCCAGAAGGTGAACTAGGCAAAGAAATAGAGGGAAAATACAATGCAGGTGAAGATTTCCAGGTAAAATCTTAGTGGATAAAAGTATTCCTTTGCATATTTTTTCTGTTATTAGCAGTTGATCAGATATGGGCTCTTTTGCTTATACACTATATTAATATTTTAATGGGATGGAGGGTGGTTTGCTAAATGTCGAGTTAAAATAGAAGTACAATTGTCCCTGTACAGTTTTTCACATTCGCGGGGATTAGGGCTGCAAGACGCTCGCAAATGTGAAAAAACCATGAATAAAAAAATAGGTCACGCCACGCCCTCCCGGAACCCCTGCCCTCCCAGAAGCAGTGACTGGGGCTTCTAAATCCCCGTTGCCACTTTTGGGAGGGGGGCTCCCAAAACCCACAAATAATCAAAACCGCGAATGTTAAAGCCACGAACGTGGAGGGGCAACTGTACTGCCACCAGAACTCAAGTAACACTGAACCACTGCAACAATTACGCTTGATGCAAATGTAATCTAATGTAGCTCAGTCAAATAATCTAACCATGTGTTTGCTTTTTTTTTTTTCTGCTATAGGTATCTGTTATGTGTGCAATGAGTGAAGAATGTGCTGTAGCCATAAAACCTTGCAAATAGGACCATCTGGATTTGGGCAGTTGCTCAAGTTCCAGCAACTGCAGATCTTGTGTTTTAGTTCTGATTATCACCAAAGCTATAACCTTCACTAGCAACCTCGTGTCTTTGTTTGAAAATAGTGCTGACTAATGTTGCAAGCCATTTGGCAATACTAAAATTGCTGAAGTTCAAGTGCTTACAGGAATGGCAAGGCGGTCAAAACTGTCATTTTAGATCATGAGGTATTAAACTAGTATGCTTTGCTCAAACAAGACTGTGTAGCAGTGCCAATACCAAGGTAGTACTAAGTTTGGGTTTAAGAATAGTGTTTAAGTACAACATTTTAAATAAATGAAAATAATCTATTTTATCTTAAACATTGTGAAATATGGCTTGCACTGAACTGAATAGTTACTGAGCTAAAGAGAAGGGAACGCCTATGATCAAAATGCCAGCACTGATGGCCATGTACAACAGTCTGTATCTCTGTAGCCCTGCTGGCTCACTTTTAACATGTTGCCATTTCCCTGTGATGCAAACATCCAGAATATTGGATGCTTTCATACTCTGGTTAATAGTGCACAAATGTTATGGGGTTGGGGTGAGATTCACTAGAGGCCTTTGATTTCAACATGGAGTTCAGCCACTCTTCTAGTTCAAAAGATGGGAAAGCCTCAAGCCTTTCAGTATTATGAATGCTTGTTTTGGATTTTAACTTTAGTTTTGTAGCACAAGTTGAATGCTTGGCTTCTTTTTAGGAATTGGAACAAAAGTGTACGTAGTGGCTGCTTGAGTGGAGGCTAAATTCAAACCCTGTTTCACACAGATAATTTTGGTCATGGGATGTCAGACCTGCTAAAGATCCATGGCTCAGCATTCTTTCAGATGGAGGAACTTCAGGGCTATGTAACAGGGTCACTTTGACTCAAAATCTACTTGTGCAGAACTTTGCTACACTGAACAGACAAATGCCTAACCACTAATAGTCATGATCTTCTGCTTGCAAGATCATGCTTTTGCTTAGTTAGCATTTGGGGAAACCTAATGACTGTAATTTGCCTTAAATATTGGTAGCAACTGATTAACTTGAACTAGTGACTGAGTTCTTAGAACATGTTTGGTTCATTTGGGGCAGCTTTGTAGGGTGGATGGATTAGGAAACAGGATTTAGAATTATGGTTGGGGATATAGTTGCCCATAGCTAGTAAAGCTATACTAGAGATATAAACTATCAGGATCTCACAGTAAGTTAAGTTCTAGATTGGGATAGAAATCTACACCCTTCCAGATATTGTTGGGCTGCAGCTTCCAGCATTCCTCACCATTGGCTGTGCTGGCTAGGGCTACTGGAACTAGCAGTTTAACAGCATCTTGTGGGTTTTATGAATTCCACCCATTCTCTAGATTTAACTGAGCAAATACCTATGCAGAGAAGGGGCACAATGCAGATTGGTTTGGCAATAAACACTCTTGAATAAAGCACAGTCTTGATATGTTAAATAACTAAATGTTTCAAGATCTAGGGCTACTAGAAAGATGAAGGGTTTTATCATTGTTAGTCCAATCATGACAATATTCCTAGGCAGTTGATTCTTAGTCTTGCTAGTAATGGGAAGTGGCAGTTTGAAACTTACACTTCATCAGCTAGTATCATTAGTCATTGTCAGATGTCCTACAGGAGTTATCTACTGTGCCTAAGCAATTGAGAGAATTATTTATGTCACAATATCTGAAGATTCCTGAAGTTCACTGTTTCTGTCATCTTAAGGATCTATATAGCTGAAATATATGGAGGTAGCTAACTTATGGAAATATTACTTTACTTTAATTACCCCTCCCCCCAGAGATGGTGGAGCCCTAATTCACCTTGTCTTCTAGCTGTCCAGATTTGCAGGATATCAAAGCTAAGTGAGTAAGAAGTATAGCATATGCTAGGTAGATCATACATAGGACATGTTTGGCATGCAGCTATATGATACCATTACTTCACCAATAAGACAGTAACAAAGCCATTCACTTTGTAGAAGGCAATATTTCTACAAATCACTAGGTTTACAATAAACAGACTTTGCTAATAAAAGATAAATGCTGTATATTTCAGGTTCCTATACCTATTTCAGGGTAATCATGTTTCTGTAAATCCGCTTTTAAATAGTTATTACTTTTGTTGGAATAAAATGCAGTTATTTTTGAAGAGCACTCCTGAACTTTCAAGAGCATTCTCTTTAAATAAGCTACAGGCTAAAATGAAGGCAGAACAACTCAATCTTGGTGTTTGTAATGGTTCAAGCTTTCGTTTTGTCCATTGATGTTTTTGTTCAGCGTACTGTAGTTTCTCTTGACTCAAATGTTAGAGAATTCTTTTTTAAAAATCTAAGTTTACCTCTTTATGTGTTGCTGTTTGTTTTTGTGTTCAACAAAACCACTGCTAGATGAGCCATGACTTGAATATACTCTTCTCAGGGCTGCTCTTGTGAAGAATTGAAAGAGCTTAAGTTGATTATTTTATCAAAGCTGCTTTGAAAGTCTTACAGGGTTTTGTATTCCATAAATTTATAGCATGCCTATGATGCAAGTAGAGTTCTAGTATATTTGAATCTTAGTTGAAAGCAGTCAAACACTGTTGTCACCAAGTTGTGCTTGTGACTAGATAACATTTGACCACAATAAGCTTTACATGTTGGAAAATCTGCTATGTCTGGGAACATTAACAGAACACGCTGTACTTAAATACTTCTTTCTGTAAAAGTGCAAGATTCTCATACATCATAAAATGTTTCACTGTACAACTTAAGACACTTATCTCAATAGCTTTTATTTACATTATCCTGTCTAGGACTTGCAAAACTGAAGTCATTATCAGTGACTGTTACATTAAAACATGTTGTTGTAAACAAATTGAGGGGAGAAGAGGTTTTTGTATTTGCTGTCTGTGGAAGTTCAGTCAAGTATGCAATATACCTGCTGGCTAGTGAATGGAAGTATTTTTTTAAATATTTTTTTTTGCATTTCTGTAATAGTGAAGTATTCATGTGTTAACAAGTTCTTGCCTTTTAATGACTGTTTTATTGAAACGTTTGAATTATGATTTGGGCCACAGTAAAGAGAATAAAGTTTAAACAAAAAGGCTACTCTTCTTTTTCCTACCGATAGTAAATTTCTTGCATGCTATATATGTCTCCCTTGGGATAACCTCTAAAAGTAGGAGAATAGTTTGGTCTTGTTCAGTGTGTTCTAATATAACTGTGTCCACCACAGTTCCCATACGTGTGTGTGTGTATGACTTCAAGTTGCCTGTTGACTTATGGCATCGCCCGGAATATCATAGGGTTTTCTTGGGCAAGGAATACTCAAGGTTTTGGAAGTTTCTTCTGAAATATGGCTTATAGCCTTCCTCTGAAACATAGCCAGAGCTGATCCTACTTAGCTTCCAAGATCACCTGGGATCTAGTGCCTTTAAGAGTATTTAGGCAATGTTTCTCATATGTGACATCCATCCATTGTTCTCCATTACTTTCTTATTTTTGGTTATAACTGGATAGATATATTGAGTAGGGTAAATCTTATCACCAGCAAGACTAACATGCTAAAGTGTAGGAGATCACATGTATTCAGAAATTCTGAATTACTCTTCCAGTTAATGTTCATGGTGATTTTTAATGTAAATTCAAACAATTAAATACATTTACAGACAGTAAATGGAGGTCTAAAATGAAAGAACAGCCTTAATAAACACTTGGTAGAACTACATTTTATTTGCCATTTAAAGGCCAGTAATAAGGAAGTGAACCTCATCTCCCTTGGGAATGAGTTCCACAGTAAGTTACTTTTAACTTATATTATGCCTTTTCCTAGGGCTAGGTTTCAAGATAACTCGCAACATGATTAAAACCCATTTAAAATAATATCAAAATGAATTTCAAGGCCCCCTCATTAAAAGTCCCATCTTCAGAAGCCAATCAGTTGCTTAATGCGAATATAGCCTCCATGGAAAAGTCTTCCATAACCTGGGAACAACCACTGAGAAGGCCCTCTTGTGCCCACCTTACATTTTTTGTGAAGCTGGCAGGACTACAAAAAAGGTCCTATGAAAAAGTTCCTCAACAGTCTTAGCTGCTTGGCTGTTGGGCATGAATGTCAGCTCCAAGCAAGAGGCTGTGTGGGAGGAAGCAGTCTTGAAAACGCTGGCCCCAATGTGTGGGGTGAGCAATTACACTGGGATCCGGTTTTCTGACCGGACTGGATGGCCCTCATGGTCTCTTCCAATTCTATGATTCTATGACCCAGGAACCCTTCTGGGACTATACAGACTCCATTCACCTTGTCAGATTAAAAAAACAAATGGGCTTGATACCCCCCAAACAAATTTGTCGAAGTGTGACCGACTGATGTGTGGTGGTGGAAAGAAAAGGTAGAAGCCAATAGAGGAGGAAAGCAAGGGTGCAAGAAAGCTTTCACTTAATTATCCAAATATTCAGCATAGTGTGAACAATAAGCAGTAACAATATACAAAAACAACAAAATCAGTAAGAATTAGAGGAGTATTGAAAAGACTCAAATCCTTCTCCCCTAAAAGATTTCAACAACTTCCATACAGGCCAATGGAGTGGGGGGTTGGTTGGAGGAGACACTCTACTTTTAAAGGGCCTGACATTCTGAAATGGCCAAGGCTGTCTGAGGGCATCCTATTAACAAAGGACATCCAGGTCAGTCACCTATATTCTCTGGGTACAGAGGAGGAGCAATCCACGCACTGACAGGTTTCCCATGTGCCAGCTAGATAAACAGGAATCCAGGATTCCCCCCCCCCCACAGTTAAATCTGGCAAGGAGAGTGCCATCCCACCTCCCAAACATCAGTTATGTTTTTTTAGAGAGGGGAGAACTAGTGAATTTTAACTTTAAATCATGCAACAAATTCCCCCAAACTTCAGAAGTTTTTGTTGGTAATACGATATTTTTCTTTGTAATACAAATTTTGATCATGGCCCATAATCTGCCCACCATAGCAAAAAATGCACAAAGATCTCATTCCCAGAGGTTTGGGGATAATTGTATTATTTAATAGTTGTATTATCAAAAAGTGTGTGTAGGGGTTGTTTTGATTTTTGTAATACAGTTCCCTTTTTAAAAAGTTTCTAAACAAGTGGTGATTGCGACAAAATATTTCTGCAAAAGAGATATCTGTTGTTGCCACTTTTCAGATTTCCACACAAATTCATATTTGCATCTATTGTTTTGCTTCTGAACACACTACACTGTTATAGCTCTATTATTCCACCTTAACTGCCACGGCGACCTCCTGTGGAATTCTGGGGTTTGTAGTTTAGCTCTCTGGCTGAGAATGCTAAATGTCCCTCACTAAACCTGCAAATCCCAGGATTCCACAGGAAGCAGCCTGAGCAGTTAAAGTGGAACAATAGCATTATACGTAAGAAAGAACAGGGAGTTCTTCAAAACAGTGTACTATGGCATTCAGCACACAAGGCTTTTTTTCCATCATGAAAGCGCTTCAGTGTTGGGTTGAATTTTTGCGGCCCACACAACGCCGTATGTATTCGAAGGGTGTCACGTTGAGGATGGAGCAGACTTGTTTTCTGCTGCTCCAGAGACTGGAACATGGAGCAATGGATGCAAGCTCCAGGAACAGAGATTCCACCTCAACATTAGGAGGAACTTTTTGACAGTAAGAGCTGTTCGGCAGTGGAACACACTCCCTCAGAGCTTGGTGGGGTCTCTTTCCTTGGAGGTCTTCAAAGAGAGGCTGGATGGCCATCTGTCGGGGATGCTTTGATCTTGATTTCCTGCGTGGCAGGGGGTTGGACTGGATGGCCCTTGTGGTCTCTTCCAACTCTACAGTCCTATGATTCTATTCAGTGTTCCCTCTGTCTCTGTTTGATTTCAGGTGCGTTACAGCCCATTGATGATTTTTCACCATCAATAGCCCTTAGTCGCGTGAAACTCCCACAATAAAACCACATGTGGTAAGAAATTGCGTGCTTGTTCCGGCTTCTCTTCGTCATGTGATCACGCGAGGGCATGATTAGGCTGGTCGCTATTCACTCCGCCCCTACAGTCTTCCCAGTCCAACTTCCGGTGGCCATTTCGTTGAGACCTGACGCATCCAACACAGACGTCCTGGAGCTGCTTTTAATTTTCAAATTTTAGCGCAATGCCTTGGAATAATGAAAACAAAGTTGATCAATGAAAGCAACTGACAGGCATATTTAACGTGGAAATAGTGCGCCCTGAAAGTGCTCTGGTCATATCACAGTGACATCCATGGTGCTAAGTATGCATGCGCTACTTGCGGGAAATACTGGGCAGAGGCCAAAGTATTGCGAGATTGCGCAAAATCCAAACACGATCACAGATAGATCAACAAGATCACGCATGCGCACAATCACGCGAGGAAGTGACGGGAGAAGAAGGAGACTGACACAGGTAGAGAAAAATGATGGGTAGGAGGGGCAGAGAATGCCAACGTGGTGCACAAAAAGCGCTGAACTCACTTGTTCTTCTGCTTCTGTTCCGGAATGGGCTGATACATGTGGTGCAAAATGGACATGAATCCGTCATTTACATGATGAAATCATTGCACCTTCAGACCTCTGTGTGGTAAATGCCTGTGGGCAATCTGAATCCCAGGTGATCGTGGAAGCTAAGCAGGGCCAGCTCTGGTTAGTATTTGGATGGGAGGCCGCCAGTGCTGTAAGCTACATTATAGCAGAAGGAACTGGCAGAACCACCTGAGTGTTCTCTTGCCTAAGAAAACCCTATGAAATTTACGGGCTCGCTATAAATTGACAGGTGACTTGAAGGCACAGACACACACACACACAGGAGGCAGGGAGCAAATAACCCCTCAGACGCTCAACCTTGATGGTCTGTTTGGAAGCTCTAAACCTTTCCAGGGCAGAATATCCAGCCTGGAGCTTTGACTCTGAAGATAAATGTGGCTCCTGTTTATTTGGATGTCAAACACTCTGTGGAGATTTTCATACCACACTGTTATAGTGTTACTATTCCACTTTATTTGCTATATGGCTGCCCCCTGTGGAATCCTGGGATTTGCAGTGTAGGGAGGGGCATTTACCACTCTCAACCAGAGAGATCTTAGGCCTCACTAAACTACAAACCCCAGAATTCCACAGGAGGAAGCCAGAGCAGTTAAAGTAGAATATAACAGTGTAGTCTGAAAATCTCCAGTGTGTGAGTATTCTTGGGAACGGGTTGCTACTGAGTCTGCTGAGACAGTTTTTGACTTCTGCCCGGGATTGAGTGTCCTATCATCCCCTGACACAGAATACTGCCGCTCACTACAAAAGCTCAGTGGCTGAAACTGCCCCCTCAGATCCCCTTTTCTCAGCCCAAACGCAAAGCTCCTTCTTATGCAAAAACCCTTGGCTCCATTGACGTGTTTGCAAACACAGTGCTCTTTAAAATAAATAAATAAATAAAAATAAAAACTTTGTCCACACAAAAGTAAGATTAGATACAGCATGAAAGAACATTTAAATGTCCAGCATGGGAAGAGGAAAAGGTGGCTTACAACACAGCTATAGTATAGTCCAAATACTTAAATCATTCCCTCGACATTTTACTCCCCGTTGTGCAAAGCTGCCACCCTGTGCCTATTTCAAAAACTGTTTGCACACAACACACCGTTCCCCCGCCCCTCTTAGCAGAAACTGGGGAGGGAGGGGGAAAACTCCCAAATAGTACCGGAAGCTAGGGGGGAAGCGGCATTGTTAATTTCCTAACTCTAGGATTGCGTCTTGCCTCTGCGTGCTTCACGCTGCACGTAATTGCGTCACAAGCAGAAGTCTATAAAAGCATGGCCTCGCGGCTCTTTCGGCCTTTTGAGAGGCCGGATCAAAATGGCGCCGGTGAGTCTCTGAGTGGGAGATGAGATGACAGGGGAAGCGGGTGAAGGAAAGGAAAATGGCTCCGCTGACTTTTTTCAGCCACATTGTCGAGTCGAGCCATAATGGCTCTTTTTTCAAAAAGGCATTTCGAGAAACCGAGGTGTTGTTTCGGAGGTCAACCGCTCCTTTTTTAAGGCATTTATAGGGTTATTGTTTGAAGCGGTATAAGACCCGCGGAATGCGCTGAGACTTAAAATGGTGGAGTAACTATGCTCAGGGTCGGGTTGAGATCCTATTTTAGTTTACGTTTATATTTATAATCTGCTTTGCCTCTCAAAACGTAAAGTGATCCTCCCTGGGGTAGCCTCACAACACCCCTGCGAGGTAGGTTAGGTTGAGGAAGAGTCAGTGGCCAGTGAGCGAAAGGGCTGAGAAGGGCTTTCAAATGCAGTCACCCCAGTTCGGGATCAACACTAATAATAATAATAATAATAATTATTTATACCCCGTTCCTCTGCTAAAAACAATTGGGACGGCTTTCAACAATTAAAACACTACAATGCCGACTAAAAGCACCATCCATCCCACCCTCCCCCATAAAAAGACATTAAACAGTATAAAATAACTACCTGTTACACCCCACTTAGTAGCAAATGGGGAAAACATTAGGGTTTGCCATCGTGATCTCAATGGAAGAAGAGTCACAAGTTTAGGAAATAACGTGATAAAACAGTTTCTTTTACCTCCTTGCTCTACTATTAGCTTATTGCCAGATTTTCAGAAGGGCTGGCATATAAGTTATCATTCATTCAACCCCTTGCTCCCTTCACATCTGAGGGTTCCCACTTCTATTTTAATAGCTGAATAAAAGACATTTTGTAGGGGAAGTTCTGCCTAGCATGAATACACTGTTACCAGATAGCTATATTTATGGCACTTTTCTTTATTTTGTTACATGTATCTCCTGCCTTTCTTTCTAGGGCAGTGGATCTTAACCTTTTCTTTACCAGGGACCCCCTTTAAATATCTTTTGTTGTCTCAAACCCCTAAGGCTTAACTCAAAATTTTAAATAATAATAATAATAATAATAATAACTGATGATGATGATACAATTACGCCATTCATTAAATCTTCCCTCAGAGGCACTGGAGGGAAAGGGAGGATGTTTCTCCTGCTTTTTCCTGCAATTTTGTGGCTGGAGCAGATTGAACAGCAATGCATAGGCTAAGCCAGCCCGCCTTGGCTCTTGTCATGTGGGCTGAGCAACCTTCAAGCCTTTGCAGACCCCCTGTGAGGACATTGCGGCCCCTGGGGGTCCCCAGACCACAGGTTAAGAACCACTGCTCTAGTGAGTTCAAGGTAGTGTACTGGTCTATTCACTGAATCCTCATAATAGTCCTGTGAGGTAAACCATGCTAAGAATTATTGACCTGAGGTCATTCTGTGAGTTTTGTGAACAGCGGGGACTTAAAATGGGCTCACCTATGTTAAATCCCAATATTTCAACCAAGACACCAGTCTGGCTGTCAAGTCACAGGAGCTCTATCAGGATGAAACGTGGGTCACACCCAACCTTTTCTAATGAATAATCATCTTCATTGGAATAAAGGCAGTTTCCCAAAATATCTGTCTCTGTGGACTACCAGGGTCTACAGTAGATAACGTTTAACACAATCTGGTGTTTTATACTTTTAACTCAAAATATTGGGGAGATTGAATCTTGGGGATCTGTTTGCAAGTATGCTGTGCCACTGGATTTTGGCCCTGTTGCCTTCCTCATCCAAACTTGGTTTTCTCCAAGGAGTTCAGTTATCCCTGATACACCTACTTTGCTGATTTCAAACCTGCCCCATCCTTTGAATATGCCATAGCTCTCAAGGTGAACATATGAGAATGCTTGAGTGAGAGTACTTACTGCATTTACCTATAACATCACAGTCCCAAAGTACCCCCCCCCCCAATTGTTATTACTTCCCTGGGAGATTCTAGTTGGTATTGATAACTGAACACAGAGCTACTTCAAGTAAAACTGATCATGTCTGTCTGATGTAGAACTATGCATACCCGACAAGGTAGCTAATCCTGTGTCTTACTCAGCTTCTTACTGCTTTGGATTCTCAGGCTGCTTCACTTATTTAGCTCAGTATTAGCAGCAGTAGTAGTAACAGTTTTGATACTCTTTTGCTTTAGAAGGAAAGCATAATAATAAAATTTATTTATACCCCGCCCCTCTGCTAAAAACAATCAGGGAGCCCTGGTGGCGCAGTGGTTAAATGCCAGTACTGCAAGTCACCACGTTGCAAGTTCGATTCCAGCGGGCTCCAAGGTTCACCCAGCCTTCCATCCTTTCGTAGGTCGGTAAAATGAGTACCCAGCTTGTGGGGGCAATTAGCTAACACACATTGGAAACTGTTTAATGCAGTGTAGATGTGTAAATAGCTATTGCTTAAAACAATGTGTAAGCCGCTCTGATAGCCTTATGGCTGAAGAGCGGGGTATAAATAAAAAATAAAATAAATAACATAAGGCAGTTATTAACGAGCATTTTGTGGCTGTTTGGATTGCTCCGTAGTGGGAGCAGGTGAGAGGTGTTTTATGTTGCTTGTGTTTTGAGTAAAAATTACAAAATTAAAGGGCTTCAGTCTAGTGCAGAAATTTTGTTTTCCTTGACAGCCTACTGTTTAGATCTCAGACATAAATTAAGATCATAAATACTAACTGGTATATATCTCTCTATTTTTGTTTAGAAAAGAGACAAGAAACTGAAAAAATCAACTTGCAAGTATAATCTTGATCTCACGCATCCAGTAGAAGATGGCATATTTGATTCAGGAAACTTTGTAAGTAAATCTGCTACTTGCAATTGTCTGGCCTATTTTTTAATGGTGACACTGTCATATATTGAACCTTAATGAAACTGACAAATTGTAATCCTTGAGATTTCTTTTTATGGGAATAAAATGTGTGTGTGTGTGTTCAGTTAACTTCATAATAAAATAGATGCCTGTCAGTCAAACAATAGATAAGAAAAGAAATTTTTTACCTCTAAATCCTTCTCAGTCAATTGATTGCATCCTTAATTCTGCCTCCCATGTTTGAGTGGTGAGGTTGACAAAGTACTGATGAGGAGAAACTATTTACATTCTTGAGTTATTGGTTGTCTTATTTTTTTTATCTTGATCTATTTATTACCTATCAAGTAATCACATAGTTTCCAAATGTTTTGGATATCTTAAATATAATACTTCATATGAACATTAGGAATATGGCGTAGCTTAAATTTCATAGCCAGTAATATAGCCTTGTTCAGATTTCATCTCCTTGGCTGTATTTGCATGTTATATTTGCCTTCTGTGACTGTCATAACAAGAATTGTCTGGCTAGGGTCCCTTCCCTAGTTCCAAACCTAGGGCAACAGTCCCTAGTGTTGCATTTTTGTTCTTTGTTGGTATAGGAACAGTTCCTGAAGGAAAAAGTTAAAGTCAATGGAAAAACAGGAAACCTGGGAAATGTAGTTCACATTGAACGCCTTAAGAACAAGATCACAGTGACGTCTGAAAGACAGTTCTCGAAAAGGTGGATATATTTTATTTCCTACTGTATCTCTATTTCTGTTTTTAGCTTCATCCAGAAGCGTTGGGCTGGATAACCATAATTGAAATATATTTAAAATATGTTGTATAGAATGTAGACTTTGCCTTAGTGGAAAGTACTTCTGCTTGGGCAAATCCAGACACCCATTTTCTGCTGAACCTCCTATCTATCCTGTCACCTGAAAGCAGTTTCCAAGAGCTAGGAAACTGGAACAGAAAGTCTTATTTATGTAGGTAGGCAATTCTGAATTACTGGAAGTACCTTATTCTAAGTCAGGGCTGATCTTCAGTATTGGCCATATCGGCTGGGCTCAGGGGAGTTGAAGTCCAAAACAAAATCTGTAGACCAGAGGGTGCCCATCCTTATGCCACAGCCAAAGCCATACATACATACATGGTCATAGTTACCATTCACACATTTCATTTTACCTGAAGTACTTTAGAATTGTTAATTTGCATTGTCATTAAAATGTTTGTATGAGCTCATATGGAAGAAAAATGGGTCCCCTCACTCTTCACATCCACAGGCTGTTCTGGAGGGAGGACTGGAAGAGGAGGCAGTGCTATTCTGTAATGGGCAACTGAAGCAATTCAGCTTTGTAACTAGCAACTTATTTGAAAGGGAGCTAATTGGTTTCATTGGATGTCAGAATATATTGGCTTAGAAGTAGATTTATCTAAAGGTGTAGGGATGGGAATCACGTGGCCTATGGGCAGCGTTTAGCTACAGTTCTCCTTTTTTGCAGCTCCCCATTATGTCTTTATTATTAATTATTGTATTTATATCCCACCTTTCTCCCAATATTGGGTTCAAGGTTGTTAACAGTGAGTTTAAAAACAATACAAAAACATTAAAAATATAAATATGAAATTTAAAAACAAATTAAACAATTTAAAGTGTTAAAACATTTAAAAACAATACAAATATTAAAATACAATAAAACTATATATACGTACCATTTTTTTAAAAAAACAACAAACAATTGCCCAATTTTTGTGGCCAGATTTCAGCAGCTCCCTTCCTCCTCCCTCTGCTCCCCTCCTAGCCTTCCTCCTCCTCTCCCTGCCTATCCATGCCAGGCAGCCATGGAAGGAAGAGAAGAATGGATAACACAGTGATGGTGGCAGCAGGAGCTCTAGTATCTCCTTGTCACCAATGAAAGAGTAGTGGGCAAAGGGTGGCCAACAACTTTAAAAATACCTTGCTTGCACCCATAGCTCCTGGGAGCAAAGACAAGTGTGGGAGAGTGACTTGTGGCAGGGTGTGGGATCTGCTGTCTTTATCTTCTATCTTGTCTTTGTAGGGGGGGGAAAGGGTTGGGTTCAGAGTGTGCACTTACATTATTTTCCTTTCCTGTTAAAGATATCTTAAGTATCTCACTAAGAAGTATCTCAAGAAGAATAACCTTCGTGACTGGCTGCGTGTGGTGGCATCTGATAAGGAGACCTATGAACTGCGGTATTTCCAGATCAGCCATGAAGATGAAGAGTCTGAAGCTGAGGAATAAAATCCCTTGTGCTTCTACGTAGAGTGTTAACCTTTTTTGATGAGCCTACAGAGTGTACAAATGAGACATCTATTTATGAGAATGCATTAACTTATTACCAAATAAAGAACTTGTACACTGAATTTAAATTTCAGATTTCTGTGGGAGATTTGGGATATCTTGCATTTCCCAAGCTTCATTAAAAGGCTGTTCTAATGAACTGTAATCTGTGATTCTTTTAAGAGATGGGGTTGTGTGTGTGTATGTATGTTTATGTACAAATTTCTTCCACAGTAATATATTAATCCTTGAACATGTACATTAATGATGTGTGATGAGCCAGTTGTCAACTCAAACCTGAATAAAATTTCAGAGGTTTATTATTTTTTAAATGCAACTTTGTCTTTGCATTTAATTGTGATAAAATCTAAACATGTGGGGCTCATTAGTAAGACTGCTGTGAAAAATGGATTTAGCTGGTAATAGCTGGTGTATATGGGAACAACCAGTTAGGGTTTAATCAAATGAGTCATACTATTTGTTCTCCTTACGTTAAGCCTGAGGTCTTTCCTATGGCTGTACATGTGACTGTGCATGATACTTTCCTCTGTCCCCAGCCTCAGAGGGAGTGTCATGCTTGTAGCCAGAGCTTGGGTAGAATTGTTTTCTGTAAGGACACTTTGGAAAGTTCATTAGACGCTGCATCATTTGCTTGGAAAATCTGGTTCTGTGAAATGGTACTTTCTGCTTATGTTACTGCACTTCAGTCCTTTTTAGGGGCTGCTCACTGAACATCTCTTCCATCCTCTGACAAGATCTGCTACCCATCAGCAAGATTTACAGTGTCAAGTGCCTTCAGATTACAGCTGTGCTTGTGTTTTAATTTTTCAATGATTACCTGCTGTCTTTCTATAAAATAAAATATGAGATGGCTTACAAAAATAAAACTAATATCTATCACACTGCCAGAATGAGCAACAAAATGTGGAAAGCAACATAAAACAGCTGAAAGACTAACCTGTTCTACCTTTAAAAAAACATTCTTTATACATGTCTAATTGTGAACATTAAAGGGATCGAGTTCTTTTGGGAATTATCCCAGGGGATCCCACAGTTGAAAGTACCCTGTCCCAAGTATGTGGGAAGGAAGATAATATTTGTGTCTGTTGATAATCATTGTAGAATGGAGCCACGAGGTAAAAGAGCCTTTGGTACAGTTTCTTGAATAGACGGGGAAAGCTGGAGTACACTCCATCTAGATTGTGATTGGTGTTTTAATAGGTTGGGGCTGGTGGGCACATCTGGAATTTTGAGAAAGTATCATAAAGTTGCTGTCACAGCTCATCTTTCCATGGGCATGGCCAGTCTCAAAACAGCCATTTTATAGGCAAATGGGTGAGGCTAAGGAAGGGTCTAAACCCTAAAACAAGCCTATGCCTTTCAACCCACAGTTCTCATTCATCATCACACATGCCCCAAACCACCCCAGACATTAATTTCTCTACAGGATCAAATGAGAAATTTGATCTCCCACACACCCCGATTGTTGATTTGTACAGTTTCTGTCACAGACCCAGACCCTTATAATTACAACAGGGTCGTTCTAACCTTTTCCTAGACCAAATCCGCACTGCACAACAACCGTGCTTCACCAAACTACAAATCCTGGGATTCTGTAGGAAGGAGCCATAGCAAATAATCCCATTTCAAAATAGATTATTTGTATAGCGTGGATTTGGCTTTAGTTACCCTGCTGCCATATCTGAGCTTCCTCCTTTACCAGGCTCTGGGAAAAGGGTCTCTCTGGTTTTTAAAACAGCACTTTAGAGCAAGCAGGGTTCTCCAGCTGACCACTATCTTTATTGCTTTATTTTCTGGTAATGGCTCTGAAATTCATTTAGAGCCATGTGGCATCCTGTTGAATGAAGATGGCAGTTGGCTAAAAGGAGGGAGGGAGAATGGGACAAAAGAGGCAGAAGCATGTCACCAATCTATCAATTGGCTGGCACAGTAGAATGTTTAAAATGAGATTAATAAAGATTGATATGTTGAGCCTCCCACAAAATGCCAATATTTAGCAAGAGCAGCAAAGCGAGGAGGAAGAAGATGAAGCAGAGAAGCAGTTGGGACAGAAAGGCCAGGGATCAAAGGCAGGGCTGAGGTGATTCATTGCCACCTTCCAGGAATTTGTTCACAATTACTGCCCCTTCAGCCATCTCAGTATTCCTCCCTTTCTCAACCAGACTTTTCTCTCTCTCCATATTGTTCTATTGATCTGCCTGCTCTCTCTCACACACACTCTTGCCTACAAAGATGACTTCTTAGCTAAACCCCACAATCCAGCAGGTTCTCCTGCAGCAAGGCCGTTTGGAAATTGATAGCAGCTGCTATAGAGCCTGGCTGCAGGATAACTCCCTAATGCCCTGAGCCCAACCAGTGCGATCCATGGGCCTGTTTGCTGGCAATGGAGCCCCCTTGGAAAGGTGGAGAAGGGGAGCTTACAGCCCAGCAAGCATGCTTCCACCTGGGCTGCAAAACACATTAATGAGATGCCAGTGCCCTCCAAGCCCTGGACTGCCTAATATATTTTACTCACTTTGCTGTGATTACACATTTGTGGCAAAACACACACGCATGCATGTGCTAAGTAGTGTTGACGGTAGGAAAGTGGGGTCAGCGAGGCAGTGGAGAACACCAGTGACAGTGGGACCTTGCATTGCCAAAGCAGCACCATAGAGTTATTGCAGAGAAGTGTGATAATGATTGTTTCCACAATGGTATGTTTCTGTTTCCTTAAACAAGACAATTGCTGACTAGTCCAACACTCAAAACAACACCACACTGGCTTCTGTGTGTAACTGCTGCTGAAAACCCTTGGCTATATAGGGCCACTGGGGGGCGTCTTAGACCATAGTCTGTTCATGTTAGGCTGTAGTGAGTTGCAGTATACCCTAGAAGCCTAGGAGTCTTCAGCAAGTTGTAAGGATTCCTCAAAAGCTGTGTTGGGATCAATATTAACTCCTGAAGGTCTGAAATGATATTTTTAATAAGGGCTTTATAGTCCTGTGGACCTTTTAAACTAGATAATTATAAAGCTATTATTCTACTTTAACTGTTATGGCTGCATCTCATGGAATCCTTGGGTTTGTCCTTTCATGAGACACTAGAGCATGCTGGCTAAAAATTCTAAAACCCCTCCCTAAACTGCAAATCCCAAGATCCCATAGGATGGAACCATGAAAGTTAAAATGCCACCATAGTGCTATAATTCTATAGTGTGAAAGGGCTCCATGTAGTTTTATCTTCATTTACCACCTAATAATCAGAGCTTGGAAGTAATATGAAACAAGGAATAAAATTGCTGGTGGTAAATTGTTTTGTGGGTGATGAGAGGCTAATACTGTATTGTTATTTTTTAAAAATGTAACACCAGTAAATATTACTTGTTACTGTAATGGGTAATATTTACTTGTTACTCCTAAAACATTGTTGAGTGGTTCATTTGCAAGGTTTTAAAAACATACTTGTATTTTTACAGTGTATTTAACAAAACATTTAAAGTAACTTGCTAACATTACACATTATTGAAAGAATAACATGTTCGTAACACATTATAAGTTTATATTTTTATCTTTAGTAAGCAGAATTAACAAGTCACTTAAAAAATTGGGTCTTGCACATTGCCACACCTAATTTCAGCACACCACTTCCATAACAGAAGTCATGTTATATCACAAAAGCCAGTGTAGTGCGCTACCTGTCAGAGCAGCAATGACTGCAAGGTAGATTTGGATCTATTGGTAGTTCTCTGGCTAATTCACAGTAGAGAAGAAAGGACTTTTGGCTTTCACCATCTTAACAACAGAAGCAACAAAATACCTCCCATCCTAAATTGTGCTGCTGAAATGAAGAAAAGTAGTCATAATCAGAAACAGATTTTATTCAGAAAGACCATACATTCTGCCCAGTTCTGAGACTCAGAACAAATTCCTGGGTAAGATTGTTTCATTCAGAAGATGTGTTCAAAAATTAGAAATGTAGTTGACGGAAAACATATGGGTGATGAATGTGATAGCCCCCCTCTCATCACTGTCACCACTCTCCATACATGGAGAGCAATGTGTGGAAAGGAGAGCCTCCACTGCATGTGGAGGGTCTCCATGTGATTGGGTTCCTCATTGTGTGGGGAACCTCCACACATAGTGAAGACTTTCTTCTTCAGACCATTGCTTCCCATTCATTAAAGAATGACAAGGAAGGATGTCAATTACATTTCTAATGTCTGAATAGTATTTGTCTTTTTCACTAGACTCCAGTTCTAGATCTTGGGGTTCTAGTAAAAAAACAACAAAAATATAGACCATGGAAGCCTGAAGTCTGCCCACCCATTTTAACTCACTAAACTACAAATTTCATGGTTCCATGACACTCCAAAGATCCTAATAGAAGAGGCAAGTTGAAAAAATGTACATTTATAATTTATGCTAAGCAAAATTGATTGATTCATTCATTCCTCCCATAACTAATCTGCAGAGACATCTACTTAAAGACAGGACAACCAATTCCTTAATTATTTAATTACCACCACCACCCCCACAAAACAAAAACCTATGTTCTCAAAGGTATTAATAGTGCCATAATTTACTGTTGTATTCTTGATATGTGTTACTGTTGTTCTTGATTATGTTTTATAATAAAATTTTAATTGACATACAAAACCAATAAATACATTTAAAAATAACAGTCTGCTATAACTGAGTAATGTAGATACACACACAGTCACTGCTGAATGCAAAACAGATTTCAGGTTGCACAAAAGGGACAATAATGGTAGTTCCTGCATGTTTTATAAAAAGAAAATAATAATATCTAGCTTTTAGTACATAATGAACTCAGACAGGTTCCAACTTAGGTGATTGTTTCCCCCTTGGAAAATTATGGAGATATAGTAGGACCCTCATATCCGCAGGGGATTGGTTCCTGGCACACTGTGGATAATGAAATCCGCTGATAATAGTGGACACTGCCACTGGAAGCTCCAAGTAGAAGGGAGAAGGGAGGCAACCTCACCTCCTCTCTCCCCCGCCCAACCCCTGCCAGCTCTGCTGCACCACCGGAACCCTCTGCGTGCCACCGGAAGCCCCATGGAAAAGGGATAAGGGAGGTGAGCTCTCCTCCTCCCATCCTCCCTCCATCCACCCCCTCCCACCATTGCCATCCATGGATAATTGAATCAGTGGATGGCAAATCAGTGGATACAGGGGTGCTGCTGTGTTCCTATTCAAGGAGGACCCATCACAACCTCAGAGAGACAGCACAGTTGCTATTTCAGAAAGTCCTGCTGACACCATCCCTACTGTAGCAAATGGAAAGTAGTTAGCTTGGTGGGGCTCACCTGAGCCTCTATCCACCTAATAATTCAGTCTAAAGTTGTTCCCTTTGAAGGTGCATCTACACCGGTTGAGATAATCTGGTGCAGACAAGAGTATTCTGACTTTGGCTACACTAAATATATTAAACATATAGCATATAGTTTTTAATTTTGTGCCATGTTTGATATAATTAAGGCAAGATATGTCAGCTTTGAACATTATCTTTTGTATAATTATAATTTTCTCATATATGTCATATATGTCTATAGGGTTTTCTTGGCAAGTCAACCTGTTAGTAATCCAGAATTACCGCTGAAGAAGAAATCTGTTGAAATGGATCTAGAATTCATCAGTCCAATCCGTACAGTAACTGGATTTAATTTACTTGCATATTTTGACAAGATATCACCTGTATTCCCATCGGGAGAATAAGAAAAGGATTATCATATTTGGAATATTTGGATTATTATATTACCTCATCTGGCACTGTGGACGTTTCATTGAACAGTCAGTCTGATATTCATCAAATTGGAAATACCATACATTGTGGATATACTTACCTATTCAGATGGGACTATTATAATTTGTAGACTTATTTATCGGTCAAAATTTCATGAGAATTTGATATTATACGTCATGATTATGTATATACTTGATATGCAATAATTCAAAAAAACCTTATTTTCATTGAATATAGCATTTTATTTGCAACATACGTCTAGTTTTGAGTTTCTCCTTTTTGTGGTGTATTCTGACTTCAGAGCTGCCCCGGAATCCCCCGTTTCTGGTGCACTCTGCAGTGACACTGGGTGGATATCTTCATGTGCATCCCGCTATGCTGCCTGGTGCCGCTGCCATGAGTTGTGTCATCTGAGGCCAGAAATAAGGTCCCCAGCATTGATCACATGGCTGGGCACCTCATTGTGACCTCAGGGGACATGACACACTAGTGGTGCCAGTGCTGGGCAACACAGTGGGGACGCGTGTGAAGACATCTGCCTGGTTTCACTGCAGAGTGCACTGAGTAAGGTTTTTTTACTCCATTTTCAGGGTGGTTTAATGCAGGTTCAGTGCTGAAGTGGCTGGATGTCGTGAAGACAGTTTGCACCAGAATTGAGGATTGGGCCCTGTGTCATCTGGACTGATCGCTATGGTGAAGTGGGGAGGATGTTTTATTTGGCTGTTTTATTTGACTGACTATGTGACGAATGTTGCTGTCCTTGAGCAAGCAGGGATCACCAGCATTGAGGCCATGATATTGAGAACACAGCTGCGCTGGGCAGGGCACGTTTCTAGGATGGAGGACCATCGCCTCCCAAAAATACTACTCTACGGTGAACTCACCACAGGTCAGCGTAAGAGGGGCGCTCCAAAAAAGCGATACAAAGACTCCTTGAAACAACATCTCAGGCTCGGCCAAATTGATCACCAACAGTGGTCCACCCTGGCCTCACATCGGGAGGCATGGAGACGCACTATCCACAATGCTGCAGCCTTATTTGAGAACTCACGACAAACAAGTCTTGAAGAGAAACGACAACGCAGAAAGAATCACAACCCAAAAACATTACCCAAGGAGACCTTCTGCTGTGCTTTTTGCAACCGGACTTGTTTATCTCGGATTGGCCTTTTTAGTCATCAGCGTGCTTGCAGAAAGCGCGGGATGAGTCCTTCCTGAATCTTCGTTTGCGAAGAAAAGCCAGAGAGAGTAGACAAGCCCTCAGTGAGGGATCCACTGGATGGGTGCTCTAGAGAGCAATACTTATTGTAGACAGCCACCCAGGTCCACATGCCTGGATCTGCAAGGTCCTTCCTCAAAGCAGGGCATTATGGAAGAAACATCCCAGCAATTGCCTATGTCACATCCTCCAACTGCCCCAATATGACAGAGGCAGTACTGATTAATCCTCTGTTTTTCAGCTGTTTTTATAATGTTAAAGTTTCTTTCTCTTACTTTCACTGTCCTTCTTTGTCCTCAGCTTACTTCAAATGCAGCAAACTGAGTTCCATCGGGGGGAAAATAGTTTGCACTCAACTCAGCAGATGGGAGAGAAAAGGAGGGGTGGCAGAATCTTGCCCTTCCTGGTAGGCTCCGACAAAAGCAACCTGCTGCAGCCTCTCCTAACTTGTGTGTTCTTCCTCATAAATAACTCTTGACTCTTGATCACACTTCAGTGTTGATTGGCTACATATGTCTCTGTTTTCATCTATGAAATGTTAGAGGGTCTGTTATGTGGACACTGTCGCTTCCATTGGCTAATCAGCCAGCTTGCCCAGGGAGCCCTGGTGGTGCAGTGGTTAAATGCCAGTACTTCAAGCTACAACGTTTGATCTCAGAGGGCTCCAAGGTTGACTCAGCCTTCCTTTCATAGGATGATAAAATGAGTACCCAGCTTGTTGCTATTACCTTACCCAGCACCTGTCACCTGAAGTGATCTCCTTACTACTCTGCCTAATGGGAAAGCTAGCCCTAATCTTTACTTTTGTAAATTGCATATATGTGGGAAGTTATTTTTACAGAGTCTGGAGCCTGCAATGTTAAATCTTCTTTATTGTTGTTGGTTTGTGACTTCAAGTCCACTCCAGCTTAGGATGACCCTGCCATAGGGTTTTCTTGGCAAGATTTATTTAGAGGTTTGCCATTGCTTTCCTCTTTGGCTGGCAGTGTGACTTGCCCAAGGTCACCCAGTGGGTTCTCATGGTTGAACTGGGATTCAAACCCTGATCTCCTGGAGTCCTACTCCAACACTCAAACCACAACACCATCTCTTAAACCTGCTTACTGGGAAGTAAGTGTCACTTCAATGGGATTTGTTTCAAATACACACAGGACTTGGCTTGCAAGATGCTTGTCCTCTACCTTGCAAAAAGAGATGAACTGAGCTACTGTCTTGAACTTTTCTTCTCTTGGGCAGAATAAAGAAAACAGATGGATAAAAAAACAAAAGTTAAAAAAAAAACCTTTTACTTTAAAAAAAAGTGTTTGGTATTACATTTACCACCACTATAACTTCCCTCTTTGATATTCAGCTGTAATGTGTATTTGAAACCAAGCCAACACTCTAATTAAGTATCACACCCCTGTAACAAGTTAAACAATGTGGTCTTTGTTTTTCCAGCGGTACAGCTTGCTAGTTGGGCAACATTTGTTTAGCCCACGTGAAATGCAGTTTATCATAATTCAAAGGGCCTGAAAACAAGAGGCCTACAGTGTTGCCATTAACCTGCTTCTATTGATAGGAGCTGATTGCAAAGCTGCCAATGTTGTCCCCCTTTGTTGACCTTCATGTTCCCAAACTGATATTTTAAAGGAAGCATTAATTGTTTCCTTAGTCTCATTCCTGGGCTCTCCCTGATAACAGAGCAGAATTTTTCAAAGGCCATTTTTTCCATGGTCTCAATGCCATATGTCGGCATCACCAGGTGGATGATGAGTTTAAAATAAAACAAATCAGTTGATTAAGAATGAACAGCCAGATTTTTTTGATGGAGCGGACCTCCCTCTCTCTGGCTTTTCTTCACAAACAAAGATTCAGGAAGGACTCATCACACGCTTTCTGTAAGCGTGCTGATGACTAAAAAGGCCAATCTGAGATAAACAAATCTGGTTGCAGAAAGCACAGCAGAAGGTCTCCTTGGGTGATGTTTTTGGGTTGTGATTCTTTCTGCGTTGTCATTTCTCTTCAAGACTTGTTCAGCATTAGTTCTCAAATAAGGCTGCATAATTGTGGATAGTGCATCTCCATGCCTCCCGATGTGAGGCCAGGGTGGACCATTGTTGGTGATCAGTTTGGCCGAGGCTGAGATGTTGTTTCAGGGAGTCCTTGTAGCACTTTTTTGGAGCGCCCCTCTTATGCTGACCCATGGCGATGGAGCGGACCATCATAGCAACAAATAGCAACTTTTGTGCAAAATGGGACTTGAAGTGGTGCATAAAAAGATTAAAACCAAGTAAGTACACATTTAAAAAGAACAAAAAATAGTTATAACACAATGAAATTAAAAGCAGCTTAAAAGCACATTAATTTTTTTAAAACACAGAAATAGGTTCTCCATGAAAATGTTGCGAGTGCTTTAGGGTTTCCAGATGCCAGGATCATCCTGGGCCCTGGGTTTTGAAAGCCAAAACCTAAGAATGAGAGATTGCTTCTGGTGATATCATTAAGCCTTATGCACTAAATACCAACTGCAGTTGCTTACTTGCTTGGGGAGACAGGATAAGGAACATTTAATCTAGTTTATTTGCTTCTAGAGAGAACCAGCATGGTGCAGTGATTTGAGTGTTGGACTAAAATACAAGAAGATTAGGGTTTGTTAGGCCATGGAAACCCACAGGGCGACTTTGGGCAAGTCACACTCTCTCAGCCTCAGAGGGAAACAATGGCAAACCTCCAATAAACAAACCTTGCTGAGAAAACACCAGGATAGGTTTGCCTTAGGGTTGCCATGAGTCAGAATTGACTGGCAGACATGTAACAACAACTTGCATCTAGCCAGAAGGTGGATGCAGACCAGGGTAGAGGGTGAATCTTAGCACCACAACAACTTGGGAGGGAAGGAGAAAGCTAAGGAAATACAGACACATACTACCTGGAGAGTTTTTGAAAGTTGCAGCAACAAATTAATTTGTTTGCAACTGTAGCAAACTGCTGCTATACTAGCTGAGCTCACAATCTGTTCTTGCCCAGAGCTGATCTCCCCAATATGGGAGAATTTGCACGTTGTCTCCTGCTTGGTGATGACCCATGAAAGCTGGAGGCTCAAGACCAGGCCCTGAGATATGACAATCCTGAACTGCTTTCTTAATACAGTACATACTCATCTTTCTCTTTGTTCACCATTTTGTTGTCATAGATTTTCCTTGGGTTTTTTTCTGGGCTGTGAGGGCGTGTTCTGGAAGAGTTTACTTCTGACGTTTCGCCTGCATCTGTGGCTGACATTTTCAGAGAATGGTTGGGTAGGAGTTTATATCCTGTGAACCCCTGTTGGGGAGTATATGTATTTGAATGGTTAGTTTCTGGGTATAGAAATGCATGATGTTTAGTGTCTGTTTGGCTAATGGTTGGTTGATGGCCCATTATCTGCTGGAAACCCCCCTGTCCCTGGGTGGAACTCCTTTGTAAGTTTGAGTTTTGATTCTATTGTTTTTCACAATTGGAAGCCAGATTTTGTTTACTTTTAGAGTTTCTTTTTTCCTGTTGAAGTTGTCCAGGTGTTTGTGGATTTCAATAGCTTCTCTGTGCATTCTGACATGATAGTTGTTGGCCTGGTCGATAATTTCTGTGTTTTTAAATTTTGTGTCCAGGTTGGTTTATCACATGTTCTGCTACTGCTGATTTTTCTGGCTGGCCCAGTCTGCAGTGTTTCTCATGTTCCATGATTCGTGTTTGCACACTGTGTTTAGTGGTCCCTACGTAAACTTGTCCACAGCTGCACGGTATGCAATAAACTCCAGCAGCTGTGAGAGGGTCTCTTTTGTCTTTCGCTGAGCGTAGCATTTCTTGGATTTTCTTGGTTGGTCTGTAGATCGTTTGGAGGTTGTGTTTCCTCATCAGTTTCCCTATTCTGTCTGTGACTCCTTTGATGTAGGGTAAAAATACCTTCCTTTTGGGTGGCTCTTTTTCTTCTTCATTCCTGTGGTTTTTTCCTGGGTCTGGCTACTCTTGTAATGTCTGATCTGGAGTAACCATTAGCCTGTAGGGCCCAGTTTAGGTGCCTGGGTTCGTCTTCCAGGTAGTGGGGTTTGCAGATCCTTTTTGCGCGGTCTACCAATGTTTTTATTGTGCTTCTTTTTTGTCCTGGGTGATGATTGAAGTTCTTGTGTAGATATCTGTCCATGGGGGGGGGGTGTTTCTGTATACCTTGTGGCCTAACCATTGGTTTGGTTTGCAGATGACTAGGACATCCAAGAATGACAGTGTTCCTTCCTTTTCTTTTTCCATTGTGAATTAGATATTTAGGTGGATGCTGTTCAGGTGGTTCAGGAATGAGACCAAATCTTCTTTACCGTGGTTCCAAATGGTGAAAGTGTCATCTACATATCAGAAGCATGTTGTTGGCTTTTTTGTGTTGTGTTGTGTTGTGGACACAAAATGTTATTTAAAAACACGGAAATTCTCGACCAGGCCAACAATTATCATGTCAGAATGCACAGAGAAGCTATTGAAATCCACAAACACCTGGACAACTTCAACAAGAAAGAAGAAAGCCCAAAAGTAAAGTAAACAAAATCTGGCTTCCAGTTTTGAAAAACAATAGAATCAAAACTCAGCACTTACAAAGGAATTCCACCCAGGGACAGGGGGATTTCCAGCAGATAGTGGGTTGTCAACCAACCATTAGCCAAACAGACACTAATGAGCCTTGCATTTCTATACCCAGAAACTAACAATTCAAATACACAAATTTACATATACTCCCCAACAGGGGTTCACAATATATAAATCCCACACACATTCCTACCCAACCATTCTCTGAAGATGTCAGCCACAGATGCAGATGAAACATCAGAAGTAAACTCTTCCAGAACACAGCCTCACAGCCCAGAAAAAAAACAAGGAAAATCTATGGATGCCGGCCGTGAAAGCCTTCACTTCATATTTTGTTGTCATTTGGCATTAGATTTCTAAGGGCCGATCTAGAGGAGGGAATAAAATGTGAATTGGTGCGCAGAAGCATCAATTCGCAGCAGCTTTCATCTGTCTCAATGACTTTTTTACAAGATTGCTGGTGTGCAAAACTCTCTGTGTTTCCTGTTCACATGGAGACATGCCAATCAAGATGGTGGCCACAAGTGAATTACTCACGGTTTTGTACTCTCCAATTTGCTCCCACCAAATAATATGTTTTAAAAAACAAACTCCAAGGTGCAGAAGAGTTATCTTCTACTTAAATAATGAAAAAAAAAAAACCTGAAGGAAAGAAAGGCTGTTTCATTGCCTCAGTGCATGCTCGCCACAGCAACAATTCAACATGGCAGATCCGTGATCTGCCATCTTAGGAAACTCCATTGCCTGCACACATCCAACCAATCAGCTATCCTGTTCAGTAATGTGCTGAGATGTGATTTGGTTGTCCTAACAGGCAGGAGTGCACATTTCCTCTACAGTTGTGAAAAAACTTGGGGAAACTCCTGGAGGCTTTTGCTGTAGACTTTCCCCTACTTTTGCTCCCCCTCCCTCTGTGAGGATCCCATTTGGATACATAGGATTCCCCATGGATTCCATGAGGATTTATTTCACCGTCTGGACTGCCCTTAAGCATCCCTCTACCATAAAATTGTGTTTTCAGGAGAGCCCCTATTTTCAACCTCACGTTTTTTTCCCCCTTGGCCCAATTTACCCTGAGGGATTGTAGGCTTATGAAGTCATATAAACCAGAGCCTGAAAAAGTTCCTTGTTTGGACTACAAAAGTGGTACAATCTGAATAATCATGGCCTAGCTATACTGCCATGTTATGCATCTCCCAGCTTCACCTTGACAGCTGTTAGCCTGAGCAATGCTGGTTGTTCTGGAAGTCATAGTCTAAGAAAGTAACTTTTCCATTCTGTGAGTCAGAAATATATACCATAATTCTTTTCTAGAAAACACAGATGAGCTATGGATTTTAAACCCCCCCCCAGCTTTATTTTATTTATTTTATCAGTTTTTACCCTGTTTTTCCAAATGCATGAGGGAGCTTTTTAGAGAAGGAGCCCATGGATCAGTGAAAGTGCTATTGTTCTCCATGCAGAAGATCTCAGTTTCAGTCTCTCACATTTCTGGAAGTAAAAGCTCAGGTAGCAGGTGATGTAGACAATTCAAGGTGCCATTCAAAATAGAAGAGTTTGGCTTGGTAAAAGGCAGTGTCTTGTGTTAATCAAAACTTAACAAAAAAAAAAAAACCACAGCCATCAAAATACAGGCCTCCTCCTGTATCTGCAAGGGTTACGTTCCTGGATTTAGTATTTATAGGTGAAACAGCGGGTAATAGCAAACCCTATTAAAATAAAGGACTTCCAGCACAAATATACTATAGAGCTGCATTGGAGGACCTAGCGATTCCTAGAGAGAACACCACACTAGGCATTTTCCAGCATGACTATGCTATGTGTCCCCATTTTTTTCAGCCATGGATAACTGAAACCATGGATATTGGTTCTGTGGATACAGAGGACAACCTGCATTTATCTGAGTAACAGAGCTTAGAAAAGTTATTTTTTGGACTAAAGCTCTTAGATACTTAGTGACCACATTGGCTGGCCTGTGGTCCAGAAAGTAACCTTTTGAACCTGTGTACCATAGCTATTTCAGCAGGCTCAGCCATAAAAGAGATGTCAAAAATCTGAGATACTGCGACTTAACAATGCTGTGCATTCCTAAGCATGTCACACCACAAGTGTTACTTAGCCATGCTAAGATGATTGATTGAGTGATCATCAATTACTGCTGCTATGAAGCAGTAATTGCTGCTCATTTTCAAAATATTTAAGCTCTGATAGAGTTAGGTGACTTGAAGGCACACACACACACACACGGAGTTGTCACAGACTCGTCACAGACTTTACTTTTTGCATCCTTTGCTAAACTCCTTTACAAGCTCTAGAGACAGTTTAGGCCTGATTTGCTCTAGGACCCATGGACCGTCTTTTTAACAGTCATTGGTACCTACACTACCCTTGATCTTAGCCAAAAGGCGGAGAAGTGATATAGTCATTGGTACCTGTAGAACACTCTTCCAGCACCACATTTCAGATGCATTGATTTTTTTTCCCTGTCAGCTTTCTTCACTGCCCAGCTTTCACATCCATAGATAGAAATTGCAAATACTGTAATGTGAATGATTCTCAGTTTAGTCATCTTAGCTTTTAGGGACAATTCAGGCCTATTTTACTCTAGGGCCCATTCATTTGTTTTTGTTTTGTTTTTAGCAGTCCAGGATATCTGTAGAACTCTTCTCCAACACCACATTTTAGTTGAGTTGCCTTTTTTTCCCTGTTGGCTTTCTCTACTGACAGCTTTCACACCCATAGATAGAAATGGCAAATTCTGACTTTTTTGTACAATGGTATATCTTTACAACTGAGGATCTTAATTAGTTCCATCATAGCTGCTGTTGAGTGAATGGTAGGGTATAAATAAATCAATTGAAGGTCTACGATTTCCTTGATACAGATAGTCCTTCCACTAAGGCAGGTCATCACTATTTCAGGCATAGTTGTTGTGGTCAGTTCATCAGCTGGTGGCCATTCTTCTGGTGATGAGCCTCTCTATACTTAGCTAGACTCCTCTGATACAAGACACACAAGCTGAGATCCTACATCAGGGTTGTGTCATGTAAATCTCTACATGTGGACTTCTGTGTTGATTCTTCTATGTGACCCTTGTGTGGAATGGCAGTGTTGGGTAACTGAACGGGCAACCACAATGTGCAGCTGAATTTCTACCCAAGAGGAAGGCAGCTATGCATTGGCCCATCCACCCATGTAACACCACCACACATGCATCTCCACCTCTGCAACTTTGAACTGATTGCAGACATTGCAGGGATTTCCATATAGTACTAGGAAAGAATCCTGTCAAAGTCCTGGAGAACCTCTGCCAGTCAGAGTTGACAATACTGGGCTACATAGATGGATGGATTTAACTCTATAAGGTAGCTTCCTATGTTCCTATGTTTCCACTGACCAGGTGATCAGTTGAATGGTGAGGGGATTTTGATGGAGCTCCCTGAAGCTCAGCATCACACACAAGCCTCAATCCAACATCCCTTCACCTAGAGTAAATAACCACATGTCGAGGTATGCTACAGTACGTGACCACTATGCAACTTCCAAGCAGAATAGCAACATTCTGCAACACATGTCAATGACTAGGTGCCATTGTGCAATGCATAGTGAGCAATGCACAACCACAATTAAAGGATAGGATGCACAACCACAACAAGTAATGCACAATACACAAGTTGCAAAGACAAGGTACAGATAAACATGCTGTTTGCACAACTCCACTACTGTTGCTATCGACAGAATATGCCCATTGTGCAATGGTGACTTTTTAGCTCCGTGTGCATAGTGTGACTTAAGCATCTTTATGTCTCTGACAGAATTCCAGCAACAGAGTGGCTTTGAGCTGTATCACAGATTGTCTAGCTGTGTGTTTGTGTGAGTACAGTAACTGTATAATTGATAAACTATCAATTATCCGTGGTTGGCAATGGTGAAGGAAGGGAGGGGGGAGGAGGTATCTCACCTCCCCCATCCCTTCTCCTGGGAGGACTCCTGTTGTCGCAGCAGCGATTGTGGGGTGAATGGGGCAGAGGAGTGATCTTGCCCCCTCTTCTTGCTTTGCCCCCGTGATCACCGCCATGGTGGAGCCATGACAGGGGCAAAGTGGGAAGGGAGGGTGGAGGAGTGAACTTGCCTCCCCCCTTTCCCTTGGGATGCCCCCCCCCCGGGATGACGTTTGCTATTATCCACAGAATTCACCATCCGTGGGAGGCCCCGGAACCAATCCCCTGTGGATACAGAGGTGCTACTGTATGTGCCTTCAGGTTGCCTGTTAACTTATGGTGACCCCATCAATTTCATTGGGTTTTCTTAGGCAAGGAATACTCAGAGGTGGTTTGTCAGTTCCTTTCTCTGAAATACAGCCTATGGCACCTGGTATATGTTGGGAGGTCTCCCATCCAAGAACTAACAAGGGTTGACCCTGCTTAGCTTCCAAGATCAGATGTAATATGGTGCCTTTAGGGTATTTAGACCTTGTCTAGCTTTACACTAATAGGTATTAGATAACTGAGGATGATGCTCCAGCTATCCGAAGGAGTTGGCTCTAATGCACGAAGGCTTAGGTCTCTCTATTAAATAACGAGACTGATACAATAACCCTTCCTTATTTATATGTATTACAATTCTAATGCTTGTCCCCTTCAATATACTCCCCATTCATACTCACACACTGGTGTAGTCTTGTTTTCCACTGGTCGAAGGCATGGAACAGATCAGTGTCTGTCAGCTGTTTGAACACATCTGCCGTTTTCTTCTTTACCTGCATCAGTTGACTCAAAACGTGTTCCTTTAAGCACTGATTTCTTTCTGATTCTTTCTCTCAGCCTTGTGAAAACTTCCTTATAATAATGCTCATTCACTGTTCTGCTTTCTGGAACCCATTTTGCCAAAATTACACCCTTGATGCCCAAACAATCCAATGAGCATGGCTTTGTATGTGGACTTGCTTTGATGTGCTTTTTTCATTCTTGGTGATGATGGTATTTTTCCAGTGCATTAACTGTTGTTTTGTCTCAGGATCATACTAGAAGATTCAGGTTTCATCACAAGTGATTTTTTTAAAAAAAGGTTTGGGTATGCCTCAAGTTGCTGCAGAATGCCAGCGCAAATTTCCTTACAGCACTCTTTTTGCTCTGGTGTGAGAACACTCGGGACCATCTGGGCACAAACTTTTCTCATGTTGAGATCCTCATGCAAAATGTTCCACGCAGCACCTTTGTCAATGTTCACAGCTTCAGCTATCATTCAGACACCTCGTCAGCGGTCTCCTCGAAAAATCTGGCTGAATTTTTCCACAATTTCTTCAGTTCTTGAAGTGGAAGGTCAGCCAGGACATTCATCGTCTTCCACATTCTCAGACCCTTCTCTGAATTTTTTGTGCTACTCAAACACACATGCAAGAGACATGCAGTTTTCGCTGTAGGCCTCAGTAAGCATTTGAAAAGATTTCATTGGTGTTTTGTTCAATTTTACTAAACATTTCAAATTAACATGTTGCTTGACTTTTAAACTTAGCATTTTTCTGGTACACAACAGATAACACAGCTGCTTTAAATGACAACTGACAATTAACTGAATGGCCAAGAGTGCTGATGTTTATCATGAGGTTCAGACATGTTCAAGGTCACCACTCAAGTGTTCACAATCACTTCTCCCTGATTTGTCTGAAAGGTAGAAATACAGTCTTGTTATTTAATAGACAGACATCGTATAGTAAAATGTGAAAGTATGTATTGATATAAAGCCCATTGAATTCAATGGGACTTGTCCGTCTTCAAGTTGTTTCGGACTTATGGTAACCCTAAGGTGAACCTATCATGGGTTTTTCTGAAGCTGAGAGTGTGTGACTTGGCCAAGGTCACCCCGTGGTTGAGCACGGATTTGAACTATGCCCTGATCTCCAGAGGCATAGTCCAACACTTGAACCACTCTGCCATACTGGCTCTCTTCTGAGAAAACATGTGCAAGGTTGTAGTTACTCTATCAGGCTCATATTATTTATCTTAAGCACAAAGGCAAATCTCAATGATTTTTGCAGGACTATTCCCTGGAAAGTGTATTTATGATTGTAGTCTTAATTAGAAATGGGAACAGATGTCTAGAATTTGCCTTTTCCCCACCACAAATTTTCCTGGTGGCTATCTTGATAACTTCGGGTTCAGCAGATTGTTTAAGATGATGTTTAATCTGCCAGCTATAGATGAAAATGTTCCACGAATAGGCCAGTCGTAATATTTGTTGGGAAGAAAGAACATAGCAACAAACACGTCCAGTTCAAAATAACTTGGGAATGTTTCAAGGCAAAGGAAAATTACTTTTCCCCCAGTAGGTGGTGCAGTGTCTCTAAAATGATGATGAAATTTTTTTGCATGAATTCTAATCCTAAATTGTCTGATCAATTTTTCACAAAGAAAAGAAGGTCCACAGTTTATTGAATCTGTCCAGTTTCTGAATACTGTATTGTTATCCTCTGGTCTTTCCATGGCTCTGGAAGATGTACATTTTGTGTATAGAAATTATTTAATCTCTGAGAGCTACTGGCATTATGATCTTTTTACAATACTCATGGGGCACATGCTTCAGTTCTGCAAGCAATACAATATAGATTCTTTTATGCCTGGTGTACAATAGAAACTAGCTGGCCTTCCCTCTAAGCTAAGGGTGGGAGAAGTACAGTTTGTGGGCTGCACACAGCCCTTTGGGGGCCCGAAGTGTGTATCTTGGAAGACACTAAAAAAAATTAAATATTATTTTGGGGCAATTTTTTGCCCCAAGCTGACCAAAATCACCCCAAACCATCTAAATATGTAGTGGCTTGCTTCCCTAATGCTCCAAACCTCCCCAAACATGAGAGAGAGAGAGAGAGAGAGAGAGAGAGAGAATGCCACCAAATTGGCCAAAAAGGCAGCTGGAAGTGACATGGAATCACTTCAGGTGTGTCAAATTCCACCTGTGTGGCCTGCCAGGTGGGAGCAGGGAGCAAAAATGGCTCCTTCCCCTGCTCTAATTTATGCCAGTGACATTTCATGGTTAATCTTCAGGGTGAGAGTTGCTAGATCTTGTGGCTGAAATGGATATTCCAGGCTGTTACCAGGTTTCTTGTTCTCCAAGAGAAGGGGCAGAACCTCAGGGACAGGGACTAGATTCAGGCTACCTTTGGTTTGTTCTGAGGAGTTCTGCTGTGTGTCCCATGGACCATGTCCATCCACCATGTTCAAGGACACCAGCCATGGCCAGCCTTTCCCCCTGACCTTTCAGGTGTTTCATCTGCCCTCAACAGGCTCCACTAGACTCTGACCCTGTTCTATCAGGCTCTATCTTCTGACTTTCCAGATGCCACATTATTGCTCCAAGGCTGTGTCCTCTGAGTCTGTCTGAGCTTCAGGAGATGTGGCGACTCCATCCATTATTGTCCAAGGCAGTACTTCTTAAGCTATCTGATGCAGGGGGGCAGCATTTATTTTCCCAGTATGCCAGGGACCAGTACTATATTTGTGCCATTGGCTACAATTGGTTCTTTCTTTCCTAGAAACTCATCAACTGGCAGACAATGACTCATGAACCAGCACCAGTCCGTGGAACACTACTTTGAGTAGCGCTGGTCCAAGGGAGTGGGCAGAACACTGAAAACTAACCTGTGTGAAAGACTTTTATACTATACAGTGAAACAGAAAATAATTGGCTTAAGAACATCTTCCTAAGCTTTCTGTTGGATACTGTAGTGGCAAACTACAACCAGAGGAAGAATACCTCCCCTATATGTAACTTATCCAATACACTGTAGAAAATGCAGGGCAATATGGAGCATTACTTACTGAATAGCTCCATGGAATTTTGATTGCAAATGCTGAATCCTCACTGTTAGGACACCACCACCACCATCATCATCACCATGTAGTCAGTGTGTTCCAGAACGTCCTCCCCCCGCAAATAGTAAAAACTGCAGATGGTTGAGTCCCATATTAGTCAGTGATTGCAGCCATTTTAGTTATGGGTGCTGCCATTTTAGTTATGGATACCACCATTCTAGGTATGTGGCAGCACCATTTTAGCTATCAGTTTTGCCATTTTAGGTAGGGGCATCGCCATTTTAGGTGTGTGGCATGACGATCTGCAGATGCTGGAATCTGGAGATACTGAGCTCATGGATTCTGAGGGCCTTCTTCTTCTTCTCCTTCTCCTTCTCCTTCTCCTTCTCCTTCTCCTTCTCCTTCTCCTTCTCCTTCTCCTTCTCCTTCTCCTTCTCCTTCTTCTATTTATTTGTATCCCACCTTCCTCCCAGAATTGAGACTCAAGGCGGCTTTCTGTTTAAAAGAACAATACAGTTAAAGTACATGCATACATGTACTATGTTTTCTTTGGTTCCTTTCTGCTCATTTTTGTGTTTCTTTTATCCCTGTTTTCCAGAGATGTTCCTCAATAGCTAGAGTTGGAAGGACTGAATGTGGACCTTCTGTGTGCAAAGCATGGCTTCTACCAGTGAGCTACAGTGTAGTGTAGGTGGCCACACTAATGTGAATACCCCATATGTAGTGTTTGGTGTTTACTTGAGATTCCCCATCCCATGATGTCTCCCTCTGGCTTTTCTTTGCAAATGAAGATTCAGGAAGGACTCACCCTGCACTTTCTGCAAGCGCGCTGATGACTAAAAAGGCCAATCCAAGATAAACAAGTCCGGTTGCAGAAAGCACAGCAGAAGGTCTCCTTGGGTGATGTTTCGGGGTTCTGATTCTTTCTGCGTCGTCGTTTCTCTTCAAGACTTGTTCAGCGTGAGTTCTCAAATAAGGCTGCAGCATTGTGGATAGTGCATCTCCATGCCTCCCAATGTGAGGCCAGGGCGGACCATTGTTGGTGATCAATTTGGCTGAGCCTGAGATGTTGTTTCAGGGAGTCTTTGTATCGCTTTTTTGGAGCGCCCCTCTTACACTGACCCATGGCGAGTTCACCGTAGAGTAGTATTTTTGGGAGGCGATGGTCCTCCATCCTAGAAATGTGCCCTGCCTAGCACAGCTGTGTTCGCAATATCATGGCCTCAATGCTGGTAATACCTGCTTGCTCAAGGACAGCAACATTTGTCACATAGTCAGTCCAGTGTATATTTAGGATTGTGCGTAAACAGCGGTGATGAAGGCGTTTGAGGAGTTGTAAGTGTTGGCAATATGTGACCCATGTTTCAGACCCATAAAGGAGAATAGACCGTACAATGGCTCTATACACACTGATTTTTGTGCTTCGCCTCAGGTGTTTATTACTCCAGACTCTTTTGTAAAGTCTTTCAAATGCGCTATATGCCTTTGCTAATCTGTGATCAATCTCTTTGTCAATCTTGCCATCTGAGGAGATGATGCTTCCCAGGTAGATGAACTGCAGAACAGACTTAAGCATAGATTTGCCCACAGCAATGTGGGATTGATGGTGTTCGTCCTGTGGTGCAGGCTGGTAAAGAACTTCCGTTTTCTTCAGGTTGACTTCCAGCCCAAACAGCTCCGCAGCTGTTGTGAAGCAGGATGTTAGGTGCTGCAGAGCTGCTTCTGTGTGGGCAACAAGGGCAGCAGCATCAGCGAAGAGCAGCTCACGGACTAGATAGTTTAGAGTCTTAGTGCGAGCCCTCAGACGGCTTAAGTTAAACAAGCTACCATCAATACAGTAACGTATATAGATGCCGTCTTCTTCTTCAAGCTCTGCTGTAGCCCTTTGGAGCATCATGCTGAAGAAGATTGTAAATAAAGTTGGAGCAAGAACACAACCTTGCTTCACTCCATTAGTTATTAGAAAGGGCTCTGAAAGAGCATCGCCATATCTGACTTGACCATGCTGGCCCTCGTGTAGCAAGATAATCATTTTAAGGAATTTGGGGGGACATCCTAGACTTTCCAGGATCTGCCACAGACCTTTTCTACTCACAGTGTCGAAGGCTTTGGTGAGGTCGACAAATGTTACATAGAGTCCCTTGTCCTGCTCTCTACATTTCTTTTGCAGATGTCTAAGGGCAAATACCATATCTGTAGTACTCCTATTGGCTCTGAAGCCACATTGGCTTTCAGGAAGAAGTTCTTCTGCAATGGCAGGAACTAATCTGTTCAGAAGTATCCTTGCAAGGATTTTTTTCAGCAATAGAGAGCAGTGTTATGCCTCGATAGTTTGAGCAATCGGATTTTGCTCCTTTTTTCTTGTACAGGGTGATGATGAATGCATCTTGGAGATCTGATGGCAGTTCCCCCTTTCCCCAGCAATTCACAAGGAGTTTGTGGAATTTATCATGGAGTGCATGACCTCCGTATTTCCAAACTTCAGGTGGGATTCCATCAATCCCAACTGCCTTGCCGTTTTTCATCTGCTGTATGGCCTTAAGGGTCTCTTCCAAAGTGGAAGCTATGTCCGATTCATTTTTCATCGGTTTTTGTATCATATGTTGGATAGCTGAGCCTTGGACTATTCGGTTGGGACTAAAGAGACTTTGAAAATGTTCAGCCCATCGATTCAGGATGGAGGCTTTATCAGTAAGTAATGTTTGACCATCTGTACTGTATAAGGAGCTTTGGACCTGATAAGTAGGTCCAAACACTGCTTTAAGAGCTTCAGAAAATCCTGTAAGATCACCCAGATCTGCACAGCATTGTGTCTTTTCTGCTATATTGATCCACCACTTGTTCTGCATGTCTCAGAGTTTTTGTTGAAGTTCACTACATGTGAGGCGGAAAGCTGCTTTTCTTACATGACAAGTTGGCTCTGCAAGGTATGCCTGGTGAGCAGTTCTCTTCTTTGCCAACAGCTCCTGGATCTCTTGGTTGTTTTCATCAAACCAGTCTTGATTTTTATTGTGGGAGAACCCGAGGGGTTCTTCCGCAGACTGGAGGATATTGTTTTTGATATGTTGCCAAAGCACTGTAGGAGAAGGATCTGTAGGAAGGATCTGTAGGATGGTAGCTTGTTGAAGATTGTTGACTTGGAGTCTCCTCTTTAAGATGCCACCTCTCTTAGGTTTGAACTTAAGATGAAGATTTAGTTTACATCTTATGAGGCAATGATCTGTTTGGCATTCTGCACTGGGCATCACTCGAGTATGACGGACATCACGAATGTTTCTCTGGTGGACTAGAACATACTCAATGAGGTGCCAATGTTTGGATCGGAGATGCATCCAGGTTGTCTTCAAGCTATCTTTCTGCTGAAAGATAATGTTTGTAATAGTCAGCTGTTGTTCTGCACAGAACTCTAGCAGGAGGCATCCGTTATCATTGCAATTTCCAACACCATGCTTGCCTAAGACACCTTTGCAGGCTTCGGAGTTCTTTCCGACTCTGGCATTGAAGTCACCAAGGATAATAATTTTATCTTCTATAGGGACTTTTTGTATGAGGTGGCATAGTTCTGTGTAGAATTTGTCTTTCTGTACAGGGTCAGCTTGCATAGATGGGGCATATATACTAAAGAGAACAACGTGGGAAGCGTAAGGAAATAATGCGATCAGAGTGTCCTGTTGGCAAGGTTTTGAGTTTGGAGGCAATGGAGTTTTTAATCATAAAGCCTACTCCTGAAAGATGTTTTTCGGTTTTGGGTTTGCCATACCAGTAAAGTGTGTAGCCAGCGCCATGTTCTTTAAGGCTGCCTTCCTCGTGGAGACGAACTTCACTAAGAGCAGTGATGTCAATATTAAGTTGTGATAGTTCATGGAATATTAGAGCAGAATGACGTTCAGGTCATCTACTATCTGCAGAGTCTCGCATGGTTCTGTTGTTCCAGCATGCAAGCATCAGTTTATTTACACCTTTGGAGGCTGATGTGTGCCTTTGTTTCTTTGCCTTGGTTTGACCGCATCAGAAGATGCCTGTTGGCTGTGGCTAGCCAACCAGGTAGATGGGGATGAGCTTTCGTTAGGCCACCTTTTCTATGCCCCTCTCCATATGGAGCAAGCAGTGCTCTCCTTAAAAAAGGCTGCTTGGTCGTTCAGGATGCTACCGAAGAAGATTGTCATCTCCCGGGTCAGCCTCAAGAGACCAAAGTCCTGAACCGCCTGCATGCAGGGTTGGGGCTGCGGCTTCCAGTGCATCTTTACACCTGCCATTTCATCCCTCGCCTATTGCTACAGGGCTTTTTTGGCATTGGATTTGTCCTTTGAGCCTGTGCAATGGATTTTTCTTGTGGAGCACAGCGTGCACAGAACTGGCTTCACCCTTTAAACCAAAGGTTCATCTGCTGTGGCCTTGCAAGCATGGATGGTAGCAGCAAGGTCCTTGGGTGTTTACTTGAGATTCCCCATCCCATGATGTAGGTGCTGGGCAAACCTATTTGTAGATGTTTTGCTTTGTTTCATTCTCTACTCATAAATCTACTTTTATGTATCAGATATCTGATTTGCTCCCTCTCCACAACTGCCTATTTAACCTATACTTTTCATGATCCAAATGGGGGTGGATAGGGTGCTTTCCCCCACCATTGCTCCACTTGCCTATACAGGTTGCCTATATGCCTACTCCAAGCTCTGCAAAACTGAACAGTGAAAAACGTGAATGTAATATAGATCTCAGTATTATAGTAACCGCTTCCTCTTCATCACGTGAGTTTTGTTATCCATTTTCAGCAGGGAAGGGATATGTGGGTTGTTTTTGAGTGTCAGTGTGGTCAAATCTAGCTTGTTCTTTTCAGATCATAGCCAATGGTTATCTCCACAATCACATTTACTTTCTCAATATTCTTACAGGGATGCCTGAACTTGGAAGTCAGTAGTTGCCAATGATAACATCTGGATCAGCAATTTTCTCATAAATATCTGGTGCATACAAAGCTAGGAGAAGGCAGCAAGAATCCAGTAATAAATACAACAAGGTGCAAAAACAACAGAATTGAAACCAGATGAGAACTAAGACTTGGTTTTGGTACAAAGGGTCAGGAAATGCTTTCTTCTTTGGACAAGACTAGCATTAATGCAACCTCTTGGTTCAACTGTGTAAGCCACCAACATACCTAGAAGTTAGTTTTGGAATATTAAGGTGGCTTATCAAATGAGTCAAGCTTGATTAGAGAAATTAGTACAGGCTACATTAGTTAAATTCCTTCTTACTAGCATGAGGCCAGGGGCAGCGGGGTGGGGGGAGTGTTCATTTGATTTCTACAAGTACCTGCCATTGACAACATAATATATACAATTACATTGCCAGCAATTAGCCTTGTAAAAGAAAGCCACACCAGAAAGTAGTTGGAATCTGCAAGTGAGTCAAGGGTTGAGAAAATAGGCCCTGAAGCAAAAGTTTATGCACTCAGTTGCCAGAAAAAGGGATCATTATGATTAGCTGTGATAATTGCTTTACTGTACTGCCCATTCTTTAGGTAAGAGAGTGGTTGAAACCTGTTGAAAGCCAGATCTATTCTGTTTATTCCTGTTTACTCATGAGAGCCTGGCTGAGGATATTTATGGGTGGCCATTGCTGGCCAAGATACAATAAACACATTGCTGGAGCTCAGGCATACATCCAATGTTGTCTAGGAAACAGAGGCTACTCTCTTTCTCACTTCCTCCCCAGGTGCGCAATATCTGGTCACCAGTCAGCCTTCAGGGTTGGGCTGGGGTGTGTTTCAGCTGCCCTTGCACACCTGGGGAAGAAGGAGCAGCCTTTGCCCTGACTGTAAAACTTCTTTCCCTGGTACAGCTGAAACACACTACAGCCAATCAAGCAGCAGAGGTAACAGAGCTGCATCCACAAGCACCTCAGCTGCTGTTGCACACCCAAGATAAGGTACAGGATACCTCTTTCTTTGATGTCTAAAAAATTACATAGGCAGATGTTTTTCCTGTTTGTATGTTACCTGAATTGCATGGGATCTGCGAGGATCCCACTAGTGTCTGAAATTATTATGGGGAATATTAATTAACTCAATGATGGCAGCAAGAGGTCGAGTAGCAGCGGGATGTTTTAACCTATGTATACCAGTAGTAATGAAGGAGGCTCTAAGCCAAAATGTACAATTAAATAACCTTTATTGGAAATTAATATCAACAGCAGTCATGCAAACACTCAGGCTTCAGACACTCACACAAAGCTATGGAAGATAGTAGGAAGTATTTGAAAAGAGGAATAGATTAAGGGGAATTGTGGTTATACTGTACTGATCTTGCAGAGCTGAGATTGTTGACTAAAAGGACAGCTACATGGGGGCTGCCTCAACACAGTGAAAAAGCACACTGTCACTCCTCTGGAATGCTAAAATGGCACTTCTAGACTCCGCAAAAGGAAAGCCCACCCCCACTTGCACAATGGACCAATCAGCTTTCAACTTCCATCTTTGTCCAGAATGCATAGCACTGTAAATCATTCATCCAAACGATTGGCAATGCTCATCTCCCCCACAGTATTGTTGGATTGGTTTTGGTATTTATATTAAGCAGATTGCAGCAGACCCCCAGTGCTTCATGAGCTTCTGGTGCAAGACAGGACATAAAACATTCCAGATGCTCAGTAAAGTTATAAATCAGAACTTATGTTTATTAAGGCAGAGAATACATCTTGGATAAGAAAAGTACTGTAGATAGATAGAAGAGAGTTACCTAACTTAGATGCAAGAGTTCCTAAAGCTGACTCTCATGACTGCATGTAAGAGATCTTGAGGCTGGTCTGCCTCATGTTGCTGGCTTCTAGCTTCTCAGACAAAGGGTTGTAAAATGCTAAAAATACTTGGGGGAAAGAAGGTGGGGAAGTGACCTCTGCACATAAACAGGAAGTAAATACAGGTCAGAAACACACACACACACACAGAGTTATAAACAAGCGTAGATGCTTCTTCACTTCCAACAAATATATCAAAAACTTCATGGAAAATGACAAAGTCTCTTGACATGCTGTAAACTGAGTCCCCCCTCCTTCCAAATAAAGCAAATCTCTTGCGCAGCTCATTGAGACTTTGCGCATTCCGCTAGGAGTTTGTTCATCATCTAGACAACACCTCTGCCTAAGGGGTCAGCCCTGTTAATACAGTAGTGCCTGTTAATGGCAGGAAGAGGCTGAATAAATCAGCCTTCCTCAATGTGGTATTTTCCAAATGTGTAGAATCACAACACTGCCCCATCTTTTCAGTCTGCATGACTATTGGCCTTGCTGACTGGGAAATATAGTCATTGTCTTCCAACTTATCTGGAGGGCACCAGGCTGGAAGAACCTGTATGAGACATTCTGGATAGTACTGGTCACCCAATAGATTTGAGCAGAGGTCATATCACAGAGAAAACTCTAATTATGAGGCCTTGGGAAAGCCAAAACTAAGCATGTAAACAACAACAAAACAGTGGACCACATCAAAGATTCTAAAGAGATTTGCTCTGACAAAAACAGCTCATTCCCCCAAAGAAGCCACTTTCCTTTAACATCTTTGTTTTAAAATAACTTCAGTAATTACATTCTGAGGATTGGGAGAAATTACCATTAACATGGTAATTATGGGCAGCTGAAATACAATGATTAGAAGGCAAAATGTGTTGTACTTTGGTATATCTGGTAGACTGTAGAAAGGAAGGCTGGATTAGATGAAGTTTTACTCCCAAAATAAGGTTTAATTTGGTTTCTTGTCCTTACCATCTAGTGAATCTTGCTATGAGTAGTTTGGGAACTCCAGCAGCACCAAAAGACTGTCATTTGGGTATGGCATTGCTCATGGCTATTTTAAAAAAACAAAATATTTTGTCATGGATGAACTTCTTAGTAACAGCCTCTGCAAATTTTATAGGGCTCATCAACACATTCTGAGGGACTGTGTGAACAGACTCTTTTAGGACAATGCCAGAGCCTGGAAAAATCACTTTCTTGAATTATATCTCCTGCAGGCTCAAGAATTCCGTAACTTGTAGGAGTTATAGACCAGATTTTCTCCCCTCAGCCTAGGGACTATAGCATTCAAAATTTGAAGCTGGCACTACTGAATGTCAGAAGTTGCCTCCCTCTTCCAATCTGTGGGAAGCTAACATGTCAGGGAGGCAAGGTCTAATTGACTCTTCTCCTCTAGGCAACATTTGTATGCGTGTGTGTGAAGCATGGCATGTATTTTTGAGCATGGCATGCATTTAAACATGCAGTTCATCAGCTGCAATCTGTAATGCTACATCCTAATGTTAGTGTTCTGTCTATACTGTGCTGTACTTTGTGCAGCCCTAAGCTCCTCTCTGGCTATTGCTAGCCTGGTCATGTTGTGTGGGGTGAAGAATGCAATGTTCTGGAAGTTGGAGCTCCTAAAAGTAAGCTTTTCCAAGCTCTGAACTGCTTAGGTGCCGATACAAAATACCGCACTCAGGTTACATTTCTGGGTACAGACCATGTAGGACTTTTTCAGACAGGGCCAAATGCCCTGTTCCTGCCCTGCAAGCCCCATTCCTGTTCCTGCCGCAGAATAAAGGAAAAATGTTCAAACACCTACCTTCATTCCGCGTCAGGAACGTCCTCCCTCTCCCCTCGCTGGCCGGTTGTAAATGCAGCTGTCGTACAGCTGCCTTTACGACCAGCAACTGAAATCCCACTCATTCTCGCAAGAGAATGGCTGTGTGGGAAATTTAAAAATGCCCCCCCTGTGTCAAAATAGTACACCAAGCACAAAAACACATTTTAAAAAACAAGTAACCTGGGGGGGAGGGGGCCACTTACCTGGGGGTCCCGTTGGTGCCTGGAAGTGTCCAGAATGGACCTCCCCTCCACAGCTGTCACTGCGGGAGAGGAATGGGACACCTTTCAGACCACCCTGATTCCATGACAAAAACAGAACGGGTGGTCCAAAACCAATGTTTCCCCGTGATGAAAATATCATGGGGAAATCTGGAATAGGAATGGGGGAGACATGGAAAAGGTCAACATCTTCTGAAAGAAGACTTTTTCCCGACCCTGTTCCGTGTCTCCCACAGAATAAATAGCCCATCTGAAAAAGTCCGTAGAATGCATCACACTAACCTAGTAACTGCAATCTTTCCAAAATATCACAGATGAAAATCAGGATGCATGTGGCCAAGCAGCATCAGAATGTGCTCAAGATGGCAACAAATATTGATGAGGAAGAAGACATAGGCTAGGAGAGGCTGCAGCAGTTTGCTTTTTTCTTGAGCCCATTGGGAAGAGGAAGATTTCATTCCCTCCTCTCCTCTCCTCCCTGATAAGGTACTTGATTGTAAACTACTTTTGCACACTGAACTCAGTTTGCAGCAACTGAAGTAAGCTGAGGATGATGGGGGAAAGTGAGAGGAAGAGAGAGAAACTGGGACATTTTAAAAGCTGCTGGAAAAGTGGAATGACAGAGAATTAATCAGGGCTGTCCAACTGCACAGTTCCTCCTAAGTAATTGCACAGCTTCTCCTGATACATTTTTAATTCACTTAAGCGTTCACTGTGTTTTAGCTGTTCTCTGGTGGTTTTATCTGACTTTCATGGTTTTTTTTACCTTACATCTACTTTCTATTGCATGATTTATTTATTTATTTTTTAAAAATTGAGATTCTGTGAAACAGCTGAACAAGAACCCCTCAAGAGGCTCAGCTCTGTTTCCAGTGGTTTGAATAAGGACACTACTTATGTTAGTCACATATTCATTAATGCAAAAACAATGTGTGTTACCACTCACCTCAAGTTACCAGTAATGGGCTGGATGAGGAAAAACAGATTGAGACTGAATCCAGACAAGACGGAGGTGCTCACAGTAGCGGCCCCAAAACCAAGAATTGGGTTGCAATCTCCTGTCCTGGATGGGGTCACACTCTCCTCCAGTGACTGTGTTCGCAGTCTAGGGGTGCTCCTTGACTCGTCGCTCCAGATGACAAATCAGGTAAATGCGACAGTCAGGAGCGCTTGTTATCAGCTTCGGCTGATACGCCAGCTGCGCCCTTTTTTGGAAGTAAGGGATCTTGAGACCGTTGTGCACATGCTGGTAACCTCACGTCTTGATTTGTGTAATGCACTCTACATGGGGCTACCCTTGTGCTTAGTTCGGAAATTACAGCTGGTACAAAATATGGCAGCCAGGCTAGTTTCTGGAACATCTAGGAGGGACCACATTACTCTGGTTCTGAGGTCCCTCCACTGGCTGCCTATCAGCTTCCGGGCCCAGTACAAGGTGTTGGTTATCACCTTTAAAGCCCTAAATGGCTTGGGCCCAAGCTATCTCAGGGACCGCCTTCTCCCTTATAATCCTCCCCGCACTCTCCGGTCCTCTGGGAGGAATTTGTTGCAGCCACAAAGACCTAGGCTGGCGACCACCTCCCAGAGGGCTTTCTCGGCTGTTGCCCCCAAATTGTGGAACGGCCTGCCGGATGAGATCCGCCTATTGACATCATTAGACAGCTTTAAAAAGGCTGTCAAGACTGTTCTCTTCAGGCAGGCTTTTCCGGAATAGCTAACCCTGGCCTCAGGAACCCCGTCTGGAGGTTGATTCTGGAGCTCCTAACTGATGCTGCTCGCTAGGAAGGGTTTTTAATAACAATTGTATTATATGTTGATTTTAATTTGTATTGATTTAGTAATGTTTTAAGGGGGGGAAGGGATTTTGAATTGTTTTATACCATGTACTATTTTACTGTTGTAAGCCGCCCCGATTGTTCACAGAGGAGCGAGATATAAATAAATTTTATTATTATTATTTATTACCAGATCAGGATTGTCATGCATCCTTAGATTTCAGAGTCAAAAACTAAGTCCTAGATTGTCACTGTGAAGCAGAGGCCTTTCGAATTCCACCACTATGTCATACCAAGGTGGCAAAGGGCAATCCTAGAAGCGCCAGCCCCACTTTACCTGGCCACCTCTTTACCCTCTGTTCCTCCTACTTAAATTCCTATAAGGTTCCTAGTTCCTTTCTTCTGAACCAGGGACATTACTTTTAACTTAAATGTGTGGATAGTGTGTAATGGTCACTTGCCTTTTATTATCTTTATTCTGTAGGAATGAGCCAGAGTCTGTATTTGTATTAACAACAAACGACAACTTTATTAAAGGGAATAAGCATACTTCAGGGTGGAATCTTTTGTTTTAACCAGTACTTATATCTTTATAATGTCATTCCTTATTTCCCAGCCTCATTCGCTCTTTGTCCACTCACTCCTCTATGACAAATTAGTAACCTCTGCACACCATTTTACCTTATCCAAGCCTCTCACACAGCACACACACATACAGAGCCTTCCACTCCAGCCAACTGTCATCAACTCCCTTCCACTCAGAACTCAGAGCTTAACTGACTTTCTCCAATTGTCATGCATACTTAAAACATCCAGAAGCACCTCACCTTTCAGTTTCCTGCCATAGGATTGGCATCCAGCTATCTGTCACAGTCACCTAGGATGTCACAGGAGGGAGTCCCTACTTTTTTAGAAGGGTGACATTACAGGGGCAGTCCCTCGTGACCTAATTGAGCATGCTATCTTAAGCATCAACAACAGCTGCACAGAGCATGACATTCAAATAAAAAACACCCAGTCTAACAAATGAGAACACGCACACACACATGCACACGGACACACACACACAGGGCTCAGCTACACGACATCTTTTACTCTGAGAAGATGCGAGAAATGGAGAACTCGATTCTGTACCCACTGTACCCATGATTTGTCATGGGTAGTAAAGCACTGGATTTGTTGTTTACGTGCCCGTACCTTGCATCTCCCTGCCTCCGGCCTCTGCTTCCCTCCCAGCCTCTGTTCCTTCCCCAGCCTCTGCTTCTGTCCCAACTCCCACGTAATGAGCCCCCAAGTCAAATCTGAGCAAGCTCAAGAAGCAGAAGAGTGGCTCCAGCAAGGCCTCCAAATGGCCGGGAAGGGAACACAAGTTGACCACAAACCAGGGCAAGTTAGTTGCACTGACAAGAGTAGAGGCCAGCCAGCTGAGCAGCCCAGTGGGGAACATCTGCATTCCTCCTCCGTAACTGACACACGGAGGGGAGGTGTGAGGTACAGGTCCTTGGTTGCAGAAGCCAGCTGTCAGTCATGCAGGATGAATGCAGATGGCTTCATGGCCGGCTCATGCTCCCTTCCCAGCCATTTGGAGGCCTTGCTGGAGTCACCCAGCTGCTTCTTGAGCTTGCTCGGTTTTGGCTTGGGGGGGGGGGAGGGAGGGCTCATTACATGGGAGCTGGGAAGGCTCCTTGTGTGGAGGCTGGTGAAGGAATAGAGGCTAGGAGGGAAGCAGAGGCTGGAGGCAGGGAGGCATGAGGTACGGGCACTCGTACACAGAAGCCGCTGCAGCTGTTCAATAATGGCAGGTCCTCAATTGCAAGGTATCCCGTGCAAGCCCACCCCCTCCAAGGCCCAACCAATCACAATCCAGGTCTGCTTTGTGCCCTTTATCCGAGATGGTTGCTGATTGTTCAGACAACCAATAGTAAGGTTTTACCCAAACTTTCTTTAAAAACCCGTGATAAATACCAGAATGGAAAATTCTGTACTTTAGGGAGGTTGCCTCCCCTCCTTCTCAATAGTGCGTGTCTGCCCTGATGAGTGTGAGGACCAATAGGGTTCATCCCGATTTCTTCCTGGGCTATTTTTGCCATGTAATCAACCTCACACTTTCCAAGGCAGCAGTCTTTTTCTGAGATCTGGGAACCGTGTGTGTGTGTGTGTTCAAGTCACCTGTCAATGTATGATGACCCCATGAATTTCATAGGGTTTTCTTAGGCAAGGAATTGTCAGATGTGGTTTGCAATTGCCTTCCCCTGAAATGTAGCCCACAGCACCTGATATTCCTTGGTGGTCGTTCATCTGAATACTAACCAGGCCTGACTCTGCTCCAAGATCAGATGGGTTCTACATCCTACTAATGTTTTGTTAATGACCACTATTAATGTAAGGTAAGTCACTACCTGTACTTTCTGCATTTTAGTTCCTTGTGACTTCACCTGTTTTCATCACTGGTAAGGTGTAAAGCAAGGTATAATGCAATATTTTGCCATAGGCAATGTACAGCAAGGAGGCACGTTCTTCAGCATCCTGGGGATCTACCAGAGGTCCTGGAGGATGAGATCAGAGTTGTACATCAGGCTATAGGAGCACAACCAGGTGCTTCTCTATCCCCCCTCCCCTGTCTCTGCTGGTCAGTAAATGGATGTGTTGTGGGGGAGTGGACTGCAGAAGAAAGGTGAGTTTTGGGATGTGTGTGAAGTCAGAAGAGAAGTCTCACCTCTCTAAAGACAAAAGAAGAAGAAGAAGAAGACAGACCTAAGTTCAATTTACACCTGCCTAAGTCACTAGCAGGATGCCAGCTCAAATTAATAGCTATTTCTGAACTGACATCTATACATATGGCCACAACAGACCAGTGAATCAATTCAGATTGATAAGCTAACACTGTGCAAGTTCAATTGATTTAATAGGTCTGATTTAATAGTGTGATCAAAACACACTTGGAGATGTTCATGGGGTCCAGAGGAAGGAAAGAAAGCCTTGTTCCACAAATGTGAATTCTATTTCCTTCCCATAAGGAAAATAAGCCAGAACACCTAGTGGAATACAGGAACTAGGAGAGAGGAGGAAAAACAATCAGTTGTTAGCTTATACACAGGAAATGTGTTTATGATTTTGACACAGCAATGTTTTTTTTTAATATTTTTATTAATTTTATAATCATACATTATAATATCCAATCAATACTTATTTAGTATAACACATAATACTGCCATAAACATCACAATTTTTCTATTAACTAATTTCAAAAGTTAACATAGATTCTTTACTATGATTCTTTTCAAGAATATTAATTCCCCTAAACCCCCCCCCCCCCTCAGTGCTCCCCTTTACCGGAGCCATTGTCCCTTACCTAATCTTTCCAGAATCTCATTTCTTCTCGTGGAGGTAACCTCCCATCTTTTGTCTGTAATACTTTTTTAACAAATACTTTCAAAATTTTATCAAAATCACTTTCTTTCCAACTTCCTCTTCTTACTTTAATTCTACATGTTAACTTACCATTTATTGCCATTTTCCAAACTTCTTTATACTACTCCTCCACTTGTACATTTATTTGCATTTTCCAATGTCTTGCTATAATTAATCTTGCTGCCGTTAATAAATTTGTTATTAAATCCTTTTCTGCTTGGTTCCCATTCTCTCCATTATAAATTGACATCAGTGCTATACTCCCTACATATTTTTCTATTTGTTCCACTGGTTTATTCCCTGATTGGTACAGGTCTTTATAAAACTCCTAAAAAATTGTTAATTTTTCCTTCATTGTTCTACACATTTAACCTGATTTATCTCTAATCCCATTTATCATATTTTCCATTTTCTTCTTCTGTGTGGATCTAGCCAACATTTTTGAATTTTTATTACTAAATTCAAAATACTCCCTTCTTAAATAAAGTAAATTTTCCTGTATTTCATCTACTTCCATTTTATCCAATTCCTCCCTCTTTGCTAGTAACTCAATATAAGTTTGTTTTTCCTTATCTAATATATATTTATTTCCCAATAATTCTATTTCCCTTTCTAATTTCCCCTTTCTTTCTTCTTGCCTTTTTTTAAGTTAAAGGTTTCTTTTATGCATATCCCCCTTGTCACAGCTTTCATAGTATCCCACAAAATTCCTTTTGATACTTCTTTATCATTTAATTCCCATAATTCTTGCCATTCATGTTCAATTTTTTCTACTATTTCTCTATAATTTAAAATCTTTGTATTCAACCTCCACCTTTTCACCTGTTCATAATCTCTCTTTATTATAATCTCCACATTGATCAAGGCATGGTCTGTTACCACAGCAATGTTTTTTAGGGTTTTACTGAAAGCATTTGAAGGATTATTTAGCTGGTGTCTGATTTTGGAAACTAAGTTAGTACTTGGATAGGAGACCACCAACAAATACCAGCTGCTATAGGCTATATTTCAGAAGACGGAATTGGCAAAACCACCTCTGAGTATTCCTTGCCTAAGACAACCCCATGAAATTCATGGAGTTGCTTTAAGTTCACAGGCAACTTGAAGGCACATACAGTACACATATACATGACCAATGGTAAAGTATCCCTCACATCTTGTTTTCACCCTTGCCACCCTTGGCAGAGTTTCAAGAAATACAGTTGTCCCTCCACATTCGCGAACTTGACATTCGCGGTTTCGGTTATTCGCGGTTTTGGGAGGCCCCCCCCAGGCCCCCCCAAAACCGCGACACGGGGCCTCCAGAGGCCCCATGAAAGACCTGGGGAGGGGTGGGGAGGCCTTCGCGGGACGCCCGGAGGCCCTCCGGAGGCCCCGCAAAGGCCTGGGGAGGGGTGGGGAGGCCTTCGCGGGACCCCCAGAGGCCCTCCGGAGGCCCCGCGAAGGCCTGGGGAGCGGTGCGAAGGCCTTCGCGGGACCCCCGGAGGCCCTCCGGAGGCCCCGCGAAGGCCTGGGGAGGGGTGGGGAGGCCTTCGCGGGACCCCCGGAGGCCCTCCGGAGGCCCCGCGAAGGCCTGGGGAGGGGTGGGGAGGCCTTCGCGGGACCCCCGGAGGCCCTCCGGAGGCCCCGCGAAGGCCTGGGGAGGGGTGGGGAGGCCTTCGCGGGACCCCCGGAGGCCCTCCGGAGGCCTCGCGAAGGCCTGGGGAGGGGTGGGGAGGCCTTCGCGGGACCCCCGGAGGCCCTCCGGAGGCCCTCCGGAGGCCCCGCGAAGGCCTGGGGAGGGGTGGGGAGGCCTTCACGGGACCCCCGGAGGCCCTCCGGAGGCCCCGCGAAGGCCTGGGGAGCGGTGCGAAGGCCTTCGCGGGACCACCAGAGGCCCTCCGGAGGCCCCACGAAGGCCTGGGGAGGGGTGGGGAGGCCTTCGCGGGACCCCCGGAGGCCCTCCGGAGGCCCCGCGAAGGCCTGGGGAGGGGTGGGGAGGCCTTCGCGGGACCCCCGGAGGCCCTCCGGAGGCCCCGCGAAGGCCTGGGGAGGGGTGGGGAGGGGTGGGGAGGCCTTCACGGGACCCCCGGAGGCCCTCCGGAGGCCCCGCGAAGGCCTGGGGAGGGGTGGGGAGGGGTGGGGAGGCCTTCACGGGACCCCCGGAGGCCCTCTGGAGGCCCCGCGAAGGCCTGGGGAGGGGTGGGGAGGCCTTCGCGGGACCCCCGGAGGCCCTCCGGAGGCCTTGCGAAGGCCTGGGGAGGGGTGGGGAGGCCTTCGCGGGACCCCTGGAGGCCCTCCGGAGGCCCCGCGAAGGCCTGGGGAGGGGTGGGGAGGCCTTCGCGGGACCCCCGGAGGCCCTCTGGAGGCCCCGCGAAGGCCTGGGGAGGGAGGGAGGGCCGGGGAGACCTCCGCGGGGCCTAGCAAGGCCCCGCGAAGGCCTGGGGAGGGAGGGAGGGCTGGGGAGGCCTCCGCGGGGCCTAGCAAGGCCCCGCGAAGGCCTGGGCAGGGAGGGAGGGCCGGGGAGACCTCCATGGGGCTTAGGAAGGCCCCGCGAAGGCCTGGGCAGGGAGGGAGGAAGGGCCGGGGAGACCTCCACGGGGCCTAGGAAGTCCCCGCGAAGGCCTGGGGAGGGAGGGAGGGAGGGCCGGGAAGGCCTCCGCGGGGCCTAGGAAGTCCCCGCGAAGGCCTGGGCAGGGAGGGAGGAAGGGCCGGGGAGACCTCCGCGGGGCCTAGCAAGGCCCCGCGAAGGCCTGGGGAGGGAGGGAGGGAGGGCTGGGGAGACCTCCGTGGGGCCTAGCAAGGCCCCGCGAAGGCCTGGGGAGGGAGGGGGAGGGGTGTTTGTTATTCGCGGATTTTTCACATTCGCGGGGGTCCGCGGAACGGAACCCCCGCGAATGTGAAGGGACGACTGTATGTTTAATTTTTTTAAAGAATTCACATATCAATCATGAGTTACACTTGTGGCTGTCACAATATTACAAAGTTCAAGCAGATGCTCAAAATATATGCAATATGCTACATGCTCACAAGTATGTCTCAAACCTATGTAGCAGAAATTATTCTCGTGTACAGCTAGACACATTTTGTGCAGTAAGAAAATAAAAAGTGCAGTAGGAAATATGATTTGGTGTAGTTGATAATATGGACTTTAATCAGGAACCAGGGTACTTCTTAAAACAAACAGATGAGAACAAGATAAAGAGAGAGAAAATTAAAATAACAATGGTTACCTTTTAGTCTTCATTAACTGCTATTACTAGTATATTATTGGGGCTAACTGTCTGACTAGTCAAAAGTACTCATATTAACTCATATAGAACTCTATAAATAAAAAGCTTATGGCAGTATACAACAAATACTTGGGAGTACCAACACAGAATGGAATACTTCATAATTGTGCCATGTGTCACGCACTATAACGATCATGTCAAAACTTCCTCTGTTTCAGGATGGTTTTGCAGTAGGAGAAAGAGCTTAGAATAAATCCTGCTATGCAGCTTCACTTTTTGTTTTTGTTTTTAAATCTTTATTTAGAATTTATAATGAATTATGTATAAAGAAAAACATTTAATATAAGCACTGCATGGCACCAAAGTAGCCATTCATTTTAAGAGCAATGAACATTTATGTCAAAAATGGTCCTTCCACAATTAATCTGTCTGAATCAGAGGCTTCCACAAGCAATGCTCATTTGCACAATGAGAAAGAAAGGGACACCACATGTCATAGAAATTGTCTGTTATTTCTGCATCCATTTTTTCAGAAGTTTTTTTTTTTCTTTCAAAGTCTGGTCCCTCAAGCATTTTCTCCTATTGTGCAATCTCCTGTTATGCAGCTGCTAACAATGACTAAGTTTAGGCCTTTATGATACAAGTTGGCATTGGTATCTTGAGACAAGGACAGCAGTGCTAGTTCTCCACTAAATTTTCTGTAACTGATTAGTAACCATCCCTGTTAAAGAAATTTAAATATTTCTTTCCCAGAAACCTTGCACTTTAAACACAGTTAAAACCATAGGTACATCCAGGTCCCCCCTTCACTACAATTACACCAACATCTAGGAGAAATTCGATTATTACCATATATTCCGGCGTATAAGACGACTGGGTGTATAAGACGACCCCCCAATTTTCAAGTAAAATATAGAGTTTGGCATATATTCGCCATATAAAACCATCCCCTGATTTGGCTGGCTGGCTGGGGAGCCTTGCCAGGAGATCCTCTTTGTTTCCCAACTCACGAGGATCTCCTTGTGAGTTGGGAAAGCGAACAGGATCAGCTGGCAGGGCTCTCCCAGCCAGGCAGCCACTACATTCACCCCTCTCTTTCACCTTTGGTTACTCTCCAAAGGGGGTGAAGGCAGAGGAGGGGGTTGAATGAACCCGGTTTGCCTCAGCCATCGCCCATTCCCTCCGTCTTCATTCCCTTTGTGAAAGGAATGAAGAGGGAGGGGATGGGCAGCGGCCAAGGCAAACCGCGGCATTCGCCCCTCTCTTCCACCTTCCAGTCACCCTTGACTCGAAGGTGGAAGAAAGGGGCGAATATACCTGGTTTGCCTCGGCGGCTGCCCATTCCCTCCATCTTCCTTCCCTTTGCGAAGGGAAGGAAGATGTAGGGAATGGGCAGCCACCAAGGCAAACTGTGGCATTCGCCCTTCTCTTCCACCTTCCAGTCAAACTTGACTCGAAGGTGGAAGAAAGGGGTGAATATACCCGGTTTGCCTCATCCGCCCCCCTCCCTCCATTTTCATTCTCTTTGGAAGGGAATGAAGATGGGGGAAGCGGGAGCAGCTGCTGTAAAGCGCTAGATTCGCCCCTTTCCTCCACCTTCCAGGAAGGTGGAGGAAAGGGGCGAAAATGCCCAGTTTGCCTCGTCCTCCCCCCGCCCCCGTTCCTCCATCTTCATTCCCTTTGGAAGGGAATGAAGATGGGGGAAGCAGAGGCGGCCGCAGCAAACTGCAATGTTTGCCCCCCTCCTCTGTCTTCGGTTGTCCCCTAAAGGGGGAGAAGGCAGAGGAGGGGGGTGAATGAACTGGGAAACACTTTGCCTCACTCTCCCCGCCCGATCTCCTGCCAGCATTCAGCCCCACTATATTAAGTGATAGCCCTGGGCCTGTTTTTGAATCCTGAGTATAACTAACTAAATGCCACCATCATATGCATGCCTACCTTGAGGATTCAGTAATATGGAAACATATTTAGAATTTAAGCATTACCTGATTTTTCAGGGTTTTTGTTTTGTTTTGTTGCTTTGTTTACTGAACTCTTTCTCCTGTTTGGAAATAATTGTGCAGAAAGCAGAGCCTTCTGGTGTTGTTGCAAAGTTTTCATCTCATTATTTCTTTTCAGGCCCCCCCCTTCCAATTTCGTAGGGTTTTATTTACTAGAAATGATGCAAGCATTTGCACATTTATCTGGAAAAATCCCATTGAACTTACTGGGCTTACCTCTCAGTAGACTTTAGTTTCCCTTGAGCGACATTTGCACATTCAACCTTGTAATTAGAATATTCTTAGAAGAAAGCATTATTTTGTGCAGTACACAGTTGGATAGGTTTCATCTTTCTTCCCTCCCTTGTTTTGAAACATAAAAATTCTGCAAACTAATTTAGCAGTAATTAAAATAAACTAGAAATGAGCATAAACTTATGAGAGAAAGTTAACAGAGCAGGTGCTTTCCAGATGTGAATGCTACAGCTCGGTAAAGTGTAGCTCATTTCCCACAAATGAGTATATATTTTCCTGAATATTTGAACTGTGAAATGGGAGAGTGTGTGTTTGTGTATAAGTAGACAGGTATTAACTTTCTTTTTAAAAAGTCTATATTAATCTTTTACTCTGTGGAAGAATCTGTATTAACACTTTCTCTGTGTGGCATAAATTGCTAGCTGCATCCATAGAAAATGTTAAGACTATACCCCTATATCCACGGATTTGGTATCTAAGGGTTCACTTACCCATGTCCAAAAATTGTTCTCTCTAGACATTTCTAGGTCCTTTAATGTGATTTTATGGTCATCTCCTGGTGTTCATCTCATTGAAAATAATAGGGTTCCCACAGTTATTATTATCCCTATTATCCACAGCCTTGGACTGTATCCCCTGAAGATACAGGGGTCAAACTGTGCTTATCTGACCCAGAGCTTGTAAATTTACCCCTCAACCATGCCATGCATCCTTCCTTGTTCCCCTTGCTCCCCAACTCACTAGTTGGTGCACAGAGTGTACCATCAAACAAAGCTTCCGGTCAATGCATGTGCTACCATGTTAATGAGACCAGTCCTAACATATGGACTAGGAGCTTTGTTCAGTACCTCATGGGTTGTGTTGGGAGTAAGCAGCCCAGTTGTGATACCAAGCAGATCTGGGAAAAGTTACTTTTCAGAATTACAGTGGCCAGAATCCACAAACCAGCATGGCTGGTGCATTCCAGGCCACCATAGTCCAGAGCAGTAACTTTTCCCAGCACTGCATAGATTCAAGGATGCATGAGCATAGTCCTATGTACCCTTTCCAGAGTGTTTAAAGATCAGATGGAAAAATTTCCCCAAAGTGGCAACAGGATAGGATGGCTAAAAGTTATGAGACAACTGCTAATCGGTGTTAAATGGTCTTGAATATGGAAAGAATTGTTACTTTCCTCCAAATCAATTTGTTAAGTTCTCCAAAAGCAGATAGCAGTCATTGGTATTGAGTCTGTGTTCAGTTGTTGCTAAGGAAAGCATTTGGCTTAGGTGTCTCGATAACTGCACAAGGTAAGATTTATGGAATAAAACACGTTGGTAGGAGCATGTGCTTAGTTGTTACTTAGCAACGCTGTATCCCATTTCTTCCAGCACTCCTCACCTTCCCTGGAGGCCAATGAGATGTGGGTACTGAAATACTTTGAAAGCTAATGCTGTAAGTTAAAGCTGAACTGCTTGAAAAGTGAAAGAAAATATTTGGGAGACCCGTTCATAACATATGACAGCATAAATACTTTCATATAGGTGGTTGCACTTTTTAGGATGTTATGCAAGGGTCAAATCCTGATTATGGCTGTTGAAATGGCGTTCCATTTGTGTAACAAGTGTTGTATATATGTCCTTTAACACACTTTGGGGGGCAATCAACCATTGCAAAGTGGAAGCACACATAAGCATGATATAAGTTACACATTAGGCTACACAACAGTGAGATCTGTTATATGGGTGACATAGCACACCCATGGTGTAATGTGACTTGTATAACTTTACACCAGGCATTCCTTCTATGGGATTTTGGCCTTGGACATCTGGATAATTAGTCAGTTTAAGCTGAGATAAGGAAATAGCAAGTGCAATGTAGTCGTTAAAGATTGCCAGATGAGTGCTAGGGATACCCTGGTTTACATCCTCAAATAAGCCATGAAGTTCACTGAGTAATCTTGGGTCAGTTTTCTGCGCCTAACCTACCTTCATGGGAGAAAGGACCATGTATGCCAGCTTGAGCAATCTGGAGGAAAGGCAGGATATAAATGTAAAAAGTAAAATGAATAAAGAATCTTCTTAGTAATTAGATATGCAGAGCTTTAGTATAGGGGTGGGCAACACACAGCCCGTGAGTCTGCATGGTACACCCTGCTCATCTGGGAAGTCCCTGGAAACCCTCTCTCCCAGTAATTGCTCCTGGAATCTTTCAGGGACAGTAATCTCCTCTGAAACAAGATAAGCCCCATCAACACTGCACCACACTGTATCACAAACTCTTTCCCTTTGAGATAGAATCCTCCACATGCCAAATCCAAGCCCACACAAACTGAATATTCAGGTGATGCTCAACTTACAAAACATCCCTCGTTTTCAATGAATCTTTTTGTTCTGTGTTTCATGCTTGTTCGAATCCTTTTTTCTAGGGGGCTGTTCTAATTGTTATTCATTGCTGGGCACAGTTTTCAGTTCCAGTTTTCTAATGTAATAAAAGTTGTACTGTACAAACCAGGAAGGGGAGTTGCTGAAAGGGCTTTAACACTCTTGAGTTCACACCAGCTTGTGATTGTCTGTGACTCCTGTTGACATTCATTGGCAGGACTTGATGCCCTAAGATGTTCAATGGGAGCCCACAAAGTCCAACATGGGGGCCATTTCTGAGCCCTGCTATTGATGTCATTTCATGCCTTTTTCTAGACGAGTATCTCTTTCTCCCAGTTTCTCACAAGAAATTCACAATCTTAAAATGTCTTATCTGTCAAAATGCTATGCTGAAGTGAACAGGGCAGTCAGGTGTCTTGCCTATGCTAAGCATAAAACAACCCTTTTCATACCTGTTTTTTCATAGTGTTCTGTGTACTCCATGGGTACCTATAACACGTTCCCCTGATGACAAGGGCTACACTCCTTACAGATGTGTTGGGAGAAAGTTACTTGGTGAGACAAGCAAGTGTTGCAGCCATCTGATCACCAGTTTAGGAGGAAGGGAATAGTAACAAAAAGGGGCACAGGAGCTGTTAGCCACCACAACCTCATCTGCCAGAAACCACTACCTAAGTCATCCATTTCACTCTGTTTAATGGCAGGGCCAGCCCAGTATGCTGACCACACATTGCATGGCAAAACTACTTTGTGGGATTGCTACTCAGTTGCTAAAGGGGTAATTTTAAAGAAGTTACACCATTTTTATTACCCCAGTGATGACTGGTAGCTTCCATGTCAGTGGGGCAATGAATCAACTCTGGGCTTTAGTACAAATTTTCAAGGAACTATCCAAGGTGTTGATGCCATCACCAAATTAGCTTCAGAACTGTTAAAGAACTTTTAAAATCCAGAATGACTTTTGTCACCCCATTGACATGGAAGCCATGAGCTACCACTGGGATTATTGAGATGGTGTAACTTTTAAAAGATTGCCCTCTTTCTTTAATCCTTTATCTTCTAGTGCTCTCAGCATTATACACCTAAAGTGGAACATAATATGTTTTCAGTTTCTCTTCTAGAGGCCTTGTGTCTTTTCTGGCTGCATGGGATAGAGAAATCCAGCAATGAAACTCGCCTAGCCCATATATGCATTCGAAACATTACCATCAGATCTCTGTCTGACATGCAATTCGTAAAGACAAAGGAGCACTTATGGGGGGGAGGGGGACTGGCAACCCTAATTTTAAACCTGCTGTCCCAACTTGGCAATTGAATCTCTGAACCTATTAGGGCATCTATAATTACATTTAAAACCCCACATTGTACCCCATGGGGTGGTGGAGGAGTTTCCTGAAAAGAATGGAGATCTTGTGTAGAGATCAGAATTTTATTTTCTTCTGTTCTATAGCATCTTCATTTCTCCCTCTACTATGTTCCTGTTTATAGTTTGAATTCTGTAGGCCAGCAGAAATCCTGCCTGTGGTTTTGAGGAGGAAATTGCTCCCATAAGGAATGGAAAAAGTTGCTTTAGTTTCCTTCATTCAGAATAGACTTTAGTGTGGACATCAAAAGCAATCAGAAATCAACAGGGGTAGTTCCACGTTCTCTTCTGGACTGCTAGTACACAGGGAAACAAACCAAAAAGCCCCAAATAAAACCCATATCATAATAAGAGCCAGACAATACTGTAAGAAATTAATTTAAAATAGAAGGTTTGCAGAGACTCAAGTCTGCAGAATCACTGGAACTGCATTCTTTGACTTTTAGGGTATGTTACAGGATAGACTGCATATTGCATTCTGAAGAATTGCAGCTTTCATTTTTATGCAGATCATGTTTCTAGCCCTCAGAGCTGAATTTGAAAAAATGAAAGGCTGCCCAAAGATCTGAGACTAGAGCCCTGGTGGCATAGTGATTAAATTCAAGTTCAGTTAAATGCAAGTTCGATTCCAGTGGGCTCCAAGGTTCACTCAGCCTTCTATCCTTTCTTAGGTTGGTAAAATGAGTACCTGGCCTGTGGGGGCAATTAGCTAACACACATGGGAAACTGATTAATGCAGTGTAGATGTGTAAATTGCTATTGCTTAAAACACATTGTAAGCCACTCTGTTAGCCTTTGTGGCTGAAGAGCGGGGTATAAATACCTAATTAAATTAAATTTAAAAAATTAGAATACACTGGGCAGACATCCCAGCAAGAAAGTTGGGGCTCTTTTACTCCCTGTCCCAAGTTTTTTCAGCCCTACTTACTACTTGTCAATATCTTTAAGTCATATCTCTTATCCCCTGTAATATAAGAAGCAGGATTTCTCCAGGACCAAAGGAGGAGCAAAGGAGGGGAGAGTTTGGCAGCTGAATAACTAATAGTACTGAATGGGTCAGTGCACAGGCAATTCATCCACTGTGCCTCATTTCAGCACATTGGCACATATGGATATTTGGTCGGATTTAACAGCACTGTTTTTCAAATAGGAAGATATTCAAAATCGTAATTGCCAATGCAACTTTTGACTAGGGGACATTTTGTAGTGCTTCGAAGAAGGACTATAAAATCCCAGCACCATGACTACATAGAAAGCTTCAGGTTGTGTGTCCATCTAGATCAGTTTTCTCTACTCTGACTGGCAGCAGATGTTTGGGGCCTCAGATAGAGATGGGTCTTATCCAGATCTTGGAATAATTACTTCTCAGGATAACGACACACAGAATTCCCTAGGTAACATGGCTAATGGGTATGTTGGCTGGGAGAATCTGGATGTTGTAGTCCCAGAAGTAATTTTCCCATGCTCCTGTGTTTCCACGCTATCAGATCTTTTAAAGTGAAAATTTTAGACTTGTGGACATTTTTGCACACAAACTAAATAAATGCCAGTACTGCAAGCCACCACGTTGCAAGTTTGATTCCAGCGAGCTCCAAGGTTCACTCAGCCTTCCATCCTTTCGTAGGTCGGTAAAATGAGTACCCAGCTTGTGGGGGGCAATTAGCTAACACACATTGGAAACTGTTTAATGCAGTGTAGATGTGTAAATAGCTATTGCTTAAAACAATTTGTAAGCCGCTCTGATAGCCTTGTGGCTGAAGAGCGGGGTATAAATATCTAAATAAAAATAAATAAATAAAAAATCTTTCTGTTGAGAATAGAATCTTGTCTCAGGACAGACAAGATTTTGTTAAGTTGGCCCAATGGCCTAGTTTGGAATAAAGCAATTTCATATGTACAATAATTTTTTCTGAATGCCATAGCCACAGTCCTATGCACAACTATGCCCATTTAAGCCCCATGTGAAATTGATAGGCCTGAATTGTAAAATTGTGGAATTCAGATGTTTATTAGCCATAGGAAAGAGAAGGATGCAGTAATTCTTTGATTATGCCATCCTAGCTATCTCACTGTATTTTTACTTCAAGAGACCAGCCTGTCATTCAGCGGCTTTAAATGTTCCATCCTATCTAAATTCGTGACATACATGACAACAGTTGATCCCATGATAAATCCCAATAGAATTTCACACCATCATTTTCAGAGCAAGATAAATGGCTTCTGTGCAAGCTATGGAATAATACCTCAGAAACATGTCAGCTAACAGCAATCATTTTTTTCCATCTTGAAGAGAGTGGAGATCTGTGAATCTGTCCTACCTGATCAATAGTGCAAAGCCCTGGAAATTGATGTTTTAATATTGGGGGATGGAATCTATACCTGTTGCATGAGTACCATTCACAGCACCATTCACTGGTAGTCAGCTTCTTAAAAATGCATAGTGTGTTTTCATAGAATGAGGGATAAATTGCTTAGAGACCTTCACCCAATTGATTACTCTGGATGGCCTCTGGATGTTTTGGTTGACAACTCCCATCATCCCTGGTCATGGGCCATATCGGTTAGAACTGATGGGAACTGGAGTGCATGACATCTGGTGTGTTGGGGGGTAACAATTTGGGAAAGGCTCCACTAGGGAGTTGCTGGCTTTTCCTGTTCTTAAATTATTGCATTTATATCTTTCCCTTCCTTCTCCCTATAGAGAGATTATGCCTCCTTACGCTGATAACAACAAAAATATGCCTATTTTAAGCAGCATTACAGTAGGGTATGGGATGTCAAAACTTTTATGGGAAAAGATGGGTGTTATCTTTAAGGAGAACAGTGCACACATCCTGATATTCCCACTGATAAACAGGTTTTCTCAGTTTGGTGGCTTCTATATTGGGGGCGGAGTGAATCTGCTCAGGGTTCTAGTATGAACTTTAAAGGAGGTATCCAAGGTTCTGAACCCCCTCAAACTTTTAAAGTTTTCTCAGAGTCCTGTTTGCTCATGGTTTGTGTGTGCATGCACACATGCACACATGTGCATATATGTGCATGCGTATATATGTGCCTTCAGATTGCCTGTCACCTTATGGAGACCTGATCAATTTCACATAGTTTTCTTAGGCAAGGAATACTCAGAGGTGGTTTGCTATTGCCTGCCTCTGAAATATAGACCTCAGCACTAGGTATTCTTTGGAGGTCTCCCATCCAAGTACTAACCAGGCCTGGCCCTGCTAAGCTTCCAAGATCAGACTGAATCTGGTGCCTTCAGGATAATTAGGCCTTTTTTCCTCATAGGCAAATATGGAACAAAAGGAAAATGTATGTGTATACCACCTCATTTCAGATCTCTGAAAACCACTATTTGTCTCATGCTTTGCTTTCTACAGAAGATATTTGTGAGACTTGACCAAACAAAACCTTTTGGGCTCACCATTGCTTTCACTAGCTAATAGTGGCTGGTCAGAGTTTTAGACAAGAGAGCTTCTCTTCACTATTTTAAGGGACTGAACATGGGATCTTTTGTTTGTAGTTCATGTGCTCTACCACTGAGTTAAAAACAACAATTCCCTGAATAAACACAGCAGGAAGAAGACTGGAATAGAATCTTATTCCCTTCTTTACTAGGTTTGTTGGTGTGGGTGTTTTTTTAAACATACCTGGGAGTATTTTCTTGAGAGGCATTGGAATTTGGCATCCCAGCCTTCAGAGTGGGGTGTCACACACCACCTCAGCACTGTTTTTCATCTTCGCAGTGTAAAGTGCCATGAAGTCAGCTGCTGCTAGAGCAAGAGTAAGCAAGTCTGGTCAGCCTGAGAGGATTTTTAAAAAATCTGGCTGTGGCTGTCTGCCACTACCAAGCTCTGTCTACCACTCCATCCTTTTTTAATTGGAGATGAATGGTGAATCAAGATGTAGATAAAGGCATTTGATTCAGTGGCTCCACTATAACTGAGACAAATAGGATTTCAGTCCATCCAAAATAGTTACACTGGTGGAACTCCTCTTATGTAACTATGAGCTGAATAGGCCCAGAGCAACATTGCCCCCACCCCAAAAAAAGGTACAACTACACGCAGAAGAGAATTTGAACAGGTGTATGACACCAACATGTTTCTGGCCATTGTACTGATATTGGAATCATCTTCCCCCCATTGGCCAGGAATGCTTTAATTGCAAGAGTAATGCTCTGAGTAGAGATTACAGAAGAGATGATCTGTGTTTTTCCCATCTTTAATACATGATGATTCCATGACCCAGAATGATGCACAAACATTCCCTGGCAGTATACAGCCAAGACGAATAGACAGGAGATCCCAGAATCCTCCAATTGGCATGGCCAAAATAGCTTTGCTGATGACGGTAGTGGGGGGAGCTGAAGTCCAAAAGGTAAGTTTTTCAAAATCCACTGATGGCTGTCTGTCATTATTGAACTCTGTCTACCACTCAGTCTATTTAAAACTGGAGATACTAGTTGTAGTAGTTTGAGTAAGACACTAGGAGACCAGGGTTCAAATCCCCTCTTGGCCATGGAAACCCACTAGGTGACTTTGGGCAAGTCACACTCTCTCAGCTTCAGAGGAAGCCCTGGAGCCACTCGGGGAGGCCGGGGGAGGCAGCGGGAGGGATGGAGGGAAGGAGTCTGGCCAGCCTCTCCCCGGGCTTCCCAAAGGGGTTCTGGAGGTTGAGAGCCCCATAAAGCCTCTTCGGGAAGGTTGGGAGGGAACGTGACGTAGAGGCTTTTCAGCCACCCCCACCCTCCCAAAGCCGCAACAAGGCTTAGAAAGCTCAATAGCGGCTTTGAGAAGGGGGGGGGCTAAAAAGTGCCTTTCCCGCCAACTCCCTGCAATCCTGGGGCTTGGCTCCCCCCAAATGGAGCCAAGCCCCAGGAGAGTGGGGAGTTGAGCGCCTGGCTTGCTCAGCAAGCACTCCGTTTAAATCAGCTCCTCTCCCTTGAGTGGGAGGGAGAGAAGCTGATTTAAATGGGGTGCTTGCTGAGCAAACCACGAATAATCAAAACTGCAAGAGTGAAAGCTGCGAATGTGGAGGGGGAACTGTATACATTTATGTTATTTAAACAATAAATATCACGAAATAATGTTTTTTCCTCAAAGTGACACACCACCCAAGTTATGCGAAGTTTTTTGGCGAAGTTTGACACACCAAGCTCAAAAGGTTGGCCATCACTGTGCCAGAGCATGGAAGAGCAACATCACTGCCTGCAAAGTTCTTAGCAGAAGGTGACAGTGAGGTGGACTGAAGAGCTCTCCAGCTCTTAACATATGGATGTGAACTGGGCTGGGAATTATATGACCTTCAGGCCACCTGTATCCTTTTAGGGAGTCCAGTGCAGCCTTTTGGACCTCCACCAAGGCTCCAACCCCTCAATATATCAGACCACCAACTTATTCTTTTGTCAAATACTACTTATCTCCAAAAATGCAACAACCCCCAAACAAAACCCACTTTAAAATGATCTTTTGTAGGGGGTCCACCTGAAAATTGCCACATATATATGCACACAACTGCCAAAAAAGGCTGTAAAGATTATCAAAGTGATGCAATGATTACCCAAAATGGCAGTCACAGCAGTGTGCTGCGGCCTTCCAGAACTCCACAGTAGACTAAAATGGATTGGAAGAAACCTCCAGTCTCTGGAGCATACCCATCCTTGTGTTAGAGCCTGCTTCCTTCTCCTAAAGTGTGTGTGTGGGGGGGGCAAACCTAAATTCCCGTGGCTGGGCTCTGCCTTCACTCTAAGTCCAAAATCTTTCTGCACATGATCAGTTCAGATCTTAGGAAAGAGTTATCTGTCCCTCCCTGGCAGCCCTGGAGACAGAGGACTTTATCAGACACAGAAAATACGGTGTCATAAGGATGCCACATAACCATGAAAGGGCGAGTGGATCAGACGAAATCGCCCTTTCATGGTTTAAAAGACCCCAAACCTGTTGTTATTAATTGATGGCTTAAGCCGTCAATAGATCCCCCTGCTGCTTTTTTGCTGGCATGCAATACTTCTTTCCCTTTAAATCTCGAACGTACCCCATCAGTGGCCGGACCTATGCAAACACTTCTGGGTCAGATCGGGACATCCATTTTTATGACCATCCCTGGGTTACTGGGGACTTTTAGTTATGCATATGTGCTTTGCTTCACTTTTTGACATTTATTTTGCTTTTTATTTTTCAATTTTCCATGCAATGAAATCGCGTGAAATTTCAAACAAGGAAGTGAGCAGGGCTCCGTTCACTTCCTCTTTATTGCCAGGAGCCTTTGCCAGGATTAGAAGGTAAGTGCGGGGGGGGCATTCTTTTGCTAGCATAAAAATGCTTTTTTATGTCAGCAAAAGAACGTTTAAAAGGATTGCATCTGATAAAGTCCAGAAAGGGAGTGAACTGAGGATCTTGTCCATATTTGGCTCTGGCATACCTTCCAACTGTCCCCAATTGGCAAGGACAGTCCTGGTTAGTCCTGTCATCCCACTTTTTCACAGCTGCTTTTAAAATGTCCTGGTTTTTCTCTCTCCTCTTCTTATGTTCCCACTTTTCCCTCAGCTCGCTTCAGTTGTTGCAAACTGAGTTCAAAGTGCATCCATAGTAGTCACTCAGTTAACTCAACAGGGAGAAAGAGGAGGGAGCATATTCTTGCCAATCCCAATAAGCTCAGGCATAAGCAAACTGTGGTAGCTTCTCCTAGCCTGTGTGTCTCATCAATCACTTCTGCACTCTTGACCAAACATGTCCCAATTTTCATCTGTGAAATGGAGGGTATGCACTGGCCTTAATACCACTGGCATGATTCTTTGGCATCACTCCCCAAATCACATCTCCAATCACCAGAGCAGTTTTTTTTTTAAAGGATTCTTAAAAAAAAAAAAAAGGTAAAAAAACAAAAACAAAAACGGCCTATTATTAGAATCCAATTGTTTCACCGGGATTCAGAAGGTTCTCCAGATACACAGTTAATGGCCTTCCCCTTTGCAATGATCCACATTCAAGCCACGCATGCACTGGACCTAGAGAGAACTCTGTTCCTCTTGGTAATCAGCCATGCAAACAATTGACCTTCACAGTGTTGCCAAAGTTAGCAAGGCCTGGGGTCAGACACAAGGATATTAGTCAGCCGCACAGAAAGTGTTTGGAGCTGTCTTCACCCTAAGTTAAGACAGACCTATTTTAGCGCATTGCAGCCAGGCTAGAAATGATCCTTTCCTTTCCAGTGTCCAGGGCCATCCAGTGTTCTCCTAAACCCTGACCACACCTCCATTTCCTCATAGAGGAGATAGGGATTACTATGCAAAAGTTAATTGTACACAGGTAAAGTTATTTGAATCCCCAGTCAGTGCCAGAACCCCCAGTCAGCATGTCTAATGCAAAAAGTTGCCAAGGGTTCCAGGCCTGCAATCATAAAATCATAGAGTTGGAAGAGACCACAAGGCCATCTAGTCCAACCCCCTGCCATGCAGGAATACACAATCAAATCATTCCTGACAGATGGCCATCCAGCCTCTGTTTAAAAACCTCCAAAGAAGGAGACTCAACCAAACTCCGAGGAAGTGAATTCCACTGCCTAAGTTCTTCCTAATGTTTAGGTGGAATCTCTTTTCCTGTAGTTTGAACCCATTGTTCCGTCTCCTAGTCTCTGGAGCAGCAGAAAACAAGCTTGCCCCATCCTCAGTATGATATGCCTTCAAATATTTAAACATGGGTATCACGTCACCTCTCAACCTTCTCTTCTCCAGACTAAACATGCCCTGCTCCCTAAGCCACTCCTCAGAGGGCATGGTTTCCAGACCTCCCACCATGCTGGTTGCCCTCCTCTGGACATGTTCCAGATTTTCAATATCCTTCCTGAATTGTGGTGCCCAGAACTGGACACAGTATTCCAGGTGAGGTCTGACCAAAGCAGAATAAAGTGGCACTATTACTTGTTAGTTATGGTTGAGATCTTATCTCAAGTGGGCATAGCATAATGCTCTGCCCCTGTGGTTCTATGTTCTCCCCACCACCGTCTTAGCTGTCAAGCACTCAGAGGGGCTGCTGTAACTGCTCCTCATGAGTGGGGAGGGTAGGGGAAGGGGGGAGGGAATTCAGAGGAGGAAGTTGCAGCTGATCTGGGCTTGTAGGAAGAAGAAATGAGTGTCCTCCCAGATGGCGTGCAATGTCCTTTTCCCTTCCCCTCAAAACATAGACCAGCAGCTTTCACCCCCTCCCAATTGTTTCTCCTCTCACTCACTCCCCCCACTGGTAAGGAACATCAGTAGCAGCCCCTTCCTGGGGCTTGACGACTGTGGTGCAGGAGGTTTTGGACAGAGCACAAAGGGCAAGAGAATAGTCCACTTTTCCTTATCCGAAAGGAGACATATACATGTGTAAACCACACCTATACACACATAAACCAGTAACATTCTGCCCCTTGACTGGGATGGCTATGGGAAATTCTGGGTGTTGTCATCCAAAAAATTAACCTGTCCTAACTCTACGTAGTTATGAGAAGTGCAGTTCTATGATCCCTGGGGCCATAGGAAAGATATATTCTCCCTCTTAGAAAACAGAGACAGAGTTCTGACCTCAGGTAGGGAGATCCAATCATGCATTCCTCTTCCATGTCCCCGGGGAAACCTCTTTGGATGTCATCTTTTTAAACACTGCAGTTCTAACATCAGGAGAGAGGAAAAGGGCAAGAATTGGGGGGATGCAATGCACAAGCAGTATATGCTTTTTATTTGTCACCTTGGGGCCTATTCCCAGAACTTCCTTACCGGTACTTGTTCTAAGAAAGAAAGAAAGAAAGAAAGAAAGAGCTCTGCAAATATTTTCCAAGAATCATCACATCAATGGTAGGCAAGTCCAGACCCAAAGATAACATTGTTGTTGTTACTGCTTTTCTGTTATCTGGTTGATAGCAAATTCAAAGAAAAACAAAGCTCTCATTTGTAGGAGGTGTTGTGTTTGCAGCAATTAGATCTCAAGTTTCTTATAACTCCATGCTCCAATGCGGGGGCCCAACCAGCTTTCCCAGGGATCATACTGTGTGGGATTGAAGGAGCTACAGAAATGTAGGCTTTTTTTGTTATCATTGTTACAGTTCATGCAGTGCTTGTTAGATAAGCAAGAACCAAGGACATCATTTATGAGACGATACTTTGTAGAGCAGTAGAAAAATGAATTGGGTTCCAGGGGAGGGAATGGTAAATTTAGGGGAGCAGGTATTCTTGCTTCCCTCATGAACTCTAGGGTTGATATGACTCATGAACTCCAAGGCTACTGGAAAACATTACAGGAAGAGCATGCTTCATATTGCAAATGATTTCTGGGAAATGCCTATGATTCCTACAGGTGATTAATGTGCAGCAGCAAAATCAGTTAGTTACTTAATGTTATGGTCTGGGGTTCTTTCACTCTGTGTTCCTGGGCTCCACAGATCATATGCCAGCTCGAGACTTTTTGCTGCTCTATGTGGGTCAGAATACAGCTTTAGGAAAAGATTGTTTGAGGTGGCATGGTTGACCTAGGCTAGATCTGATGTGGAGCTGTGTGATAGGTTGCCACACAAAAGCTGGCATCCTGTTAGTGGTATATGCACACATACTGTAGGTTTCCCTCCCTCCCTCCACAGGTTGGTTTTTCCTTCCTTTCTCTGTAGCACCCAAAGATTTGCTCTTCAGTCAGGACTCCCCCTCCAACCACCCATCCCTCCTCCTCCTCTCTTTTCTCTTTTTCTTCCCCATTCCCCATTCTTGTGAATGCAGACATGCCTACTCTCCGCTACAAGTCGTATTTTTTCTCCTTCTACTAAGTTAGTGGGAGATTTGGATGTTGAGGCAGGCGATTGGAAAATTAGTGTTAAATTCTGGTCTGTGCATAGATTAGCAAGGAGCCCCTTTGCCGTAGGACCCATGGGCAACTGCCCAGCATGCCCATGCATTAAGACAGAACAGACCTTATAAGCAGCCTATTGAATAGCCATAGAAGTGCAAAACATATGGGTGTGGTGATGAAGTGACAAGTTCAGTTTAACAATGGGTGTTGAGGGACAAAGGCAGGAGGAAAGATGTTGCCTAATGCCAGGGTGGATGGATGACCAGATAAATGATGGAGGGAGTTTTGGAATGGAGTGTGATGCTAGCTGGGTACCAGAAGGAGATGTGATAAACTAGGCGCTCTTGGCAGCCTCTTTCCTCCTGCCTTTGTCCCTCAGTGACCATTGTTAAACTGAACTTGTCACCTCATCACCATACCTGCAAGTTTTCCATTTCTATGGTTATTCAATAGGCTGCTTATAAGGTCTGTTCCTAGGCACCAGTTCACTCCATACATCTGAGGAAGGAGACCAAGTCTACAAAAGCTTATGCTACATTTTCTTTCTCTCAGTCTCAAATATGCTACAAGATCCCCTTGCTTAATGGAATGAAAATAAATAAAACCAGGTTGACAATCAGTTTCATTGTGTGTGGGGGGGATATGTCTTACCCAACCACAAATATTGTGTTGTGTATGAGAGGAGGTGAGGTAGGATGAGGTGGAGTGGGATTGAGTCATTGAATGAAAGGCTGGATGAGTGTCTTTAAGGTTCAAGAGAGTGAAGAATGGCTTACCATATGGAGACAGCTACCACCAGAGCTTCAACACATGAGCTTTCAGGTGACAATTCCTGGAATCCTCCTGCCTTTGTGGCTGCTGGAAGATTCTGGAAGTAAAGTTCCAAAAAGTAAAGTTCCCAATCTTTGGTTACCACATGGAATAATGTAAAGTGACTTCCAGAGACAACTGAGCAAATTATGTATAGCAGTTATATGTGTAGTCCTGTACTGTATAAGGGCAAATTATGCCAGCTTGTGGTAAAGAAATATTTGCAATAAGTACAATTTCAAAAAATTAAATATACATTCTCATATCTGTAGTTTTGTGCTTTCTCTCCCAATTAATTGCACAGTTTGAACCTATCATTAAAACAAATAGTGCATTGAGTGTTGATCTAACCTAGTTAGTACAATAATAACATTACATGGGAATTTGTTTATTTATAGGGATATCTCTTTCCTGAGTTCATTGTTGGCCAGTTAGGGAGATAATAAACTCTGTAGAAAAGGAAAATGCATATTTGTGTATGTAAGAGAAAAGTAGTTGTTTTGTGCTATTCTGAGAAGAACTGAAATCCTGGTGCTTCTTTGTGGTAAAATAAATATTTCCATTAGGACCAACCAAAATGTTACAGATCTGTGGATTTTGGAGTCTTTTCCCTTCACAGATCAGCACCACTATCTTGTATATGTGCTAAAGATCAAGCTGGGCTTAATGTTTTGCCCACCTTTCAAGATTTTCTCATATTCTGTTCCTGTCACATCTGTTGCTGGGAAGATGCCAGTGATGGTGAATTCAAAGCTATGGTCAAAAGCCACCATCTGTGTGAGTCTCAGTCTATTAAATGCTTCTGGAAAGTTCACTCAGTGATTATTGCAGAAACACTGGGGAGCTCTTTGGAATGTTCCTGGGACTTCCTGACAGCTTTCAATAAAGGCTCAGGTTTGTTATATGAATGTTTGGCATTTTAAAAAGCATAGGCTAAGATCCTACATCCTATTTGTGTAGTGGAAATCTACACTCATATAGGTTGCTCCGCACCACACTTCTGCTGAATACTGCCACTGTATATCTCCATTGTGACCACTTATTGTCCCATTGTGTAATGGGGAATGCAAAGTGGCTGTTTTTGCAATTTCAGTGAATAAACTGATACACTGAAGGCACTGACAAATAATTACACTCAATTCAAAAATATGTAACTGCATGGTTAGAATAGAGACCGAGTATAGTGTAGTGGTTTGAATATTAGACTAAGGAAATTAGCAGACTAGCATCTAAAAACGCTGTAATTCCACAAATGAGGAAAGCAGAAACATAGTGGCATTATTACACTTACTATCACACGTCGCTCTAATCGCATGAAAGAACCAGCACGGATTTATTGCACAACCACCACTAACACTTTAAGAATGGGACTTTACTTCCATGATTTAGCATGGGTGAGATTTCATCTGTTCTTGTGAGAAGACACGAGTGCGCTTAAAATCAGCAAACCCCCCTTAATTTACAAAGTAAATGAACAGACAAACTGTTAAACAAACCTAAAAATGTGCCAATCAACCAGGAGAGTTCATAAAAAGAGTGTCTTGTGCATGGTTTCCCTGTTGCTGCCCAGAGGTTTTCTCGCTGGCAACAGGGAGGCACGAAAGGAGACTGCCCATTCATGCGTAATCTCGCAATTACAGTGGGACGTGTGTTTGCATGCTCTTCAATACCATGAAAAAAGTGGTATTGAGAGCTATTGACGGCTTGTCCCATAAACAGAAAGTGATGCCTTATTCGTGGCTGGAACACAGGATGAATACGCGAGCACAAAAATGTTGTGCAATAGTAGGGTTCATTTTTGCTATTGTCACATCATTTTGCATGATTTTTGTCATGTCTGATAAAGTCCTAAGACTCCAGGAGACCAGGGTTCAAATTCTGGCTCAGCCATGAAATCTGTTGGGTGACCATGGATAAGTCACACTCTCTCAGCCTTAGAGGAAGGCCATGGCGAAACTTCTCTGAATATATAAAATGCCATGTAAACCCTATCATAGGCCTTGTCTACATTGGCCAAATACCCTGGCTTGTCCCCATTCCAGAGCCCTACAGTCCAAACAACACAGGGCATTTATCCCGATCTGCACCCAGGCAGCCCAAATGACTCCCGGGGCAGATATGGGGTTGGAACAGGGTCAAGCTGGGATAGGGCCCAATAACATTCATAAGAAAATACCTGGCTTTCCTGAGAAAAAATGGATTGAGCCCCAAGTGTCCAGAGGAGCCCATCTGGCACACTGCTCCTTGCTGCCACCACCAGCTCCCTGGCTCTCCTGGAAGCCAGGCAGGGATCCTGCAGCATGTGACTGAGGCTGGTCACATGCAGGGGTCTGCAGTCATATGTTGTGGGACCCCTGCCTGGCTTCCATGTTAGTGAGAAAATGGCGGCTGTGGCAGCCACGGCTTCAGCAACTGGCCAGAATCCTGTTTGGACTCTACTGTGTCTTCTGCAGGTTACAGGGCATTGGGGGGTTCACCCACCTCTGCAGCCAGGATATGCTGGTGGGGAACTGGGGTATCCTGGCTAGCGTAGATAAGACCATAGAGTCACCATAAGTCAGAGTCAATGTGAAAGGACATAACAACAACAACGGCTGGAATACTGGTGGTTAGATCCAAAAGAGTAGACCCATTGAATCAGTTTTTACATGGTGAGTCAACATGTAAATAGAGCAATTGATTCAATGGCTCCACTGTAATTGGGACAAATTATAATATTTAAGCCCATCTGAAATGGTTACACTTGTGGAACTCCACTTATGCAAACATGAGTTGAACGTGCCCAGAGCACAATGGCCAACAAATAAATAAATGTACAACTGCATGTGGGAGAGAACTTACACATGTTTGTGGCACCAAAATTCTAGTCATAGTACCAATACTGGAATCTTCTCCCTCCCCCACTCCCCATCTGCTGGGAAAATTGAAGGATTGCTGCTCTGAGTAGAGAGTTTAGAATAGAAGATCTCCCATGACGCTCCCAACTTTAATACATAATGATTCCATGACCCAGAATGATACTCAAATTTTCCCTGGAAGTACACAGCCAAGACCAATAGATGGGAGCCCCCAGAATGCTCCAACCAGCATGGTCAAATAACTTTGTTGCTGCTGGGATGAAGAGCCTAGGAGTTTTAATCTAAAAAGTATTTTGCTTTCAAAATCCAGTGGTGATTGTCTCCCACTACTAAGCTCTGCCTACCGCTCAATCCTTTTTTAAACTACAGATGCAAGGGAACAGGGATTGAAAATTATGCCTTTTATGATGTAAAGATTGGTGTAAAGACCATTGAACTACAGTCCTTCCCATTTCATACTGTAGCCCACAAACCTAGGTTTGCCACCAAGGTCTTGTTCCCAGATGACTGTTGACCCTGTTCAGTGTTGTTTACAACTGTAGACAAATTGTAATGTTGGTGAAAAAACTAAAGACCTACAGACACTGGGCTTGAAGAGATGCTTTAATGCAGTAGCCTGATCCGCAGTCTTGCCTCTGCAGTACAGATGAAGACATTTGGCCTGTGGGAAAAGATCTCTGGCCTAAATTCAATTGCTAGACCCAACTAGAATAGATCCACTGAATGAAAGGAATTTTCATAATTGTTGACTGCTTGATTGGGTCAACTGTAGTTGAAACTAACAATTGGATTTAGGCCTCCAGGAACAGAGGGAGAGGTTCAGAAGAGGGGTGGGAATTGGGCAGCCCTCCAGATGTTGTTGAACTGCAATTCCCAGCATTCCTTCCTGGTGGCTCTGCTGGCTAGGGCTGATGGGAGTGGCAGTCCAACAACATCTGGAGGGCTGCATTATTCCCACCCTAGTTTAGAATGACCTAGCACCTCTTTTCCCATTGGAATAGAAGAAATGTTATGGCAATTTGGCAAACGCCTACAGGACACATTTTACAAACATTCCATGTTTGCTTCTCTACAGCTCTATGCTATTTCTTGCATCCAAGTCTGACTCAGCCTCCATATCACTGTTATTGATTACAATTTTTGCACTGGAGTTATATTTCCTGGCATTAAACCTCAATTAGCAGGGCTGTTTTTCTGAGTCAAAATCTAATATTGTCAGTGTTAACGAGACAGAACTCTCCAAGTCACTCTCAGATATGAGATTCAGTTTGTCCCAGTTATTATAAATTAAAGGGCCAAACTGGGCATGACACAGAGTTCTTCTATATCTTTTTTTCCTTTGCTGACTTCTTTTAGAACTAAAAGGCAAAATAGGAGCCCACAATCAAGAATGGAAGGAAATCAGGGTATTGCTTGACCCCTTTTATTCCTGCTCTTTGCTCAAAAATTGCAACCCCATCTATCTCACCTGCATTTAATATATATGAGGGCCTGTCTCTGCTCCTTCCCATGGATGGGAAAACCACTACCGGAAGGAAACTTTGAGCTGACAAACAACTGAAAGAGAAAGTGGTAAACAGCCCTTCACTGCTTGCTCTTCCTCTGCTCAGAAAGGCAACTCATTGATGTAGCTGGGTTAGAATAAAACACTTTCCTCCATGGAAACAGGAGCTCTGTGCAATATCTAGTGGGGTCCTGAGACCACAGATTAATGGAGCAAACTTAACAGTTGGGGTTTTTGTTTGTTTGTTTGGGTGTGGGGTTTTTTGCATACTGCCCATTGAAGAAACAAATGAACAAATGGACAGTATAACTGCTGATTGATAGGTACTTTAAAATCTTCATACATTGAAATGAGCTGACTTAACAACAACAAAGGGTCTTGTGACACCTTATGAAAACTAAGAAGTTTTACTGTATTTGGTTTAAGCTTTCATGAACTGCAGCTCATTTCATCAGGTACACAGAAGCATAGAGTTGGAAAAAACCACAAAGGCCATCCAGTCCCCCTGCCATGCAAGACTAAACAATCAAAACACTCCTGACAGATAGTGGTGCAGTAGTTAAATGGTGGTACTGCAAGCCACAACACTGTGAGTTCAGTTCTGCAAGGCTCCAGGTGGACTCAGCCTTCCATCCTTCCACAGGTCAGTAAAATGAGTACCCAGCTTGTTGGGGGCAATTACTTAACACATTGTAAACCGTTTAGAGAGTGCTTAGCCCACTATAAAGTGCTATAGAAATGTAAGTGCTATTGCTAGTGCTAAGTGCTATGGCCATCCAGCTTGTGTTTAAAAACCTCAGAAGGAGAATCTAACACACTCTGAGACAGCAGATTCCACTATCAAACAGCTCTTACCATCAGGAAATTCTTCCAATGCTTAGGTGGAATCTCTTTTCCTGTAGTTTGAATCCATTGCTTCGTCTCCTAGCCTCTGGAGCAGCAGAAAACAAGCTTGCTCCCTCTTCAATATGACATCCTTTTAAATGTTTAAACATGGCTATCATGTCACCTCTTAACCTTCTCTTCTCCAGGTTAAACATACCCCGCTCCCTAAGTTGCTCCTCATAGGGCATGGCTTCCAGACCTCCCACCATTTTGGTTGCCCTCTTCTGGACACACTCCAGCTTGTCAATATCCTTCTTGAATTGTGGTGCCCAAAACTGGACGCAGTATGCAAGGTGAGTTCTGACCAAAGTGACTTGGAGTGACTTATGGAAAGACTGGTATGGCTGTTTTGTTTTCTTCAGGAGAAACAAAATCCTTAATCAAGCCTCCCATTACAGTTGGTTGGGAGTTGATCTATATACTGCATTCCAGACCAGGCTTCATTGTGCCAATCATGGAATTTCATGAGGGTCCAGATGTCACTATCTTCCAGTTTTGCCCATCATTTCTTCCATCTTTTGTCTTTCCACAAAGCATCCACCAAGGGGGGAAAGATATCTAATGTTTTCAAAGGCACCACTAGTAACTGTCCATCTGGAAGCATTCAAAATTGATCCCATTGCAGAAATTGTGGAATCATCATATGTGAATTGTTTGTGTTGCTTTATATTCAGGTGCAATCACATTCAACGTGGACACTGAGTGTGACTTGTGAGTAGGTAAATCTGATACACATCCTCATGGATAAGCTAAATTGCAAAGGAAAACTGTGTGGTTTGTTGTGAACAGATGCGAATAGGCATTGATTATTGCAGTTATGGTTTTGTAACTTAGAGTTATGATTCCGTAACTGCTGTGTATTCAGTGTTGCTGCTGCTGTGTGTCTTCAAGTCATTTCCAACTTATGGTAACCCTAAGGCAAAGCTATCATAGGGTTTTCTTCGCAAAATTTGCCTTCCTCTGAGGCTAAGAGTATGTGACTTGCCTAAGGTCACCCTGTGGATTTCCATGGGTTAGTGGGGATTAGAAACCTGGTCTCCCAGTATCCTAGCGCAACACGCAAACATTACACTACGCTGGCTCTGTATTCAGTAAGAATACATAAATGCCACTCCATCCCCTCTCCTTAAGAGACAACAATCAGGCCACAAGGAGGAGGATGTTTTCACCACCTCCCACCAGCAATGGAGGCTGTGATTATCAGAATAAGGGCAGCTGTCGCAAGTTCTTGTTGCAGACTCGCCCTTTGGTGTGGGGTGTGTGGAAATGTCATCCTTCTTGTGTCCCAATTGGAAGCTGAACAGACCTCCTTCGCCCAATCTGGCTGCTGGTTCCTAAAGTGGGCGGGAGTGAGGGTGGTTAGAAACAGGAGACATTAATTTATTTTTATTATTTATTTATTTATTTATACCCCACTCTTCAGCCACAAGGCTATTGTTTTAAGCAATAGCTATTTATACATCTACACTGCATTAAACAGTTTCCAATGTGTGTTAGCTAATTGCCCCCACAAGCTGGGTACTCAATTTACCGACCTACGAAAGGATGGAAGGCTGAGTGAATTAGGCACGTGTAACTAAGTAGCTGATGTAAAATATTGGTGTCTGTGTATTTCTGAAGACATTTTAATGCATGGAGTTTTGTGTGCATTTTCCCATTGAGTGAAGCATGCTTTTGCATATTTTTCAACAATTGTACACATTTTTAGCTCTTCACATTTTCCAAATGTGTGCCTGGTCTTGGGGATATTTTATTTCTCCAAAATGCACCACTAATATGTACAAATATGTGCCTTTTGGAGGCAAGGGGGTTAGCTACATGGGAGAATTAAATCTGGGAAATATCTTGTTACCTCCATTTTGGTCCTGTCCCAACTTGTGTCCACGATGCATTTGTATATTTGGTGACAGTGAAAATACCCGAGTTTGTAGTCCACATGGCCACCTACAGGAACGGGGGAGGGGGAGGTTGCTGAAGGCCGGGTGAACGATCTCTCGGCCGACAGTCTGCCAAACGTGGCCCTAATCCCGAGGAGGGAAGGACCGGCGACAGCCAGCAAGAGGGTGAGGGAACAGCCGGGGGGGCCTCCCTGCTGCCTACCTGCCTGCCCGTCCATCAGTCAGTCAGTCAGGAAGGCTGACCCCTTGCTCACTTGCTCCCTCCCTCAGCCCGGCCCTTTGGCTTGGGGATGGGGCAGCGGCTGCCTGTCAGCCAGGGCTTGGGGGGTGAGCCCTTTGGCAGTGGCCCTTCAGCTGCCCATCCCTCTGTGTCTGCAGCAGAGGAGGCTTCCTGGGACAGGTGGCCCATATTGTGGCTGCTGCGGCTGCTGTGACAGACTGACACATGGTTGAGCCCACAGCTGCAGTAGCCACTGAGGGCCAGGGAGCCGGGCAGGACGGGCGAAGGCCAAGTGGGGAAGACTCAGCGCACACAACATGGACCACCTGTCCCAGGAAACCTCTACCACCAGGGACACAGAGGGATGGGCAGCCACTGCCAAAGGGCTCGTCCCCCCCATCCCTGGCCGATAGGCAACCGCTGCCCCATCCCCGAGCTGAAGGGCCAGGCCGAGGGAGGGAGGGAGCGATTGAGGGCTTGGCCTTCCTTCCTTCCTGACGGGTGGGCAGGCAGGAGGGCAGGACGTGGGTCCTTTGGGGCCTGTGTGCTGGGGAGGGGGACCCAGCTGCTCCCTCGCTTGCTTGCTGGCTGTCACCAGTCCAAGAAGCAAGTGTGGGGCAAGGGGAAAGGGTGGGGGAAGGGAGAGAGGAATAGAGCAGGCAGACGGAGGTGTGGTGGTGGCAAAGTGGTGAGACTGACCGGAAGAGCTGCTCCATGTTACTGTCATATCTGGTGGGAGAGGCAGGATACAAATAAACATCATCATCATCATCATCATTATATCGGTTCCATACAATAACAGCAATAGCAGATCCTGCATTGCAAGGCATCCCTTGCAAGCCCTCCCCCCTCTGAGGTATGACCAATCAAATTTCAGCTGTGCTGTGTACCCCTATTTCAAGATGGTTGCTGGTTGATCAGACAACCAATTATGCAGGTTTTCCTGCATTTAAAAAAAAAAGCCCACGAAAAACAGTGAAAGCTGTTATCACGGTCTATATGGAGTTTTCAGCCTCCCTCCTTCCGAATAGTGTGTATCTGACCCACTGAACATGAGGACCAATGATATTATTCCTGAATTGTTCCCAGGTTTTGTGTTGTTTTTTCTGCCATGTAGGTAATCCCAAGGTGCAAGTTGCATCACGACAAATGTCAAGAAATGTGCAATTGATACTTCTGCTGATAATTAAAAAAAATCTTTCCTACCCCAAGGAAGCATTTATTTCCATCTCTGTCCACCTCCAGCTAAGGATGGTGTATGGTTGTGTTAGAAGATAAAGGAAATAGAAGTAGTTTTGAGGGAACAGTGGGAAAGAATAACTGAATTTTGGAATAGGTCTGAGAAAGAAACCTAGAGAGCTGAAAGCTACTGTAAAAACATGGGAATGTAGTGGTGCATATCTTTGGAAACTGGAGGTGGGAGTAGTGGATTTCTTGTTTGGTACAAGTCTTGGCTGCCTGTTTCCACCAATGCCCAGTTTGTATCTTTGTAAAGATACTCAAATATTACAGAAACACTCTAAGGGCTTGTCTGCACGAGCTATTTACCCCAGTTTGCCCCTGTCTTGGAACCCTGCAGTCCAAACGACACAGGGCTCTTGTTCAGTTTTGCCCCTGGGCAGTCCAGTTGAAGCAAAGTAAAGCCCTTTACAATGGTGTAATTAAACACCCGGGAAAATCTCCGTTATGTGGGAAAACCCAGATCAGGCTGGCACAGGAATGCAGGGTCTGTACCTACATGCCAGCCCATGTAGTCAGATGCCACTGCTACTGCCTCTGGAGTATCTCTGTTGCTAGGAAGGAGGCCCCCAGAACATGATCAAGGCCCCGGGCATGTGACCAGCCTTGATCATATGCTGAGTGCATCCTTCCTGGCTTGAGGGAACAATACATGGCAACAGTGGAGACAGCCTCCGGTATGGGCTGGTGTGTGCATGCAGACTTCTTCCTGTTTCACATAGATAATGGGGGTGAGGTGGGTGGAACAGGCCAGATCCAGGGCCAGAATATGCTGGCGGGAAGACATCATGTTAACTGAACGGCCATATTCTCCCATATGAGCATATCTTTGAGATTTTCAAAGGAGGCCTTTCTCTGTCCCACCACCCTCACAAGTACATCTGGTGGGAACATGGTTGAGACCATTCTTGGTGGCTTTCAGGTTTTGGAAATCCCTTCCTAGAGAGGCTACATTGGTATTTTCTATAGTGTCCTTTCTGTAATAGGAAAATATTTTTTTTCTTAGACAAGCCTTTGAGAACTAACAATTCACAGGGGAAAGGGCTTTTAATAATGTGTTCTATTGTCTGTGTTTGTTCTTGTTGTTTTTAATGGGTATGCTTTTAAATTGCTTTTAATTCTATTTATAGTTTAGTTATATTTTAAAGTTTGTATTTTTAAATAATGTGAAATTTCTATATGCATCTGTTTTAACTTTGTAAGCTGCCTTGCATCTCTTGGCTAGGAAAACGGTAGGATAGAAATAACTAAGTAAGTAAATAAGTAGGGCTGGAATCCTCTGTCACAGTGTACAATGTGTAACTTCATGTATAATTAGCTGCATAGCAGAGGTACTGAGAAACCCTGTTACACATTGGCACTCCTTAGCTGGTAAGCCGATCTATCAGTACTTTTGTGCACCAGCCTTACTGTGCATCTGTTCCAATGCACATTGGTCATTTTGCTGGATCCCCTGTGAAGTAACACATCAGCAGCCCTTTACTAGATATGGACATTATGGAACTGCCCAACTCTAATTCCTGCAGATATGTGTCCCAATTGGAAAGGGGGTCAGACAAGGCTGCATTTTATCATCCTAGTTGTTCAACTTGGATGCAGAAAATATCATAGGCAGAGTAGGTTTAGACTCAGAGGAAAGAGGAGTGAAGATTGGAGGAAGGAATTTCAACAATCTAAGATATGTAGATGACACCATACTACTAGCAGAAAACAACAAAGACTTGGAACAATTACTAAAGAAAGTCAAAGAAGAAAGTGCTAAGGCAGGCTTATAGTTGAACATTAAGAAAACAAAAATAATGACCATGGAGGATTTACATAAATTCAAATCTAGACAATGAGGAAATTGAAATACAGTCGGATCACTCTATCTGCGGAACCAATATCCATGGTTTCAGTTATCTGAGGGACACAAAGTAGGGACACATACCATTAGAGTTGTGCTGGAAAATGCTTAGGCATATTCTAGGTCTTCCAATACAACTCTATGGTATGCTTTATCTGAAGTCCTTTATTTTAATAGGATTCACTGTTACCTGCAGGTTCTGGTATCCACAGTAAGTCTAGGACCCAAACCTCCACAGATACAGGGGGCCTACTATAGTTAAATATTTCCCATACCTTGGATCAATCATCGATTAAAACAGAGAATGCAGTCAAGAAATCAGAAAAAGGCTAGTACTGGGAAGGGCAGCTATGAAAGAACTAGAGAAGATCCTAAAGTGCAAAGATATAAAACTGAACATGAAAGTTAGGATTGTCCAAGCCATTGTATTTCCCATCACCAAATACAGGTGTGAGAGTTGGACAGTGAGAAAAGCTGATAGAAAGAAAATCAACTCGTTTGAGATATGGTGCTTGAGAAGAGTGCTGGCCTAATGATAATCCAGTGATTTATCACATGACTAAGTTGACTTTGACAGGATTTAGTACTGCTTTCCTGGCCAATTTGAGAGTTTTGTGTTCGAATCTCTGATACTGGCAGCTCATGGTCCAAGAAAGGTAAGGCACACTCCTTACTCAGACCTGGAGTCTGAAATGTTACTTTTTAAAAGGAAATATTTAATTTACTGTCATAATCCAATGAGTAATTAGTTGTTAGTGTTAGTGCAGTCCAGAAAAGTGACTTGCTGAGTTCCTCATTACTAAGGAGCTTACCACATGCTGAAGTAAAGCAGCAGTGATGCAGGATGTCACGCTTCCCTACCACATGACATCACCATTCTTCTGGTATTCTTCCATTCTGTTCCCATTGGAGACCGAGGTAAAACTATGTCTTTTAATAACGTGTTCTATTGTTTTTCCAGTTAGCAAAAAGGTTTTTCCAATTAGCAAAAAGATACGGTTTTACCCCAGTCTCCCACGGGACTGGAACAGAAGAACAACAATGTTGTGCAGTAAGGCAGCACAGAAGGTGGACCTTCCTGCTGCACTGCCGCTTTACTTCAGCATGTGGTAAGCCCCTAACCCATTACTGTTACTATTGTGCCATAGAGAAATATAGGAAAACGGTTTCTGATTCCCCCAAGTGGCCAATACAGATATTGTACTTTGGAAATTCTGTAGAAAATACAGAAGGCATTACAACCGCAACCCTTTGAGTCTGCAGCAGAAGATAACCATGCCTGAGAACCATCTTCCCACCACCCATTACTCAGAGGGAATCAGCGCACACACCCAGTAATGAGTAATCAGTAGAAACCGCAATGCTGTTTCACTAAAATTAAATTATAACCATGGCCATTATAGGCCAATGTGTAACTCAGTTCTAGTTCACAAAAAGTGACTATTTACAAAACACACACACACACACACACAAAACAAAAAAACCTCATTAGAAAAACAAGTTACTTCATATCTCTGATTGGTCTGCAGGCCATCCCTGATCCTTCATCTACAGTAACTCAGATGTAGGTTAGTATTTACATGAACAGTGCATGCTTCATGAGTGCAATAGTATGTAAATGACTCTACTGTTGCCTCCAACACTGTTTTGCACATGGTTCTGATTAGTGACCTTTGGGTTCTAGGAAAAAACAAGGAAATGCAATCATCCAGACATCTGCCCATCTTCTGCAATATATTATTTACTTTCTCAAGTGGAACATGGTGGAAATCACCATAGTCATTCAACTTGCCAGATGTTTTGTACTATCAGTGAGATTCCACTGTGCTTGCAACCAGGTCAGGCAAGTTACAAGCTTCTATTTCATCTTAATTCACTGAGATGTTTGAGAGACATGGAACTATGGAGCCTCTAGGTGGATTTGCCAAAATGACTTAGAGTAGCTCCTTGCAATGACTAGCTTATGCAGGCACACCCTATCACTCAGGAAGTGACCTGGAGCAAAATGTGATGGCTGAGCAGAGATGACAGCTGGGTTATAGGCAAGGTGTTAAAGAGCCCTTGCATCTGAATACGGAGTGCTGTCAAAAGTCCCTGAACAGAGGCTCTTTCCTCTTACTTCTGGCCATTTTCCTCATATGGGTCAGTGATTTCTTCTGGTTCACCAGCTTTCTTTTTACTTAGCATCTGACAGAAACATAGCGTTTTGCTTAGGTTCTCCAAATGAAACCCAAGTTCATACATCTGACAGAATAAAATAGGTGAAGATACATTCAACCCACTTCTTTCTTGTTTCTTTGTAATAGCAGCTACAAACTTTCCTGTTCAGGCAGAGATACTGAAATGGCTAAAAAAATAACTCAAAACAAAATCTAATTTAATCAATTAAAATGTACCCGTTGCTGCAAAATAACAACTTACCAGAGCTAAAAGCAGCATTTTTAAAAAAGCAACCAAGAGTGTTAGAGCTAATATAAGTAAATCACAATCCAAACAGCAATTTAAAAGGTTAAAAATCAGTTAATCTCTTCAAACACACTGGAAGAATACAGACAAAAAATAATATAACTTCTCACAGCAGGGATGCCCAGATACAGGGTGCGGCCATAGATGGTTTATAAGTTGTCACCAAACATATCTTAGAACAGAGATGAACAGAAGACAGATCAGGATCAACTGATCTCTTATTGCCTTCTAATTATGCTGTAATGTCCACTTACTTCTCTGTTAGCCGGTGCACGAAATCTCGATGGTTCTCGCAAGAAGATGTGAGTTCCCATAAAAACACCAAAGTCACTTAAAATAACAAATTAAATACACAGATAAGCCCTGGAACATACATAAAAACTTGACTGCAATATGGAATATTCATAAAAAGAGTGCCCTGTTGATTGTCTTCCTGTTGTCACCCAGATGTTTTCTCAGTGGCAATGGGAATGGGAGCAAGCGAACCGCCCATTCATGCTGTATTCTCATGATTAGAGTGGGACTTGGTTTCGCATGCTCTTAATATCAAGAAAATAGCAATATTAAAGATCTATTGATGGCTTAGCCTGTGAATAAAAAATGATGCCTTATTCACGGCTCGTGCACATGCTGGCCAAGGGAGGAGGATGTCATAGTCTGATCATTTCAGCTTGTTGTGTTATTATCACATTGTAATGACACGATCTTTGCCTTGTCTGATAAAGTCCGTAGTCAACATGCTTTTGTTTGAATTTGATTCTATTAACATGACTGTATATTGCCCTGACAGCAATAGGAGAGTATAAAAAGCCTCTGAACATCCAGGGAATGACTTTATGTATGGTTCAATAGGAGTTTCCCAGATTCCAAGATAACAGGGGCAGTGCAAAAAACTTGAGTTATCGTTTCCATTTCACCAGAATTACAGAGGTGTTTATGTTGGGAATACAGGATCTTTTTAAGCTTCCCTTCTTGTATTGCTGATGACAAAGCATTTAATTGGGCAAGAGTAAAAGCTTTATGCTGATTTGACATTAAAAGTAAATCAAAATAATTAGCTGGTTTGAAGGATATCAATGCAGTATCAATTAATATGTTGTTTGAAGTTGCCTCTAGATTATGCTGCCTCTCCACATCCATAATTCATTGTCTAAGGGCTCAACTAGCTACATCAAATCCCACATGTAAAAGATCTCTGGCTTTTCTTTGCAAACAAAGATTCAGGAAGGACTCATCCCACGTTTTCTGCAAGCGTGCTGATGACCAAAAAGGCCAATCTGAGATAAACAAGTCCGGTTGCAGAAAGCACAGCAGAAGGTTTCCTTGGGTGATGTTACCGGGTTGTGATTCTTTCTGCGTTGTCGTTTCTCTTCAAGATTTGTTTGGCATGAGTTCTCAAATAAGGCTGCAGCATTGTGGATAGTGCGTCTCCATGCCTCCTGATGTGAGGCCAGGGCGGACCATTGTTGGTGATCAATTTGGCCAAGCCTGAGATGTTGTTTCAGGGAGTCCTTGTATCACTTTTTTGGAACGCTCCTCTTACGCTGACCCGTGGCGAGTTCACCATAGAGTACTATTTTTGGGAGGCGATGGTCCTCCATCCTAGAAACGTGCCCTGCCCAGCGCAGCTGTGTTCTCAGTATCATGGCCTACAGCTCTTCCAATTCTCCTTATCAGAATGGCCACTCACTATGTTGCCTAGGGGATTAGTGGATTAAGTATTGGACTATGACTATGGAGACCAGGTTTGAATCCCCACTCTGCCATGAAAACCCACTAGGTGACCTTGGGCAAGTCCCACTCACTCACCCTCAGAGCAAGAACAAGACAAACCCCGTCTGAACAAATCTTGCAAAGAAAACCCTGTGATAGGTTCACCTTAGGGTTGCCATAAACCAGGAATGACTTGAAGGCACACATCAACACAATCAGATTTACACCATCTCAACACACTGTTTTTGGTCATTGCATAGGTTGGAATTCTGTTCTGACAGTATAATGACCAAAGCCCTCCCTCTAAAACCTGCCTTGTAAGCAGTGCAGAACCTCTCCAATGCAGTTATTTGTATATTTTCAGGAAGCAGGGGGTCAGCAGAGAGATGTCCAGCTGTTTTGCCAGGGACCTCAGAGGATCCTTGGGACATCCCAGCAGATGACATCCTTGCAGTTCATACAGCTACAGGAAAATAGCTGGACATGTTCCTTTCTAACAATATTGAAATGGCTGTGCATCAGGAGATGTAAGTACTGAGACATAGCTATGCGATACACGTATGCCTCCAGGTGTGGGATCGCAGCCATTATTTTTTTGGACAACAACTCCCAGAATTCCCTAGCCAGCATAGCTAATGATGATTGATGCTGACTCCAGGTGTGGATGTGCACACATGCACACATGTGCACATGTGTGTAAGGGAATTGTAATCTAAGATTTCAACAAGTTATAATCCAAATAATTTTTCAACCTCTGTTCTTTTCAAGCAGAGGCATAAGCTTCCCCTAATGGGATCAATTTAAATTAAGATTTCATATATAACATTAAGACTTCAGAGGTCCAATTTTTGAAGGCCAAAGAGGTACAATAGATGAAGGCCAATCCTAAAAGGGATGTCTTTCAAATTACACTCACCCCATTTCTAGATTAGGGCATGACATTTTGCTGAATCAGGAAAGGGAACCATTAGGCATCCAAGAGCTCACCATCCTGACATGCCACTCTTGATTTCCACAGCAAGGCCCTGCTGAGCTGGCTGATGAATGGTTCATTAAACAGGTTGCTTTCTGCTGAGTCAGTACAGCCTCATTTAATTAACAGAAAATAAAACTAGATGGCTTCCTTGGCAGCTTTGCTGAGAAACATGCATGGGTCAGCCATATTTGTATGGCTGTATATTCTCATAACAACCAATGCTGGAAATAGCTGCTCTGTTTTTTCTGGAATTAGATCCAAGGGATTTCATACTCTCTACCTTCAGAGGACTTGTTATTCATTGCCTTGTCAATTAAGGAAATCCCAAGCAACTTGTCCAGATGACTTCTGAATCTTGGTGAGGGTTGTTATTGTTGTGCATAGATATGCTCGGTTCACCCCAAGGCACTGATCCATTATTCTGTGTAAACAGAAGACCAAACAAGATGTGATAAGGTTACTATTCATAATATCTCTGCCCTAGTCACATAGAAAAACAAAATCTAGAGGGCAGGACCAGCTGAAGACACACTGCAATCTGAAACCTAACAGTAAAGAATATGAACCCCCTCCCTTTCCAAAACCAAGATACACAGTACCCAAAGCCTGTGAGGTTATTATGATACATGATGTAGGAAATTGATTGCACAAACACTTCTCATACTGGAAGTAAGGAAAGAATAGCAACTAATTCAGTAATTAATAGCTTGCTGCCCTATTGTGACACCCAAAATTTATTACCCAATAGTTGGGCCCCATCTGTTGTGGGGGAAGACTATTAGGAGTACAGATAAGTTATTTTGGGGGGAAGCAACTCCCAGAATCTCCAGCCAAAAGTTTCCATGCTGGTTGGGGATTCTTGGAGGTGTAGTTCCCAAAATTTCCACACTTCGGGGGGAGGGGGGGCTGGAGCATAAAAGTAGTGATTGGGATAGAACTCTCTCTAGTACCTTGCCTTCCTTCAGACTGTTGCTATAAAAACACCTTCCTAGTTTCCCAGCTCTGCTTTTGGAACTGAGATGGATAGGTCTGACTGAACACCTTCCCATTTCAAAGAATGTTTTCAGACAGAACAAGAAACTAAGAGGTGTGTCTCTGCTATTATTTGCAAAGCTAGATAAGTGTGTCCCATAGGCCACATGCAGTCTCAAGGTCCATTTTATGGCTTCCACACACACACAGTCAAAAATGCCCCAAAGTAGCCTCCAGAGGGTGTGCAGGGCAATTCCACCATGCAGGGAAGACTTCTGGTCTTCCCCCCCCCCATCGATTTTTTTAAAGAAAAATGTAATATATTTTTTTAGAACTTGCCCTAGATTAACACAAAATGACCACTAGGGAGGCATTTCCATCATGTTTTAGGCCCCCCTAGACCAGTTTAGGCCCTGGAGAGGCCCTTTTTTTGAAACAGGAAATGAACAAGAAGTGATATCTGTTCCCTTCCTTCCATATCCCCTTGAGGGTGTTTGGGAGCATTTAGGGACAATTCTTTTTAAGGAGAGGTTACAGGGGGTGAAGCCTCCCAAGAACTCCTGGGGGGCTAAGGCACCCCCTAGTCTTCAACAGTTGCCCACCCCTGTTCTAAAGGAACAAAATTTGATTGGGGAGATGACCAAAAATGCATGTCTGTCATTGAAGCTCAAATCACAGCACCCTGTTATCTACTGCTGCGTTTGCCTCAACAGTGTGTCAACATTTTGCACTGCTTCTGACAGGAAGTTCTAGAACAAAAATGGGAGCCCCCAATGAAGAATTGCCAGAATCCCCCTAAGAATGATAGGGAGCCCTGGTGGCGCAGTGGTTAAATGCCAGTACTGCAGCCACAATGTTGTAAGTTCTATCCCAAGGGCTCCAAGGTTCACTCAGCCTTTCATCCTTTTGTAGGTCGCCGGGCTTGTGGGCACAATTAGCTAAGACACATTGGAAACCACTTAATGCGGTGTAGATGTGTAAATTGCTATTGCTTAACAATTTGTAAGCTTCTCTGAGAGCCTTTGTGGCTGAACAGCGGGGTGTAAATACCTAAAATAAAATAAATATAACTGAATGATGTCATTGCATAACCCCACTCTAGAACCATCATTTTGGTGGATTGGTATGCAAGTTTGGTCTAGTAGGTCAGATAATTTGGTTTGTGGAAATGGCACTTGCACAGTGCAAACATGCAAATGCCTTCAATTGCATCATTACTGGTGACAGCCAATTAACAGGAAAAGCGCCAATTTAAATGTTACAATCACAGAGGCAGCAAAAAAAAAAGTGGGGGATATGGGGAGGGAGAGACAGCTATAATTCTACTTTTCAGTCTCATGCATCTGGAGAGTGAAAAGAGAGTCAGGAGGAACAATGGCTGGTGACTGCAAAATATCCATCACATCAAGGCTACAACCATCAAGGTTGCCTCCATATAGCACCTTGTAATGGTACTCATTATCCACAACTGCAAAGCCCAGCATCCCCCACCTTGGTTCACTTACAATTGGCAATAATTTGATATCAATCTGGTCAAACCTTGGCCTTTCACAACCAGATTTTTTTGATGGAGCGGACCTCACTCTTTCTGGCTTTTCTTCACAAACAAAGATTCAGGAAGGACTCATCCCGCATTTTCTGCGAGCGCGCTGATGACTAAAAAGGCCAATCTGAGATAAACAAGTCCGGTTGCAGAAAGCACAGCAGAAGGTTTCCTTGGGTGATGTTACCGGGTTGTGATTCTTTCTGCGTTATCCACAACTGCAAAACCCAGCATCCCCCACCTTGGTTCACTTACAATTGGCAATAATTTGATATCAATATGGTCAAACCTCGGCCTTTCACAGACTGATGGGAAACAGAGGAACACTGGGAATAGCACGGGCACAACCAACCAACGTCTCTTTTAAAAAGGAGAAGGTTATTTCTGCCCTGTGACTGGAAAGGCAGACACTCATCAATACAGTTGGGATCTTCATTGCTTTGCAAATCAGAATCCTCTTCCACAGATACGCAAGTCAAAGGAGAATTGCTTGTCAATCACTAGATTCAAAAACATCCTCATTTCCCAGTTCCTGGCTCGTCCAGAAATCCTTTGCTTACATCGATAGGAACTACAGTTGTCCCTTCATATTTGCTGGGGTTCGGTTCCAGGACCCCCACCCCCTGTGGATACCAAAATCCGTGAATACTCAAGTCCTATTATATGCAATGGCATAGCAAAATGGTGTCCCTTATATAAGAGGGCAAAATCAAGGTTTGCTTTTTGGATTATTATTTTTTTAAGAATATTTTCAAGCCATGAATACTTAAATCCATGAATGCCAAATCCATGAATGTGGAGGGACAACTGTATCTGAAGACAAATGTTTCTTGTATCCAGATGGCACCTTCAAAGACTTTTTGGCTTTATTGTTGTTGAATAAATCATGACATGGTGTAATATGTCATGTGTTGTTTGTTCATCTGAAGTTGTATTTGCCTAATTTTAAGACCTGCTAAGGAATAGATGCTTGTTATTATGTCCTGATATGTAAACTCATAGAATTCAAAGAGGGTATACAGTACTGAATTTTTCACATGACTGTAGATAGATATGCATATATAGTCTCCTCAAGGAGAAACACACACAAAGCAATGTCTGTCTGGGCACTTCTACTTTGTTATATTCCATAACATTATATGTAAGGCATTATTCCAGTATATGATATATATAAGGCATATTAAGTCATATAGCCATTATATGATATTCCCCAGGAGATTCATAGGGAGTTTATTTCTCTGTTCAGCTCTTTAACTGGTTTGGCATGTAATACATGTAATATTATCTTTGTGTCATCATAAACAGGTTCTTCCTAATCACATAGTTTCCCATAGTGTCTACTAAGTCATTATACAGACAATTCCTAGAGACTTATACATATTCACATTCCTGTCCCTTAGCATATTCCTAGCTATTTTCATCTGTTTGATGGATTTTACAACTCTAACAGGCTTCTGTGTAACACAGGTGTTCAAGGGTTAAAAAAACCTTAAGCACTTCTTAAGCAAGTCTGAACTGCATTAATCACATGTAAGCATGTTTCTCCTAGCCTTACCAGAATCAGCTTTTTAGGGTGGCATGTCAGGGCTTATCCTGGGAAGGCTACACCGTTGCCTTCTCTTCCCCAAGGTGGAGGCATGCTGAATAGCCACCTAGTTATGTGGCTCTGACGTAGCTCTTTTATTCTCTTCTGATGTCCATTCAGTGTCTTAATTATCCAATCAGAGGTTTGCATCTTATCTTATTGTTCAGGACACTTGAGTCTAGTGCACACCCTGCTTTTCATTTACATCCTACTGCCTGTTGTCAAGTGTCTTTAATGTACTAGCCCGCAGGATGACCTGAGGTTATTTTTTTTTTATTTTTTTGTGGGTTTTGCTTACATAATTTAAAGGAACATCTGGCATTCTTCCCAGACTTGAAACCTAAACCAGACTTTCCCTTTCTTTTATTACAATACTGTCATGAATCTTTGGCTGCATATACTACCATCTATAGATTTTACCAGGTTATATGTCTTTATTTAATTATATATAAACATTTTAATGGTATATGCACAGATTGAAGAGTTGCCAACTAAAATTCATCTGGCCTGTAACAAGGGGGGTTTGCAGTCACCAGGGAGGCTCAGAGGCCGTAAAAGTGGCCCATGAGCTTTAGTTTCCTCACCCCGGTCTATTTCTATGTGAATTGTGCAACAAAGCAGGTGAGGGTTAAAACCCGGACTTCTGACCCAACAAGAGAGATCAATTTCCAGGAAGTGGCAAAATTTCTCTGTGACCATTGACATTCCTTTGTATTGCTCCAGAAGCTTTGAACTCTTTGCGTATATGACACGAGATCCCACTTCCTGCATTCATTCTTCAGACCCCTTACAAATACCCAATGAATTTCCATTATATTGTTAAGCATGCATTTGTGTGCAGAATTGCAGACATTGTGCAGTGTGTGTCTGTGTTTGCGTGTGCATGTGTGTGTGACTTTCGGGGAGGGGCTACTCTCTCTTTTGAAGGGCAGGAACCAATATCTTCGAGTTGCTTAGTTCATGAAATAATTTTCCACCGGGTACACTGTGTAATTTTCACCTTTAAAAGTGCTTGTTTCCCTCTATGCCATTTTGACCCCTGGCATTTCATCAAAGGGAACATTCTATTGATGTGGCTTAATTAAAAGTGTCCCCTAGTGTGACTTCATTTCAGCTCCACCAGTGTACATTTCCAGGGAAGGCTCTTTCTATCCAATTAGCTGCTTGCAGTGGGAGCTGTGCTTAAGCCCATTGAAATGGCAGTGGGAGACCGTGTGTTGCAGGGTGTGTGTGTGAAAGGATCAGTAGATACCTTTTCAATACAGATGATGTCAGACCTGCCATTCATGTCCTACCCTAACAACTGAGCTGTTTCCTCAGTTCCAGTGTTAAAAAGCTGTTTTTCATTCAGTGATGATGGTGCAATAGAGAATATAGAGTTAGCATGTGCCAACAGTTCGGGGGGGGGGGCGAATTAGCATGCATATGTGTTACAGCAGTTGGTAATAAAGAAGAAGCTCTCAAAATATTTGGGTTTTGTTTTAAGATTGGAGAAATAATCAGTGGACGGGGGAAGAAAGCAGGGCAAAGGTTTGTAAAATGGCACAGGGAATGCAGGAAGCAGATGGAAAGGCATCCCCCCCCTCCTAGAATCATACAATCATAGTTGGTATTGACCATGAGGGCCATCCAGTCCAACCCCCTGCCATGCAGGAAATCATTATCAAAGCATCCCCAACAGATGGCCATCCAGCCTCTGTTTAAAGATCTCCAAGGAAGGAGACCCTACCACACTCCGTGGGAGTGCGTTCCACTGCCGAACAGCTCTTACTGTCAAAATGTTCCTCCTAATGTTGAGGTGGAATCTCTGTTCCTGGAACTTGCATCCATTGTTCCATGTTCCAGTCTCTGGAGCAGCAGAAAACAAGCCTGCTCCATCCTCAATGTGACACCCCTTCAAATACTTAAACAGGGCTATCATATTGCCTCTTAACCATCTTTTTTCCAGGCTAAACATACCCAGCTCCCTAAGTCTCTCCTCATAAGGCATGGTTTCCAGACCTTTCACCATTTTAGTCACCCTTCTCTGGATATGCTCCAATTTGTCAATATCCTTTTTGAATTGTGGTGCCCAGAACTGGACACAGTATTCTAAGTGAGGCCTGACCAAGGCAGAATAGAGCGGCACTATCACTTCCCTTGATCTAGACACTATACTTCTATTGATGTAGCCCAAAATCGCATTAGCCTTTTTAACTGCCGCATCACACTGTTGACTCATGTTCAACTTGTGGTCTACTAGGACTCCTAGATCCCTTTCGCACGTAGTCTCATTCAGCCAGGTCCCCCCCATCCTATATCTATGCATTTCATTTTTTCTCCCTAAGTGCAGTACCTTACATTTCTCCGTATTGAATTTCATTTTGTTAGCTTTGGCCCAGCTCTCCAGTCTATCCAGGTCATTTTGAATTTTGATCCTGTCCTCTAGGATATTAGCTACTCCTCCTATTTTGGTATCATCTGCAAATTTGATAAGTATGCCCCTAATTCCCTCATCCAAGTCATTGATAAAGATGTTCAATAGCACTGGGCCCAGGGCAGAATCCTGTGGCACCCCACTGGTCACATCTTTCCAAGACGAAGAGGAGCCACTGCAGAGCACCCTTTGGGTTCGGCCGGTCAACCAATTACAAATCCATTTAACAGTTAACTTGTCTAGCCCACATTTTACATCCTAATGGTCAAACTTGAAGTCATCTGGTGAAACTGATGGGCAATAGATTCGGCACATGCAAAAGAAAAGTCTTCTTATACCAACACATCATTGACATATGGAAATCTCTGCACAAAATGCAGTGATCCCCAGACAGCTTTCCAAGGTGGTTAGGTAATTAATGGAGAACAATTGTATCCACAGAGCTTGGCAATAGGATTTGTCCTTCGAGCCTGTGCAATGGATTTTTCTGGTGGAGTGCAGCGTGCACAGAACTGGCCTCACCCTTTAAACCAGAGATTCATCTGCCGTGGCCTTGCAAGCATGGACGTGGCAGCGAGGTCCTCGGGCCGTAGGTTTGATTAGAGTTTCCTTCTCTTAGATGGTTGACCTTACAGGGTTGGACGAGCACCATCTGCCCAGGTTTGGGATTAGAGTTTTCCTTCTCCTAGGACGGTTGCCACAAGGCTAGAGAGCCCATCCTGCCCTTTGACGCTCTTTGTCAGACCCTTCGGTTTTGACCTTTCTGGCATGGGAGACCCTACCAGTGGCTATTATGCCACCGCCAGCATAGCTCAAAACATCATTAGGGTACGCAAGCCTCTCTCCCACGACAAGGGGGCGTCAATGGAGAGGTTGGCAATAACTAGTAACAAATAAATAGTTACTTGTAATTTGTTCTTTTCCCCCATTACTTAGATGTAAGTACATTACATGAAGATTGTTAGCTTTATGAGGGATAACATCACTCTTCTTTCAGTTACAAGGTGTAGGTGCAGCTATGAGTGAGGGCACTTCCCTCCCAAATCAGAATTCTGCCTGCCAATGAAATTTTCCAACATTGCAGAAAGTGAGACACTGAAAATCCTTCACACCGAGAACTCACAGATTTGCTGTGTTTGCAATCCCTTGGTAACTCTGCCTTCCCCTTTTTGTTGGAGGCCTAACTGTATTTCTAAATGCTCAACTGAAGTTTTAAATTACTGCAATACTAGAAATAGGGAGGGGGGGGGGTTGAAGGAAAATGTCATGGGATGGGGGCAAATTCTTATTTGGCAATGCCCTCATTTCCCCCATCCAGCTACAGCCCTGTTTCGGTATGCTTGTATCAGTTTATATCATTTAGTTACTTTCATAGTTAAAAGTATGCGGCCTCACTAAATGCTGGAGGAGGAATATCATATGGTAGGCTCATGCTGCTACGCCATGTGCTATTTGTGGGTGTTGAGGCAATGACATAGTAGATGGGAAGAAAGTGTGTTTTTGTAGCAGAAGCCAGTCACTAGCACCACTCCTGTGTGTATATAAGTAACTAAAATATTATTGTTTGAATAAAATTTTAGTTACCTTTGAAAACTGTGAAAGTTAAGACTTACTGTTTAAAAAATAACTAAATCAATAAAATGTTGGGGGCCTGGAACTCTAATTGTAATTAATTGTTCTTGTTGTTTTTTAAAAAGTAATTTCCTAAGCACTATCAATGATTTTAACTATGATCACTCAAAGGGGCTGTCATGTTTCAAGTGGGTGTGCTACTGGACACCAGTTGCTGAAGAAGACGAACAGAAGGTGACTGTACAAAGCCAGTCTAAGATGCTACTTTTAGTAAAGAACAAGAGATTGACCCCCCTGCCCCACCCCATTTAATGTACAGAAGCCATAATAGGACTTACAGCTGAATTTTATTTCAACAGTCGTGATGGGAAAGCATCTTCCATTGCATCTGAAATACAGTGGCCAGATGCAACCGAGAACAGGGCTCCTACATCTTTAAACAAGCTATTAGTTCTGAAACCCCATCTTCCATGCAAAGGTGGAGAGGGCCTGTTGGGCTTTTTGCATCTTACCACCCAAAACTGAGGGCTGCATACAAGACAGGCTTCACACCAGCGCTGTCCTCTTTGCTGGCACTGACTTTCCACTCTCTTTAGCATCTACTCAGCTCTGGTTTGACAAATAGCAGCAGCAGCGACATTGCCAATGTGTGTCAAATGAGTAAATCAATGAATGTTCCTCATCTGCTTACTTAGTTGGGGGTCTTTTACAGTGGCATTACCAGTGGTACTTTGGGAACATTGGTGCTATCTGGGCAGAACTTTAAGGCAAAGGTAGAGGACCCTACTCAGTTGAATAAACAGGAGAGACCCCAAATACAGCAGGGCTGGTTTAGAAAATTTGGAAGTCAGTGTAGAAAGACATCTTGCCATCTAAAGAGTGGGACCCAATAAGATCATTACGTCCAGAAACTAAGGGCTGGTCTAGAAGGGAATAAAATGTGGATTGGTGTGCAGTAACGCCAATTCACAGCAGCTTTCATCTGTTTCAATGATTTTTTTTTTTTGCACGGTTGCTGGTGTGTGAAGGTATCTGTTTGCTGTTCACACAGAGGCATGCCAGCGAATCAAGATGGTGGGTGCAAGTGAATTACTTGCAGTTCTGTACTCCTCAACTTGCCCCCGCCAAATAGTATTAAAAAAAAACCCTAAATCCAAGGTGCAGAAGAGCAATCTTCTACTTAAATAAATTTTAAAAAAAGAAAAAAAGAAAGGGTGTTTCATTGCCTCAGCACACAATCACTATGGTGACAACCCAACATGGTGGTCCTGGCCCCTGCCTTGTTAGCAAGCTCCGCCCCCTGTGCATATCCGACCAATCAGCTGTCCTCTTCAGGAATGCAATTCAATGCAATTGGTTGTCCCAATGGGCAGAGATGCTCATTTCCATTTGGGTTTTCAAAGAACTTCAGGAAAAGCTATGAAGGCCACATAATTTTTCCAGATTTTGCTCCCTCTCCCTCTGAAAATGATGGAACACTGCAGATCTCTGTGAGATCCCATTCGGACACATGGGATTCTCCACAAATTCTGTGAGGATTTATTTCACTGGCTGGACTACCCCTAAATTAGCTAACTGTGTGGTGTTGTGGTTTAAATGTTGGGCTACAACTACATAACCAGAGTTCCAATCCGCTCTTGGCCATGGAAACCCACTTGGTGACCACACTCTCTCAGCCCCAAAGGAAAGTAAAGGCAATCCCCCTCTCAACAAATCTTGCCAAGAAAACCCCCATGATAGCATTGCCTTAGGATCACTGTAAGTCAGAAATTACTTGAAGGCACACAACAACAACCAATGTTTAGTAGATGTCAGCTAGGTGAAAGATGGCATGCAAACCCAGACCAACACCAAACAAGCATTGCCATCACTGGGCCACCATCGAAAAGGACAGAAATAGCTGGGCAGGAGGCTTACAAGAAATAGTCAGGAAGGAAAGCATCTCTCCCTTTCCTGATTCCCACCATCCATTGCATGAGGCAACTGCCCCACTCTGTCTCTCTATTGGGATGGCTAGTTGGTGAGATAGTTGTCTCCCAGGCTTAAATCTGGTAAACAAAAGAATGTTTGTTCTTTAAAGTGAATTTTAAAACTGGTTCTTTTGTTGTGGTCTCACAGACTTTCTATATTTGTATAATAGTCTTCTATGTTTACATAATGGCCTTCTATATTTACATAATCTACCATCACATACTTAAGAGTGACTGTCCTCTACCCTGCTTCTGCTGAATACCAAGATTATGCAACCATGTGTGTTATCTGCCATTGTGCCTGCTTAATTGTCCCATTGTGCAACGGGAGATGCAAAATGGCTGTTTTCTCAGTCCCAGTGAATCAAGGCATACACTGAAGGCACTGACAAATAGTTATGCATCACCCAAAAATGTGTAATTGCATGTGCGATGGTCGCACTCATGGAATTTAGGGGGTTGTTTATACAAGAAGAGATAATATACATACCTGCGCATTATAGGCAATTCGCAGCTGCTTTCTTTCATCTGCACGGCATTTTGACACAAACGATAGGCTCCAAAGCTCTCTGCTCTGATGTTCACATGGCCATCAAGAATCAAGATGGCAGCCATGTTATTTTTTGTGCAGGGGGGGGGCGATCGGGGTGATTGGGGAGACACTCTCACTGGAAGGCAAGAACCTGGCAGTGTCCGGAGACAATGTGGAGGGTGGCCGCAGTGATGAAGAGGAGCAGAGAGCTGTCTGCCTGTCATCCATCCCAGCAGCAGAATCTGACTGTGCTGAGGACAGCCACAGCAAGGAAGAGGAGGAGAGAGCTGCCTGCCTTTCACTCATCTTGGCGGTGGTAGCGGTGATGGTGGCAGAATCCATCTGTTCAGAGGACGGCCACAGTGAGGAAGAGGAAGAGAAAGCTGCCCCCCCCCCTTTGGCCTTCGATTTTAGCTGTCATTTAAAGGGACTGGAGGAGCTGTCTGGCCAGCTGCTGGGAGAAGGAAGAGGAGGACAATTCTTTGCTGCTCTGATTTCATTTTGCCTTCCCGATTAGATTAAGATTTCTGTCCCTATATTCTAGCCATTTTCTTCCATGTGAGCCAATATTATCACACTAAACAATGGGACTAGGGCTCCAGAAGACCAGAGTTTGAATCCGTGCTCAACCATGGAAATCCATTGGGTGACCTTGGTCAAGTCATACCCTCTCAACCTCAGAGAAACGCAATGGCAAACCCCTTTTGAACAAATCCTCCCAAGAAAACCCCATGATAGGTTCAGCTGAAAGTCATCATAAGTTGGAAATGAATTGAAGGGGCACAGCAACAACAATGGGAAAGTTTCTTTTCTCTTCATACAAAATGGTTAATGTGTACATTTGTGATTAATTTAAAATAAAAAACAATAAATGCCCACACTGCTTTGTTCATGTCTTCTTTGCCAAACATACTGTATAAACAAGGAAAATGTGATTGATTTAAGTGACTTGCAAGAACTGTCCCATGGCCTCAAAACCTTTATCTGTGGCAAATTCCCTCTTCTCCCTGACATTTGAGACAGTGGAAGAAGAATTCAAAGACAACAAAATGTATGGAGGATAGGTTTAATGGTGTTTTGCCACCCTGATGGCTGATTTTTCCCCCAGCAGAATCCTTTTGGGCTTGTTTTTGTCGTTGTTGAAAGCTTTGTCTTTGAGGGATGGAATGTTTCATTAAATGGTGGGTGAGACAGACTGCAGTCATATTTCCAGGCCCTTGTAATAGCTAAAGAAGTTCATTTACCCAGGACACCAGTGAAAGAAAATGGATGATGAAAGCCTGCCATCTCTGTTTGTTCTTGGCTGTCTCCCACAAGATAAGAAAGTTATTCGGAATGTTGCATTTATTATGCAACAAAGTTACTTTTACACTCAAAAGCTTTTTTTGGGGAAAAAAAAACAATGACTGAAATCCTGTTGGTTAGTCTTAGTGGGAATTTGTTGTTGTTTTGTGTCTTCAAGTCAATAAATGAACATAGGATTGAACAAATAAGGACCTTTAAGTATCTTGGTGTTGTATTCCAGTCAAATGGAAACTGTAAGGCACATGCAGAAAGAACATGCTGCACAAGTGGCACAGAGATCCACATCTGTAATTTTAATTTTTTTCTATACTAAAGGAGGGCAATATGTTCCAGCTGCTCTAAGTTTGTTTCAGGCCAAATCCCTTAGCCAACTTCTTTACAGTGCTCAAGTAGGCCCTTATTCCATTTTTACTCCCTTGGAAGTAGTCCAATCAAAATTCCCGATGGCCATTCTGTAAGTACCATGTTGGGTCTGCAATGCAGCTTTACAGTTGGAGGCAGGCTTCCTGAAAGTTGAATCTAGGGCTTGGTTAGCTATTTTTAGTTTTTGGCTGAAATTAAATTTTCAGTCAAGTGTCTTAATTTCCTTGGTACTACAAGATAACTTCCAATCAGTTTGTGAAAAAGCCATACCTGCTAAACTCCCATGTTATGGTTTTTCTGAGGATTATCATTTACATGTGGGATTTGATGTATCATCCCCACCATCATCCCCACATTGCCATCGGCAAATCTGTGCTTAAGTCTGTTCAGTAGTTCACCTACCTGGGAAGCATCATCTCCTCAGATGCCAAGATTGACAAAGAGATCGATCACAGATTAGCAAAGGCATATAGCGCATTTGGAAGACTTTATAAAAGAGTCTGGAGTAATAAACACCTGAGGCGAAGCACAAAAATCAATGTGTATAGAGCCATTGTACTGTCTATTCCCCTTTACGGGTCTGAAACATGGGTCACCTATCGCCACCACCTACGACTCCTCGAACGCTTTCATCAGCGCTGTCCATGCACAATCCTAAATATACACTGGACTGACTATGTGACTAATGTTGCTGTCCTTGAGCAAGCAGGGATCACCAGCATTGAGGCCATGATATTGAGAACACAGCTGCACTGGGCAGGGCACGTTTCTAGGATGGAGGACCATCGCCTCCCAAAAATAGAACTCGCCATGGGTCAGCGTAAGAGGGGCGTTCCAAAAAAGCGATACAAGGACTCCCTGAAACAACATCTCAGGCTCGGCCAAATTGATCACCAACAATGGTCCGCCCTGGCCTCACATCGGGAGGCATGGAGACACACTATCCACAATTCTGCAGCCTTATTTGAGAACTCACGACGAACAAGTCTTGAAGAGAAACGGCAACGCAGAAAGAATCACAACCCGGTAACATCACCCAAGGAAACCTTCTGCTGTGCTTTCAGCAACTGGACTTGTTTATCTCAGATTGGCCTTTTTAGTCATCAGCGTGCTTGCAGAAAGCACAGGATGAGTCCTTCTTGAATCTTCGTTTGCGAAGAAAAGCCAGAGAGAGAGAGAGAGACCAAAACAGTAGTTTTTCCATGGTCAGGTATAGAAAACAGTAAATATTGTATATTATTGTTATTTTAAAGAAACTAATTTATCTTTTACCTTTCTCCCAAGGTTGCTTACAGTATAATTTTAAAAGAACATACAATTAGAACAACATATGATACGAAAGTTTTTAAAAAATTAAACAGACAATCATATTAAAATATTTAGAACAGTTTAAAATGCATATGAAATATAAGATTATGGTGCTGCATGTCCCATTAAAAGACTCTTCTGCAACACCCAGTTAAAGACTGAAGGCCTATTTAAAGAAGGCCTATTTAAATCAAAAAGTTTTTGCGTTCTGGTGAAAACAGATCACAAAGGGAGCCAACCTGACTTCCAGTGTGGGAGTAGCCACCAAGAAGGTTCTCTCCTGTGTCCTCACCAAGCGTACCTGCAATGGTGGTGTGGGAGAGAAATAGTCCTTCCCTGAAGATCTTCAAGTTTGGATAGGTATATACAGAGAAACGGTCTTTCAGACAGTCTGGAGCCAAGCTGTAAAATAATAAACTATGAGTACCTAGCTCTTTCTCCGTTGCCTCCCACACAAACTTCCCAGGCTTCCTCAGCCTCCTGCCACAAGACCACCTTTTCCTCTCTTCCCGGTCTTCCTTGTCTGGGAGCCAGACTCCCTTTAGGCTTCCAGTCTCCAGGTCTGTAGTGTCCCCTGTGGTGCTGGTTCCTCCCTCCCAAGGCCTATCCACCACCTTGGAGCCTCGCCACAGCTCTGCTCTTCCTAAGTTCCCTCCTATCTTTCCTCTATCTCTGTCCACCTGTTCTGTCCCTTTCTGCTCCAGTTCCCTCTTTCTTCATTCTGTCCCTCAGCTCCTCCAGGCTCCCTACCCATCCCTCTCCCTGGCTCCAATTACCTCCTTGCCTCCACATGCTCATTCCTTCTATCTCTCTCCACCATGGTTCCATCTTTCTTCTTTGCCACTCTTTCTCCCCACTGAGCCATCTCTCACTCCTCTTTAAATTCCCCGCTGATCCTTCTGGCCCCTCCCCTCCCATCAAGCCTGCAGCTGTGCACTCTCCTAATTGCTCCCCAGCCGCCCTGTTTCCACCCTCCATAGCTGTGCGTGCAGTTTCCTCCATTACGGTGCTTCCATCTCCGCCATTGTTATGCCATCCTTCCTTAGCCCTGTCTCCTTGGTGTCAGGCAACTGGAGAGGGAAAGGCGGGTGTCAGTGGCGAGCACCCCATGCCTCCCCTCCGTGCATCACAATTTCATTTTGATGCAAGCATTCCTCTTTCCCTTGCTTGAGCTCTGTTCAATCTGTGTCCTGGAAGCAATAGTTGTGTTTACTGGTGGTGGCCATCTTTGCTAGTTCTGGGAAAATACAGACAGCCAAGTATACAGTAGATATATTGCATTTTGGAAAATGCTGGACTAATTTAAATTGACCTGGGAAGTAAGAATAAAAAATTCTTGGTAATGCCAGGAGTTCACAAGAAATACTTTGGGAATGAGGAAAACATTTTGTGGATCTAGAAAATAAAATTGGTTTGTATAGGAACAAAACCTGGGACATTTTTTTTCTCACCCGGAGAGGTTCTGATGCATTGTTATAAAGAATGCAAAAGCCTACATAGTAATCTGTGGCGTTTGAGTTGGCCTAGTCAAACTGGGCCAACTCAAACTGATAGGGATTTTAGCATTTTCTTTTTGAATGTTCCATTCTAGTTCCACTTTGAATTACTGTTTATTTGGGAACGTGGCTAAATGTCATTGCATGAACATACTGCTACCTCTTTCCACTGCCAGTTGTAACATTTGCTACTGTGTCTAAAGAGAACACAGTGTGCCCTCAGGAAACACAAATAGTACTGGAACTAGCCCTATATATATATATATATATGCTCCCCCCCCCAACTGATAACATTACAAAGCATAATTGGGAAATTGCTTCTCATAGTTATGATTCATGTCTTAATGTGAGAGCAGGTCTATATGGTACACATTTTAGCTCAATCTAATAATAGAACTACTTGATAATGCTGCTTTTTGCTCTTTCATACTCAGGACCATATTAGATGTGCTGTTAAACAAGTTGTCACCTGTCTGGCCTAGAGCTTGGTAGACTCCCCTTGGAAGCTTGGCCACTGCTCGTACTGATTGGGTAATTCTGGGAGCTCTAGTGCAGAAAGTTTTGGCTGTTTCCCCTATGAGTGAGGAAAGCATCTGGCAGGGTGTGTGTGTGGCATATTGGAAAAGAAGAACGGCAGCTAATTTTTAAGAGACTGCACTGTCATGACTATGAAATGAAGTAATGACATATTCTCTACTTTTGTATTAATCTAAGATCAAAATATACTTCCTCAGGGGGACAAAGGATAGCTAGAAAAGGTGTCTTTCATGAGTTTCAATGGTTGGTGGCTACTAGGTATGACTCATCCCATCTCAGGGCAGACCTAAGGCTTTTTGCTGCCTGAAGCAGAGCAGAAAATTGTGTCCCAACCAACCAAGTTAAGGTGCAGAGTACTCAAAAACAGAAAAGTTATTTTTGCTCCAGTAACAGAATATCTCACAAGTGGTCTGAATAGCATTGATTAGTCCCAGTTTGAATAGATCCATTGAATTAATTGTTGAATACTGCATCAAAATAAAATTAAATCCATTTGATACAATGGGTCTATTCTAGATGAGACTAACAATAGGATTTAGACCAGTGTCTCTCTTCATTCCTGGCAATAAAAATACAATGAGAATAATTTAAGATCTCAATTGGCATTCACTATTGCAGTTATAGATTTGTAACCTAGAGTTACAGACCTGTAACTGCTCTGTATAGTGCAAGACTCCATAGTCTTACTGTTAAACTATGTAAATGCCCCCACAATCTACCTTATGTTACCTGCCTTGACAGCCCCCACCTTTCAGTAACGCAAAATTGGCAATACAGTGGGACCCCTGTATCCACTGATTCATTATCCACTGATTCAATTATCTGCGGGACACAAAACAGCACACCTACCATGGAGTCTTCCTAGAAAATGCCTAGAGAAGCATCCTCTGTAGACATTTTCAAGGTCCTCAAGGCAACTCTATGGTATTTTAAACCAGAAGTCCCATTATTTTCAATGGCATTCACTGTTATCCATGGTTTTCTGTATCCACAGAGGGCCCTGGAACCAATCCCTCATGAATACAGGGGTCCTACTGTTTTTAATAATTTGGCTGGCTATGGCCCACCACATGGTTGGCAAGTAAGCCAGGGACTCCCCAAATACCAAGGCTGCAGTTATGCACAATCTAGGGAGGGCCCTTGGAAATTCCTTAAACAGGTCATACTCAGGTCAAAGTTCTACCTGAAAAAACCTGGAGATGAATCATCCACTAATCTCATCAAGGATAGCTGAGCATTCAATGATTGCAAAATGGGTTTTTCCTCTTCTCCTGAGTTCACAACGGAAGGTTGCCTGTGCCTATTCAGCTCCAAATGACTAGCCCATCAGCAATTGTTCATCCATCCAAAGAACCTTTTGTCCAGTCCTGGGAAACTCCAGGGTGCCGTTTACATGATGAAAATGTCCCGGGAAGAAGTCATGTCAATCTCTGGCAGTTTACACGTACATCGGGTCGGGTATGTGATTTTCGGAAGGGGGGGCCACCTTTTATCCCCCAGGTTGTGCCAGTTTTTAAAAAAGTCACTGGAGGATTCGGAAAATCGGAAATGTAAACAGCCTGGGACAAAATATCTCGGTACCAGGGGATGGCCGGAAATGGTGACTGGGGCGGGCTTAGAGATCAGTGACCAGAAAAGGAGGGGTCAGTCACCCGTTCAACAAATTCAGCCTCACCAGCTGAAAATAAAGGCATCCCTTCCAGCTGCACATAGGTTGGTGTGTGTGCGCGCGTGTGTACTCAATCACCCTTTTAAATGGATTTCTACACTGCAAACCCTTCAGCTTTAACCTCTTCCTCAACTGCATGTTACAAAGAGATTGTGGTGGGCAGAGGGTCACCCATTCATCCCCTTCCTTGATCACCTCCCTGGGTCTGAACGGGCACAGTAAAATATTCCAGCGTCTGAGCAAATGAACACACTTTTATTCCCCCCCCCCGTCACAATGCACAGTAAAAAAAATGCCAGCATCTGTGTCTTTCAAAATGCCTGTCTGTCGCTGGCTTGAATTCTTCATTCTGCAGCTAAAACTCTGCTTTAAGGGTTAACATTTGAAAGAGGCAAGGGGGAACCCAAGCCTTCCCCCCCACCTCACTCGGCTTGATTTCAAAAGGAAAGCACTCGTTCCTTCTGAGCAAAAGCTCACATTCTGGGTCTTTCAAAATGCCTTCTGCTTAAAGGGTTAACATTTTAAAGAGGCAAGGGAAATAGCAAACCTCTGCCCCCTCTCCCCCCCCCCGCCAGCCAATCGCATCGCTCGTGGCGTGGAACTCTAAAGGAAGTGCGTCACCGAGGTCGTGAAAACACGACTAATCGCATCCTTGATTGACAGCCAAAAAAAAAAAAATCCCGGTAAGCTAAACATGTGTAAACAGCAAAAGCACGGGATATAAGAGTGCGGGACCAATAAAAACTTTTGTTGTGTAAATATCAATCACGGGATCTTCCAGGATTTCTTAAAGAGTGACAAAAATCGTATAAACAGCGAGGGACGGATACGGGATCAGGAAGTCATGGTAAGCCCCGCGACAAAACTTGTCGTGTAACTGGCACCCAAGAGACATTGTATTCCACTCTAAATCACTCTAAATTCATGGGAATTATTGAATATAAATATCACCCTAAAACACAGCCAAAGCACACACAGATCCTCTTCTTCTCATCTCCATGTCAGTCTATTTAACTACGTTGCAGCTTCCACACAAACCTCTGCTTCTCTGATCGGTATAGTATAACCCACAATCCCCTCGCTCTATTCCTCTATCCAAATACTCCCTACTTTCTTCGATAGCCTTGTGTGATTGCTTGAAGCCTGAGTGTTTGTGTGAATGCTGTTAAGATTAATTTCCAATAAAGATAATTTGATTGTATGTTCTGGCTTGGAGTCTCCTCAGTTACTGCTGGTATACATAGGTTGAAAGATCCTGTTGCTATCCAGCCTCTCACTGCCATCTTGAACTAATTAAATATTCCCCATATTAAGATTTGGACCCGAGTGGAATCCTCATGGACCCCACACAATTTGGGTAACATTTATCAAACAGCAGCTCCGTTTGGTGAAGGAGATCTGTTCAGCTGTCAATTAGGATGCAAGGAGGAGGATATTTCCAACCTCCTCCTGCCACAGAGCAAGGCTACAAGGTCTTGCAACAGGGGTCCTGTTTCTGATTGTCAGTCTTACTTGCTGGTGGGAGAGGACTGGAAATGCCATCTTCCTTGCACCCCACTAACCAGCTGAAAAGATCTCCTTTGATCTATCTAGCTGCTGGATTTTCAGGTGGACTGGAGGTGGGGTCAGGCCAGGAGATGTTACTTAGTTACTCATATGTAACTACATAACTAATGCAGAACATTGATGATAAATATTTGCTGCCCTTTTGTGGCATCCAAAATCTGTTGCCTGAGGCATATGCTTTGCCCTGCCTAATGGTAGACCCGACTCTGCCTGAATTTCTGAAAGTCAAAAATGAGAAAGAGTCTGGAGCCAGAAAGTCACCAGCAAAGGAGACAGAGGTCTGAGCTTTTGCAACTGCCTGGGAAATCCAGAGATATGTTTCCTGAGAAAGTGGGGCTATTTTGAAGAATTGTCTTATTTCTGAGGGTGCTGCCTGCTTCTTTGTGTTTAAATTATATGTATATACCATAGAGGCTGCTGGCTCCCACATCACTGTGGTGGTAAATCTGCTCTCGCTCTCTCTTCCCCCCCCCCTGAACTTTCAAATAGCTATCCAGGGTGCTGATTCTGTTTCGAGACAGTCTTCGGCATCTTGGATAGCTTTTTAAAAGGTTCAGACTAATATCTGGAACAGATTTACCAGTGACATGGACACCACTAGCTGCCCCATATATATTTGTAAATCAGGAACAATATCCTGTAGGGGACATGTAGCTACAGATGTTTCAGCTATGCTCCATCTTGTAAACTGACCCCTAAAACCCACCTTAAAATCCAGGCAGATGTCCCAAGCTCTATGAGTTCTATGGTACTGGTTAGCAGGGTGCCGAAGGGTGATGCTCCCAGACCCCTCCTGCCACGAGCCACAAACAATTCACTGGTGGGAAGAGGCTGCATGTACCATTTTTCAGTATCTCAGTTATCAATGCCACAGAACTGCTTTGCCCAGTACAACTGCATGGTTTTCTGGTGGCTTTAGTAGCATTTGCAGTTGTAGCAGTGGTGTCATGATTGTCAATGTGAATATGAAAAAAGCTATGAGATTATAAGTCATAGAGTCAAAGAGTTGGAAGACGCCTCATTGGCCATTGAGTCCAAACCCCTGCTCAATGCAGGATCTGTAGCTAAAGCATCCCAAGCAGGTAGGTGCCCAGCCTCTTTTTGAAGACGTCCAGAGAAGGAGACCCCCACCATCTCTCTAGGCAATTTATTCCATTGCTGAACTGCTCTTACTGTCAAGAAGTTCCTTCTAATCAGTCAAAATATACTCTCCTGTAACTTAAAACCATTAATTAGACCTGGTCCTACCTTCTGGGACAGCAGAAAACAGGCCTTCCCCATCCTCCTTCTGGCAGCCCTTCGGGTATCTAAAGTCATCAAGCTGAACATGACCAGCTCCTTCAACCTTTCCTCATATGTTTTCTTCTCTATACCTTTTATCATCCTTGTTGCCCTTCTCTGAACCTGCTCCAACTTCTCTATGTTCTTCTCAAAATGAGGTGCCCAGAACGAAACGCAGTACTCCAGATGAGCCTGACCAGTGTAAAATATGGTGAGACTATTATTTCCTTCAGCTTGGAAACTATGCTTCCACTAATGCAGGCTAAAATAGCATTTGCCTTCTTTGCTGCAGCATCACACTGCTGGCTAATGTTCAAGTTATGATCAACAATAATCTGAACGTCCTTTTTGCATGCAGTACTACTGAGGCATGTATCCATAATCCTATACCTGTGCATTTGGTTTTTGTGGCCTAAATGTAGAATTTTGCATTAATCTCTATTGAATTTCATTTGATTACTTTCTGCACAGTTTCTAGTTTACCTAGGTCCTTTTGAATTCTGTTCCTATCTTCCAATGTTTTAGCCACGCCTCTCAGTTTTGTGTCATCTGCAGATTTGATAAGGATTCCCCCACCCTAAGTAATTGATAAAAATGTTGAAGAGTAACAGCCTTAGGATAGAACCCCAAGGCATCTCCCTCAAGACCTCCTTTCAGTTTGAAGCACAGCCATTGATGGTGACTTTTTGAACATAGTTTTCCAACCAGTTATGGATCCATCTGACAGTGATCCCATCTATCCTATACCTAGGACTTTATCACACCAAGCTGATAAGATGTCATGTTAGTGTAAGAAACACAAACATTTCGTCTGGGGACAATCATTTTCACACAGCTCTTCAAAATGGCATGGTGCTGCTATAGTCCCAGCGTCTTTCTTCTGCACTCCAGCCTCCATGATCCTGCCTTCCTGCCTTATGCCCTTCCCAGATTGCCTTTTGGTCTGTAATCCCCCCCACATTTTTTTTATTTTCAATGCAATTATGCAGTCATAGCAATCAAATAAGTAAAAAAAGAAAGGATTTTTAAAACAATAAGAAAAACAAAGAGGAGAGGAACAGAATCTCATACCACATGATTTCCTACATATCAGAAATGCAGAGGGAAGAACTTATCACAAGTGACTCAATAGTGGTAAAGCAGTGCAATTGGGAGGCATTGATGTGTTTCGACCATCAAAGAAAAGAAGTTCTTCAAGAACTGTTGGAAGATGAAGCAGCTACAGGACAGACATTGTGTGATAAGTTACGATCACAGATGCTACTATGCTGCTGTAATTCCGCTTAGCAGCCTCATGTGATTAAGTCCCTAATCAGTTTACTAATCAAAATATTATAGAGGACTTTATCAAATGCTTTGCTAAAATCCAGATAAACAATATCCCACAGCATTCCCACCGTCTACTAAATTAGAGATACAATTGAAAAAAAGATATAAGATTAATTTGGAAGGATTTCTTCTTGGCAAAACCTATGGTGGCTCCTACTGATGAATGCATTGTCATCAAGACACTTGCAGACAGATTCCTAAATATTCAGTTCTAATATTTTCTTGGTATTCAGGTCACGCTGACAGGCCTATCATTTCCTGGATCTTTTTTTTTTTTTAAGAGAAACACAGTGTTTGTCTAGCTGACAACATTGTAATAGCCAAACAGGATGCCAGCCACCATCTTCAATACTACTCCTTATAAAGAAATAGACCCCGTTGAGGCATAAGTGGGGAACTGTGGGCAGGAAATAAAATATTTTTTAAAAACAATCTGTAAGAAGTATCTTAGGGCTTATCTACATGGGCCCTGCAGTCCAAATGATGCAGGTCATTTACCCCGATCTTCCCCTGGGCAGCCCAAATGACCCAGGGCAGATATGGGGCTGGGATGGGGGCAAGCCAGGGTTGGACCCTTAAAATAATACCCACTTTAATCTGGCACTTCCAGACTGGGCCCCATGTTTCTACAGGAGCCCATCCCAAAATGCTATTCCTTGCTGCCGCTGGCAGTTCCCTAACAATCCTGGAAGCCAGGCATGGGTCCCTCAGCATGTGACTGAGGCTGGCCACATGCAGGGGGCCTGCTGTTACATGTTAAGGGCCCCCTTCCTAGCTTCTGCATCAGCAGAGAAAATAGCAGCAGCAGGTGCAGTGATGGGCCGACATTCTGTTTGGACACCAGCCCATTTTCTTCAGGTAACTAGGTGGCGGAGGGGGGGCAGGCCAACTCCCAAGTCAGGCTATGTCCCGGGCTGGTTTAAGGGATTTGGGGGGGTCCTGCAACCTTTTATTTTTTGGGGGGGGCATATGTTTATATCAGGTCAATGTAACCTAACCTATTCACAGTACAGGATATTCAGATTATTACGTAATTTGTCACCAGTATTATGTGGCGAGGGTTAGAAGCCTTCGTACTAATAATGTTTTTGCTGGAGGAGGGTTATGATGGGGGGGCACAATGATGGGCCTCCTTGCAGCTGCAGGTGATGCAGGGCCCCTAAACCGGCCCTGGCTATGCCAGCAGGGAACTGGCATATCCTGGCTACTGTAGGTAAGCCCTTATCTGTGGGAAATTGCCAAGAACAAAATATTATGCCTTGAGCATGCCTTGACTATTCAAGAAATGTGATTTCTACACAGCAGAAACATAGCTTTGAGAGTAGATCAGCAGACTGTGCATCAGAAATAAAGAACAAATTGCAGATTTATTTCCAAAAACCTGATTGCTTAAAAATCTCTCCAGGATAAAATCTGTTCCTGTTCACACACACACACACACAGAGAGAGAGAGAGAGAGAGAGAGAGAGAGAAAACCATGTGAGAGTCCTTTATGTGTATTGATATTTCATATAACTAGGGCAACCCAAGACATTTTGCTGAGGCAAAAATGGTGCTACCCACCCACTTATTGATGGTACATAATATCTAAAACAGCAGGTAATTCAGCCACTTTTTTTTTTTTTTTTTTGGCACAGGAGGCAGAAAAATCCACATGGGCTTCCCCTTCTCCTTGACAGTACAAATACAGTAAGAATCGATTTGCTGCTATTTCGTGATACATCTGCAGCCTCAGGGTGCGAACATCCCTCTGCCTAGTGGTAGGGCTGGCCCAGCAGAGACTATGGTGTATATGCAAATATTCCAAGCATATGCTGCCAATTGCATAAGCCTTTTACACCAAAACAGCACCTTCCTTTCACAGCAGATGGCTGATTAGGTGAGAAAGATGGATCTTTCACGCATACCCACATTCAGGCTTAAAACAGTCTTGTGCATATCACCAGAACCTAACAGAATCCTTGTGATTCAGCATTTGTTTAAAGGTGGACTTTCTCCATAATGGCCTCATAAGATTCCACAGGACTCCAGCTGGGTCTGGAGATAAACCTAAGTGCAGGAGAGAGAAAAATCTGACATGCATCTCTTCCATATTAAGGAAGCACACAGCTCACATAAATCTTTCATAGCTCAGCCAGTCACATGGCAATGATGGATTCAGAATTGGAATGCTCTAGCATATTTGAATTTCTATAATCTACTTAATGCCCCATGGAACACATTTGCAAAGAGAAATATTGTTATCTCTGTCACGTATTCTCACATATAAGAAGATTCTTGCTGTGTTTCCCCCATCAATTCTTTCAGGTTTGAAACTTAAAATCACTGGTCAAGATTTTGTTTAATGCTGGAGGTTACACAGGAGGTCCAGCAGGGTGAACAACAGAGTGAATTATCGAGGACATGAGCAATGAGGCTAAGGAGTGATGAAGCACTTGGGCACACTGGAGGGAGCATAAGGGAATTAAGTGGGAGAGCTAGAGGGAGGGATGCAGGAGGTCTAAGGGAGGAGGGCAATAGGCACAACAGGCACAGCATAGGTCTCTAGGTGCATTCCTGGTAAATCGGTGGCCACTGAGTTGGAAGCGGGTTCAGCCACTGATGAGGCCATCCAAATACCATTGCACAGCCTGGGGGGGAACCATTGTACATGAAGATACTGAATCTCCACAATTTTTGCAAACGTATTTCCAGTTGTATTACTGGGAGTTAGGCCTGCATAAGCCATGAAGATGACTTTGGCCTGTTCCATCCCAAAAAATAAAGTTGAGGAAAAGGCAAATCACTAGTGGAGTAATGGGGTAGTGGAGCAGGGCTCCCAGGGCCGAAGAGCCAGAACTTTTTTTTTTAATTAACAGGGCAATTACATCATCTGCCACTGCCTTCAGGCTCTGAGCTGTGCTCTGATCTTCCTAGTAGCTGTGAGAAAATGGATTTTCTCAGTAACAATATACCATTGCAAGCCAATTGTTTTGGTATGGTTTGGTCTTGAATGAACAATCAAGACCCATTAGCTTTACAAAATATCTGTTCCTGGTGGAGATGAAAACTCATATAACTGGTTCCTTGGTATGGATCAAATATATGCCTGCATTTTTAATACTCTTTGGGACATGGGTATAGAGACAGTCATGTTGAGCACCCACAATTGGGCATGTATGACTACACTAGCTGTGTGTATTTCAACTGGAGGCTGCTTTGAAAGATCTAATATTAGGCAAAGTCTTCCATACTAATTCCTCCCCCCCCCCGCCCTGCAAGTTGGGTTGATAAAATTACTTCCTTAAGATTTCCAAATGCCTTTATTATAGTAACTGTTATTAGCTGTCAAGCTGACTTTGACTTAGTCAACCCTATGAATGAGACACAACACAACACACACACAAAATCGCCAATCATCAGCTACCATGCTCAGATCTTGCAAACTCAAGGTTGTGGCTTTGTCTATTGAATCGATCTATCTGCTATGTGGCCTTCCTCTTAACCTACCACCTTCCACTTTATCAAGCAGTACAGTTGGACCCCCATATCTGAGCAACCAATATCCATGGTTTTAGTTATCTGCAGGACACAAAATATGGACACATGCCATAGTGTAGCACTGGAAAATTCCTAGAGAGGCATCCTCTCTAGGCATCTTCTAGGTTCTCTAATGCAACTCTATGGTATGCTTTTACTGGAAGTCCTTTATTTTAATAGGGTTCACTGTTATCGTAGTTTCCGGTATCCACAGTAAATCCAGGAACTGGACCCATGCAGATACGGGAGTCTGACTGTATTGTCTTTTCCAGTGTGTCACATTGTCTCATGATATGTCTAAAGTATTGGCAGCCTCAGTTTAGTCATCTTTGCTTCTACTTGGAGTCCGTCTATTTAGCAGCCCATGGTATCCATAGAACTCTCCTCCAGCACCACATTTCAAATGAGTTGACCTTTTTCCTATCAGCTTTCTTCACTGTCCAGCTTTCACAACCATACATAGAAATCAGGAGTACTATGGCTTGTATGATTCTGACTTTGATATTTAATGATACGTCAAAAACCTGTAATACAATCCAAAGTGGCTTTGTACAAAATACTACTTCAAAGAAACCAACATCTTAACAAAATACTTGAATGGGTGGAATTTTCATTGAAAAATCACATTCTGTGTTCAGACAAGACTTGACTTTCCAGCAAAGATATGTTTTTTCCCCATGAACTATCTACTGATACCTTTTCTCTTGGATCTGGTTTCCATAGCAACACTCTCTTTTATCACCTAGTGGGATTCACCAGATTAATATGGCAGCCTTGAGCCAATTAAAATATATGAAACTTCAGAGTTATTTACATTTCTGTGAGTGAGGAAATACAGTACTTTAACTGAACCAGGAAACAAGGATCTTTGTAACAGAACAAAGAGGAAATAAAAGCCGTCAGCATTTGGTTTGGACATACTGGATAACTGTTTGTCAGAGCTATGAACACATTGCAGATAAAAGATGGTTCAGTTCAGAATCAGCAATGTGGAAAAAGAACCAGCTGGAAAAAATGGAGTTGGCATATGGAGTTTTAAAAAATAGTGTTCATCACTCTTTTTATAAGTAGCACAAAAAATAAAGAACATGGTGTTGACCATAAGAAAAATCCAGAATCTGTATTTGGGGCAACCCATTTATTACACCAACTAAAGGTCATAAAAACTGTGCACACTTCTGAGTTCTGTAGAACTCTTCAACAGACAAGATGGCAAACAAAGCATATTTATGTTGTTGTGTGCCTTCACATCACTTTTGAATTATGACAACCCTAAGATGAACCTATCATAGGGTTTTCTTGGCAAGATTTGTTCAGAGGGGGTTTGCCTTAGCCTTCCTCTGAGGCTGAGTCCCTCAGTGGGTTTCCATGACCAAGTGGGGATTCAGACCCTGGTCTCCAGAGACGTAGTCCACCGCTCAAATCACTATACCACGCTAGCTCTGAATTTTACGCATTCATTCAATTTATATCCTGCTTTTCTCCTGCCGGGGGACCAAGGGGGTTATAATGTTATAATACAAAAGTTTTTTAAAATTAAATAACAGTACCATTAAATGCAGATAGTTAAAACAGTTTAAGATTCAGCTAAAATATAATTTTATAAATTTTAAATATAACATTATTTTATAAATATAAAATAATTTTATATTTTATATTATAAAATATAATTTTCCTCCTTGCATCATATCCTCTCACCCTAGGAACTAGCCATTCAAATACACAAATTTACACATATCCTCTCCAACAGAGACTCACAGTATATAAACCCCCCACACCCCTACCCCACCATACTCTGAAGATGCCAGCCACAGATGGAGGTGAAACGTCAGGAATAAACTCTTCCAGAACACAACCACACAGCCCGGAACAAAACCATGTAAAACCTATAGTAGTGAGTAGACTCAGGCCAAAGTCTTGCATGGGAGGACAGAGCATAAAGTTCCAACTATCTTTCCTTGCCCATAGTGCAGGACTTACCTATGACCTGTAGGGGGAATTGACATGGCCCATCAATGAAAAGTGATGCCTTACTAATGTCTGTAGCACATGAGCAGAATGCGATGAGGATGACATTGCCTGAAACCAGGTCCTGTTCACAGAACAGTAATGTTGTCCTGGCGTTCTGCTAAGGTACTTTTTGCTGCATCTGATAATCTCCCAGGTCCCATTCGTGGGATAGAAATGTCATCCTGACATTCTGCTCTTGTACATTATTTGGATGCGTCTGATAATCTCCAATGACTGTGCATTCCTTATTGGCCAATGGGATAATAAGAAGGCATTTTGTTCATATCCAATTAGTTGTACAATATTGGTATTAAGCAGAAAGGTGGCATACCACAGCCATCACGTACAGATTTCCAGTATGCAAGCACAATGTAAGATCTCAGCTCCTGTGCATTTACTGTACAATAAAACTGTATTCTACAACAAGAAAAACTAGGTTCTGAAACATGTATGAATTGTAAAAATTAAGCTATCTGTGTGGTGGTGTTAGGAAGGAGCAGAAACTTATGTGAAACACTGAATCATTTTTTCCATTCCCATAACTTTTAGAACTCCTGCGTAGTCTCCTTTATACACTGTTAGCCATTGTCAACAAATTTCAAATTTATCTTCAGACATAAGGGCTAAAAATGTGCTTTTTTTCCAAAAAACAAAACAAAAAAAGAAACACAAAACAGAGGATCTGATATGGATTTCTGCACACAATGCCATTCTTGTATGAAGCTTGAGATGCTGACTGTTTATTACTGTCTACACTATCTCTGTCTTCTTTGTCTTTCTGAGCTTTGCCTTTTGAAGGCTGTTGTGTGGTATCTCTGGCCACATAGTCTTGAGGCTCCATGTGTATGCAGACAGCAATTGCCATTATATCCACACTTCAATAAACAATAATGGTGAGTGTCTACAGGAGGGTAACCAAAATGGTGAAAGGTCTGGAAACCATGCCCTACAAGGAGTGGCTTAGGGAACTGGGTACATTTACCCCGGGGAAGAGAAGGTTAAGAGGTGAAAGGATAGCCATGTTTAAATATTTGACATGGTGTCATATAGAGGGTGGAGCAAGCTTGTTTTCTGCTGCTCCAGAGACTAGGATGTGAAGCAATGGATTCAAACTACAGGAAAAGAGATTCCACCTAAACATTAGGAAGAATTCCCTGACAGTAAGAGTTGTGGAACGTGTTGCCTCAGAGTGTGATGGAGTCTCCTTCTTTGGAGGTTTCTGCCTTACTCTGCTATAGCCTTGTATGGTTCACAAGAATGTAAGTGGTGTATGTTAATTTACTTTCTGTATTATTTCAATAAAACACTTTATTGAACTTTAACTAGAGCCTCCTATGTACTGGTATACATAGGTGAAAAGATCCCCAAAGTTACCCTCATCTTGCAGGCCTTTTATTTGAGCTAATAATTCCCCCAAATATTACAGGAGATTTTCGCATCACGGGTGGGACTCTAATGCACACATCCAACCTCTTAGGGTAACGGCTAGAACAGCTCCCTCCTTGCTGTCCTTCCACTGACAAATGAATTTTTTTCTATTTTGACAGGCTTTTAGGAACCAATTGCAAGGGCTTTTAATAGTGTACTATTCTACTTATTGTTATTTTTAAACTGGGTTTGTTTACAATGATGTCCAGAAACCTGTTGGGGAATGATGAATGCATAAGCAGTGTAGTTATGGTGCTACACAGTGAATCCCATCCTGATCCTCCCAATCCTCACTTACCTGGCAGCAGCCACTGTGACTGAAGGGGGTCCATGACCCTGTTGAATAGGAAGGAGCTAATTGATGTTCCCACCTCATCCTGTGAGCAATCTCCAGTGCAACAAACAGAAGCAGGACCCCTGTTGCAATTCTCCCTTGTGTCACATGCAGTGGGGGGATTCAACCAGCTGCTTCCTAAAGAACAGAGGAACAGACCCCCATTGATTGCAAATGGGGAGATTTATACACAATCCCTATGTATCCCCTAAACTAGGGGCTACATAGAGATCATGAATATGAAACAGTAAGGGGTACATAACTCTAGGTTACACATTCATAACTGCAAACAGGATTCTGGCCAATTATAATTCAATTCTATACTTATATCTTCATATGTGCTTTAATCTGTATTTATTTTAAATCATGTAAGCTGCGTGAAGTCTCAGTTTGGGGGAAAAGGTGGAATACAAGTGAATAAAAGAACAACAATAACAACAAGGGTCTCTGGAAGCGACCTTCTCTTCTCAGTGGAAGAACTCTGCTTGACCAGCAGAGGGTTACCTCTACCCAATCCTGTTGTGTTAGAGATGTTAACATGGGCCATGTCCACATGGGCAAAAAACACTGTACTCACCCCGAATCTGGTGCTGGCACTCCTCACAACATACAGCTACTTCCAGGGAGGTGATGTAGTTTTTAGCACTTAACCCAACTTTGCCCCTCACTAAGCAGTTGAGGGAAAGTCCAACGTTTTCTGGAAACCTCAGTATGGCTTTGGGTTTGTTGGCATCTGGACAGCTGGATTGGGTCTGGTTCAGCTGATCCAGTTGTCTACACAGGTAGAGCAGCACCATTCCTCTTAGCCTGTGCTCAGAAGCACAGGGAAGGAAATGGATCCCCATTGGAGCTGCCACAGCTGCTTCCCTACTGCCTGAGGAGCTCTGTGGAAAACCTGCCTGGCGTGCTAATGCTTCTACTGAGGTCAGAATGGGGCACACAGACATGTGATCAATCAGGAGGGGGTCGCTCTACTCCCTCTCCTCATTGATCACATGGACACTCCATTCTGCCCTTAACAGAAGTGACAGTGCACCAGCAGGATTTTCACAGAGCTTCTCTCACAGAGCTGCTGCGGCTTCAGCAATAGGGGGCAGGCCAGTGGGTACAATGTGGTGTCAGCCTGGCTGGTCCATGTGGACAACAATGCACCACCACACTGGATTAGGCCCAGTGTGGTGGCTGCTGTTGTGGTCAATCCTGGGCCAGTCTGGAGCATAATGCATAATGCTCTGGTGTGGCCCCAGATTAAGGACTTTATCAGACGTCCCCTTTTAAATGTTCTTTTGCTGACGTAAAAAAAAATCATTTTTTATGCTGGCAAAAGAACATTCCTGCCCTCCCCCTGCACTTACCTCCTTTCCCAGCAATTGCTCCTCCAGTAATAAAGAGAAAGTGAATGGAGTCCTGTTCGCTTCCTCTTTTGAAATCCCGTGTAATTTCCTCGTGTGGGAAATTCAAAAATAAAAAAGAAAGGAATGTCAAAAAGTGAAACTAAACACACACACACACACACACACACTTGAAGTAATCCAAGGAGGGTCAAAAAAAGGTTGTCACTTACCTGGATGTCTCAATCTGTCCCAGAAGTGTTTGTGCCGGTCCAGCCATTATCAGGGTAAGTACGAGATTTAAAGGGACAGAGGTGTAAGCATAAGCTTGCACCCCACTTCCAAGACACCCCACTCCTGGAATGTTAGCATTGGCTGTAGGCCTCAGAGACTGGCCAAGTTTGGTTCATTAATGTGGCATTTTACAAGGGTAAAAGACAGGATGGTCTCAGAAAAGGTCATTTTTGTTTTTCCCTGGAAAGGAAGGCCTGGGGCTGAAGGGCCAAAAGAAGACACATTCCACATATATGGGAAGGTAATGGATGGAGAAACCCTTTTGTATTTGCTGATTGAGAAATTTCCTCTGCTCAACTCCCAACCTTAAAGAAGTTGCTAAAAGCTGTTAAAATCCAATCACTGGACACTAAGAAACACATTTAGCATCTTCCTCACCTTTTGTCAAGACCAGGAAACTCATTGTGCAAGCCATGAAGGCTCATGGAATTCATTGTTTCCACCCGAACAAGTCTTGAAGAGAAACGGCAATGCAGAAAGAATCACAACCCGGTAACATCACCCGAGGAAACCTTCTGCTGTGCTTTCTGCAACCGGACTTGTCTATCTCGGATTGGCCTTTTTAGTCATCAGCGCGCTTGCAGAAAACGCGGGATGAGTCCTTCCTGAATCTTCGTTTGCGAAGAAAAGCCAGAGAGAGAGTACTGGTATAATAGGTTTGCAGATTCCGTTGTTACCCCCTCTTGCATAGCTAAAGTCAAGTTGCTGCTAATTTCCCCAACATATTAGAAAATCGATATTTTCGTGGAATTTTCCAAGGAGCATTTTGGGTAACAGAGGCTTTGCATACCAGCAATGCCGGCAGAAAAGCAGCAGGGAAAAGGTACGGGTTGGGGGCTGATTTTAACCGCGAAAGGGCGACGTTGTCTGATGCATGCACCCTTTCGTGGTTATGTGGCATCTTTATGACATCATATTTTCTGTGTCTGGTAAAGTCCCAAGTGGGCAGTGTGAACAAGCCCATGGACCTATGTATCCAGTGAAACAGGCAGTGTGCTAAAGTCTGCCTCAATTAACTTTAAAAAAAAGAGTCTAAATGAAATATGACGATGAAGGATACCTTATTCAGCACAGCACTCCTTGCATTATCTGTCCTCATATTAAATACAATTAAAATTCTGCTTGGAGACCCTGGCTGATTAATCTTAGCTCTTTATCTGTTCACTGTGGCAGAACTAAAGATTGAGAACAGGAAATTATATTTCAGGAGGTCTTATTTAAAAAAAAACACCTAGAAGCCTGTAGCCAAAGCATTTGGCTTATTTGTTGAAATCAACACGTGAAATCAAGACCCTACCACTGCATCTTGGCCTTTCATGTCCCAAGTTTCTTTTTTTTTTAAAGGAGAGACTTCAGTGGAGCAAATTAATGTTTGAGATAGGCTGAGTGGACAATGTCCAGTCCCTTCCCAATGTCCAGTCCCTTCCCAAAGAATAAATAAGAGCAGTCCCAGCTAGAACTTCCAAGAGCTCTTAGCACTCAGCTTTTGATATGCCTGCAGCTCTTGGAAGCAGTGGTTGAGAGAGCTTGATTCCTCCTCTCCTTTCTCCATGGGGTTTTTAAGCACCAGCTGAACAAGTTCTACAGATAGTAAATGAAGTAGTTCACGAAGCAGATGTGCTCCTAGGCATTACAGGGGGCCCTTGGTATCCACTGGGGTTTGGTTCCAGGACACTCCATGGATACCAAAATCCGTGGATGCACAAGTCCCATTATATACAATGGCATAATAAAAATGGTGTCCTGTATATAGAATGGCAAAATCAAGGTTTGCTTCTTGGAATTTTTTTTCAATATTTTCAAGCCAGGGATGGTGCAATCCATGGATGCCAAATCTGTGGATACAGAGGGCCCACTCTACTTCTTTAACAGAAAATTTAGTGTCAGAGGCAGACACTAACAGGGAAAGATAGGGATAGATTCAATGAAAAAAGAACAGTTCAACATGTTTCAGCAAACTTTTTATTCAAAAATAACAACATGCATACATAAAATGAAACAACTAGGTCAGGCAAGCCATGCACAAGTAAATGAAAACATTTTTAACCTTCTAGAGACCACCTGAAGTCTTCTTCCAAAGCACATCCTGGGATGACTTTTTCTTTCACTAGCATCCATTTTTCTTATGATTTCCTTTTTGGTGGCCAATCTTTTAGATATATGCTTTTTAGCATGCTGTGGGGGAGCTGGTGAGGCAAATGTCTCTGCTGTCTACTTTTATTTCTGTTTCTTTTTGTTCACATATGTTTAGTAAGGGATTCTGCGGGAAGCTGCTGTTTAACTTGCCTGTAAGCAGCTGCCCATGCATACAAGAAGATCAGCTAGAGTAGAAACCTACTGTTGCTCAGCTCAATCTTTGTTTATTGCATTTTTTAAAATTTGCTGCAACCTGCAAGCAAAAGCCTGTGTTTCTCCAGCCCTCTTTCACCATCTTCCTAATGCTACTGCTGCTTAAAAAAAATGCCCTTCCACCTAGACAGAGAATGAGGAGGGAAGTGGGGAATAGTGGCTGTAAAAAGTGATACAGCATACATCTTGGGAAAGTCACACTCTCTCAGCCTCAGAGGACGGCAATGGCAAACCCACTCTGAACAAATCTTGCCAAGAAAACCCTGTGGGTCACTAAAAGAAAGCCTTAGGGTTGGCATAAATTGGAAATGACTTCAAGGCACACAACAACAGCAGCAATATATCAAAACCTCCAAGCACATATTTTTCTTTGACTGAATCGAATACTTACTCATACTATGAACTATGGCCAAAATCCTGCTCTGTCATTGTAGCTACTTCTGCTGATGCCACCCCACCCCCAGTCCTTCCTCTTAAGCTAGGCAGTGCCCCAACCAAAAGATGCTGCTCAGGGCACTAGGAAATTGTAACTGCAGAACCCTCTTATTCATGGGCTGCATTGAGATGGGCAGCTGGAGAGAGCCCTTGGGGGGTCCTGCCACAGATGCTTGTCTCAATGCACCCTGTGACCAGGGGCTTGCCACCTTATGGCCAGTATATTCTGGCTCTATAACTGGCCTCTCCCCCCTCCCCATTACCAAGATGAAACGAACAGAAGTCTGCATACACACGCCAGCCAGTATTGGCAGGTGCTTCCCCTGCTGTCATGCAGCGCACTCTCTGAAGCCAGGAAGGAGACCCTCAGCATTGATCAAGGCTGGTCACATGCAGGGGGCCTTGATCACATGCTAGGGGCCTCCTTTCCAGCTGCAGAGCAACGCCAGTGGTGATGGTGGCTGGCTATACAGGCTGGCATGCAGGTATGGACCCTTCATTTCCATGCCAGACCCATCCGGGTTTTCCCACATAACACAGTTTTTTCCGGGTGTTTTATCAAAACGTTTTAAATGGCTTTACCCCAGCTTCCCTCAGCTTTGCCTCAGGCATAATCAGGACTGTCTGGAGGCGAAACAGGGCAAGAACCTTGCGTCATTTGGACTGCAGGGCTCCAAGCAGTGGCTGGGGGTGGGGAGCTGGGGAGAGTGCTGCAACCATCATTTCCTGGTACTCTGATCTACGGTACTTTGGAAACCCTTTGGTTGGGACCCTGCCTGGCTTAAAAGGGGTCATGTTTGGTCATTAACTAATGTAAAAGTGAATCCCAAAAACTATGAGATCCTAAATTCAGCTTATGAGCTTGTAAATATCGAACAGGATGCCTACCTCCTTGCCTTCCTAGTTTCTATCCAGCCTTCCACCCAATGTGAGACCTAAAGTGGCCTACAGCATAGGTTACAACAATGTATAGTACAAAAGTTATAAAGAGCAATCGGATTAAACACAATAATTTAAAACAGATTTTAGAAGCATTCAAAACAAAATTGTGAAGACAAAAGTACAGTGCATTTCATTAAAAGAGGGGGGTTGTTTACACGGGCAAATATTCCTCTAAATATACCGCTAAGATAGCTCATAGTTCACACGGATCGCTGCACAGCATCACCTCATTCAGAAGGGGGGAAGGTAAAACCCCCAAATATAGCATGCCAAGGGATGTCGCTACTTTTGCAGGTATATTTGCAATGTAGCGCTTATTGGCAGTGTAAACTATCATTCTGTTAAGGGTTGCAGCAGATCTGCATTGTGATTGGTTGCTCTGATACAAGGGGCGGGCTTAAAAGAGGGGGACTGAGTTCAGTAGCGTTCAGGAAACTTTGAAAAATTCTCTCTGCTATTTTGCAAGTCTGCCAAGAAAAAGGATGCCCAAGACCTTTCAGTCATAAAGTTCCCATCTGTCAGCTCTGCTTGGGGGGAGAGAGAGAGAGAGAGAGAGAGAGAGCAAGCGAGGGAGAGAGAGAGGGGGGGGAGGGAGGGGGACCAGGGAGGGAGAGTAAAAAATCCTCTGCTATTTTGCAAGTCTGTGAACCCTGACTAAACAAATCGTGCTGAAAAAAACTTGTGATAGGTTCACCTTAGGATCCTCGGCATGGCAGCAAAGTCTTTCAGCAGAGAGATTGCTGTCCCTCTGCTTCGGGCAGTGACTGAGTTCATTTACAGGCAGATTTAGGACTTTTTCGGACATTAAAAATACAACGCAAGCAGCCTCGCCACGTTGCGAGGCTGCAGCGCTGCAGGGCGTCCCTTTCGCATGACGCCCGTCCCTGCCGGTACTGTTGCACTACCGCAGGGACATTTGAGCATTATATTTAGGCGATTTTTACCCACGATCAACATGGCGCATCTGCTTGCGTTGTATTTTTAATGTCCGAAAGAGTCCTTAGAGAGAGACAGAGACAGAACCACTTCTTTGATCTTCCCCCCTGCTATTTTGGCAGTCTGTGAGTCTTTCTTTAGCTTGAAAATGCAGGGCTTCAAAGGAAGGTCTATGCCCTTCCCCATAAAGCCTGCCTCTGTTTGCGAGGCTATGCCCCCCACACTTTTTCAAGTCTGATCGAAAAAGCGGCATAATTAGAAAAAAAAACCTGACTGGCACAGCTGCAGAAAAGAATTAAAGCGCAAGTTACCTCAATAAATCTTCCGTGTAAACCAGCCCACAGCTACAGCCAGTTAAGAGCTGAAGGGCTGCCAGCAAAAAGAGAGCAGAGAGGGACCAGCCTAGCCTCCCATGGGTGGGAAATTCCATAGCTTGGGAATGACTTGAAAGGGCCCTCTTCTATGTTCTCAACAGACAAGCCAAACTAAAGGGGCATCTGGATATATATTAAAGAAGTTGTAAGTAGTAGGTAAGGGGGGCAGAGTAGTTTGACTGCTGGACTTAGACTCTGAGAAACCAGGGTTCAAATTTCCACCCGGCCATAGAAACCCACTAAGTGACCTTGGGCAAGTTATACTCTCTCAGCTTCAGAGGAAGACAATGGCAAGCATCCTCTGAACAAATCTTGCCAAGAAAACCCTGTGATGGGTTTGCCTTAGGGTCACCTTAAGTTGGAATAAGTTAACGGCACATAACAACAACAAAGTAGTAGGTAAAAAATTATACTGAAGAAAAAACTTACTATGATGAGCAAAATAAAAAGTTATATAAAGCCTAGAATCCTGTTCTAGCATGTAGCATCTATCATCTGATGAACTGGACTGGACTGGACAATGCATATGCTTGTTGCTAGAAATTTCTTTTTCTCAGTCTCAAAGGTGCTACAGGATTACTTAGAATCCTGTCGGTTAGTCCCAGCAAATGTAGACCTAAAGTACCCTCCAACTGTCCTCATTTGACAGGGACAATCCCTCCCTCTGTCATCCCATGTTTTCAACTGTTTTTAACAATGCCCCTTTCTTTCTCTTCCACTTTCCTCCTTTGTCCTCAGCTTACTTTGGTTGCTGCAAATGGAGTCCAAAGTGAAAAAGTAGTTTGCACTTAATTAACTCAGAGGGAGAGCAGAGGTAAGGGTGGAGTTTTGCCCTTCCCTGTAGCTTCAGGCAAAAGGAAACTGCTGCAGCCTCTTCTAGCTTGTGTGTTCTTCCTCATTAATAATTTTTGCCACCTTGACTACATTGTCATGTTGTTTGGCCACATGTCCCAGTTTTCACCTGTGAAATGTTGGTGGGTATATAGATCCATTGAACCAATTCTTAAGTGATAACTCAGCACATCAGTAAATCCAAATGATGCAGTCATTCTACTCTAGTGAGGACTAACAATAGGATTTAGGCCCAATATAACAAGGCTTACAAATGTGAGAGTCTTACAGGGTTGAACTTATGCAGTTGTTCTACTCTAGTGAGGACTAACAATAGGATTTAGGCCCAATATAACAAGGTTTACAAATGTGAGAGTCTTACAGGGTTGATCCACTGATATAACCCTATTCCTCATGCAACTCCACCCCACTCCCCTGCATCCTTAGAGGGGAAAGACTTTAAGGCAATATGTAGAGCTGCAAGGGGAAGAAAGTCCTATCACACTAGCAGTTGGGCACTAGTATGCCATTAGATTTAAGCCCATTATTATTAAATATCCATAACAGATGCATCATGCACTAAAGAGAGCTGAAGCAAATTTGCATTTTATACACATACAACTTAAATATAATTTACATGAAATGTACATGAGTACAGAGGTCACTAGACAGATGTATAGCCGCATCTGGTAGATACACAGAATATGTATGATTCTGTTATTTGTTAGGCCACTGAAGCAGAATTAGAAGTGGCAGTTCCTGCAGTCTTTTGCTAAAGGTCATTGGTTAAATTGACTTCTCAATCATATTTACCAATTAAAAGTATTTACTCACAAAACACACACAATTTGGGGGAGATGTTTCAGTGAGTCATAAATTCTGTACCATCTAGTTTTAAACAAGAAACAGCAGATTTCTGACAACTACATTGCTTGTCTTTTTTTTTTCTTCAGGAAAAGAACTGAGCAAACTGTTTCCAAGGAGCCAGTTCAGTGGGGAATCAAAAAATCATTAGCTTACATAATCGAGTCTTTCCTTCAGGTTTCTTTCAAAATAAAATAAAAACAATGCAAGAATCGTACTAATATGTCGGTTGCAACGAATTGAGGATCACAGGCAATGAAGTTTTAAAACATTAGGCTAGAGTGGACAACGTGCAGCATGAGATCCACATGCACCCTCCTAGGCCCCCTGTGTGACCTTCTGCAATCTCCCCAGTAGCCCTCATGTCTACTTTAAAAAGCTCTCTGCACCATAGTTGCCAGGTCAGGACTGTTCCAGGCCCAGAGATTTCAGGGCCGAAACCCGAGTCTTAGGGATGACCTCTTGTGATGTCACAGGAGTTAGGGCCTGGTTATGTCATTAAGCATGATACATTAAGCATCAACCACAGAAGGACAGAGTGTGCTATTCAAATAAAAAAGACCAAAGACTTTATCAGACCAGGCAAATATGGTGTCGTAATGATGCTAAATTAACACGAAAGGATGCACATATCAAATAGTGTCATCCTTTTGCGCTGATTGTCCTGTCCAAAAGCCATTCCTTTTATTGATGGACCAATCTGTCAATAGATCAGCCATGGTGTTTTTTCCCCGGCATTGCCAGCGTTTGAAACCTTGCACCATTGTGCTCAGCGTCAATTGTCAGAACGCTTCCGGGTGAGATTGGGACAGCCAAGTAGGGGACACTCTTTTTTACCTCCTCAGTATACTTGGGACTTTGTGAGTGTGTTTCTGTCCTGGTGTGTACTTTTTGTGGGTTTTTTAAAAATGTATTTTTGAATTTATCATGCTAGCATCTTTTTGCAAGAATTGGCGAGATTTGGAACCCAGAAGTAAACGGAGCTCCATTTGTGCTCCGTTACTGCTGGGGCTGCCTTTCTGACGTGACTCAAGGTTAAGTCTGGTAGGGGAGTTTTTTTGCTGGTATAAAAACATTTCAAAATACACTGGCAAAAGAACGCTTATGGGAGGTGGTATGATAAAGTCCCAAGTCTAACAAATGAAGAAAACATCCACACACACACACACACACTTTCAAGGCAGCACACTCATCCTGAGATTCCTCGCTCTCCCCCTAAGGATTGAAGAAGAGAGTCCAAGCCCTGAGATTCAGGCCCTTGCCCAAAGATCCACAACCCCTGCCACGCACCTTCTCGCTTGAGTATCAGTTTTCCTTTCCAACTCTTTTGGGTTCTATTGTTCTGCATCCATGTTTCCTCACCTTTCTGCCATCTTGTTTATTTGCTTTCCTCTCAGCTATTTCTTTCTTGTCTCTCTCAGTTTTCTTTTCAGAAGCAACAGCTGCTGTTACTGTTGCTGCTCACCTTTCTCCTTCTCCCTTAATCTAGTTGTCACCAACTGACTTTTTCTCCCAATATTCTAGACCACTTGGCCCTATATGTAGGAGATCGTTACACTGCACTGTTATAGCACTATTATTCCACTTTAACTGCTATGGCTGCCTCCTGTGGAATCCTGGGATTTGCAGCTTAGGGGGTGGCATTTAGCCTTCTCAGCCAGAGAGCTCTTAGACCTCACTAAACAACAAATTCCAGAATTCCACAGGAGGCAGCCATAGCAGTTAAAGTGGAATAATAGCACTATAACAATGTAGTTGTCTTGGTTATTTATTGATCTTTTTAAATTTACTAGTTACATTTTTACTCCACCTTTTCTCCAATGAGCTCAAGACAGCCTATCGTGCTCTCCCCCTCCTCACTTTACTCTCCCAACAGTCTTGTGAGGTAGGTCAAGCTGAGTAAAAACAACTGGCCTAAGGTCACCCATTGAGTTTCATGGCTTAGTTTGGATCACTCAAGTCCTAGACCAACACACAAGCCATGCTAACACATGGTTTCTGTAAGCATGCAGACCCCACTGCGTGTCTGTCAGCTTGTCCATTTAATTAGAGAACTAGGGTCCTTTTCACATTGCACAGTTAAAGCACTTTGATACCACTTTAACTTCCAAGAGGCTTATCGCACACCAAATTAAAGCATCAGGGCAGCCAGAAGGTTTCGCTTTCTGTGCTGCCCTACTGCATTATGTTGTTCTGGTGTTCTGCCATTTGGATCCTGTGGGAGACTGAGGTAAAACCGTGTCTTTTTGCTAACAGATTTTTCCAGTTAGCAAAAAGACAGTTTTACCCCGGTCTCCCATAGGACAGGAATGGAAGAATGGTCATGTCATGCAGTAAGGCAGCATGAAAGACAGAACCTTACAGCAGCCCTGCTGCTTTAATTCAGTGTGCAATAAGTCTCTAAGACTATGTCCTAGGAATCCTAGGTTTGTAGTTTGGTGAGACCCTAGAGCTCTCTGGCAGAGAATTCTAAATACCACATGAAACCAGAAACCCCAGGATTCTGTACAATGAAGCCACGACAGTTAATGTGGTAATGAACTGCTATAACTGTGTATTATGAAAGGAGCCTTCAGGGTGCTTCATTGAGAGCACAAAGTCTGTGTGACCACCTACATGTGAACAGGTTGCATAACTTGGAAACGTTACTTTTTGGATTATAGCTCTCAAAAACCATAGCCTTGCCATATTAGCTAGGGGATTCTGGGACCTGTAATCTAAAAGTAGCTTTTCTAAGCTCCGTACATGTTTATCAAATAAATCCCCATAGCCCAAAGTTACAATCTTGCTATTACAATCCTGCCCCCCTCCCATTCACATTATCTCCATATTGATTAGGTCAATAAAACTAATTTCTCATTACCAACCCTACAGGGCTGTGTGGAAGATTACTAGAATATATGTGAAGTTTTGAAAACCTTGAAAATAGACTGAAAAATGCAAAGTACAAAGCATTATCCACAGCATCAAATAAAAACTGCTGTTGACAATCCAGATCCAAGTGTCTCTAATGCTAGCAAGACTTGAAAGCCATTCCTTTAACGTCAAAGCTGAAATATAAATTTCCACTGCAGAGTCCAGAAGCAGCAAAGAAGTATTAAGGGAAATTGAATGCAAGGATTAGTCATCTTTTACATAACAGCCACGACCATACAACAAAGCAGACAGCTGCTTCAAGAACTTGAGTGCATCTTATACTTGGACCACAATAAGAATGCCTTGGCATCTTCCTTTGCTAGAGGAGAGTCAGACCTCATGGTACCAGTGCTACTTGTTTTGGGTGGGAAGGATCCAAACTACTTGACATTCTGTGCACATCAGCAAAAGACTGCAAGAAAAATGCATTTGCTTCTTGCATCTCAAAGCAGGCTTGATTTGGGCCACAATTGCTAATGGCATTTTGCCATTACATATTGCACTGTAGCCACATGTAATATTGTTGGAAAAGACAGAAGCATTCTCTTTTCCCCACACCCTCTTGTTTTTAGAGTAACCCCTGTTGGTATTGTTTGTCCCTTCTCAGCCTCTGTAGTTAACATGCTTCTGTCTTTTTCTTGGGCAGTCAGCTTCTTCTTTTTCCTAAGCTGGTGAGTCAGGATGACACTCTCTCCTCCACCACATTCAGTTAAGTAAAGTTTCTTGAGTTATTTGAACCTAAAGCTGCATGCCTGTTTTATTATATATATAGTTCAAGGGCAAATCAATATATTTGAGTCACACTTCTAAACTGCTACTCTGCTGGAGGGAAGTAAGAAAGGAATTTAACTTGCAGAGTTTCCAACACAGGGCAACTCTAATTCCCCCACAAATATCTGTAGGTGCAAAATGTATACTTTCAGAGAGGTCGCAAAACCATCAAAATTCATTTCTATTCCATGGAAAGTCTTGGATTATCGAAAGTACTTTTCAAGACAAGAGCTTTACAATTCTCCAACCTACCCATTGCTGTGTTAAACAGACATATAGTACACATTCACCTCTGCAATATGTCTAAGAAGGTTTTTACAGGATTAATTTCAAAACTGCACAATGACAAAACATTTGCCTTGCTTGATGTGAAGCCAGAGATCAAATCTAACTCAGTTCCAATTATGGTGACTCTCTAAATGAGAGATGTAGTTATCAGCAGCCCTACTCGGGTCTTGCAAACACAAGGCCATGGCTTCCTTCATTCAAGCTGTCCATCTGTAATTGGTCTTCCTCTTTTCCTACTTCCTCAGTAAAATTTACTGAGCATTATCGTCTTTTCCAACAACTCATGTCATCTTATGATGTGTCCAAAGTATGGTAGCCTCAGTTAAAGTAAATGGAATATTGCTTTGCGGAAGAAATCTCTCTTGATATAAGTAGCCAGAAAATATCCCCCGCTGCTGGAGCTGTGCACTTCGTAGTTTCTCTCATATGACACCGTGCAGTGTGGCATTTGCATGCACATACACGCACGCATGCGTGTGCACACACAGAGGATTAGTAAATCAAAAGTGAAGAGAAAATTTTTTCCTTCCCTTCATTGTCCAGTAAAACTAAGCCTTAAAATATAAGGTTTATTCAAATCTCAAAATTAAACAGGTCTACAGACAGAACTGAGGAGCAGGAGAAAAAAAATAACAATTAGGATATTACTTCTTTGCAATATTGGTCCTTGTCAGGCTAGTCTGGAGGCTCTTGGCTTAGAACTCCCGGAGTTAGCATCCCTCTAAAGGCAACCCTGAGGGGCCTCACTCAAGGGCTCCACTTAAAGGCCATAATGCTGCCACCACCCACTGAGATATTTATGACCAGCCCAGTGGGAAACTGGATAACCAGTGGGACTAGTTGCCACTGTAGCACTAACCAATTCCTCCCTCCTACGCCAGAGAGAGAAAGAACTGTAGCAATGACCAAGAAATAAAGGCGTGTGCAGCATCAGCGTATAGGAAAATTAGAAAAAGCTTATTTTATTCAAGCAAGTTCAGTCATGCAGATCTCTCATGAGGGCAGGCACCTTCCATGCCCACAGAGTTACAGAAACAGCAAAAGTATGGAATTACATTAAGCTATGGAATTACATTAAGGTTCAGCTATGTTCAGTTACATTCAGCCAAAGTTTAAGAAATTGAATAGAAATGCCCTGACGCAACATCTAAACAGTCCCTAAAGATGCTACTCACAATCTCAAGCAATCATACATAGGATGCAGTTCATATCCATCTGGAATCAGGGGAGCTGTGAGCTAGGCCAGCCTGCCATGCTCTAACAGCTATCCCGGTCTCTCTTTGCTCTAAAACATGGTGTTCGTTTCAGAGCCTCCCTTGTCTGTCTCAGACCTCATGGTCTGACCCCAACCCATGTGCTCACACAAAGCAGTTATACCTTATTTGGCATTCCCACTCTGGCATTCTTGGTTGGCCAAACCTGCCTCAGGTGATCTGATGTCATTGATGATGCTATCTCAGAAGATTCTGTGGAGGTGGTGTTTTAGACCCTCACCTCCAGTTAACCTTTTCCTTACCTGATGCCATGCTGACAAGATAATCACTGTTTGCAGATAATGGGAAATGTAGTCTTTGCAGAATGATGGGAATGGCATGTTCCTGCAGGCAGGATAATGGGAACCCCATCATGACAGTCCTATTTTAGGGAAATGGAGGGGGCATCTGAAATCCATTAAAGGGGGGAAATATGTGTGTCACATGCTTTCCAATGGCTTCCATTGAGGCTATTTGAAAGGCTGTATCTCTCTTTATGAACCCACTAGGGCTCTAAGATCTTAAAGAGGTCCTTCCCTGTCCTACCACCTTCTCAGGTTCCTTTGGTGGGAACAAGGGAGAAAGTTTTCTCAGTGGTTGTTCCTAGACTTTGGAACTCCCTCCCTAAAGAGGCTAAGATGGCCCCCTCTTGGCTTTCCTTCCACCATCAAGTGAAAACATTCTTATGCCATCAGGCTTTTCAAAACCAGCAGGGATGGGCTTTTAATGGTGTGCTGTGCTGTTTTATGGTTTGTACATAGTCTTCAATGAATGTTAATGGTTTTAACCCTATACATTGTTTAATTGTCTTTTAAATAACTTTTAAATATATAGTTTTGTTGAAGTTTCTGTTCGGTTTTTAATCTGTGTTGTTTTTAATATGTTGTAATCCACCTTTAATATGTTATAATCCCATTATTGGGGAAAAGCAGGGTATAAATTAATAAAACAGCTGTGGGCGAGTTTACATAGGGACCACTAAACACAATGGGCAAACACGAATCAAGGAACATAAGAGACACTGCAGAGTGGGCCAGCCAGAAAAATCAGCAGTAGCAGAACATGTTATAAACTAACCTGGACAAAAAATGCTATTTGAAAACACAGAAATTCTAGACCAGGCCAACAACTATCATGTCAGAATGCACAGAGAAGCTATTGAAATCCACAAACACCTGGACAACTTCAACAGGAAAGAAGAAACCTTAAAAGTAAACAAAATCTGGCTCCCAGTTTTGAAATAAAACTCAACAATTACAAAGGAATTCCACCGAGGAACATGGGGTTTCCCAGCAGATAATGGCCCATCAACCAACCATCAGCCAAACAGACACTAACGAGCCTTGCATTTCTATACCCAGAAACTAACCATTCAATTACACAAATTTACATATACTCCCCTACAGGGGTTGACAGCATATAAACCCCAGGCACACTTCTACCCAACCATTCTCTGAGGATGCCAGCCACAGATGCAGGCAAAACGTCAGAAAGAAACTATTCCAGAACACAGCCTCACAGCCCGGAAAAAAAACCCCAAGGAAAATCTAACAGTAACAACTGTCCCAATTTGACAGGGATAGTTCCAGTTAATCCTCTGTTATACTACTTTTTTCAATTGCCTTTGTCCAGTTTCTCTCTCCTCTTCCCAATTTCCCCCTTTCTCCTCAATTTACACCAATCGCTGCAAACTGAATTCAAAGTGCAAAAGTAGTTTGCAGTCAACTCAGGGAGAGGAGAGGAGAGAACTGAATCTTGAACTTCCCAGTAGGCTCAGGCAAAAGCAAACTGCTGGAGCCTCTTCTAGCCTATGTGTTTTTCCTCATTTATATTTTCTGACATTTCAACCACATTCTCATGTTGCTTGGCCACATATGTCCCAGTTTTTGTCTGCAAAATGTTGAAGGGTATATGTTTGTTAGGTGGAGAGGCTGAGAGTTCTGAGGGCACTGCTATTCAAAGGGGATCCCATCAAGGAAAGTCTCTTTGCTTACTGAAAGAAGCAATTGGGGTCACAGGCTGTTGAAGCAGGGCATGTCAAGCACCATTCCAAAATTCCAAGTGCCTGGACTACCTCTTCCTTTAGCAAAAGGGCAAGACTCCACCCCTCTTCCCTCTGCTCCAGCAAGAAAGCAGGACCTCCTGGCTGCTGAGCTGGAAGGAGGAGGGAGGCTTTGCTGACTCTTTAGCTGTAGCAGCTTTGAAGTCCCTCTGTCTGCAGCAGCTGTGGCTGGTTCTTTACAGGGGTCTGTAAGACTAGCTGAGGACATTATCATACCCCCCTCCTTTCTTGCAGCAATCACATTAGTGAAGCAAATGGGAACATACTGATATTAAAGCCAAAACTATTGTACCTCCCCTTCATTCACACAAGTATGCTGTGATTGTTCTCCTTTGGTCATTTCCATCCCATTGCACCAGCTTCAGAACTCTGCCACTCCATGCATGCGTGCCTTTTTTAATCCCCCTTTTTTCTGTGATTGCATCATTATGGGGAAGTGGTTAAAAAAATTATCATTTCTCCATAAGTATGCAAGCATGGGGGGTGGAGAAAAAAAGGCATGGAGAAAAAGCAATTTTTACCAGCTTAGCATAGCAAGGGGGAGGGGAAGGAGCAGAAATCAAGTGGCCCCTTCATGCCATGTGATTTCTTTCAGGTCACTACTGCCATGGAAGCATCTTATCACACAGAGGCGAATACTGCCTTAGCAGCAATATTGGGAGCTACTGGCGGGTTTTGCCTGTCAATGAAAAGGTGCGCAACAGAAGCAGATGAACAGCAGAAAGCAATGGGATAGAGACAATGTCAAGTGACAAGGGCTGCACGTGCTACCATCTTGCTGTAATTATGGAATACAAGCCTTGTGTGATAATGTCCTGAGAAACTGGAAATCTAAAGGGCTAGCCACAGATGTCTCATATATGACTTCAATTAGTCAATTAGTCCTTCAAATTCAGTTTCTCAACTTGTTTTAAAGAGTGCTAGATTCCCCTTTTCTTGTCTATTGGCCCTATCATGATGGATAGTGAAGAAAATTGACAGGAAGTACATCTTGAAATGTGATACTAGAGGGGAGTTCTATAGATACCATGGACGGTCAAAAAGAAAAATAAATGGGTGCTAGGGCAAATCAGGCCTGAGCTCTCACTAGAAGCCAAGATTACTAAAATAAGGTTGACATACTTGGGACATATCACAAGAAGATGTGACTCAATGGAAATGCTCAATAAAGTGGAAGGCAATAAGAAAATAGGAAGACAAAAGCAAAGGTGGATTTATCAAGAAAGCCATTGCCCCAAGTTTGCAAAATCTGAAAAGGGTTGTTAATAACATAGTGTCTTGGAGTTCACTCATTGATAGGGTTATCATTAGTCCATGTTGACTTGATGAAAAATAACAACCACAAGCCAAAGGTATCCTGGTTGATCAGTGGCTGTTGAGGGGTATGCATTATTTTCCCTTCCTGTTCTTCTGTATAATTTAATCTCTTTACTTTTTCTCTCCTCCCCTCTTTTAGGCTGCTGCCACACTGCAGTTTGACACCACTTTTACTATCATGTCTCCATCCTATGGAACCCTGGAGTTTGTAGTTTGTTATGGCACCAGAGTTCTCTGATAGAGAAGATCTCACAAAACTACAAATCCCAAAATTCCATAGCAGTGAGCCATGGCAGTCAAAGCAGTGTCAAACTGCATTATTTCTGCAGTGAGGTAGCAGCCTAAGTCTCTTTTTCTCCCCATTTTTCTCTTTCCCATTTCAATAACACCCAAATTGTAACATTTTTTTTCCCTAAGTGAAAATACATAATAGGAAACTGAACACTGGGGCAGGGTGGGATCAGCTGGCATGTGTGTGGTGGTAGTGGGGAACAACATGGCATGATTGTAACTAAACTAGTGAAAACCAGGGGTAAAAAAGAGAAGTAACAAAGAACAAAAAGTGGTTAATGATGCTATGACTGCCAGAGAATTATTTAGCGCCACAAATGATCGGCTATGGCAGGAGTGGGCAACTACAGAGAGCAACTTGGGACTTTATCAGACCACCCTCTCAAAACATTCTTTTACCGGCATAATTTGTGCCATTTTTATGTTGGCAAAAGAATGCTTCATACCTCACTTACTTTGCATCCTGGCAAAAGGCTTCCCCAGCAATGAATGAGGAGTATATGGACTTGTCTGAAATCCCGCATATTCTTGTCAGAATATCTACAGCAGGAAATGAAAACCAAATAATAATAATAATAATAATAATAATAATAACACTCAAAAAGTTTTTTAAAGCACATAAACACACTTTAAAACTTCCAAGTAAACTGGGGAGGGTCATAAAAAGAACGTCACCTACCTGGATGTCGCAATCTCACCTGGATGTGTTCTGGCCGGACCATCCATTCACACTGCATTCATGTGAGTACAATGGCACGCAGATTCAAATGCCAGCAATGCTGGCACAAAAGCACCACAGGGGATCAGTTGACAGCCTGGGACGTCAATAAAATAGGACTGGTTTTGGACTGGACATGATTGTGAAAGGGCAATGTCATCTGATACGCATGCCCTTTCACGATCATTCTTCTTATGATGCGGTATTTGCATGGTCTGATAAAGTCCATGGTTTCTACTTTCGTTTTTGGCTGATATTTTGCATTTTGGGAAAGAATCATAGAATTATAGAGGTGGAAGAGACCACAAGGGCCATCCAGTCCAACCCCCTGCCATGCAGGAACACACCTGCATTAAAGCACCCCTGACAGATAGCCATCCAGCCTCTGCTTAAAAACCTCTAAAGGAGGAGACTTCACCACACTCTGAGGCAGTGCATTCCACTGCCTTTGGGTTGAAGGTTTGTTTTTTGCTGTTCCAGAAAGCTGAATCCAAACCAATGGATTCAAATGATAACAAAAAAAGATTACGATTAAACAATAGGAAGAACCTCCTGACAATAAAAGATATTTGACAGTGGAATTGACTCCCATGGTAGGTGATGGACTCTTCTTTGTTGCAGGGTTTTAGAAAGAGTTTGGGTGCTTACTTCTCAGGGTAATTTAGCAGTGTGTTCCCACACTATATACCCAAGTATGCATAGCAGATGAAGATGCTTCAAGCGTGGGGATGATTTGAGGGCCTCCATGAATTGAGACCTGAGCTAATGGTGGGTGGGACGCGTAGCACCAGCCCGAGCTCGTGTAGGGGGAAGATAGGGTGACTCTTGATGGCTGGAGTGTACCTGTTGTAGCATAAATAGGAGGTCCAGAATGCCCTGAGCAGATGGTTGGGGCACTTTCTCACTCAACTCTACAGGTCTGATGGTGTTCATTTGTTGGAGGAAGGTAATAATTTGTTCCTAGGGGATTTGTAGGAGGGGGTGAGAGCCACGTTGGCTGCCTTGGTGGGGGGGAAAGGGACTAAGCAGATGCTTGACCCTTGCCAGTGGCAGGTATTGGGGGGGAGGACAGGATATTAGTCAGTGTACACCTTGGCACCTCTTTTGGTGAAGGTTAGAGCACTGGAACTGCCTCTTTAGGTCCTGGGACCTGAGTGGTTGTGAAGGAGCCTGCCCTTGGGACTAACCTGGGGGTTTGCTCTCTCTTATAAGGTCCTGGGACTTGGGAGGGAATGCCTTAGGTTTGCCTTCCAGTTAAGACCAACAGGTGTGAGCAACCCAATAGTGTTGGATTGCTTCAGGGTCAGGTGTGTCGTCCAAGCAAAGGCTGAGGAGGTGGCCATGGGTTGACACCTGGCCTCAGCCAGACCTGCATCAAGTTGCTCCCCCGTTTTTTGCTTAGCCCCAGGTACAATTTATTAAATAGGTTGTAGGTCAAATAAAGTGGTCCTATTAAAACCATTTTATGTGTCTGGTCTCATTATTTCATGGTTGATCATCAATAAGAGGGGATTGGAATAGATGGCCCTTGGAGTTCCTTCTAACTATGATTCTATCTCTCTACCATTCCTGGAAGCCTCCAGGAGTAATGACCTTTTTTTTTTTTTACTGGTTTTGGCACCCTAAGGTTTTCAGATTGAAGATGGGGTTCAAAAAATCCCATAGGGCTGCATGCAGCCATTGGGCCACAGTTTTCGCACCTCTAGGCTAGAGGGAATGGGTTATCTTTGCTAATCTTTCATCTTCTATACACATTTCTCTTGATCCAGGGAGTATTTTTTAAAAACTTTAAAGGAGATTGAATGAGATTCTGCTCTTTCTGATTTGCCATTTTGAAGTCTTAGAGGATCATGACACATTGTTGGGTTTTTTTAGTGAACTACACAACAGCTTTTTTTGCAGTTGTTTTTTATGTGGAAGCTGAAAAAAGGAGAGATCATTCAGGCAAAATAGTACTGATGATGATGATGAAAACCTCATGAAAAACAAGGCAATGAAGACTACCTGTACTAAAAATAAATAAATAACTGAATAAATAAAAATAAATAATCTGAAGTCAGACCAAAACAGCAAAAATACCATCTGTGAAAACAGGCTTCAGTGTCACCAAGTACTATTTTACTGACACAACATGAAGAGAAGAAGGAGGCCAATGTTTTCTCTTCAGTACAGTGATATTTAATTTGGAGCCAAACATGCCAAAGTCAGAAGCTGTTATGGGTTAAATGCTCCTTGGGTCTGTCCCAGTACAGCCAAAAAAGCTCCAGCAGAGAAAATAGCAAGATTCTTCCTGTCAGCATCCCTCGATCTGCTTCCTTTCAAATGTATTGGACAGTAGACAATGTCCAGGAAGGATGGGAGTTGTAGTTCAACAACATCTAGACTGCTGCTTGTTCCACATCCCTGCAGTACAGCAAGCCAGGATGTGGTTGCTTTGAAAGACTTTGTACCACTTCCTGGTTTCATTAAATGGTGCTAAATTAGGGCCAAAAATGCACAGCAATGGATTGTCAATCCCACTGAGATGTCAAGGACTTTTGGTATAAAATGTTTAATTTACTACATATTAAAGTTCACACCTTGTGGAAAAAAACCCACACCCGTGCCAAATTGTTCACACATGTGTGTCTGTGTTCATTGCTTGGAGGGATTCTGTCCCTGCTCCTATGCTTGCTTATTTATTTATTTATTTATTTATTCATTCATTCATTTATTCTCTGGGCATGATCCAAACTCACAAAGGCAGAGTATAATGCTTTGTCCACTCGGTTGCTTGTGGTACCTTCTGCTCCTCCTACACGTCCACCACCACCATCACCATAAGGCAGCTCCAAAGGGCTGGAGCACACATCTCTGGCCATTTTGTGATTGTGGGAGGGTGGGAGATGGCAATATCTGGCTGTATTTCTGCATCTGGAAGAAAAGAGAAATTGAGGAGGGTGACTCAGTCCTCTGACTCCATGCCTTGATTCATGTTGCCTTGATTCATGTTTAGACCTTGGACTGTTCCTGACTACACTGTTGCCTGATCCTGTTGACCCATGGACCTACTTCTTGACTATGCTGCCTTCTGTAAGCCTTGACCTTTGGACTGTATTCTAGACTCTTCTCTGTGTGCCTTCTTGCCTGTATTGCTGCTTCTCCAAAAAACAGAATCTTGCTTGTTCTGAACCTTATCTGCCTCCCCTTAATTGACTTTGCTATCCCTGGGGGTTGGCCGCTTTCTCAGACCTTGTTTATCCTGTTGCTGTACAGTCCATACAGATTTATATTCATCTACATTAAAACAGAATAGTCAGGTTGGCCACTATTGATTTGGCCATTGTGTTACTGCAGGCAGGCAATGAGCGTGGAAACCTTTATTCACCTGGGTACAAAAGAATGGTTCGAATTGAAAGGGTTTACTAATTGCAACTCTAAAAATGCAGTATACATTATTAAGTGTCCCTGCCAAAAATTGTATATCGGACAAAATTCGAGACTGATCAGGGTGAAAATATCTGAACACAAGAGTAAAATAAGACACTACAATTCTGTGTAATTGAACAGATCATACAAACCCCATTTAAAAGATTTGACAGACAAGAAACATTACTTCAGAGAGAAACTTACTGGATATATAGATTGGGGTCTTGTAAACCTCAAGGATTGAATAACCATTTGGATTTTTCAGTTTTTATGTAAATGTATAAGATACTATAGATATTTCAAGTATTATCAGAATAGAACTTATAGCCATCTAAGAGTTTCTTACTTCCAGGGAGATACTGAATATAACAATGTGACACATTTCTGGTTGGAATGGTCTGTTAAAGGAGGATACAGTCGTTCCTTCACATTCTCGGGGGTTCCGTTCTGCGGACCCCCGCGAATGTGAAAAACCCGCGAATAATGACTCCCCTCCCCCCTCCCTCCCCAGAGGGGCCTTGCTAGGCCCCACGGAGGTCTCCCCGGCCCTTCCTCCCTCCCTCCCCAGGCCTTCGCGGGGCCTTGCTAGGCCCCACGGAGGTCTCCCCGGCCCTTCCTCCCTCCCTCCCCAGGCCTTCGCGGGGCCTTGCTAGGCCCCACGGAGGTCTCCCCGGCCCTCCCTCCCTCCCTCCCCAGGCCCTTCCGGGGCCTCCGGGGGTCCCGCGAAGGCCTCGCCACCCCTCCCCAGGCCTTCGCGGCGCCTCCGGAGGGCCTCCGGGGGTCCCGCGAAGGCCTCGCCACCCCTCCCCAGGCCTTCGCGGCGCCTCCGGAGGGCCTCCGGGGGTCCCGCGAAGGCCTCGCCACCCCTCCCCAGGCCTTAGCGGCGCCTCCGGAGGGCCTCCGGGGGTCCCGCGAAGGCCTCCCCACCCCTCCCCAGGCCTTCACGGTGCCTCCGGAGGGCCTCCGGGGGTCCCGCGAAGGCCTCGCCACCCCTCCCCAGGCCTTCGCAGAGCCTCCGGAGGGCCTCCGGGCGTCCCGCGAAGGCCTCCCCACCCTTCCCCAGGCCTTCATGGGGCCTCCGGAGTGCCTCCGGGGGCCCCGTGGAGGCCTCCCCGCTCCCTCCAGGTCTTTCACGGGGCCTCTGGAGGCCCCGTGTCGCGGTTTTGGGGGGGCCCGGGGGGGCCCTCCCAAAACCGCGAATAACCAAAACCACGAATGTCAAGTTCGCGAATGTGGAGGGGCAACTGTATATGTTTCATCTGTAACATTTTAAGACTATGTAACCTTTCACCTACTATTGTAATGTATTGCAATGTAATGTGAAGTCATCCTTATGTATATAAAATAGTTCCATGAAATGTAAAGACACACTGCTTATTCTCTGCACAGAAAGATGTGGTTTATATCTAAAATATGTTTTTCTGCATAAGGTAAGCTTACTATAATATTTTCATTCTTGTAAATGTAAAATGAATTTACATAACTCATTAGCTATTTTTATATTTAGAATTTTCATACACTACCATTGGAAAATGTTTATTGGCTAAAATTACCACCGAGGAAGAGCCGTCAGAATGGCTGCATTATTGGCTCCGGAGGTTGCCACCTGGAAGTGGAATCTCTGTAACGTGATTATAGCCTAACCAGTCAGCGACTATTTATTTACTTGCCAGCTTATCGCAAAAGTGATATTTTTGGAAACATCATTCATTGGGGACTATCCATTTTTGTGACCAGTAATTGAAATTAGTAACACTGACAGCAGTTTATTAGACACATTCCATCAAATATAAGATCTAGACTCCCATCGTATGGGTTTCATACAGACAGCATACAATCCAAAGGTCAAAGTCCAGGCAAGGCAATTTGAGGAATCAGAAGCAGAGGTTTCCTACTGATGCAGTCAGATAAACACCGACAAGTTGGCAGAACAGCTATCCCTGATTTATACTGACTCAGTAATTGCACAGCTGTTCTCTCATAAGACGGTGTCTCTTATAAATACACTGAAACTTCCACTCCTCCTCCCTTTGGTGTCGGTGTTCCTGAAAAGTGGGTACAACTGTGTCTAATGTCTCTCTGTCTGAGGGACCAGGCCTCTCTCCCTGGTCTGGGTTATCTGCTCTTTCCCCTTCTGCTATCTCTGAGGGGTCAGGCAGCTCTGTGGAGTCTGGTGTTGTTGTCTCTACTCCCTGCTACAAATCCTGCTCTGAAGTTCTCTCTTCCTCTAGCTCATCTTCAGAGTCAGAAGAGCAGGGCCTGAAAACGGGGAGAAGGAGGGCCATTCTGCTGATGATCAGAGCATAGCTGAGTGATGTTTCTGTCAGGTTGTGGAGGTCAGGCTAGGACAAGTTACTTAGTTAAGTACTTAGTTAAGCAGAAGCTGATACAGGCATCCCCTGCTTTTCAATAACTCATTTTTCGACATTCCTCTGTTTCCACGGATCTAAATTATAGCCATGCACTACGCTTTCAACCCCCTGGTCCACTCTTTTAACCATATGCTGCCTTTTCCCCCTTCTTGGTCAACTCGACACCATCTAGTGTTCAGTCTTGAATTTGCAAGCTAAAAAACACCTGGTTCCACTTTTCAACCATTTCCACATTTTGACAGTGCCCTGGTCCCTAGCCTGTTGAATAAGTGAGGGATGCCAGTACCAGATTCCAGCGTACAATTGCAACTCCACTAAAATACTTTGGCCTAAATCCAAATGCTAGTGCCAACCAGAAGTATACTGCTCCATGTCTCCAGCTTTGGGGTGGAATCATAGAATCAAAAAGTTGGAAGAGACCATGAGGGCCATCTAGTCCAACCCCCTGCCATGCAGGAATGGACAAAGCATTGTTTCCTTTGATTCATTATCCCTGATTCACTGATCTGTCTATAGCCTTGGACCGGTGTTTTCTTTTCCATGTATTCTGAGTCGCTGTACTGCTTTCTTCCTTACTCTTATATTGCTGCACCTTTGAATGGAAGCTTCAAGAATAGGCTATGACATTCATTATTAAACTGTAGTCAGCAAATAAGGGAATAATGGAAGAAAGATGTGTTGTAGGGATGAGCTGCAGGGCTGAAATCTTCCAGAGCTGGTTAGCTGTCCTGTCTGGACATATAATAGAATTTTAACAGATATCAACAGGGGTGAGTGGAGGGGGAGGAAATTGAGGTGGGCTTACACTGGAATTAGGGGAAGAAGGTAATTGATTACTGTAATTAGAGGGATTAAAATTGCATAACTCCATTTGCATCTGGATAGTAAATTACTATCTCTTTTAGGAAAATGTCAGGCACAATTTGCAAGAGAGAGAGAAAGAGACAGAGACTAAAAGAGAGAAGGTGTGTGTGTGTGTGTAAATAAATGAGGTCTTTTTTAAAAAATGTATAAAGCAGGTTTGAAAGAAAGGGTAAAGATAAAGGAGACACATCCCTGTGCAAGCTTTGAGAAGCCAGCCTAAGCTATTTTTCTGCCTGAGGTAAAGGGAAAGGGCTACCTTCAGTAGTGAGGTAGTGTAAATTTCCACCCTTGGAGTTATGCGGTGCTTCTGCTACAAAGCTCTTATACTGTTGTGCAACTGATCCTGTATCTGAAACTATGCTGAAACATGATCCAGTAGAGATGTACCATAGTATAAATTTCCCATTTACACTGGGGATGCAGTATATTCAATGGCTGGAATCCTGTTGGTGACATCTGTGTGCATAACTTGGGGTTACAGATGTGTATGTCTTTTTTAGGATGATGACAAGGAACCATTCATGAGTCCTTGTACACCATACAAAACCTCCGTCTAATGCAGCTGTCAGGACATAGTATTTCTGATTTCTATGTATGGTTGTGAAAAATGGATAGTGAAGAAATCTGAGAGGAAGAAAATCAATCCATTTGAAATGTGGTGCTAGAGAAGAGTTTTATGGATTTGATGGACAGTAAAAAAAAACAATATTAAATGGGTCTTAGCCTACTTAAGCTTGGTTTTATTGATGAAAACTTTATTAAAATAAAATAATTTAAAAATGAAAAAAAATTGGTCTTAGCCTGAATACTCACTAGGAGCAATGATGACTAAACTGAGGCTATGTACTTTGGATATATTATGACTCATTGAGGAACATGTAAAGCTCAGTAAAGTGGAAGGCAGTAGGAAAAGAGGGAAACTGGATTGAGTTCACAGGACCTAAACAGGGTAACTGATGACAGGAGATCTCATTCTTAGGATCACCATAAGTCATAGACAACTTGATGGCAAACAACAATAAGGCAGCTGCGAAGAACCAAGGAGTGCTGCTGTGGCCATTCACTGCCTCCCCCCAGGAGAACACAACTGACAAAGAAACATCCAAGGGTGAGAGAAACAAGGTTACCCTCCCACATAGAGAATATCCTCGTTTTTCTTCCCTGTATAGCTGAGACAGGCAGTTTTGGGGTTGACTGAGTTGCCAATCTGTGAATGGCTGAAGCAGCCTCCACCCCAGGGCTTGGTACTTGCTCAGGAGGAGAGAAGTGTAAAGCTCTCTCTCTCTCTCTCTCTCTCTCTCTCTCTCTCTCTCTGTGTGTGTGTGTGTGTGTGTGTTCCATACATTCAATGTAGGATCTCAGCCAGTGACTTCAAAAGCACAACCAACTGCACAGTGGCTATGCCAACAATCCATTGTACAATCAGAAACTAGATATGCCCAGTGCACTACAACAAAAAAAATACAACTACTTGAAATTTGAGTTTAACACTGGCAACAGGATAGTGTCTTCCATTGCCCCCAAAGACAACTGGCTAGTTTTGGGGATGTACAACAGGCTCCCCTATGGCACAAAACAGCTCTGTCCTCCAACATCTTGTCATCCTTTTCCCAGCCCTACTGCAAATGCCGCCCAGCTTAATCTAGTGCCAGCCCTGTTTGTGACTTTTAGAAATAAGAATCAGGTTGCAGAATAGGCTTAGAAAATATAGAATTCACCATATAGCAGCAACCAGGCTCTTTGTTCATCCTTCTAAATCTCTTCTATTCTCCCCAATCTACTCTAAGCCCTGACATCAACTGGTCTATGACTAATATCAACCCTGAGGCATTCTGAAATACTGAGCTGGATCAAGGAATGGATTTGTCACACATCTTATAGAAGGTAAATGGCACCAGGTGTCCTCTGGGGTGCCCGTATATTACCAGAAGTGGTTACAAATTGGTTTAGCTGTTACACTTCCTCCAAAAGATTGTATAAAGCAGTAGTTCAGGGACAGCAACTGGCCCAATGAAATCTGATTAACATCTTCAATGGTTGAGTGAGGAGTCAAACTTAGGTATTCCCTCAGGATTCTTCGGAAGATAAAATGGGGTGAGGGATACCAGAAGAAAGCCATGAATTCTTTCCCTGAGCTCCTTCCAGTAAAGGTGAGATAAATAACATTTCTCAAAAGTATACTAAAAAGAAATCATGTCTGGCCATGGAAAAAGAAGTGCTTGGCAAGAATCTTATGTGGGAAGACTTTCACATCAGATTTTTTTTTTTAAAGGCTATCATCTGTAAAAGAGCATTCTGCTAGGAACTAGTCAGTCTCTAAAGTGCTATAATGAGACCTTTCAGTCTTTGCTGCGGCAATATTAATGACTTCACATGGGAATCTGAATCAATTGCTCTATGATAAGACAACAAATGAGCCAGCATGGCATAGATCATTATTACACTACACTGTTATAGCACTATTATTCCACTTTACCATCTATGGCTGCCTCTTGTGAAATCCTGGGATTTGCAGTTTAGGGAGGGGCATTTCACCTTCTCAGCCAGAAACTCTTAGGCCTTACTAAACTACAAACCCCAGAATTCCACAGGAAGCAGCCAAAGCAATTAAAGTGGGATAATAGTGCTATAACACTGTAGTGCAATAAGGCTCATAGTGGTTTCAGTGTTGGACTATGACTCTGGACACCAGGGTTCAAATCCCCATTCAGCCATGGAAACCAACTGGGTGACTTTGGGCAAGTCACACACTCTGTCAACCTCAGAAGAAGGCAAGCGCAAATTTTGAACATTTTTGTTCAAACAAAAACAAAAACAAACCCCATGAACAAATTTTGCCAAGAAAGTCCTGTGATAAGTTTGCCTTAGAGTTGCCATACATCAGAAATGACTTGAAGGCACATAACAAAAATAACGTTAACAATAACAATAATAGTATTTATTTCTTACCCGCCTCTCCCCATGGATCGAGGCGGGGAACAACAGATTTATACAGAATAACTAATATCAGTTAAAATACATATTAATTAAAAATACATTAACCCATTAAAACACATATCAATTTAAAAGAACATTTAAAACCAATATATATTAAAACAGTTTAAAATTCACCATTTCACAATTTATGTACATCCTATTATGTACAACCTATTGATTCAGTGGGTCTGTTCTAGTTGAAATTAGCAATTGGATTTAGGCTAGAGATTTATCTGCAGGGCCAGATCAAGGCTATGGGTACATACATTCCCCTACTTGTTTTCAAATAATTTACCAAAATTTACATATTTTTTAATGTTTGGCCTTCAGACAAAATGGAAGATTTTTAAACTGAAAGAAAGTGAAATGGCAGATTTCTCCATTAACTGGTGATAAGGTTATAGTGTTCTTTTATCTATCTTCTCCTTTAGCATAAGGCCAATCTACATATGCTTGTCCCTTCATATTTGCTGGGGTTTGGTTTCCAGGAACCCCTCCACTGTGGATACCAAAATCCGTGAATACTCAAGTCCCATTATATGCAACGGCATAGCAAAATTGTGTCCCTTATATAAGATGGCAAAATCAAGGTTTGCTTTTTGGATTAATATTTTTAAAGAATATTTTCAAGCTGTGAATACTTAAATCTGTGGATACCAAATCTGTGGATACAGAGGGACAACTGTACTACATTTTCAAATGTACAACTAGAAGTGTTGCACGTGAATGTGACTAACAAGCATGTATGTACATGTGTATCATACAATTGCACTTGGTAGGCAACTGAAGAATTAGTTGTGTTTGAGGGACTGACCTACCCACATTACTTTTTTTGGGGGGGGGGTTGGAAGTTCCTCTAAATTTATTTACTTATACCCCTAAAAATTAAAAATATAAATATCACAAAGTAGTTGAAAAGGCATGATTCATAACATTAGTTCCTCAGGTAGACTGGGTGCAACTGAGTGTATAACAATGGAGTATACACCCAGCAGCAAGTCTGGCTCCTGTGGCTTTGTGATATGTGAAACATCCCTCAGTTGTTACATCCTGATGTGACAGTCCAGCTGCCTCCAGCTTGCATCTCATCTTCATTTGGCCAATGGAATACGTTAAAAGACATAAATGACCAGTTTGCAATTTTATCACACAAATCCCAACTTAACACATTTCATCACAGGCTTGGCTATCACTCATTGTCAGCATGTGAAGCCAGTCATTTCTCCACATGCCTCCTCCGCCTTCGTAGACATCTGCTCCCATTTGAAATAGAAGCCAAAGAGGCATTAATCCTTGGCAGACACTGACAGGGATAAAAGTTCTTTCGACAAGCTTTGATTCTGATTAACAAGTTCCTGCTAACCTGCTCACTGCTGCCTGTCTTCACAGTTGTTAATGTACATTTAAGGGAGATCATTTCCCTTGGTATCAAGATTTGCTGATTGCTGTTCATCAAAAAAGGCCCATTAATCTTGGACAAATGCACACACAGCAGCAAAGCTGAATGTTAGACAGAACCAGAGGGTGCTGAAGATTCACAAAGAAGGATGCTCCTTGGATTTCCCTTGATAATATGCATGAAATGTTGTTGCTGAAAAAAAGTATATATATCAATAGATTCCAGTTATGGAGATATTTGATGATTATTAGTAGCATTATGATAATAATTATTATTTTGAGGATGAGCAGGGACTCCATAACCTGACTGTATAATAAAAGAAAATGTGGCCAATGATGGGCAAAGGTTAATGAGAGCATTCCACTAAAAGCATAATTTGGAAACAACAACAACAACAACTCCTTCTTTGGAAAAAAAAATATTTGACTGGACTACAACTACGTTACTGTTAACATCAATGCTTGCAAAAGTTAGGAAAGGTTCAAGTCTTTCTGTTTAATCCCAAGCTTGGCAAACTTTCTTTGGTTAGACTGCAGCTCCCATGTGTCATTGAAAGCAGTGCTTTCAAAAGATTAAAAACTAAATTGAGAAAAGTTCATTTTTCAGCTGAAAAAAAGCACTTGCAAAATTTTCTTTTATTGGACATCAGCTCCTATGTGTTGCTAACAGCATTGATTGCAAGCAAGCTAAAAACAGAGGTGGAAGAAGTTTGAATTCTCCACACACACCCAGCACACACACACACACACACACACACTTCTCAGTTGGGAAACTTGATTTCTACTGAGGTAAAGTTTTTTTGGCTGGCATCCATTCCTGATCAATGTTTATGATGCTGTAAACATGACTTAACCATCTCATAAAGTTAGCTATTCACATTTACGATCACCCTCCCCAACCCATTTTGAAAGCCAGGCAGCTGCACCAATGAAGAAGTTGTGAGGTGCTGACAAGTGAGGCACTGAAGAATGACATGTCCAACCTGACCAGAGAGCCACAGTGCAAAGTGAAGCAATAGGGACCCCACAGGCTCCTGTCAGAATTGCTCTTTGCACTGTGGCTTGCTGTTGGGAAGGGCCTGGATGCATCATTCTTCAGCACCCCACTCATCAGCACTTCAGAACTCTTTGACTGGTGCAGCTGCCTGGCTTTTAAGGTGGGCTTTTGGGGGGTTGGATTGAGAGACAGATAGTAGCTATATCATCATAACTATGTTTCTCATGCAGGATCCTGGCTGTCATCATTTATGAGTGTGTTTTATGTGAATGTTCTAACCAAATGTTCAATTGATCCTTAATTACATCACCAGGGCCCTTAGTGATACTGTCAAACATTACCCTCTGTGACATCACCAGGAGCTGTCCTCACATCTCCAGTTTTGGTCCTGAAACCTGAATTCCTGGTATGCCCCTCACTTTGCAATAAGATGACAGTAGAATTGTTTGGTATGCATATATTTATATTATTGTCTATAAAGAAACCTGGATACCACATGTATGCCTCTGCTATGCATTACATTGCCCTTATTCAATTGATCGATGTACCAAGAGTAATTTAGCCTAATTTGACATGCTGGCTAATTAACTGCAGTCTGTTCTGAAACAACAAACTGTGACGCAAGTTCTGTTGCTGCATTGCATCAATCCAAGTGCTACTTTCAGTATCTCATTTCCTTACTACAAGTGTAACCCACATCAGGATGAATTTCCAAACTGAAATTAATCAGATGAAAGCCGATTCAAGGGCACGGTGAGAACCACTTCACACTTGGCTGTCAATCATAGCTCTTCAGCATGTCTCCATGATTATAGAATCACAGAGCTGGAAGGGACTGCAAGGACCACCTAGTCCAACCTTCTGTCATGTAGGAATACATAGACAATTTTCCAATTAATTATTATGATTAAGCAATCAATAATAATACAGGTTATAACTAAGTGAAAAATCAGCAATAAGGAATCAAACAATACAATACAAGATAAAAACAGATTTTTTAAAAAATATTTTAAATGTATCAAAATATCAAGAATATAATATAAAAATGTAAGACTTACAAATATATTTATTGTGTCCACATTTCTAATGAGAAACAATTAATCTCTATTATTCTCAAGGGCAATTCTGGGTTAGGTTGCTAGATATCCCTATCGTTAGGCTCTAAACATCTTAGCAAGTATTCACCTCTTGGGATTTCACAGACTTTATCATGCAGCACATAATATATGGTGTCCTCAGCCAGTTGATTTCCACAGATACAAAGCCTTTGCTCTCTGGTGAGGATTCATTTGTCTGAAAATGCAAGGCTGCAAAAAGGGTAGAGTGATCCCAGTCAAATATTTCTCGTCCCCGTGGATATATATATGTAGATATAGATATATAGAGAGAGATATGAAAACTTGAAGAAAATCTAGATATTCTCAATTGCTTTTGATGTCCATCCTGGCATAATATTCCTACAACTGTCCTTTCATAGATTCTGGAGATTTTCACACTACACTGTTATAGTGTTACTATTCCACTTTAACTGCTCTGGCTTCCTCCTGTGGAATTCTGGGGTTTGTAGTTTAGTGAGGCCTAAGAGCTCTCTGGCTGAGAGTTGTAAATGCCCTTCCCTGAACTGCAAATCCCAGGATTCCACAGTAGGCAGCCATAGCAAATAAAGTGGAATAGTAACACTATAACAGTGTAGTGTGCAAATCTCCTTACACATTTATTGTATGTCACTGGACACCAAAGCTGTAGGGTCCAAACCAAACTTCCTCAGATATTTGTCACATCTTACTAACCAGCTACTTTAGGAAGTACAGCAGCTTAACTCTCCTGAACATTGTGTTACCAATTCCTTGACATAGTGATGCATCATGACTGGCTCTCCACTGGCTGCCTATTCGTTTCCGGGCACAGTACAAGGTGTTGGTTATAACCTTTAAAGCCCTGCATGGTTTGGGTCCAACTTATCTCCGGGACCGCCTCCTTCCGTACAACCCTCCCCGCGCACTTCGGTCCTCTGGGAGGAATCTGTTACAGCCTATGAAAACAAGGCTGTTGGTGACGTCCCAGAGGGCCTTCTCGGCTGCTGCTCCCAGATTATGGAATGGCCTGCCGGACGAGATCCGTCTTATTTTAAAAAGCTGTCAAGATGGATCTTTTCCGGCAGGCCTTTCCTGAATAACTATCCCGGCCCAAGACTCGGCTGTCCTCCCTGAGCTGTAATCAGATTTTTTAAAAAACTATTGTATGTTTTAATCTTTTTCTAATCTATATATTTTTAATTTACTGTATGTTTTTAATCTTTTATAATTTAATATTATTTTAAGGGGGGTGGGCTAGGGTACTGGGACTATGGAGTTTTTATATTGTAAGCCGTCCCGATTGCGTTGCAGAGGGGCGGGATAGAAATAAAAATTTTTTATTATTATTATTATTATTATTATTATTATTATATGATCCTGCTGAAAATCTCCACTCTCAAACATTTCTCCAACCCCCCAGAAGGGACAGTTCCATTGACACAAATGAAAGCATCCCTCTTGCAGGTTAGTAGCTCTGCAAGTATTTTCATAGGAATCATGAGGAAGGGCAGGAAGAAAGGATAATCTTCCACATTACATAAAATCATATAGAACTGGAAGGGACCACAAGGGCCTTAGGGTCCCCTCAGCTAAAGTGCTCCTGACGGATGGTCATCCAACCTCTTTTTAAAAATCTCCAAAGGAGGAGAATTAATCACCCTCCAAGACAGTCTATTCCACTCTTCAACAGTTCTTGCAGTAAAGATGTTTGGCTTCTCCCCAGCAAGCTTTGTATCCTTATAACAATAAACTGACTGGTATATCAGTTGTTGCCAAGTGAAGCATGCAGCAATGGATACAATGAACCAAAAGACTACTGAGAAGAGAAGAATGGTAACCGAACTGGGAAAAGCAAGGTGCTAATCCTGATGGTGGCTGCACTTGTACTTTCATTCTTCCTTGTATTTCCTAAAAAGAAAAGTTCAGTATACTTTATGTTGATCACTCAACAGCTCAGTTTGAGTCAATTTTATTTTATAGGAACATAGAAATCCATATTATACCAGCTCACAACATTGGTCTGTCTGGCTTATTATATTGTCTCCACTGACAGGCAGCTGCTCTTCAAGGTTTCAGACAAGGTTTGTTTCCGGTCCTGCTTTCTGGAGATCACACCTGGGACCTTCCAAATACAATGTTATGTTTTCTACCACAGAGCAATAATCTTTGTTCCATATATGGGGAAATATTCTCCCAGAATCTGGGAGTTGTGGTTCAAACAAATTGAACTTTTCCAAACTTGGATCTTTCCTTCTGCTGAAGAACACATTCCCCTAATCATGTTGTGCCTTGTTGTGACCATTTTTCTTCTTTCCACCTTAGAGATGATGAGCATGTACATGGTGAGGGTGCATCCAGGACCTTCCTTGTTCCAAAAATATTTTGCTTCGTAGAGACATAAGCCTATGCCAATCCTCCATAGAAGGTTGCGAACTAGTAGCTGTTAGACTAAGATAAGGGTAATTGACTCTCACATTCTTGAGATGTAAAGAAACCTTTGAAGCCAAAAAGGCAACTATAGCCTTAAAGGCCTGAGTTGGTTTCCCCCTCCAAATGAAAACAGAGCTGTGTATATTTTCCGAAGACAGTAACAATTCATTAAGGATTAATCTGGCTTGTCTAATTATGTTTTCATTTCTTATTTACAGGCTGAATTTATTAACAAATTATTCACTCATTGATTCTGAAAACACACAGAACAAATTCTATTCGCTGCACATAAACAATGTTTTTCCCACTTAATACTCATTTCTGGAAGGAGACGGCAACCCTGGATGCTTGCTCATTGCCATCTTTGTGAGGCTATGCATAGAAGCCAGAAATAAACTTGCTCCAATCTCCTGCTGATATTATTTTTAGGGTCTCTGCAAGAGCCTGAGAAGTTTCTTTTAAAAAGTAATTATTTACCATTGTAAGACCTCTCCCCCCATTTTTTTTTTTTTGGTTATTGCTGATTTTTAAAAAGTAGCACTTCCCCATTTCTCTAAAGTAAGGGATAGTCTTAATGGTGAAAAGACTCCTCATGGAATGCAAGGAGAACCCTATCTATCTAAATGGCAAGCTGTGTCATTTCACCATTTTGTGAAGGAGGGCGGCCCAAAATGTTAAAAACTATGCAGGAAAAGAAGGAAAGCCTTCATGGCATTTCCCATAGGAGAGGAAGCTCAAAGCTGATTGGCCAGATGAACGCAGAGGTGGGGCTTGCTAACAGGGCAAGTGCCTGGCATTGCAATGTTGATTTTTCACCTTAGCGGATAAGTGCTAAGGCAAGAAAATGTGGTGTTGTTTTTTTTAACCCTCCCCCTTTTTTTAAAGGCAAAATATCACTCTAATGCACAGGTTGAAACAGTTTTTTAAAAATGGCGGTGGCAGATTACAGTTGATGAAAACATAAGCAATTCATTCATAGCCACCATATTGACAGGCAAGCACGCAAAGCTTTGGGGTGCCCAAACACCCTTAATATAGGTCACAACTGCTGTGAAATGCTATTACTGCGGGGCACTCTGTTTTGGGGGGGCTCATATAGACAGGCCCCAACTTAGGTTTATTTACTTTAAACCCCTGGATTTGCTAACTTCTTAGTTGTCATCAAGTTGACTTCCGCTTATAGTGATCCTATGGATGAGAGAGACTTGTAAGTCACCCTGTTATCAAATGCCCTGCTCAGGTCTTGCAAATTCAGGGCTGTGGCTTTCTTGATTGAGGCTATCCACCTGTAATGCAGTCTTCCTCTTTTCCTAGTGCCTTCTACATTATCAAGCATTATTATCTCTTCCAGTGAGTCAGATCTTCTTATGATATGTCCAATGTACAAGAACCTCAATTTAGTCATCTTGGCTGCAGAACTCTCCACCAGCACCACATTTCAAATTCCTTCCCCACACGTCTCTTTCACCCAATGATACATCCCATGATCGAAGCAATCGTATATGGCATGTCCAGTTACATAACCAGGGAAGATCAGTACAACAAATCACAGCCCAAGAAAATCAAAGACAGACAGATTGATCACCAAAACCATTTGAACAGCTCTCCTTCGTCAATCTACAAGAGCCACCTGGGAAACTGTGCAACCGTGTACAATGGTACCATCAAGACTCACAATGGAGCTGCAAATGGGGGAGGAGGCAGTGGAGGAGGAGTTGGAGGAGGCGGAATGCCTGATGTGAAAAAACCAGAACACAGAGCAAGAAGCAGCCCAAAATCAAATGAGCAGGATGTGCATGGTAAAGTTCACTGATGCTTTTTAACCTTGTTTATGAGATTTCATAATGTATTTATTTATTTGTTAAATTATAGCTGATGAAATAGATAGGGTGAAGGGTTCTGGATGCCATTCCCATGCAGAAGCCACAAGAATCAACTGACATGCAAACTGGAGTTGAGTGCTCTTAATTTTTTTTTTTTAATTTGCAGGGGAAAATAGGGTGTGGGAAATGCTTGCATTTTAAGGTACTCACATTTAGCACTGTTTTGTACATTGGGAGCATCAACGGTCTTCAGAAAGGAGATTATCAGACGGGAACAAAAAAAGCGTCTCCGTCTCTCAATCTCCTCTCCTGCCCCTCTCCCATCCCTGTAACAAAACAAAACAAAAAAAGTTTCCAGACCTACCTTAACGTGTGTTGTTCCCTCAGCAGGGCAGCCCAGGAGTGAATGGAGCTCGAACAGAGCTCCTTTCACTTCCTGGTTTCAAATGCCAGCCGTCCTCACGAGAAGACAAGAGCGTAGGAAATTCAAACATAAAAGTAAAATAACAGACAAAAAGTTACACCAAGCACCTAAACATAAAGCATAACAAGTAACCCAGGGAGGGTACAAAAAAGTGTGTCACTTACCTCAATGTCCCGATCTCACCCAGAAGTGTTCTGGCACAGACCTCCCATGACACTGACATCACACCAGCATAATGGGACACTTTTACAGTCTCAGGACATTCCGTTACAGAAACAGAATGGGTGCTCCATTGACAGTTTAGCCCATCAATAAAAAGAAGCACCGGCGTAACGACAGCCAAATGGGAGCATGACAACACAGGAACAACGTCATCTGAAATGCAAGCCCTTTAGCAATCTCCTGGCATCATTATCACACCATATTTAGAGCGTCTGATAATCTCCATAGTCTCCATGTATTTTGTACGTTCTATCAAAGAGGCATGTGATGTTAATATCTACAGTTTCAGGTTTAAATATTATTGGGCAACCACCAAAAATGCAAATGAGCAAAGCATCCCTTTAGATTCTTTTGATTATCTGTGTTAAAAATAGTTCCTTCAGGCTCCAATCTTATACTCCCTTACTTTGATATAAGCTTCATTAAACTCAGTAAGTCTTATTTCTCCAAAGGCATGTACAGGATTGCCTTGCCAAAATAGCTCTTTAAAAGTACCCAAGATAATTTTCTTGTGTCACAATGAAGTTACAGTTTGTGCCTATGTGATTATTTGGTAGTAACTTAAAACATGTTCACTGGGAGTTGCTCTCAAGTAAGTATGGCCAGGACCTTTCATAAAGTTATGTATGCTTTGTACTTCTAATGCTAATGAATCATAGGCAGGACTATAGTTCATTTTATGGCAGTGTTTGCCATAATTAACATGCTCCACAGAATTACAAAGCTCACAACCTGTGGTTATGAGGCATAAGCAGGCCCTTTGATTGCTCCCTGTGTGGTCCATGATGTCGGCACCACCCCAACCATATTTTCCTGAGCAGCTGGGCTGTGGGAGAAAAGAACCTTGTTTCTTGGCTTCCAAATGCACTGTTTACCCTCTGCTGATCCTGTCTGGTAACTGACAGTAGCATACTGGTATGTATGTGGGAGCGGGTACTAAAATGGGAAGAGAAATGAGAGGCAAAAAGGGTGTGCAGTTGCATTCCCCAGGTCACACTGTTCCTTATTCTTCTCTGACAGAGAACCCTGAGCACCCTAAATAGGATTCCATTCATTACTTCCCTTTCCTTCTGTCCATCTACTGCTTGCCTGCTGTTTCTCAAACAACCTCTCTCCTTCCCCTACATAAGTTTTAGTCGTGTGGCAGGGGGTTAGACTAGATGGCCCTTGTGATCCTTTACAAGTCTATGATTCTATGATTCCTTCACCCCATGAAACACCCTAGTCTACCATGCCTGCCAAAAACAGGCAAAGGAGCAAACAGAAAGCTGTTGCTATTATAGCGCTGTTCTACCAAGCCCAACTCCTAGCCTGTCACAAACTCTGCCCATGGCACTGTCTAGTATAAGAATTTTCTAATTCAAAAATTGAGGTGGGCTAGGGAAAGGCACAGCATGACATAAATCATAAACAAATTGAAGAGGCAAAAAAGGCACTCTATCTGGAGCAGCTGATTCCATGAACACTGTGGGATATGTGACCAAGGAACATCTGGTCAAGATGGCAAAAGTTATTAATGAAGAAAAACAGACAAGCTGGAAAGGCTGCAGGGGTTTGCTTTTCCCTGAGCCTGTTGGGAAGAACAAGATTCCTCTGTCCCCTGTCCTCTCCCTCCCCTGAGTGCGAACTATTTCTATACAGTGAACATAGAGTGCACCTGCACTGTAGAAATAATGCTGTTTGACACCACTTTAAGGGCTGTTGCTCCATCCTATGGAATCCTGTGATTTGTAGTTTTACAAGTTTTTTGGCCTTCTCTACCAAAGCGTGTGGGTGCCTCACAAAACTATAAATCCCAAACTTCTGTAGGGTGGAGCCACGGCAGTTAAAGTGGTGTCAAACTGCATTGTTTCTACAGTGTAGATGCACCCTCGGTTTGCAGGAATTGAAGTAAGCTGAGGACAAAGCGAGAAAGCAGGAGGACAGAGAGAAAATGGGACATTGTAAAAAGTGGGATGACAGAGGATTAGTCAGGACTATTCTTGCTAAATCCCCTGAGCATTTGGAGAGCATGAGACAGGGGTTTTTTTGTTTTTGTTTTTTTACTACAGTTTCCCAAATCTCCCAGGGAGTTTGGTCACTGACCATGCTGGCTGAGGATTTTGGAAGCAGTAGTCAAAAAAGTAATTTTTGTACCACCATATTACCCTGAACTCTTACCTGATTTGAGAAGCTAAGCACAGGAGGGCCTGGTGAAAACCTAGATGGGAAACCATCAGGATGTATGAGGGATCTCCTGATATGAGAGCTGCCTGAAACTCTGGAGATCTGTACCAGTCAATGTTCACAATAATGAACTCTTTGAAAATCTCTTATGTTGAAAGGACAAGCCAGTCCACACCCAATTTAAAGATACACAGTGATTATATGGGCTGTGAAAAGGCCCATGAACTGTTGCTAGTTGTTTGATAGGAGTCTCAGCTGGCTCATATCAAGTCACCTGCTTACAGTTTTCCCCACTATGGTGAGAGATGTGCCGTTTGCCCTTTATTTAAATTAGAGTAATTCTTTCTCAGTTTGTACCAATACACCAAAATGAGCACTTGTCAAATTTCTGCAGCCCTGTGCTATATATATATATATATATATATATTGCTTCATATATATGTGTGTGTGTGTGTGTGAAGCAATAAGAAAATGAAATATGGATATAGGAAACTTGCCTTGTGTGAAGTAGGTCAAATGAACAGCTTATTAGTTATTATTCATAATAAATAAATCTGAGAGCCTGTATTTCAATGAGAATAGCTATGGTATCAGTATGCTCATGCATCTTTTAAATATGCAAATGATAAATAAGGTCTAGAAAAATGTACCATTAAAAGAGCTTTCCTAGCTGGAAAATGTTTCTTGATGACCATGCAAGGGCAGATCTGGTAAACAGGTAAAAGTTTCTAGGAATGCTATTATGTATTCTAAATACCTTTGTTTTCTGTACTGAAGTTTTATATTTACCAATTCATGTTTTGTATTCCATGTTCTGATCTACCACATAATAAAGTATCTATGGCTTTATAAAACCTCCTATACACTGGGGTGGGCAACTATAGCAGGTCTGGAAGCCAGATTTCTGCCCAAGGGCCCCTCAAGTGGGCTACCAAAAATGCAGGGGGGGGGGAATGAAAACTAAAATAAAACCAGAAGTGGCCACTTCTGGGGTGCAGCCATGCTGCACAGTTATAGTGGTCTTAGTACCACTTTAATCATAATGGCTCAATAGGAATTCTGAGAGCACTAGAGCTCTCTGGCAAAGAATTCTGGGTACCTCGCAAAAGTATAAATTCCAGGATGCCCTAGGACAGAGGTATGACAATTAAAGTGGTGTAATGTGGACACACCCTTGCCTCCCACTCATTTGGGGGCCAGAAAGGGACAGTTGAGGGAGTCTTGGAGGTGCTGAGGGCTGCTAACAGACAACATGTAATCCCAGGGCCATTAGTCTGCAACTCTCACTGTGCACCAGTACTTTGGTAAGCACCAAGCTCAGTCAATGAGTGTTAGTTAAAAGGAAACGCGGGTAAAGTTCTACCATTACCCATTCTAAGACAGAGGTTTAAAAGAAGCCTGACCTCAGACATATTTCTTGCAGAGATATCTCCCATGATCCACAGCAGGTGGAGATCAATCCCACCAATGTCATCTCGTTCACTTCAGATGGTGAAACCAGCCCATTTACATCCTAGCTTTCAAATGAAGCAGATACAGAATCTGCCCTGCTGGAACCAGCCAATAACTTCTGTTGATTAAAAAGTCTCCCTTTGAAAGATGCAATTTGTCAAGTTTCTGTGGAGCTCAAGAGACAGGCCATCCATTTCCACTAAAATGAGCTGCCAGAAAATTGCAGGTTGGGCCAATAGATTAATATCAGTCCACAGAGCCGCAAAATGTGAAATGTTACCAAGTAGTACTTAAAAAAAAAAACCAGGGTGTGTGTGTGTAGAAATACTGTCTGTTCCTTTACATTTCAGCCTGAATGCAGCCCATTTCATCTCATTCCAACTCTTTGTCTATCTTCACTTCCTTAGAGAATTTGTCTTCATATTTGCAGAGAAACTGCTTGAAGCCAAGAGAGATCATTCTGTTATGGGGTAGGAAAGGAGATGGACTTTACTGTCAATAGCTAGAAACCTGCTGAGATCTCCCTGCCATTACCATTTGAACCAGTCCCTCCAGCTGCCTTCAAAAGTCATTTGTGGGGGATCCTATTTACTTTCCACAGAAAAATTATATTTGGGCTGCAACATCCAGAATCCCCCAGCCAGCAGGGTGACTGAAATAAAATGAACTTTTTAACAAACCTTTCCCAAGCTCTGAAGCTGTGTGTAGTGAAAAGTTCTCTAAACTAACATTTGGTGCTCAGACTGCTCTTAAAAACAAAAGAGTAGAAGAGACTAGCATCTTTTTTACTATCCACTTGACTACCTAATAACTTAATGCAGATATTAGCAACTGCTGGACATGGAAATGGTTCACAAATCCATTTTATTTGACTTCAGCAGGTCCCACCAAATTTTTGCCAAATTGCTCATAGTTTCATTTCTAAGAAACCAAGAACTGGAGAAAACAATTCATGAACAATACAAAACAAAAAATCAGTGAGGCATGATTTTAATCCACATTAAAGGCTGGTGAAATAAAAAGCTCTTACTAGCTTGTCTGGAACTGAAACAAGAAGGCAAGAGCCAAGTACACCTTTCTAGAGGTGAACTGCCAAGGCAGAATTGAAGCTAAACATCATGCCCTTTGGAGGATAAGATTTCTATCTCATCTTACACCTTTTATGCTTGTAGCTATTGCAGATTGTTAAGAATTAAAAAAAATTGCTTAAGAAAATTCCATACTGGTATGGCTAGTATAAAACAGAACATGAATTTCCATATGATATAACATTCTTGGCAGAATTCAACACTGGGGTGATTGCTGCAGCAGAACCTTCCTTCCCTCTCAGCTACCATACTACAGCAAAGGGGTGTAAATCTTTAACTATTTCATCTTTATATGACAAGTTCAGTTTTAACAGTAGCCACTGAAGGACAGCTAGTCTTTAGGCAACATCTTTCCCCCTGCCTTAAAACTGAATTTGTCACCTCATCACCATACCCACAAGTTTGCATTTCTTTGGCTATTCACACAAACAACCTGCTCAGAAAGGTCTGTTCCTATGGACTTCACTCCATGTATCTGAGGAAGTAGACTTAAGTCTACAAAAGCTTATGCTACCAACTTCTTTCTCTCAGTTAGTCTCAAAGGTACTAAAAGATCCCTTTGCATGCTGAGCTTCCTTATCAGGTCTGGCAAATACTGCAAAATATATCCCCTGGGTATTACATGTCAAACTGCATTTCCCCCCTTGAAGCTGATTGTTCAGAGAAATGTTCACACCCAGAGAAACTGTTGTAAAATGACTCATGTACTTTATGTTGCTTTGTGAAGCGTGATTCCAAAGAGAATCCACTGGAGAGTAGCTGTACTTGCCTGTTGCAGCAAATATAACAATGAGTTCAGCGGCACCCTAAAGACTAACAAATTTATTAGAGCAAATTTATGACAGAATACTTTAAGGTAACACAGACTCTGTTGTTTTTTCTGCAGTTGACTAATACAGTTATCTCTCTGGAAATAGTTAGAATGGAATAATCAAATTTAGCTGTACACAATGAACATCCTTCAGTCCCATGAAGAAAATTACTCAGGTACAGACATCTGATGAGCTACTATCCATCAAAGTTTGTGGCCCAGTCTTTAAGGTGCTACTCTTTGTTATTTGCATTGGTGAGCTAGAGGGACCTTTCCCACTACACTTATATCACTATGATTCCAATTCAGTTTCCATGGCTGCATTTTACAGAACCCTGGGATTTGTAGTTTGGTGAGGTTCTAGGATTCTCTGGCTGAAAAATCCAAAATCCCCTCCCTAAACTGCAAATCTCAGGATTCTATGGGGTAGAACCATGGCAGCAAAAGGGAAATAATGTAATTGTGTGGTGGGAAAAATGTATTTGGCTGGGATCAACACTGAACAAAGGAATAGCTGGAAAGCTCATAACATTGGCCTGAATCTAACTGTTAGTCCTAGCTAGAGTAAATCAGTTGAATAAATCTATGTCTGGACTCAACACCCAACAATTGATTCAATGGATCTACTCTAATTGTGACTACTCAATGGGAGTCAAGCCATTCAGTACTTAACTGGAAAGCAACATATACATTTAGATGGGATTTGGGACAATTTGGAATGGAAGAACTACACCCGTTTCCCATTGTTTCTTGTCCAGTTCTTACCTTATGCTATGGATCAGGAATATTATACACCAGGGCTGGGAAGCGCACAGCCTATAAGCCACATGTGACCCCATCACCCTTTCTTTATCGGCCCCACTGAAATCCAACACTACCTGGAGGAAAAATTAACATTAAATGGATAATTATGTTCCTGGAAGCTTAAGCTACCTTTAAAACCATATCGCAATGCAATGCCTAAAATCTAGTGCCTTTAAGTGAAAACCCAGGTGTGATTTTCTGACTACTTCCAGCTTTATAGGGGTTGGGAGGTGGGGGTGACCTGTGTGCAGGTCCTGGAGTGGAAGAAGAAATGATCCCCCCCCCCAACCTCTGAAATCATAGAACTGCAGAGTTGGAAGAGACCACGAGGGCCATCCAGTTTTTCTGTGTCATCAAATTGGTTTCAATCTATGGTGATCCTATGAATGACCTTCAAGAGACCCTTTTCTTAACAGCCCTGCTCAGGTGTAGTAAACTCAGGGTTGTGGCTTCCTCGATTGCATCAATCTACTTATAATGCAGTCATCTTCTTTTCACACTGCATTCCATGTTTCCCAACACTATCATCTTTTCTAATGAGGAGTGTCCTCGCATGACATGTCCAAAGTACAATAGCCTTAGTTTACTGGTAGTCATTTTGGCTTTTAGGGAGAGTTCAGGTTTGATTTGCTCTTGGATCCATTTATTTGTCCTTTTGGCAGTCCATGATATCTGCAGAACTCTCCTCCAGTACCACCTCTCAGATGAGTTGTGTTTTTAGAATGATCTTCGTTCATTGTCTAGCTTTCATAACTGCTGAAATTGCCTACACCATTATGTAAAATATTCTATTGTACACAACATTATATAATATTATAAATGAAAACAAGTCAAGACTATTTCTCTTTCTTCCTTCATATGGAATATATCAGTATCAGTGACCTCCAGAAGTTCACCATGGGTATGTGTTTGTGCAGACTCTTGAGGAGAGAGGTTGGGGAAAAAATTCTGCACAAAGTGTAGCATTCAGGCACTCTAGACAGCATTCTAAAAATAACTGTTAGAATTCTGACTTGCACCTGGTCTTCATCCAAAATCACAGTACAGATGATGACCTGAAGCAACTTGGTCACTGAATTATTCCACTGGCTACAATTTAAACAAATTAGAGTAAAAGCCTTTGTCCAGGGAACATCCTGACTCATCAGACTTAAAGAAAGGACTGCAAAACTTAATCATATAATTGCTCTTGGCACTTTCTCTACATCATGAGTGTGCATTTTAAAATCATTTCATATACAGACAGACTTTGTACGTAGTGTGGAGCTCAGTAGAACATCCTGCAAGGAACAGATAACTACTCTTTTCCTTCCTGCTTGGAAGATTTATGGGAGTGAATAGTTCCTGCAAACCATATGATACCATGTAAGGCTTATGCTGATTGCTTAATAGTCAACACTGAGTTTTCTATAATTTATAGGTTTTCCATGTTTTTTTTCTGGGCTGTGAGGCTTTGTTCTAGAAGAGTTTATTTCTGATGTTTCACCTGCATCTGTGGCTGGCATCTTCAGAGAATGGTTGGGTAGGAGTGTTGTGGGGGTTATATAGTGTGAGCCCCTATTGGTATAATTCTTTAATCTCCATGGAATATGGGAAAGCCCGTGAAGATACACCTTAAACCAGTGTGTTGACAGTCCATGGGCTGTAAGTCTTGGAGAGCCATTAAAGCAAGGATGAGAACTGTGTGACCTACAGACTACATGAAGCCCTTGGTGAGATCCTTTGCAGCCTTTGTTTTCCCAGATGCAAGAGACATCAACATTTTTTAATGAACTTTTTGACTAAAAATTGCCTCTAGGATCCCATCACTGCTGTTTTCAGTGGCCACCCCAAACTGGTGGAAAATTGCCTCTAAAAGCTAGCAGAAGTGATGTCTGATCACCAGAAGCATCACTTCTGTTCACTGCTGAGTTCATCAGTGCAGCCCATTGAGGGTTGGGCAGTGCCAGAAATGGTCCCTCAACTCTTGCCATGTGCCCTCCACAATGGTGTGGGACTCCTTTCAGCCTCAGGCTGAATTCCATTTCAGCTAAGTTCTTGGGGGGGGGGGCACATGCCAATGGTGGATGGGACCAACGCCAAAAGGGTAGGATGGAAAATTCCAACATATTTCTGTTTAAAACTCTTACTGCCAGTAACTCAACCTTTGGAGAGGCATTTGAACCTTTTGGAATGAGGGGGAAATGGCACAAAAGCTGGGAAACCACCCAATGATTGTATCATGGAGAAAGGGGAGTGGTCTTCTAATGCATCCCAGAAAACTATTTTGGGACCCTGAGAGGGTCTGGAGCTTGGAAAAGTTATTATTTTGGATTATAATTCCCAAAATCCCCCAGCCAGCACAACTGGTTGCTGGGGTTTCCAGGAGCTGTAGTCCAAAAAGTAACTTTCTTCAGCTCCAAGAGGGCTTAATTCTCAAGACTCTAGACCTGAGATGTTCTACCAACACATTACGGACTAGAGAAGGGTGCCTTTAGTGTGAGTGATCTGGCAACAGAATATGATAGCAAAGCAGTTCCCAATCTTGGGTCATCGGATAATAATAATAATAATAATAATAATATATTTACAGTATATCCTGCCCCTCTACGAAACACAATCGGGGCGGCTTACAACAGTTAAAATATACATCCAGACCCTCAATCCCACCCTCCTTAACATACAATTAAATAATTTAAGAATTAAAACATACTTAAAAATACAAAAATAAAAATAAAAATAAATAAACAATGAACAGTGGTTGTGGCGAGATCAGGACAAGCTAGATTTCCTTTGGGGGGGGGGGTTACTGTTGGATGCTCCAGCATCTATGTCCAAAAGTCAAAGATTCAGCATGGCCAGAGATTAAGAATTCACTGTAGTCCCCAACATATATACTTTGGTATCTAAGTACCAAAATCAGAATCATCCATGCTATGGTATATCTGATTTCTATGTATGGTTGTGAAAACTGGAGAGTAAAGAAAGTTGGCAGGAAGAAGATCAATTCATTTGAAGTACTGTATAGTGCTGGAGAAGATTTCTATGGATACTGTGGACCACTAAAAAGACAAGCAAATGAACACTAGAGCAAATCAGGCTTGACCTCTCCCTAGAAAACAAGATGGCTAAACTGAGGCTATCATACTTTGGACACATTATGAGATGTTGCAACTCATTAGAAAAGGTGGTAATGCTCAATAAAGTGGAATGCAATGGGAAAAGAGGAAGATGACAGTACTGGTGGACTGATTCAATCAAGGAAGCCACAACCCTGAGTTTGCAAGACCAGAGTAGGACAGTTGAGAACTGGGACTCTTGAAGGTCTCTCATGCATAGGGTTGCCATAAGTTGAAGTAAACTTGAAGTCAAATGGCACCAACATTCCTCAGCAATGTCTAGGAATGCAAACTGGGGAGGAAGTGAAAGGCCAAGTATAGTTTCTGGGTTGCTGGGATTGTATCTTATTGTACAGGACCCAGGACAGCTCCCAGAGAAAGCAGCTGTCAACACTACAATCACTTTCTGTTATTAAAAATGGCTTTTCTTTTGTTGTGTCTGAAACAAGTTCCAGAGGTGTCTTGGAGTGCAATTTGCCATGCTGAGGTCAATATTTCTTGTGTTGGAGGACTGGAGTGTTTGTGTGGTGCATCAGAGGAAGGCAAAAATAGCTTCCAGAGCCTTAGAGTTATCCATCCCTGTTGTAGGGCTAATTGAAAAAAAAGACAATAAAGTTTTTTGGTTTTTTTGCACTACAAAAAAGTACTAGATCAAGTTCTCGTTAAGCATTTCTTCAGTGCTTTCATATACAAAGTGTTTCATAGTAATTATAAGTATTGGCAATTTAACTTTATTATGGTTTCTGTTGTTGTTGACAATGGGAATATATTACATTAATTAAATATAGTATTATTATATATTAATAAGTAGGGCACTTCAGAAAGTCCAAAAGGGCAGGACATTTCATATGCTGAGTTGCATCTGCTCCTACTGACCTCTCATATGGCTTGCTCCCTGCACTCCCATTCTATCCTTCTTCCCCTTCCCCCAACGTTTAAAATTTAATTGGAAGTTAAATTGGATCAAACAGCTTTTTAAAAACTTTTATAACTCCACATATATTAACGTTTCTTTATAAATAACAATGAGAGTAGCAAACCATACATTACAATTTAGGAGTTCATCTAAGATTCTTGTGGATATGCCTGAATGTATAAAGTGCAAATCCAGAAAACACTCGTTTACAAACTCAGGCTGCAGCATGCTTATGTAGTGTATATATCTACTGGAAAACCCAGGTTTGCTGCTGTGTTTATATGTGGCAAGTTATTGATTTATGTGTCTTCTTTTTCCCATTGAACCACCTTCCAGTCTAGTTTTCCAAAGGCCCCAAGACTGATATCTGATAAAGCATTTTAAATTTTATCAATTTAGCAACAAAACATTTGAAAATTTGATGCTATAATGAAGCAGCAGTTTCAAAGAGTAATAAAATCAGCAATAAAACAAATGAGTGGAGAAATAAATTCCTATTTCACAAGCCAGGGAGAATAAGCTCATCTTAAACTGGAGATGGTACAAATGTAATGCCAGCACTCACTGTCTTCAGGAAGATCCTGCTTATCTGCCCATCTTCCTAAATTATATCTATACCTGCATTTTTCTATAGTCATCATCGCCCACCTCACTTTTGAGACTGGCAGAATTCAGAAATGTTTCTGAATAGTCACATGTTATAGTTTCCTGTATAATTTCTGGAAGAGTAATGTGGCTTCTTGTTATGTGCTTTCAAGTTGACCTCACCTTATGGCAGGCCAATCATAGGGCAAGATTAATTTAGAGGCGTTTTGGCATGGCCTTCATCCGAGGCTGAAAGGGTGTGACTTACCCAAAGTCATCCAGTGGGTTTCCATAGCTGAGTGGGGATTCAAGCTTTGGGCTCCTGGCATCCTAGCCCAATGCTCAAACTACTAGTTTTTCATACACACCCCACCCATAAACATTATAGGAGCACTGCCATGCACTGATTAATATAACTGGATTAAGAAGGAATCTAATAAGCAGCAACGGAGTGGCATTTAGGGAAGGCATCAAACAAATACATACAGGATCAGAGATTAACAGCTGTATGCAAATCAGAGATCAAAGACCAAAGCCTGTTTATTGCATGGCATGTTCAATGAACACAGAGAAAAGGAAAGCCGTAGCATCAACAAGAAGGTAATGATGATAAGATGAGGACAAAGATGTGGGGAGGGTAACAGGACCATAGGGCAGTCAGGAAAAGGGTATCATCTGCTATGAACAAAATCACTGTACCTGAAACAAAAGTTCTCTGGCTGAGATTCTAAATACAGTATCCCTCCCTAACCTGAAAATCCCAGGATTCTACAGGATGGAATCGCAGTGCTATAACTATGTAGTGTGAAAGGACCCCAAAACACTCCTGAGAGATGCCATACAACCTGTTTAAAACCTCCAAAAAAGGAGGGTCCACCAACCTTCTGAGGCAGTATATTCAACTGTTGAACAGCTCTCACAGTCAAAAGATTCTTCCTAATGCTTAGATAGATTCTCTTTCTTGTAATTTGAATTCATTCGTTTGTATTCTAGTCTCTACAGCAGCAGAAAACAAGCTTGTTCCATCTTCTACATGACACGAAATCTTCTACATGGCTGCATGTACTGTAGTTCCAATCCATATGGGGGAAGCAACTAGAGTTTTAGATTTAGAAGAAGGCAAAATTAGATAGGATGAAGCCAGCATGGCATGGTGGTTTGAGTGTTGGACTATGACTCTGGAGACCATGGTATGAATCCCCATGCAGCTACAAAAACCCACTGGTGGACCTTGGGCAAGTCTTACACTCTCGGCCTCAGAAAACCCCATAATAGGTTTGTTTTAGGTTTACTATAAGTTGGAAACAACTTGACAGCACACAACAAAAACATTAGACGGGAATACTTTACTTCCACTTTCCTGGGTTCATGAATGGTGCCAACAGTTCATCTTTCTAGGCAATCCTTGCCTATGTGCTGAACAGGCCATGTCTTAAGTGTTTAAATTCTGGCCTACCTTTTTCATCAACCTTTTCCCTAGATGCCATAGAGTTCACTATGTTAAAATGTGATGGAGACCAAAGTTGATGCATGTTAAGTTGGAGGATGCATCTCAGATTTTGGATAATTTGGGGATTTGCTTTATGAGTGACAGAGAGAGCTGATAGCTGGAGTTAACTTGAACTGGAGCTGCCATTGTGGAGAAAAGGCTCTCTGGCTGTACCTCTTGCCTGCTTGGAGGTGTGCCCTGTTGGCTTCCACTGTTTTCTGCTCATCTATCTCTGGCTTTTCTTCGCAAACGAAGATTCAGGAAGGACTCATCCTGTGCTTTCTGCAAGCACGCTGATGACTAAAAAGGCCAATCCAAGATAAACATGTCCGGTTGCAGAAAGCACAGCAGAAGGTCTCCTTGGGTGATGTTTCTGGGTTGTGATTCTTTCTGCGTTGTTGTTTCTCTTGAAGACTTGTTCGGCGTGAGTTCTAAAATAAGGCTGCAGCATTGTGGATAGTGCGTCTCCATGCCTCCCGATGTGAGGCCAGGGCGGACCATTGTTGGTGATGAGTTTGGCCGAGCCTGAGATGTTGTTTCAGGGAATCCTTGTATCGCTTCTTTGGAGCACCCCTCTTACGCTGACCCATGGCAAGTTCACCGTAGAGTACTATTTTTGGAAGGCAATGGTCCCCCATCCTAGAAACGTGCCCTGCCCAGCGCAACTGTGTTCTCAATATCATGACCTCAATGCTGGTGATCCCTGCTTGCTCAAGGACAGCAACATTCGTCACATAGTCCAGTGTATATTTAGGATTGTGCATATACAGTGCTGATGAAAGCGTTCAAGGAGTCGTAGGTGGTGTACTGTCTATTCTCCTTTTCTGCTCATATATACTCATAAACAGAGGACATCTTTGAAAGATGCCAGTGTAAGTTTGGGAGCTCTTCTCTCACTGAAAGCAAATGAAGTTCTGCTGGAACTTAAGCACTGTTTAATAGTGAGGAATTTATTTTGGGAGGGAGGAATCACAGGTAGAACACACTCTTTGCAAGGAGGATATTCCAGGTTTAACCCCCAGCACCTCCCTTTAGAAAGGATCAGGTAACAGGTCCTGGGAAACACCCTGGAGAACAGCAGCCAGGAGAGACAGCACTGGTCCCAAGGGTCACACACTCTGTTTACTTCCTTTGGAGGCACTGTGTCTGTAACTCCTCTGGCAGCTGTGGAAGATGGGAAGGGGGGAAACCTGAGCATTATATAGTAATTTCACCATCGCCCTCCAAGAGGCATCATTGCACATGTCCATGGCCAGCTGCTCTGCAGGTGGCTGGCAGAAGAAGCCAGTGGGAGGACATCCTCCATCTCTTTTGTCAAGGCAGAATTGGGCAGGAAAGTTGAGGAGGACCTCCTGAGGAAACCGAACCTCTTGGGCAACCATCATCATCATTTATTTATTTATTGCAATCAAGATCCATTAAAAGAAGAACTCAAGCATAAAACCGAAAAGAGACAAAATGTCAGAAAAATCAGAAGAGGGAGACAATTCTAATCGACTTTTCTCTAATGCACAATGAGCTCTAACCCTGGCCACCTCTGTAAGAAATGGAGCAACAGCCAGGGTCCCTTTGGGGGGGGACTTGTCTTCCAAGAGGAACCTGAACTAGGTCCCGTCTTTCCTTCCGGCCCCAGGCAAGGCTGCTCCGATGAGGCGAGGGAGGGTCGTTTGGGGGAGGGCTCTCCGCGTGGGCCCCCTTAAGGCTGCCTGGCTGAGCCCGCGGGTCACGTGGCGCCGGGGAGGAAGGAGAGCGCTGGGGAGGATTGCGGAGCTGCAGCGATCCTCGCGTCTCTCCCGCCGTCTGTCCGGTGGTCGCAGCAGCAGCAGCAGCAGCAGCAGCAGCATCCCCCAGGCAAGCCGGCGCTGGAGAGCGGTTCCCACTCCTCCGGGAGGAGCCCGTCCTGCCCACGCCCCTCCCCCAGTCGACGCCCACCCCACCCTCGCCCCCACCCTCTCTGGGGCGGCAGCCACCCGCTCTGGCCCCCCACCCCACCCGCTGCTGGGACCGACTAGGCAGGGAGTTCGCAGGGGGGCCCCCCGCCATCCTTGGGAGGGATCCTCCCACCCGGGTTTTGAGTGGCAGCCGGAGAGAGGGGAGGGAAGGGAGCGGGGAAGAGACTCTCCTGCCTGGGAGCCACCGCCGGCCTCTCATCCTCCCTCCCCCCCCCTTTCCCTTTCACTCTCTCGCAGGGAGGCAGCGGCAGGTGCAACCCACCCGCTTCCAGCATCCACTTGCCAGGACTCCGGCTCACCTCCGGACACCGACGCCTCCTCGCCAGGATTCCGCGGGGTAAGCGGAGGGAGGGGGGCTGTGGTTTGGCTTTGGCTTTTGACCCCTTCCTCGCCAGCGATCTCCCCCTTTCCTCCCCCCACATCCCCCCCACAGGATGCTTGGGGGAGGAGGGGTGGTGGGAAGAAAGAGGATGCCTGGCTCTCCAGTTCTTCTTCCTCCCTCCCCTTCCCCTCCTCCCCTCCCTAGTCTGTGGCATCTTTCAGAGGTTGTCTCAGTATCTAGAAACCGCAGCGCCCAGAATTCCCTGGATGGGACAGGAGGCCACCGGCTGCTTGAGGGGAGGGAGGGAGGGGTTATTGGCCAAACTTCTCCCGTCCCCTTCCCGCTCCTCCTTGTTTAAGGACTAAGAAGGAACCAGGGCTGGTGACTCCTAAGGGATCAACTTCAGTTGCTTCTCTTCTCCATCCCTTCCTTCTCCCACCCTTGGGATCTGAGAGGAGGGTTTCTGGGAGGGTCGTGGAGAAGTAGTTTTATGGTGGGGTGGGACTTTCGCTGTGACACCCCTTCCATCGCTTTTTCAAAACAGGTAGGAGAAAAGGCTTAGTTCTCTCTTAAGAGGAGGGCTTCACATATTGTAGCGTGCCTTCAAGTTGTTTCCGACTTATGGAGACCCTAAGGTGAATCTGTCCCAAGGTTTCATTGATGGAATTTGTTCAAAGGGGGGTTGCCTTTGCCTTCCTCTGAGGCTGAGAGAGCATGACTTGCCCAAGGTCATGCAGTGGGTTTCCATGGCTGAGCAGGGATTTGAACCCTGCTCTCCAGCTGTAACCCAACACTCAAACCACTACACCATGGTTGCCTTCCTTCACAATATAGAAGTCAATATCCAAGTCCAACTCCATCCATGGAAGGAGGAACAGTTGGGTCCCCCCCCCTTTCCTGCTTTACCTCCTCATCCTTCTCCACCTCCACTGTAGTAATATGCAGGATTTACATATGCAATATTTTCCTGACTGTTTGCACCATTCATACATTCATTATCTTTATGCCATCCAGTTCCTTATAACCACTTTGTGAGGCAGGCCATTTTCATTATACCCATGTTGCAGAGGGAAGGATGGGGAACAAAGCAGTGGGCCTTGCCTAAGGCTACTGAGTAGATCCTTAGCAGAGGGCCTGATTCTGATCCCGAAGCAGAATCAACCCAATTCACAGTTCAGTCCCACAAGCTTTCTGACAGCTGGTTTATTTTTATTGTTGTTGTTGTTGTTGTTGTTATGACCCAAGAGGAGGGAGAGATCAGCTTTGGTGATTTCATAAACACTGCCTTGGGTGTTTGTGAGAGCAGCTGATAACAATATGCTGTCAGCAGAAAGGGCAGGGAGGAGCATTTCAGTGATGTTTCCAACCTCTGGGGAAAGATGATCCACGTAGATAGGAATTCACTTAAGAGATCTGCCTCTGTTCATTCTTTCCATATGGCTTACACAGGCTTTCTCCCCCACTCACCCAGTTCATGGATACCAGGCACAGAGATGCTCCTTTGATTTCAGGTTGTTAACCCACTTCCTTACATGGCAGATGTCCACAGGGTAAGGGACACAGTTTCAAAGGCTACCCTGAGCCTCTTAGCTTGACCAGTCTCAGAGGAGGGAGCTGTAGGTCACTTTATAGTTGTTGGTGGGTTGATGTTGTTTTATGTTCTAGCCACCTACATAGAAAAGAGAACAGAGGGCATAAGGGATTTATGACTGATGAGCTAAGGATTAATAGAAATTGAGAGTGAGAGAGACAGTGGAATGAATGGATAAACACAAGTGGATCCCACTGAAATCGCAGCAATGGCTGTGTCTGCCCCCACCCTCGTTGAAAACAACAAGAAGAAAAACACAAGCCTTCTTTGTGTCAGGTTATAAAACAAAATGAGCAAGCAATGCAAGGGATACAGGAGCAAATGAAAGCAGAGGAAGGAAATGATGGAGCAATCTCCAATATACTGAGGAGCAGGAGGAGAGAAAACAAACAAGGAAGTGAAGGTTGCAAGATATCTGTCATCATGATCCATTAGATCTCTCTTCTAGAAACTAAGTGATCAGTGAGGCTGGATATCAAAAAAGGAGCTGGTTTACCATTGTGGATTGGTGCTGATGAAGTAATGGAAGGACTTTTTGATATAAATGATTCTTGGGTATTATAACAACAACAACAACAACAACAACAACAGTAAAAAATTATACTTGCCCCAGAAGGCTTTTAAAAAATGGTAATGCTGGTAGATATGGAAACCTTATGTTGTTTATGCCAACATAGTCTTCTTAAAATGAGTATAAAATAAGTGAGTTGAGGCTTGCTGCTTTGAGATATATTCTGATGGGGTTTACTTCATGTAGCAGAAATGGAAACAATATTTATAATTATTGATTCCTACATTTCAAAAATGGATCTCCCACTTGCTGGGAAACCCTTTTGGGAAGAATAATAAACCAGTGGGAATTTTGCAGTTTCTTCCTGGTATTTGATGTTGCAAAATGTAATGGAGGCATTATTCTGTGTGGAAAAGCACAAGGGGGTGAGGGTGTAAAAACCTTGTTTTCTCTGCAGAAAATGGGCTCTCTGCACAGAAAACACGGTTTCTTGTGCATGAAATTTGTTTTCTGCACAGATTTAGTTTGGGGGGGCACAAAAATAAATGTGTCTTCTCCACAGAATAATTCTTCCACTACACTTTAGGTCATTTGATTACAGGGAGAGTACTATGGAGGAGTGCTGTATTCCTGCATGGCAGGAGTTAGACTAGATGGCCATTACAGCTTCTGCCAACTCTATCATTTTATTATCTGTTTTCTCACATAGTGAGGAGAAAACTACTGTAATTATTCAATCTTTCATACAAGGATGAAATAGTCCAAGATCAGATTGGCCTTTTTAGTCATCAGCACGCTTGCAGAAAGCGCAGATTGAGTCCTTCCTGAATCTTCATTTGCGAAGAAAAGCGAGAGAGAGACATTCCTACTGTATAGAGTATGTACTGACCCTACTACTATCTCTCACTCAGATCTTTCCTATAGAAGTCCTTCTCCTGGCTCCTAAACCTCACCCTGGTTCCTTTAGGTACAGTATGGCATGGGATAGCTGAACAGGTACAGTTGTCCCTTCATATTTGCTGGGGTTTGGTTCCAGGACCCCCCGTGAATACCCAAATCCATGAATACTCAAGTCCCACTATATGCAGTGGCATAGCAAAATGGTGTCACTTATAAAACAAAAGTAGACCCATTGAGTCAATGGGATTTACCTGTGTAAACAGTGGATTGAATGGGCCTAGTCTAGCTGGGGGCTAACCAACAGGATGCCAGTCATTACATGTAGAAGGTTTTATGAGTAGATGCAACAATATTATAATATATGAATGTGACAATATATATTCACAGACCTGTGCGTTATGCAGGCATGGGTATAAGGAATTCAGCTTGGCCTGCACCTTTCTGTGAATATATCCTCAATTGTACCTTCAATTTCTTCAATCTAATGAGTGAAATTACTTTTATTTACCATCACACCAGTGCTCAAAGAGGTACATACACTCAGTGACCATCAAGAAAGTCTGTTGAAGTGAAACCAGTCCAAGACATTTCGCTACCTGAAGTGGAGTACTAAATGGTGTGCACAAACACAGACCATGCTCTATGAGGAGCGGCTTAGGGAGCGGGATATGTTTAGCCTGGAGAAGAGAAGGTTAAGAAGAGACATGATAGACATGTTTAAATACTTGAAGGAATGTCATACTGACGATGGAGCAAGCTTGTTTTCTGCTGCTCCAGAGACTAGGACACGGAGCAATGGGGTCAAACTACAGCAAAAGAGATTCCATCTAAACATTAGGAAGAACTTCCTGACAGTAAGAGCTGTTTGGCAGTGAAGTGCACCACTTTGGAGTGTGGTGAAGTCTCCTCCTTTTGAGGTTTTTAAACAGAGGCTGGATGGCCATCTGTCAGGAATGCTTTGATTGTTTATTCCTGCATGACAGAGGGATTGGAATAGATGGCCCTTGTAGTCTCTTCTAACTCTATTGATTCTATGATTCTGCACCAAGATACATAGTATACAGAGCAAGCACGTGGGGCAGAAAATCTCACAATCATCTCTCTCCATCTGTGGTAGAAAAAAATTACCGTAATAACATAGTAAATGACTGATAGTTTGCTTCTCCTTTATGACACTCTGTGGCAGCCAATTTACTAGACCTAATAATGGGACTGGCCATAGGTATAGGTCCACTCTTTAGTGATGAGGTTAAAGCATAAATGATGTTTTCGTACAAAACCCATGTTTTTGCACATAACTAATTTATGGCATTCACTCCCTTTGATCTTACAATGGTCATTAGCTGGGCTGGTTTTTAAAAAGGATTAAACAAATGAATAGAAAGTGGGTATATCAATTATATAGTAGACATAGAAACCCAGGTTAAGCCTCCAGGTTTAGCGGTGGTATACCTATAACATTCAGAGTCTACATAGTAGGTGCCAGAGCCAAATTTTAGGGAACAGATTATGCCTTCATGCCCTGCTTTTCACCTTCCTTAGAGGCATTTGGCTTGCTACTGCCAGATGCAGAATGCAGAACAACAGACCTTTGGTCTGACACAGCAGGGCTTTTCATTCTTGTGTTTTGTGTAACAGATGACATTTTCCATATTATCAACTCCAATTCAATAGACAAAGCACTTCTTTTGACATACAAGGCCTTCCTATTATTGTGTTCACTGTACCCCTCACAGTTTTGCTTTAGGGTTTTGGTGATGTTTTGTGATGTTGCTTTATGATGGTAGGTGATTTTACCAAGATTCTAAACAAGAACAGGTAAAGAAATGCAGATTGAGGAAATACGCATTTCTTTACCTGTTCTTGTTTAGAATCTTGGTAAATAAAGACCCATTTTCTGTGGTTTTATGGAGCTTCATCCTTGTATGCCTGCTTATACCACTGAATTATGTTCTCTTGTGTTTGTAGTTTATGGCTTCCATTCTGTATTGCAGTTAACGACTCATAACCCATAATTATGAATCCCTACCTTCTATGTATTCAGTAAACCTACATAGTCGCAATATGGTACAACTGCCAAGAGCATAAATGTCCCCCGACCCACCTAAAGATCCAGCAGCCATATCAAGCAAAGCTGTGACAATCAGGATGAGCACCCCCATTTTAATTCCTCATTGCAGCCTTGCTCACTGGCATAAGGGGCCAGAAAAATCCTCCTCCTAGTGCCCTGATTAACAGCTGAACAGACCTCCTTTGCTCAGTTTGCCTGCTGGCTCTTAAAGTGGGAGTGTGGGGGGTTGGAGCAAGAGACATTACTTAGTTACATATTCATAACTAAATAGCCAATATAGTATACCAGCTATTGATATTTTATTGTGCTTGTGTTCACCCCATTTTCACTTAAAGTACATTTTAGAGATTTGCCTTTTGACCGAAGCCGAAACAACAAGGTGACTTGTTGCACCTTGAAGATTAACACATTTCATTTGTCATGAGCTTTCATGGACTGCAGCCATTAGAAAGTTGTTACAAACAAAGAATGTATGTAGCTTCACCTGGCAGATTATTATAGATATGCTGGGGGGCAGGGAGGAAACAGAAATGCAAAAGGTACCAGTAGATGATGGTTGTAACAGCAGTCTTTTTACACTCCCTGAGAGGCTAGAAGGGCATCCTTGCACGGATAAGCAGATTAACAGATGTATGGTGATGAATAATCTTTGTCCAGCTGAGAGATGGAGCAGAACCACTGGGAATGGATATTCAAAAAAAGTATTAGCGGTGAAAATTGCCTCAACAGCACTCATCAAACAGACAAAGAGTTTGGTGGTAATACAGATAAACCTGCATAGATGGACTGGTTAATATATGTTGTGAGATAAGAAGCCTTTGTCCCTATTCAGACCACAGGAAAGAGAATTGAGTTTATGAATTCTTGCTCACTACTGAAGTTCTTTTCTGCAAGGAAGACAAATTTGAAGAATGTGAGTACATATCCTGGGTGGTTTGATCCTTAATTTTTCTTACATTTCATTTTGGGGGAAGATTCTCATTTTAGCTTGCATTCTCCTGTGCTCCTAACTTCCATTGCTGATCTACAGCATAATGCTCAGCAGTTGACATAGCATTAATTGGAGACACAAAGTGGTCATAGATCTGCTCCATCTTTAGGGGAAGAGCTGTAGCCCAATGATATAGACTACATGCTTTGTACATGCCATGTACCAAGTTCAGTCCTTGGCATCTCCAACTAGGGATGGGAAAGACTCCAGTTTGACTCCAGTTATTATTACAGACATTAGACTAACGTTATCTTCAAAGACGTCACCGGGCAAATGTTGAATTATGGAAACAAGTACATGTTGGTTGAGTGCAGTGCAGAACCCAAAAGTATTTGTTGTTGTTAACTGCTTTCAAGTTGACTTCAACTTATGATGACCTTGTGAATGAGAGCATAACAAATCACTGTTATCACCCTGCTCAGGTCTTGTGAGCTTAAGGCTGTGGTTTCCGTGATGGAATCTATGCATCTGTAATGCTGTCTTCCTCTTTTCCTACTGACTTCTACTTTGCCAAGCATCATTGTCCTTTCTCGCGAGTCATGTCTTCTCATGTCCGAAGCATGACAGTCTCAGTCATCTTGGCTTCTAAAACTATATAGCACCTGTATTTATTTTCTTTCTTCCTATTTCTTTTTAAAATGTCTAGACTGCCCTCCATTCTAATGGATTCTAAGACAGCATACAGAAATAAAAGTGCAATATAATAAAAGCATCCTGTCATCTTTTATATAACATAAAACTGTGAGGCAAAAACACCATAAAACTGCAGACAGAGACTATAAAATCACTTTCAATTGCCTACAGCATACAAATGAAGAACATCTTAAGCTGATGAGTAACTGTTGTTAATGGTATCATTAACAACCATAAGGACAATAGTTCCCAACCTTAGATCTCCAGATGTTGTTGGTCTTCAGCTCTCAGAAGCCACAGTCAGCATGGTCAGTAGTCATGGATTCTGGGACCTTTTGTTGGGTGTCACTGTTTAGCAAGAATATCCTTTGAACAGAAGGCATGTTAGAGCATCTCTCCACACACACCCCAGAAAGCATTATGAAGCCTATTTGCACTTGAAAAAATGAGTACAAATCCTGCCCTGAAGGTGTAGGAAATTGCCAACCATGGCTGAGATCATGCATTACCAGCAATAGGTTACAACAATGGAGCTCTGTGATTGTAGCTACTTCTGACAATGCTAACCCACCCAAAAACTACCCCTTAAGCCAGGCAGAGCCCTAACTGTTGGGTATCTGAAGGGCTGGAGAGTGGGGCACTGGTAAATGACAACTGCAGCACTCTTCCAGTTGCAGGTCACACTGAGACAGACAGCTGGAGAGACCCCTCAGGGTCCTTTCACAGCTGCTTGTCTCAACATGCCCTATGACTGAAAGAACACAACAGTCATCATTTCCCAGTGTCCCAGTCTGCAGCACCTTGGAAACCCAGCTGTTGAGATGTTGCCTGGCTTAAGAGATAGATTTTTAGAGTCACACAAGGGCATTACAAACCATAAACATGAATCCCAAAGGTTACTAGATCATTAGCCCAGGTTATGATCTCATAAAGCATGGACAGAATGCAAGCTCACATTTCAGATAGCATATCTTCTGCCTATTATCACCAAAATAATATAACCCCATAAAAGGTATTGTGCCTCTTATTGTGTTGCCATCATTTACGGGAAGTCAAACAGACAGTTCATGCTGTATTCTGATTCTCAAAGGCCATAGAAAAATGCTGATACCTTTTGAACTCTGTTGAAATTAATTCCGAAGTACTGCCAGTATCACTTTTATCTTGACTTTCGTGAATATAGAGTGGGTACAGTCCACTGATCACTCATAAGCAAGAAATGGTGATTTTTATCTTTGAAGACAAAATAGATCTTTTTTAAAAAGCTGATTTGGGGAAGGACACAGGGAGCTGAAGGGACATGGACCTCCAAGCTCTGGGGTAGCACCAGGGGTGGCCTCTAGATTGTAAGCCACCTGGATCCCATCACGGGAGAAAGGTGGGATATAAATCCAATAAATAAATAAATAAATAGATTTCTAGAAGTTGTCCATCTCTGCTCTAAAGGTGTCACAAACTCTGTTAACGTCTTCATGATTCTGCTTCTTTCTAACCACCTTGTTTCTTCTACGGGACAGGAAGGAGACAGATGACCTGCCATCCACTTAATAAAAAATTAAGAATATCTGAAATCTTCATCAGAATTGATCAGACCCAATTATAAGTTTACCCCCCTCACTTTTTAACATGGCTTTTGGTTCGTTAAGATACCCAAACAGCCTAAATAGCCATATATCTTTCCATAGATCTGTCACTGGGTCCACGAAAGCTGTGACTGTTGCCCTCTTTTGTTTTGCTAGTTATGTTTGGAAAAGTTCTAAAATATTTTTCTTGCTCCTTTGAATTGTAACTACTTCTTCAATAATGTTTCCCAGTCATGTTGATCAAAATAATATCAACAAGACAAAAGCAAATATCCAGAGCACTCTTTTCTTGGTGTCTGACCTTTTGGCAGGGTGGGGGGACAAGGGGGGAAAACAGGTTTTTCTAAATATAACAATATATATGTAGCACCAAAAGTGCCAAAAACCAAAGGGATGGTGGTTGTATAAATATATTATATTCAAAATATATATGTAGAGAAATGAACTAGAACAAATAAAACTGATACATAAAACAGGGGTAATGATGAATACAAAGTAATGTCAAAAACAGAATAATAGAGATAGCTACAAAAACAACAAACCATAACAATAACAAACATAAATGATGGAAAGAACATAAGTAACAGCATACATTTGAAAAAAAAAATAATGGTAACAGCTGAGAACCAGCATGGTGTAGTGGTCTGGGCACTGGACTATGACTCTGGAGAGAAGAATTTGAATCCCCACTCAGCCATGGAAACTCACTGGGTGACCTTAGGCAAGTCACATTCTCTCAGCCTCAGAGCAAGGCAAAGGCAAACCACCTCTGAATAAATCTTGCCAAGAAAGATTATCACCATAAGTCACAAATGACTTGAAGGCAATATACACAATGGTATAACAGTTTATTACATTCATAGACAGACTCCCGGATAACGTCTATTTTGACCCCAAGCTCGTCTTCAGATTGTGATAGACACAAAATAATTCTAAGGACAAGCCTATGTCCCAAAGATATGAGAACCTCCCCTATCACTTCCACAAAAATAAATATTTCACAAGCAGAGTTGTTACAAATAAATAATACAGTACCAGTAATAGAAACAGCAACAAAATACCTACAAAATAAAAAGAGAGAAAATGGCCAAACATGAACAATATGGCTCATGCACACAAATAATAATCCAGAAAGAGATAGAATAATACTGACAAGTGATATGAAGTAAATCTCTACTTGCATATAACTCAGTCAGCCTATTAGCTCATCTCATGTAGAAGGCATGAGGGAAAATGATATACAGACTATAAGTTAAATACCTACAGCAATCCCAAACAAACAAGGTCAACAGCAAATGTCCAGTGCACTCTCTTCTTGAGACAGAGCATGCGGTTGGGTAGGTGGAAAGATATGATTTAATGTATACATGTGCCACACTGTGGCATTTGTTCAGGCTCTCAGTATACTAAAGTGCATAAAGATGCAGGGATGCTGTCCAAGGTGCTGAAGTTTTCATTCTCATATCAAGCAAGACTGTATATCAACTTCATATGCTATGTCAATATTGGCTATTTCAGAGAAGTAAACAAAGCACAGGAAAAGCAGTTGAGTGGAGCCTGCTGTTGTTCATTCCCAGTTCCTAGCAGTCAAGGTTTTGGACTCCTACAGCAGGCAGTGCATGCTGAGCTTTCCTCCGTAGCAGATGCTATTCTCATGCCCAGCTTGACCGCCCCACCTCCTGTGAAAAACCTGTGTATACTTCTACAGGTTGAAAAGGCTTGAATAAAAAGTCTGTGACTCTAGGCTGAAGTGTGAATGCAGACATAAAGAGAGGATTTCTTAGGTGCAACCATCAAGTGAGGGAATGATGTCTTCTTAAACCATTGGTTTGAGCCCCTGGTAGGCTCCTTTTGCAAACGCAGAGGAAGAATACAAACCTGAGGATTTTCTGCTATACTGGGGGAAGCAATGTTTCTAAAGAGTGTACTAGGAGAAAGGTGACTTTTTCTCTTTCCTTCCTGCTGAAACAAGTGTGCAGTATGGAGAAGAGTGTCTTAATATCTTGGGGCCAGGGATTCTTGAGAACAGCATCCCTCACTCAGCTCTCTTCCAGATTGGTTGGACAAAAGCTTGGGAAATTATTTTTAAAATGAAGGAATAGCATAGTAGGCTGAATGCATCCATTACTAAATAATGGCTGGATGATGTTCTGGGACCTAGAGCATCATGCTACCAATGCTCAGTTGTGCATGACTTCAGAATATCATAATATCTCTTCATGTTAAAAGTAATTCCCCAAGCTGTTTATCCAACAGCAGCTTCCATAAGCTCAGCCAGTATACATGTCCTATAGTGGCCTTCATGGCAATGGATTATAAGAGTTGTAATCGAACACCTGCATGGTGTAGCAGTCTGAGTGTTGGACTAAGACCCTGGGAGACCAGAGTTTGAATCCCCACTCAGCCATGGAAATCCACTGGGTGACCTTGGAGAAGTCCCATTCCCTCAGCCTTAGAAGAAGACAACAGCAAACCCCTCTGAATGAATCTTGCCAAGAAAATCCCATGACAAGATCAATTTAGAATTGCTATAAGTTGCAAACTACTCAAAGTCACACAATGATAACAACTAGTTCAGCACATTGGGTGGACACCAGGATGTGAAAGGCTGCCTTACTTGGCTTTATGGTCCCAACTTAGATATGCTAGCAGTGGAAACTGCTACCATGAGTAGTCTGCTAATGCTGCTCCCATAATGTCAAAAACATACTTTCTTGATACAACATGTCTGTTTCATTAATTCATGAATTTGTGACATAGACTGGTACAGATATAACATATGGAGCAGTGGCCTTCACACCATAGATACTTTCTTCTCTCATATAGATGCATTTACTCCAGCAGGTCATCTGGAGAAGCCCCCATGGTGATGCCCCATAATTTTGAGCTGTGCTCCCCAGCTGTACAGAGCAGGACATTTAATATGGTAGTACCCTCTGTGTGGAACAGTATTCCCTCTGAAATTCAACATGCTCCAACAACTTTTTATTATTAGATGCATGTTGACAATTTACCATTTTTGTTGCAAGCTTTCCCTGTGTAGTTCAACCTATCTTCTATTGTGCAAACAATATATTGTATGTTTTATTGTTACATGTACCACACTGAAATCTTCAGATCTAAACAGTTTATAAATATAAAGTCCAAAAGGGCATAACAGCCAAAGGCCTGCTCCCAGAAAAAAACAAAGGTGAACCAGTGGGTCACAGCAAAGGAAACAGTAGAATTAAACAAAACCAGTAGGAAATGAAATTAGAGCTGAAACCAGAAGTGTGGTGAAGGTTAGGATGAAAAACTTTAACAGTGATAGCAGAACACTTTTTAAAAGATCCCAATTTCGATTCTCTGTGTCTCAAAAACAGGAGGCATGAAAGTTCTCAGCCTGAGATCCTAGCCAATCTTGGACCAAGAGGGACAAAGAGTCTGATTTGGTATAAGGTGGTTTCCTAAGAGATGCTGAGGTAACAATAAATCTAGAAGCAAAAAGTCAGGAAACACAAGTTGCCTGAGCAAGAATGAACCAAGAAAAAGGAAACCTTAGACCAGGTATCAGTAAACCGGTGGCTGCATCACCTGATGCACCTGTCAAAGTCTGAGTAACAAGCATTCTCTAAAAGTTGTGAGTTGTTGCAATATGCTCATAGCATACAGTATTGGGCTGAAAGTGGCATCATGCATCAGTCTTTTACTCTGAGGTTTAATTTAATTTATTTTGAAGCAGTGCCTTCCATCTAAAGTTCCTAGGGACTCTCTATAAAGCATTATATTAAAAAGGGAATCAGAGTTGGATCTTATCCCTCAATGGACTCTCAGTCTGAAATCTGTTTCCATGATCCTTTCCCACTGCTGTGAGTGATAAGACTTAGGTCTTAAGTAAGGGTTGACTTCATTCCTAATAATGCTGTTACCACCATCACAGGCATGTTTGGTGAGAACATGTGAGAAAGCCTTCTCAGTGGCTGCTCCCATGCAGTGCAACTTCTTCCCACAGGAGGTGAAGTTGGTTCCCTCTCAGCTCTACATTGGCCAGCAAGCAAAGGCCTTTTTATTTATAGAAGCTTTTTGGCTATTAAAAGAAGGGTCTTTTAATGCGGGGGGGGGGTTGTGTGCCTTCAAGTTGTTTCTGGCTTATGGTGACTAAGGCAAAGCAAATGACACCAAATTAGGAGGAGTAGCTAATATCTTAGAGGACAGGGTCAAAATTCAAAATGACCTGAATAGACTAGAAAGCTGGGTCAAAGCTAACAAAATGAAATTCAATACGGAGAAATGTAAGGTACTGCACTTAGGGCGGAAAAACAAAAAGCATAGATATAGGATGGGGGAGACCTGGCTGAATGAGACTACATGGGAAAGGGATCTAGGAGTCCTAGCAGACCACAAGTTAAACATGAGTCAACAGTGTGATGCAGCAGCTAAAAAGGCCAATGTGATTGATGTATAGTGTCTAGATCAAGTATAGTGTCTAGATCAAGGGAAGTAATAGTGCCACTCTATTCTGCCTTGGTCAGGCCTCACTTACAATACTGTGTCCAGTTCTGGGCACCACAATTCAAAAAGGATATTGACAAATTGGAGCGTATCCAGAGAAGGGCCACTAAAATGGTGAAAAGTCTGGAAACCATGCCTTATGAGGAGAGACTTAGGGAGCTGGGTATGTTTAACCTGGAAAAAAAGACAGTTAAGGGGTGATATGATAGCCCTGTTTAAGTATTTGAAGGGCTGTCACATTGAGGATGGAGCAAGCTTGTTTTCTGCTGCTCCAGAGACTAGAACACAGAACAATGGATGCAAGCTCCAGGAACAGAGATTCCACCTCAACATTAGGAGGATCTTTCTGACAGTAACAGCTGTTCGGCAGTGGAACACACTTCCGCAGAGCGTGGTGGGTTCTCCTTCCTTGGAGGTCTTTAAACAGAGGCTGGATGGCCATCTGTCAGGGATCCTTTGATCGTGATTTCCTGCATGGCAGGAGGTTGGACTGGATGCCCCTTGTGGTCTCTTCCAACTCTACAGTTCTATGATTCTATGATTCTGAGGGTGCATCTACCCTGTAGAAATAATGCAGTGTGACACAAGTTTAAGTGTTGTAGCTCCATCCTATCGAATCCTGGGATTTGTAGTTTTACAAGGTCTTTAGCCTTCTCTGCCAAAGAGTGTTGGTGCCTCACAAAACCTCAAGTACCAGGATTCCATAGGATGGAGCCATGGCAGTTAAACTGGTATCGAACTGCATTATTTCTACAGTGTAGATTCGCCCTAAGTCTTCTGAAACATCATATTATGGCCTAAACATGTACACACTCTTTGAGCTGACTTTTGCAACTGTTTTCTGATACTTTTCCAAATTCAGAAGTGATCTGAGACAATTCCCAACACAGCTGCTTTCCAGTGGTGCCAGTGTTTAAGATTGCTGAATATAGTCAGCCCATGTATACATGGGAGCATGGGAGAAGCCTTCCACACTGTGGCACCCAGTTGTGGAATGCTCTTCCCTTTGAGGAAAACTGGCACCAACGTTGACTTCATTTTGGCAGCAAGGTAAACATGACTGTTCACCAAAACCTTGGGGTTTTCTTGGCTTGAACAGGTTGTTTACTTCTGTATAGATATGTGGTTTTAAATTGTTTTACATTTTAAAAATACTTCTACATTTTGGAATATTTTAAATTGCTCTAAACTGAATTAAATTGTTCTAAATGATCTTAAATTGTCCTTTTGTCTGTATGCTGCTCTGTGATCTTATGACAGATGGAAGGATATAAATACATTAATATAAATAAATTATAATGGGCAACATGTGGTCCTCAAAATGTTTTTGGACTGCAACTCCTATCAGTCATAGCCAGGAAAGCAGATAGTGAGGGATGATGAGAGTTGTCATCCAAGAATACCTGGAAGGCCATAGGTTGCCCATCCCTGTTCTGGTTTACACGTCAACAAATGAAAGATAATCAATTGAACAGGAACAAAAAGAGACCCACTTGTGATTCCAAGCTTGTGTGCCAACTGTGATCAGATATTGTCTGTCATCCCATCTCAGCTTTCTGTTTCCCTTGGAGTTGAACTGAAATCCTCATAGTTTGGGGGATGAGAAGGGGAGAAATGGATTTTCTTCACAACAATATATCCCAGTTCTAATGCAAATTATTGTAAGGTGGCATGATCTTGGATCAGTAATTAAAGACACATTCGTGTCACAAACAATTGGCTCCTGGTGCAGATGTAAACTGATAGAACTGTTTTGTTGATATAAATAAGCACAGTGACTTGCATTTTGGGGGCTCTCCTTACAAGCTTGGTTATGATCACTGACATATTGATTACCTGCGTTTCAAAAATTACCACTACACTGCTCCTCAGAAATGCGTTTTGTGTCATACTCCTGGCTGAACTCCTACCTTGCCCAGAGTACACAAGCATTCTGGAGGTGAAACTCAAGTATCGCTCCCTGCTCACCATCCCCAGGTCTCACAGTTTTGCTGTGATAGTGTCGTGTACTGGCTTCTTCAGACTTAGTGACCAGCAGTCACACAGTTATAAACAGAAAACTTTATTATCACAGTAATCCAAAGAGCTAACCCTACAAGTTTGTTGCTCAGATGAAATCTAACTAACAAACTGTAAACTAAAAGCATCCTATGATCTATAAAATCTGGCGGGCTATACAGTTATTTGCTATCTATCATCCCCACTCTCAGTTCCCACTGGATCTGGGCTCAGCCCACTTTTCCCAGAGCTGAATCCAGGTGCCAGTCTTATCAGACAGTTAAGGAAATAGAACACATACTCCCTTTCTGCTATTAGACTACATAATCATTAACAAGCACAGAGGAATGCAAATGCAATTACCCACAGAGTGATACAAAAGAACTCAATTTGGCAGGAAAAAGTCATGTCCAGGACTGATCCTGACAGATAGCCCCCCCACCCCCAGGAGCCATTCCATGGCTGGTGGAAAACAAGCAGGCGTCAGAGAAGCTCCTAGCTCTTACTCATAGCCAGATACAGACCAATGACATCTCCCATTGACATCCAGGAGGTGATGTCATCAGTGTGCGTCTGGCTATGGAGCATAGCTATGGGGAAGCTATGCTTCTCTGATATCCCACACTCTTCACCAGACACAGAATTCCTGTTCAGGGGGAAACTGCAACAAAACCATGAATCCAGTGGGGGTGAAGGAGGACTTTAGTCATTGGGAAAGAATGTCAAATTCTACACTGACCAAAAAAAAGATGTATGCAGGCTTACGCTTGCATATGTCAGTAACAGGATGTCGGTGATAGAGAGTTATATCTACCTACTGAATGACAGGCTTGAATCCTGTTCGTTAGTCCCCACTAGAGTAGACCAAATGAATCACTTGTTGAATGGTGACTTAACATACAGATAAATCCTACTGATTCAGTAGATCTGCTGTAGTTGGGAGTACCAATAAGAGTCAGACCATAGATATATAAAGAGCACTGAAGCATTAAAACATGCAGCCCCCACTAGTAGCCTGAAGTGGTCAGCAGAATGGGTGGCATAAGCTTCACGCAAGTGCTCTAACCATTTGGTTCTGCTCTGAGTCATTGCTTGAGTACAAGTTACTACTTTTTACATCACTATAGCTAAGGAGAATGGAGAAATGAGTCAGTGTTATAAACATTACAGCTTGATAAACAATTATTAATTCATAAAGAGCGAAGCACCACTGAGCTATGAAAGTTAAATGCTAGCCAGCTTGCTGCTACAGAATCTTATGTTCCTCCCATTCCCTTAGCTGTTCCCTGCCACTTAACGGGGGATTAATTCTGCCCATGGGCTTCATGCTTATTGATTCAAACTCCAAATCAGGGTGTGAAGGGGGTTCCTGCTGTCTCCACCCTCTTCCTCTTTTGTGCTCCATAATGTCTCTAGAACAGAGCATCACCTCATGATAATTCTCTGCCCTCCTTCAATAAAGCCATCATGCTGAAACCCGGACAATTATAGAAAATAAAAACAGCAAGTGGAAAATCCTGCCAAAAGATCTCCAGACCCATCCCATGGCTTCTCTTTTCCCCTCCCTTTATGTTGCTGTATCAATAATTTACTCAGCTCCATAATAACTATAAATTATGTCGACAGGGTAGGCTGTCAAAAGAAACAGGACTTACTGCGCTGTAACTCACAGGCTTTAAAAAGAAATCTTAATTCATTTACATCTATAAAATTACAGAGGCGGGCAAGATTTTTCCAACCCCAGCAGGGAGGTGGATGATTGCTTGAATAAAAAGGATGGTGGTATTACTGTATCAGTGTATGGTTATGGTGACAGTTGCAAAAAAAAAAAAATCTTTGCAGAGGTGTGTGGAAATCATATGGCTACAGGCTAAACATTGGCAGAGAATCTAGAATTTTGCACTAAAACATTAAAAGCTGAAATTTATATAGCTCCTGAGAAATGAGGCTTTGAATAGTATGTATAGTTAGCATACATGCTGCATTTCTCTATGAAAATAGTGTCATGGGTGGAGTTGCTGGGGTTGGAGGCAGTGGTTTTTGGATTCTTTACTGATTCCACCCACCTAGACTGGCTTTTAGCCTCCCCCTGACCAGAAAGTACCACCAAGACTTCCTGTTTCTGGTTGGGTTTTACCTGGGTGGCAGCTTCATTCCATGACCTTGACTCCTGACTCATGATGACTACTTGGTCACTCATGATTGTAATTTCTAGCTCTTGGTTTCTGGCACTAATTCAGTAACAGGAAAAGTAGTAGCATGTAGTATTACTGGATTGCTGCTCTGAGGCCTCTCGGCTCTGGCAGGAGTGATTATTAGCACCTTCTTGGAAGCCTGTTTAAGCCAATGTTATCCCAGGCATCTAACTCTAGGAGTTGACCACTTGGGCCCCAGGAAAGGAGAACAAGGTGCTAAATTCCCCTCAAAAACTATTTATTAAGATATTTATATCCAGCTCTCTATCTGAAGATCTCAAGACAGCATTCAATAAAACCAAGCTAATTTAAACAGTATATAAAAAAATAATTTTTGAAACCTAAAAATAGTTAACAAGTTTAAAAGACACTGTAAAACTAGTTTAAATACTTTAAAACAATAGGCTGGGGAGGGGGGCTGAACCCCCTTTGAAATGATATGGTAAAATGCCCATCAAGACTCATGCAGTTAAGTGATGTCAGGCATTAGCAACCAGAAGCATGCTAAATGATCAGACACTAAGGAATATATAGACTTTGAGTTCTTCCAGGAATAATAAAGGCTGCTTGCAATATATTCTGTACATATTTACTTGGGAGTAAGTTCCACTGAGCACATGCAGGGCACTTCTAAGTGCAGGAATCTTCATATTTACAAGTGTTTCAGTGATAATGAATAAGGAAAATAATTGGCACTCCCCCTTCAAGTACCTACAAGTAGGCAAAATTAGTAACAACCTGCCTGCTTGTGTTGATTCCCCACACACACACCTTAAAAACAGCTCCAGTGTCCCTGATCAGTTTATTTCCTACAAATTCCTCAACATAACATTGCTCTGTGGCATTGTGGGAAATGTAAATGGTGATCCACGCTGCAGGTAACCCAGGGAGCTGCCATTTTCTTTTCCCATAATGGTCCAGAGCACTGCTATGTTGAGTTCACATATCCTCCAGCTGTCCCAATTTGGCAGAGACAGTTCTAATTAATCCTCCATCATCCCTGCTTTTAAAATGTCCCAGTTTCTCTCTTTTCCTTCTCCCATTTTTCTCCTTTGTCCTTAGCTTACTTTAGTTGCTGCAAACTGAGTTCAACTTGCAAGAGTAGTTTGTACTTGGTTAATGCCTCAGAGGGGGGAGAAGAGTGAAGGACCTATCCTAGCTTGTGTTTCACTCCTTGTTAATATCTTCTGCCACCTTGACCACACTCTGATGTTGTTTGGCTGCGTGTGTCCCCATTTTAATCTGTGAAACATTGGAGGGTATGAGTTCATTATGGGAAATTTAAAAGACAACTCTGTTGGAGCACTGTTGTTGCCCCAACACTGAAATCCACTGACACAGGAGGGGACCACCAAGAGTCTGAAGCCTGGAGCTAGTCCTGGGTCCTATGAGCCAGCTCTGTCCACTCCGCTGTACCAGTCCTCCCTACTAGCAAAGCTTCATTGTTAGGAACTGGCAATGAAAAATGTTGGAAGGAAATGTAAAATTAACAGTGGATTTCACCATGCATAGTGTTTTGTAGGTTTGTCTGCATTGACTTACAAGATTTTTCTCTGAACCCCCCACCCTGTCTGTGTGTGTGTGTGTGTGTGTGTGTATGTATGTATATATAATTCTGTAGAAAATGAAATCAATCAATGTTCTGCAGCAAAATAAAATTCTGCATCAAGAGAAGCTGAATTCTGTGTCCTATAAATTATGCAGTGTATCATATTTGAATATTTCCTTGTCAACCAAAAGTTTATTCTCCTAGTAATGGGGAAGGGCAAGATCATAAGTGAGCCACTAAAGTCTCATCTCTGATTGCTGGAAAGCATATTTTGTCATACTGAGCTTGAAATAGTTGCTTCTTTGCACTATACCGTGCAGTGGTCATGCCGGCTGAGGAATTCTGGGACTTGTAGTCCAAAAGTAATTTTTCCAAGCTCTGCTGTCATGTGTCTGCCTTCTGAGATTTGCAAGGATTTTCACCATAGATTTCCAAACATAATAATAATAATAATAATAATAATATTTATTTATATCCCGCCCCTCTGCGAACAATCGGGGCGGCTTACAACAGTAAAATAGTACACAGTATAAAACAACTCAAAATCCCCCCCCTTAAAACATTATTAAAACAATTTTACTTCAAACATATGCTTGCTATCATAAATGCTAGAAGCTAGATTGAAAGAAAAGGATAAGTGTAAGCTGATATTCTCAGAATGCTAAATTATGTGCTCTGAATCATTATTATTTTTGTTTCCCCAATTTGCACTTAGTTGTGGGGTACACATGTTCACATCTTATTCTGGAATTGGGCAAAATGTGGTCTGCAGACTACACATGACTCCAGGGTCCACACATGTAGCCCATGTCCTTTCCTGTGCATATCACCTAGCCCTCGAATGGTTTTGGCTTAAAATGGTGAATCACACCCTCTAGGGTATATGATTGACAACTTCATGCTATTTTCAGCCCTCCTCCAACTTGTTTGATGCCCACTGGGGGAGTTCTTTCTCACTTCGATTTTTGAAGTGAAATTAGAAGTGGAAAAAGAGCCCCAACAGGCTTAAAATAGGCTAGAAGGGGGCAAAAATAGGGTAAAACGACCAAGTGCACACCTTAGAGGGCATGGCTGGCCATTTTGGACTAAAAGAAGAGGGTGGGAAAAGGGTGAGTTTCAGAGGTGTGGGTGCACATGTCCAAGGTCCACTTTGCATGTTGCTGCTCTGGGAGGGTAACAGGCAGACAGCTACATCTGGGAGGTGTAGCTGGGGGTGCAAATGATGCATACATCCCCCTTAACTTTTCATAGAAACTGGGACGCATGTGTTCAAGCAACATCAGAGCATGCTCAAGATGGCAAGAATTATTTAATGAGGAAGAACACAGAAGCAAGAGAGGTTGCAGAAGTTTGCTTTTCATAGAATCATAGAGTTGGAAAAGACCACAAGGGCCATCTAGTCCAGCCCCCTGCCATGCAGGAATACACAATCAAATCATTCCTGACAGATGGCCATCCAGCCTCTGTTTAAAAACCTCCAAAGAAGGAGACTCCACCACACTACAAGGCAGCGTATTCCACTTCCGAACAGCTCTTGCTGTCAGGAAGTTCTTCATAATGTTTAGGTGGAATCTCTTTTCCTGTAGTTTGAACCCATTGCTCTGTGTCCTAGTCTCTGGAGCAGCAGAAAACAAGCTTGCCCCATCCTCAGTATGGCATCCCTTCAAATATTTAAACATGGCTATCATGTCACCTCTCAACCTTCTCTTCTCCAGACTAAACATGCCCAGCTCCCTAAGCCCTCCTCATAGGGCATGGCTTCCAGACCTCCCACCATTTTGGTTGTCTGAGCCTGCTGTGAAGGGCAACATTCTGCCCTCGCCTCTCTCCGCTGCTTGAGTTAACTGAGTGCAGACTACTTTTGTACTTTGAAAGCAGTATACAGCAATTGAAGTAAGCTGAAGACAAAGGGGGAAAGGGGGAAGGAGAGAAAGGGATATCTTAGCAGCTGAAAAAGTATGTCGACAAAAGATAAATTAGGGCTGTCCCTGCCAAATCAAGAGAATTGGAGGGTATGGGCATTGCCCTCCCAAATGAGAATTCTGCTATCTCCCTCCCTCCATGAACTTTCCTTCAGTTCCCAAATTTCTAACATTGCACTAAAAATTGTCCACACCAGAACGCTGATATTTGCTGTATTTACTTTTCCTTGGTACCTTTGCCTGACCCTTTTCTTTGGATGCCCAAAATGTATTTCTAAGTGTTCAACTGAAGTTTACTGCAATGCTAGATGTTTGAGAACTGAATGAAAATTTCATTCAGGAGGGCAGAATTTTTTTACATGGAAGGGTAATGCCCTCATTTTGTCCATCCCCCTATGTAGATACACCCCTGGTTACAACTTACATTATTAAGATTCACAGGATTTCTTTCTTTCCACAATCTCTTGTTTTGATCAGTTCTCCAGCAAAAACATAGAAGTAGAGCATAACCCTTCATAGCTGTAAAAACGATGCCAGTGGCTTGATCATATTAATCAATGCATACATTATTGCAAAAAAGAGGGTTTAGTCCTTTTCTAAATCAAAAGCAAAGTCTCAGTAGAGGGACATGTGTGTGTGTTTACAGCTGCAGGGCTAGATCACAGTAATCAAAGCGTGCTTTGCCATGAGAAGAGGGTTTAGTTCATTTCTGAACCAAGAGCAAAGTCACAATTGAAAGACACATGTGTTTACAGTCTGTGGACTGTCTGTTATTCGTCATCTTCAATGAAATCACAGGCAATGCTGAGACACTATTGAAAGGGAGGGAGCTTTTCCAAAAAACAGAAGGGAAGCAAATCCTTTATCTGTGCACCCTGTCTTAAATGACTAATGATGAAAGTTTCCAGGATTCAGGCCTGCTTTTGCTGAAATGAAGAATTCTCAGTATTTTATCTTGAACAATAAAAAGGCAATGCTGAAGAGAGGGACTAGATCTCCCTGGCAGAGAACTTGCTCTGCATTGAGAAAACCTCACATTATTTCTCTCATGCTTGTTTATATTAATTGCTGTCAAGCCAGTTTAGACCTATGGCATTCCTATGAGTAAGAGACCTCCATTACACCCTGTCATCAACAGCCCTGTTCAAGTCCTGCAAACTAAGGTCTATGGCTTCCTTGACTGAGTTTATCCAATTGAAGTAGGGGTGGGCTACTTGTGCCCCCCTGTATGTTGCTGTATTCTAGTTCCCATCATCCTTCACCTTTGGATATTTCATCTAGGGCTGATGGGAGTTGCAGACCAGCAACATCTGGAGGGCTATAGGTTATCCACCCCTGAGTTAAAAGAATTTGTCCCACACATGACCCCCTGCTGAGACTTTGCACTTGATTTAAAAGGAACATCTGTTCAAGATCCAAAAGAACTGCTCCTAATTAAGAGTAGACAGCGCTGAACTGGATGGATCCATAGACAAACATTGGCTATATTCATCACAGGTTTGGAAGCTCTGTCCCTGGATGTAGAGAACTAAGAACCAAACAATGAAGATTGAATTTCTTATGCAACTGAGCAATGAGCTTATGATAATCAAAATACTAAATGCAGAATCAAATTATATTTCCTATGCACATAAGAGAGGATGATAACTGAATGAATCTCCTACTGAGACAGCACTCCACCATTTCTTTACTGAATGGTAGCTGAAGCTAGACTGATGTAATTTTATTGTAGGGATATTGAAAGACATGAAAGGCAGTGTGATGTAGTGGTTTGAGTGTTGGACTACAACTCTGGGGAACAGGGCTCAAATCCCTGTTTAGCCATGGAAACCCACTGGGTGACCTTGGGCAAGTCACACTCTCTCAGCCTCAGGAAGGCAAAGGGGAAACCCCCTCTGAACAAATCTTGCCAAGAAAATCCCATGATAGGTTCACCTTAGGGTCGCCATACATCAGAAAGAACTTGAAGACACACAACAATTGAATTACATATCTGATGATATGCCTTTCTCTATGTTAGGTAGGCTAATCAAACAGAGAGAATAGAAGCTGCCATATCAGGTTGAAATTCTATCAGATCAAGAGTGGGAACCAAAGACACCTATGAAAAAGCCACAAGAGAACATTTCTTGGGGCATAATACATGATAGCAATGGACCAAAAGTTTAGCCAAAATTATCTTAATGTTATACTAAAACTGTAATCATGGATCTGGATATAATGCTTCTCTGAAGTGCAAGATTTTTCCACTGCCTCCCCACCCCAACCATTTTCATCCATGTTGTGATGTACCTGCTATTTGTATAGGAGGCATAGTTTCATGAGACAGCACATCCTTTTCATGAGGAAAATTCTGAGGTCATAGCATCTCCGTCTAAAAGACTGAGGTAACAGGTAAACTGAAACCACAAAGAGCCACTGCCAATCAGAATAGATAACATTGTACTACATGGACCAACAATCTTTACTTAGTCAAAGGTAACACTATAGCTAGAATCCTGTTGGTCATTCTCAAATAGAGTTGATCTATTAGTTCACTTGTTTTCTAGTGAGCTACCATGTTGACACGTCTTATTGATTCATTGGGTCTACTCTAGTCAGAACAATACGATTTAGGGCAATATGTTCAATTCAAGCTGGTATATGCCGGGTGATCTCACTTCTTAAAGTAGGGGTGGGAACACTTTTATATGTTGAAACCAAATTCCCTTCCATGGGCTGTTGGAGGCCATTTTATGGAGAAAACCAAAACCAGTACAGTAGTCATAGAACCATAGGGTTGGAAGAGACCACAAGGGTCATGCAGTCTAACCTCCTGCCATACGATCAAAGCACCCTTGACTGATGGCCATACAGCCTCTGTTTAAAAACCTGCAAAGGAGACTCCACCACACTGTGAGACAGTGTATTTCACTGTTGAACAGCTCTTACTGTCAGTAGGTTCTTTCTAATCTTTAGGTAGAATCTTTTTTCATGTAGTTTGAATCCCATTACTACATGTCCTATTCTCTGGAACAGCAGAAAAACAAGCTTGCTCCATCTTCAATATGATATTCTTTCAAATACAGGTTGCCCGCCATATCCGAGAGCATACATTCCCAGACTTACCGTGAACACTTGAAACTGCAGGTAATAGTGAACCCCACAGAATTGTGCCAGAGGACCTAGGAAATGCCTGGATAATGACAGGAGGTGATAATCAGCAGACCAAAAAAGGGAAGGAAGCATCAGTAAAGACTTATGACCGGTATTCTACATCAATTACTTAGTTAAGTATACTAACTGCCTTTATCTCCCCAAACCTGATGGAAACATCATTTACCCATGTTCTGGTCACTGGCAGAATGGACCTCCTTCTCCCCATGGAGATGATGCCCAGTAATGTAGGTTGGGGCAGATTATAATCATGGCAATACTATCACAGTTGTGACTAAGGAGATTTTCAGTTGCTATAAAAGACCTCCAGGGAGGTCGGAAGAGGTACGTGGCTATCCCACAGCAGGGGGTCAGTTTCGGATGACGCCGTCCCCCTCCCATCATCCTTTGTGTTGCTTCCATGCTTGATTGAAGGAAAAGGTGCCACTTTTTACTCATGGAAGTTTTTCATGAGTAAAAAGTGGCGCCTTTTCCTTTGATCGAGCACGGAAGCGACATGAAGGACGATGGGAAGGGGACGGCGGTGTCCGAAACTGACCCCCTGCCATGGGATAGCCGCGTACCTCTTCCGAGTTCCCTGGAAGTCTTTTATAGCAACTGAAAATCTCCTAAGTAGTGATCGTGAATAAGCAACAGTTGCCTGGATTTACTTATCCTTAACTGATCTGTATTCACAGTCTTAACAGTTCCTAAATAGCTGATAGAAAATACTGACTATATGTTTATCAATAAAAATAACTTCACATAGCATATTAAGGCTGTCAGCCTGTGAGTGAATTATGATAGCACAAGTCCAACAATGACAGTATGAGCCTATGGTGTTATATAGACAGTGACAAAAAAACCTTTCGGAATGTGAGGGGAATACCTTTGTCCAGATGAGCTCCCACAGTGAGTCACCATATTCGAAAGGAGGGGGGCCAAAAAGTCCAAGTACTTCACAATAACAGCCTTTGCTGTTTATTTCAAAGTTTTTTTAAAATATATATATATGCAGAAATGTGCTTTCTAGTCCATTTGAACAACCGGTTCAAATTGGGGCACATCCTAGAAGTCAAAATATGATTGGTCAGATGTACGTGGGGGCGGGCTTGCCAGTGCTGGAGCCACTATTGTTGATTTTCATGGAAGTGATAATGTGCTATTTTTGAGCAGAAGATATATATATATATATATATATATATATATATATATATACACACACACACATATATATATATATAGCAGAAGATTCTGCATCTCTGACTTAACAAGGGGGGAGGGGAAAGTTTTGGGGGAATAATAGCACATGTAATTCACTTGTGGCCACCATCTTTACTCATGGGCATGCTCCATGTGAACTTCAAATATGGATAGCTTCTCATGCCAGCGATCTTGCAAATGTATTGTGGAGACAAATGAACATTGCTGTGATGGTGAGTTAATGTGCTATGTTCCATAATTAATTCTCCCATCTAGCTGAGCCATATCACACTTCTTTGGCCATTGCAGAGATTAGATTTTTTTTCCCCAACCACACAATGACTAATATTCCCCCAAGCCCACTTTTTAAGGGAAGTAGCCTCTCCAACAATATGACCATTTCTGTGACATTGGAGAGCAGGGGGATCAAGGGAGATCCAACCAGTTATTTTCCTGTAGCTGGAGCACTGCAAGGATATTGAGGTCCCTGTGGATGCCTACAGGAGAAAGCTGGACATCTCTCTGTTGGTCCCTTTGCTCTCCAGCAACATGAAAATGGGTATGTTGGAATGGGGGGTTGCATCACTTAAAATGTAGGTTTGGGGGAGCTAGAACTAGAAGATGGAGCTACAGAGACATAACTAAATGCCAGATATACATCTCCTGAAGCATAAAAAGGAGGCAAGGAGGGGAAGGGGAGAAGGGAATGTGGCATCACCTTTAAGACAAACTGGCTTTTATTTTAGCATGAGCTTTCATGGACATAGGCCCACTTCTTGAGATGCAGTACAGAGTGATAATAAAGCCTCAGGTATTCTGCAGTGCATTTGAAGAAGTGGGTGTGAAGAAGTTGGTTTGAAAGTATGCATGAGAGGGAGACAATCCCAGTGCAGGAAGCTGTGGTGGGCAGGGACTCTGTGAGAGTGAGATGAAAGAATGTCACTTGAGAGAGAGGGTTGAAAGAAATCAGTCAGATGAGTCAGATGTGTGAGAGAGATTGGGCACTGTTATGAAAGAAAAGAGTGTGAAACCACTGAGAGATTAAAGAGAGAAAGTGAATGTTCACATATAAGTATGTCACTAAAGGGAACATTAAAAGAATGCTAACTGAAAGCACAATTCATTATATTCAGGGTTATCCTACAGTTTTGAATTTGTAACCTCATTGATATAATAAATCAAATAAGCTTGTTAGTTAACTGTTCCACTGACTCATCTTGCATCATTTCCCTCATAGTAAAGGTGGAGGTCACACTAACCAAAAGAATACACATTATTATATAAATCTATCGACTGAGAGGGTCACCTGGAGGCTCAGGCCCAGTCCAGAAAAGGAATGTCTGAAGGGGAACCTGGAGTAGGGTGGCAATGACAGGCAGCCAGTCCTGAGGGCCAGCTTGCTTGGCAATCTGTCACACTCAGGTATTCTGCACTGCGTCTGAAGACGTGGGTCTGTATCCATGAAAGCTCATGCTAAAATAAAAAAAGTGGTTTTAAAAGTACTTCCCCATTTCTTTTTTTCTTCCCCTCCCTTCCTACTTTGTATGCTGCAAGAGACAAACATGGCTACTACACTGAACTCTCCCAATGTAGGATCTCAGCTTAAGGTGTTTTTGTTTTACTGATACATACCGTATTTACTGATATATTTATCAGTACACAACATTTAATATGATGTGTTATTTTTATTAGTAAGTATATGAGCCTTTGCCGATGTTTTCCTCGCTTGTTTGGTTTGCTGTTTGTAATTTTTGAGTCAGATCATCTTCTTTTTTTTTTGTTTGTTTTATTGTGTTATCTTTGGCAGCAGGTAATAAACAGACCTTGTTCCCCAGCTTCTGACTCCATGATCCAATTTGCAGGATAATGCAACCCCATGCCATTCCAATGGCTGAGAGAGTAGCACAGGGGGAAGGAGCAGAATGAGTAGACCTATCATCACTCTGTGCTGTGGTAATCAATTTAGTTGCCACCAAGACAGGCCGCTTCTGAAAAGTATGCATGTAATGTTAAAGTCACAAAGGCCATCAGCTTCATACCAGCCAGTAGTGGGAAGAGAGCAGTTCCTATGATCAGGGGGAGTAATTTCCTGTGACCATTTTTCTCTGCCATATACAGTAATTCCCTTTTGCAAAGCCATGACGTAGCCTATTTCAGGGATGCAGCTTTAGCAGCAACCAGCTTTTGCTGTGCCCTAGCACGAGACCATCTGCTCCAGCCAGCTGAGGGTCATCTGCCAGTGTCACAAAGGACTAAAATAGCTATGCATCTCTGACATGGATTCTCTCTCCCCCCCTCTCTCTAGCTTTATCTCCATTCTTTTGCCTTGACATTTGCAAATCTTTCCATTCCCATTGCCTTTCTGAATTTTGATGTTAACCCAGCATACGTCCTCACCCATGCACAATAAAAAAGACTTCATTTGTTGAAAAAGGATCTGATCTCTGTTACCAGGTGCAGTCTCAGAGCAAATGCATAACTGAGTATACACACCCGTAAGAGATCTTGTAACCTTGGCAGTAGTGCAATTTATGCAAATTGGAGTCAATAACCCACATCTACACAGCAGTAACCTTACGAACATTTTACTGAATACACAGGGATCAAAATATATCTCTCTCTGGCTTTTCTTTGCAAACAAAGATTCAGGAAGGACTCATCCCGCGCTTTCTGCAAGCACGCTGATGACTAAAAAGGCCAATCCAAGATAAACAAGTCCGGTTGCAGAAAGCACAGCAGAAGGTCTCCTTGGGTGATGTTTTTGGGTTGTGATTCTTTCTGCGTTGTCGTTTCTCTTCAAGACTTGTTCGGCGTGAGTTCTCAAATAAGGCTGCAGCATTGTGGATAGTGCGTCTCCATGCCTCCCGATGTGAGGCCAGGGCGGACCACTGTTGGTGATCAATTTGGCTGAGCCTGAGATGTTGTTTCAGGGAGTCTTTGTATCACTTTTTTGGAGTGCCCCTCTTACACTGACCCATGACGAGTTCACCATAGAGTAGTCATTTTGGGAGGTCCTCCATCCTAGAAATGTGCCCTGCCCAGCGCAGCTGCGTTCTCAGTATCATGGCCTCAATGCTGGTGATCCCTGCTTGCTTAAGGACAGCAACATTCGCCACATAATCAGTCCAGTGTATATTTAGGATTGTGCGTAGACAGCGCTGATGAAAGCGTTCGAGGAGTCATAGGTGGTGGCGATAGGTGACCCATGTTTCAGATCCATAAAGGAGGATAGACAGTACAATGGCTCTATACACACTGATTTTTGTGCTTTGCCTCAGGTGTTTATTGCTCCAGACTCTTTTGTGAAGTCTTCCAAATGCACTATATGCCTTTGCTAATCTGTGATCGATCTCTTTGATACACACACTAATTGTATTGGGGAATAGCAAATATTAGAGCAGAGCTTCAAAAATAGCAAATAGTACATAGCAGATGCACAACTAACTAATTAGGTACGTACTCTTGCTTCAGGATGGGCAAATACTAACTCTAATGAACAAGCTTGCAAGGCTGAGAGGGTTTGGAGTTAAGCAGTCTGACATCTAGGGTTGCTAGAGGATGGAGAGAAGAGGGAAAGAGGGGTTCCAAAGGAGTGGCGATAAAGTATTTTGCCAAATCCATACCCACAAACTAGGGAAATGGGCAGATAGGTGAGGTACACTGTGCAGGGAAAATAATCTCTGAAAGATGGATTTTACAGATGACCAAAGTTACCTATTTGTTAGACCTTCCTAGGGAGAAGCTAGGGAGTGTTGCACGATTTCTGCTACAGTTGGAGGAGTGCAAAGAAGTGAAGGACAGCTAACCAAGGTCCTCTCAGTCAGAGCCAGGATGTTAAGGAACAGAAGAAGTTAATGAGATCCTCTGGCCAAAATCTGGGATTCTGGTGGGCTGAAAGAGAGTGATTTCAACTGGAAAGGAATGAGGTCCAGGACTCAGCAGTGATTCAACAGGAGTCCTCCAGTACCTCTTTTTCAGGAATCAGAGCTCTTCTCCAAAGATGGAAGCTCCAAGCATACTGTTCCTGCAGAATACCTCTTGGTAGAAGACAGAGGACTCTGTCAGATGCGGTCTTTAAAATGTTCTTTTGCTGGTACAAAAAAACCCATTTTTATACACACAAAAGAATGTCCCCCAACCCGTACTCACCTCCTTTCCCGGCAAAGGCTCCTCTGTGAATGAAGAGGAAGTGAACCGAGCTCCGTGCACTTCCTCATTCAAAATCTCTACGATTTCAGCACACGGGAAATTCAAACTTTAAAACAGAAATAAACCTTAAAAAGTGAAGCAAAGCATATACGCATATTTTAAAAGTCACAAGTAACCCAGAGACGGTCATAAAAAGAGCAAAACTTACCTGGATGTCCTGATCTGACCCAGACATGTTTGTGCTGGAGCGGCCATTGTCAGGATTTAAAGGGACAAAGGTATCACACGCCGGCAATGCCAGCAAAACAGCAGCATGGGGTCACAGCTTAAGCTGTCAATTAAAAAGTATATGATTTTACCTTTTTAAAACCACAAAAGGGTGACATTGTTTGATCCGTGCACCCTTTTGTGGTTATGTGGCATCCTTATGATGCTCTACTATACGTGTCTGATAAAGTCCAGAATCATGTCTTCCAGAACAAATTACCTTTTTATTCTAGGACCTCTTTAAGGACTTTGAGATGGGAACAGACCCTTAAGGTTTTCTCAAGTTTGTATATTTTACAATCTTATGCTGTCTCAGGATATTGCATCATTTTACAGACTTAGGACTTTATCACACCGCCACCCCAAAAGCCCATTCTTTTGCTGGCACAACTTTTCAGTTTTTATGTCAGCAAAAGAACTCCCCATGCTGCACTTACCTTGCCTCCTATCCAAAGACTTCCTGGCAATAAAAGAGGAAGTGAATGGAGCTCCATTCACATCCTTGTTCAGAATTCCCATGGATTATCACAAGAAGAGACTCATGCAGGAAATTTTTTTAAAAAAACATTTTTTTTAAGCACATACACACACTTAAAAAATTACAAGTAACATTAGGAGGGTCATACAAAGTACATCACTTAGCTGGATGTCATCTGATATGCAGGCCCTCTCGCTTTTATGTGACATTGTTATGTGACATTGTTATCGCTTTTATGTGACATTGTTAGTGCATCTGATAAAGTCCTTAGACTCACCTGGAGGAGATTGCTATTGTATTTTGACTAGCAAAAAAAAAAAAAAAATGTGTTGAGCTATCATCCTTCTATGCCAGTACCATTTCCCGTTTATAATATATTGCATGCCAACTGCAAGATGTCATACTGGGAGAGACAGAAATTTGTCTGAGGGTATTCACTTGAGTCCAGTAATTTAATTAGTATTCCTGATGGCAGTAGTTAATGGAATAACATCCTTGTGGCATTGGTGCTAGCTCAAAGATTTGGCTGGACAGCTCTTCCCAGCTAATTCTCTTCTGTCTAGAACCAGACAATCAAGAAGTTCCATAAAGAACATATACAACTACACGCACATACACACATGTGTCTTATCAGGAGTGTTGTACAAATGCATACAGCTTGCAACATTTCACATTGTGTGAAGATGATCATGTTGAAAAGCCCTCTGCCTGTCAGAAAGATGATGATGACGATAGATGATCATGATGATGATCATGATGATCATGATCATGATCTATTTCTATCCTACCTTTTCCCCAGTTTGGGACTCAAAACAGCTTACAACAAGTTAAAAAACATATTGTAAAAATCCACAAGATACAAAAATTTAAATGAGATTGAATGATCAAAAAAATTAAAACCAGATTAAAATATATATCATTAAAATGCACACATACATCAGCACAACAATTAGCAAGATCCAGCACATTATTGGGTGGGATGGGCCTTATATAGTCAATCATCAAATGTCTCTAAACAGAAAAGTCTTTACGTGTCTGTGAAAAGAAAGCTGGGAGGGCGCTAGTCAAAGTTCTTTGGGAAGGGAGTTCCAGAGCCTGGGGGCAGCCACTGAGAAGGCCTTTCTCCATATTCCCACCAGATGTGCCTGTGAGGCCTGTAAGGGTGGTGGGACAGCAAGAAAGACCACCCAAGCAGTTCTCAAAGCACAGGCTGTTTCATAAGGGAAAATACAGTCCTTCAAACAACCTGGACCTGAGCTGTATAGGGCATCTTTTTCTTCTTACAATATTATGTGATTAGATGTTGCATTGCTATTTTTGGAGTGATGATATACACTGGAAATATTTGTGTCTTTTGATCATTGACCATATGGAAGTGAGAGTGTGGAGGAGTTGTGCCGATGCATCTGTGTTTGAAACCTCTTAGTTACTCCCAAATTCAGGATTATTTAGAGGTTTACTTTACCTGACAGAGGGAGAGAATGAGAGAGAAAAGGAGCTTGAGAGAGGGAGGGAGATATACAGTACCCCCCCCAAAAAAAAATGAAAATGAAAGGGAGTAGTGATATGTGTAAAATTTGAATATGTGAAATTATATGGATGGATGTGTATTTAGAAATAATGGCCGGAATCCTGTTGGTGACATACATGTGTGTAACTCAGGTTTACATGCACATACACCTTCCTTTAGGTGGTGTGCAAAAAGCTAGCCTTGTGCAACATACAAAACCTCCCACCCAGCATCTGTCAATCCCACAGGGGCACTGCTGCAAGCAACCACTGGCTGGGAGGAAGGAGGAGGGAACAAGTCAGGTGGCTAAAAAGCAGTCTGCCTCCACTGCAAGTGGGAAAAGAAACCAGGTCATTGTCTTGGAAAGAGAATGACTTTTTCTTCCCCTTGCAGTCAAGAAGGGCTGTTTCTTGGTTGACTGAGTCACCTCCCCTCTCCCTTCCAAACTTAGTGAAGACCTGCAGTGGTGCCCCACCATGCCCTGACAGTTGCCAGGGGGAAAGATATGGGCAGCTGTGCATGTGAAGTGTTACTCTCCATATGTACAACACAGGATCTCAGCTAGTCACTATACTTTAAAGCAAGGGTCCCTAGGGTGTCCATGGATGGACTTCTAGAGTTCTGTGAAACCTTTTGTTACCCAAGGTGTTCTTGGAAATTCCACAAAAATATCGAGTTTCTAATATGTTGTGGAAATTAGCAGCGACTCGACTTTAGCAATGCAAAAAGGGGGCAACAAGGGGGACTTTATGCCAATTGTATACCCCTACTAGCTCTGAACTGACATACACACAAACAAGATGAAAAATTAACAATGATATTTATTAAAGACTTTAAAATAATAACACCAATCATGCACACATTCATACGATAAAGCATTCACACAAGACCACTAGAAATGGAAGAAGAGAGGTTGCTAGAGGAATAGATAGGGAGTTTTCAGAGGATATACGACACCTGTCTCATAGTCCGAAATCTTTGGGCAGACCAGCAGCATGGATGGATGAAGCAGGAGTGGCTAACACAGAGAGATGTAGTGTCCCCAAGAAAAAACTCTGTGCGCAATGAGGCATGATTTTGGACTAGTATTTATACTAAAAATATGCCCTTAGGCAATTGGATTTCACATACAGAAACAATGGATTCCAGGTGTCTCTCAGAGATTGAACAATGAGTTTCAGGAAACACTCCTGGGTTTGACAATAGGTGTCTGAAGATACTAATGTGTTGTAGCTGCCTTAAATGTTCTAGTGATTAGATTTACAAAGCTTGAGCTGCCTCCTTAATGGATGGGTGTGTGGTGAAGGGAAGGGAATATCTTCAGACAAAGAATTACTCCATCCACCAGTAATGGGATCAATTTCTGTGACTTGGGTGTGTGCAAACCGTGTCCTCTTGACCTTATTATGTTTTCTTACAGTTTGGAATTTGTCAATAGTTCTTCCTTTGGATGATGCATGACTTAACACATTCCTTTTGGGATCTTTACAGTGAGTCCCTGATATTTTACTGCTCTTCCCTGAGGAAGACCACATCAATAATCCAAATTATTAATAAGCCAATTTGGGGGGTTTCTAGAGGTGGGCATCATTAGGGGCACTAACAATTTGACTTTTATTTCCTCCCTGTTACTTTGAAAATGGTGTTCAGGCACATTTCTCTGGAAAGAGTTTCTGTAGTTTTAATCAAATTGTTCATAGTGTTATGTGATACCCTCCCTCAAGGTCAAGATCTAAGGAGAAATACAGTTGTCCCTTCATATTCACTGGGGTTTGGTTCCAGGACCTCCTGTGGATACCAAAATCCATGAATATTCAAGTCCCGTTATATGCAGTGGCATAGCAAAATGGTGTCCCTTATATAAGATGGCAAAATTAAGGTTTGCTTTTTGGATTATTATTTTTTAAAGAATAATTTAAAGCCATGAGTACTTAAATCCATGGATACCAAATCTGTGGATACAGAGGGACAACTATACTACTCACTCTAACTGAGAAGATTGTGATCAGGCAACCTGTGCCCCTGCTCAATCTACTAGTCAGATGCTAACTGGTGATGGGCAACTATGCTCTCCTTCTTATGCTTATTTTCCAGCTGGGCTTGGACTAGACCAACAAAGGAAGAACTGCCCTCTGATAGCCTTTCAGTTGGAGGACTGTTCCTTATAAAGGAAGGCACATGAGCACCCTGTTTGTAATATCAAGGAGCATTCTGGTTGATATCTGAGATTTATATTCAAGAGGACTTCAGTTTTGAACCTTTGCAAATATCCATCTTTTTGTTTTATTTTCATGATTTTTCTATTACGGGAATTGTGTGCAAGTGAGTTCCATTTCCACAAAGAACTGCAAACAATTCAAATCTTCCTTTTCTTTCCTCTGAGGCAGAGGCTCCAGTTTGCTGGAGGAAGGAGAGGAAGTGCATCCATCATTGTCTCATTTGGCCATTTGCAGAGAGCTGAAAACACTTCTAGGAAAATAATCCTAGATCAGCTCCTAGCCTTCCTCAGCTCTGTTCCTGTCTGGCTGATCATAGCACCAAACATGGGTGCTGCTGAGGACAAAGGAAAGGATGGGTGGGAGATCAGCCAATTGCCAGGTTATTTCACTGCTCTTTAATATAGGCACAGGTAAGTCCAACCGATTCCGCATATCCAGTGGCTGATATAATTCAGGCTAGAAGTCAGGATGTCTTTAAAGGCAGCTGTGGCAACTAACTGCAACTTCCTAGGACATGAATAATGCAGGAAATGTTTCCATAGCTAAAGTTGATTTGTGCCTGTAAATGTTTAACACTACATGTCTGCAAAATGATTGCTGTTTTGGTTAATTTTCTCAAATGAAAAACAGTGTTGTGGTACAAACAATCCTTCCTGCTAATAAGTACACCATCATAGCAGTAGGAGGTAAACTTTTGATTGACAATAAAAAGGATGGAAAATCCAGTTAAAATTCATGAACAGATCCTTATCTGTTGGCAGTAGTGGAGAGCTGACATAGTATAGATTCAGACAAAGTGAATGTAATGGTAGCTGTGCCTGGTAGCATATGGCTGCTTCCCATTTTGATCTCCTATTTGCAAGATGCATCCACACATCCAAAGTAACCCATAGCTCTTCCCATGTACTAAAGCCATGAGCAGCACTTTAAGGGGACACTTTCATTTTGTTCTGACTACAGTCACTTGGGGGCAGGGTGATGTTCTGGCCTTGTTAGCAAAGTTCTGCCTCCCTTCATTCCCCTATTTACATTTTTGACCACATATTTTTGGCCAGCTTCTTCTGCTATTGGCCACAGGGACAGTGGTGCCATGCGGCTGTTGCTGAGTGTTCACATTAGCAGCTCGTGAAGGCCATTGTGTGTGAATGTGCATGTACCATCAAGTCACTTGCCGACTCATGGTGACCCCACAAATTTCATAGAATCATAGAATTGCAGAGTTGGAAGAGATCACGAGGGCCATCTAGTCCAACCCCCTGCCATGCAGGAAATCACGATCAAAGCATCCCCGACAGATGGCCATCCAGCCTCTGTTTAAAGACCTCCAAGGAAGGAAACCCCACCACGAGGGAGTGTGTTGTTCCACTGCCGAACAGCTCTTACTGTCAAAACGTTCCTCCTAATGTTGAGGTGGAATCTCTTTTCCTGGAGCTTGCATCCATTGCTCCATGTTCCAATCTCTGGAGCAGCAGAAAACAAGCCTGCTCCATCCGCAGCATGACACCCCTTCAAATACTTAAACAGGGCTATCATATTGCCTCTTAACCGTCTTTTTTCCAGGCTAAACATACCCAGCTCCCTAAGTCTCTCCTCATAAGATATCGTTTCCAGACCTTTCACCATTTTAGTCACCCTTCTCTGGACACGCTCCAATTTGTCAATATCCTTTTTGAATTGTGGTGCCCAGAACTGGACACAGTATTCTAGGTGAGGTCTGACCAAGGCAGAATAGAGCGGCACTATTACTTCCCTTGATCTGGACACTATACTTCTATTGATGCAGTCCAAAATCACATTGGCTTTTTTAGCCGCCGCATCACACTGTTGACTCATGTTCAACTTGTGGTCTACTAGGACTCCTAGATCCCTTTCGCACGTAGTCTCATTCAGCCAGGTCCCCCCCCCCATCCTATATCTATGCATTTCATTTTTTCGTCCTAAGTGCAGTACCTTACATTTCACCGTATTGAATTTCATTTTGTTAGCTTTGGCCCAGCTCTCCAGTTTATCCAGGTCATTTTGAATTGTGATGCTGTCCTCCAGGGTATTAGCTACTCCTCCTAATTTGGTGTCATCTGCAAATTTGATAAGTATGCCCCTAATTCCCTCATCCAAGTCGTTGATAAAGATGTTGAATAGCACTGGGCCCAGGACAGAACCCTGTGGCACCCCACTGGTCACATCTTTCCAAGATGAAGAGGAGCCATTGTTGAGCACCCTTTGGGTTCAGCCGGTCAACCAATTACAAATCCATTGAACAGTTAACTTGTCTAACCCGCAATTTACAAGCTTGTTTGCAAGAATGTCATGGGGAACCTTGTCAAAGGCCTTACTGAAATCAAGGTATGCAATATCCACAGTGTTCCCTTCATCTACCAAGCTGGTAATTTTATCAAAAAAAGAGATCAGATTGGTCTGGCATGACTTGTTTCTCTGAAACCCATGTTGACTTTTTGTGATGATGGCATTGCCTTCTAAATGTTCACAGACTCTCTGTGTAATGATCTGCTCTAGAATCTTCCCTGGTATTGATGTCAGACTAATTGGACGATAATTGTTGGGATCTTCTTTTTTCCCCTTTTTGAAGATGGGGACAACGTTTGCCCTCCTCCAGTCTGCTGGGACTTCTCCTGTTCTCCAGGAGTTCTCAAAGATTATTGCCAATGGCTCTGAGATTATATTTGCCAGCTCTTTTAATACTCTTGGATGTAGTTCATCTGGTTCTGGAGATTTAAATTTATTTAGATTAAGAAGGTATTCCTGTAGTACCTCTTTGCTTATTCTGTGCTGGATTTCCCCTATTGTGTCCTCTGTTCCTTTATCCTCAGGTTGGTCCCCCTTTTCCTTTTCTGAAAACACTGAGGCAAAGAAGGTGTTGAGTAATTCTGCCTTTTCTCTGTCCCCTGTTAGCATTTTGCCATCTTCTCTGCTAGTTCCATTCATAGGGTTTTCTTAGGCAAGGACAACTGAGAGGTTTTGTTTTTTCACTTCCTTCTTCTAAAATATAGGCTAGAGCACCTGGTATTCATTGCTGGCTTCCCATCCAAGTACTTGTTGCTGCTGAGTCCCTTCTAGTAATTTCCAACTTACAGCGACCCTAAGGCAAACCTATCATGGTGTTGTCTTGGCAAGATTCATTCACAGGGGTTGTCTTTGCCTTCCTCTGAGACTGAGAGAGTGTGACTTGCCAAAGATCACCCAGGGGGTTTCCATGGTGAACAGGGATTCAAACCCTGACCTCCAGAGTCATGCAGGCTTATTGCAGAAGGAAGGAAAATGGAAGTGTAGCCAAATGGTTTTGCTTTCTCTTCTGCCTTACTGCATGACATCATAGTTCTTCAGTTCTAGTCCCGGTGGGAGACAGTTGTAAAAGCAAGTCTTTTTTCTAATTGAAAAAAATCTGTTAGGAAAAAAAAGTTACTTTTACAAACATCTCCCATGGGACCAGAACTGAAGAACTACTGAAGAACTATGACATCATGCAGTAAGGCAGAATGGAAGGTGAACTGCACTATCCAACTGCACTTCCGTTTTACTTCCTCATGCAATAAGCCTCATAGTTCAGTGCTCAAACCACTATACCACACTGGCTCTCCATTCAAGTACTACCCACTCCTGTTGGGCTGCCCCACCTCCTGATTCCTTTATGGGAGATTACAGTACAATGGGTATGCAGAGGGTACGATGTCATTGGTATCTAGGCCTGTGCATTCTGGGGAGCTAGAGGAGAAAGGAAACTAGAGGTGACCACAGATGGCTGATGCCGTGGGAGTGCCCCCCCTCCTCAGACTGAAACACGCACACCCTGCAGAAAGTTGTACAGGTTGAGTCTTCCTTATCCAGAATTCCCAAATCCAAAATATTTCAAAATCCAAAATTGTCCACACAGGTGGATAAGATAGTGACACCTGTGCTTTCTGATGGTTCAGAATGTTGTGGCATTTGCTCTGCTTACCAGGTAACAAGAGAAGCAGTGGAGTGGGTGATAAATGCAGAGCATGGACCATGGGAAGGAATATATATCTTCAAGTTTTCTATGACTTTACAGTGGACTGCTTCCAAGCTGAAAAAGACAGAGTCATTTTAATTATAAAGCACCCAGCTGAATCCTATCCAGATGTTTAAATGTCATCACTATGAAACTGGGGTGTTTTGAGTACTCACTGAAGTATAACTTCAGGGAAGGGTTGCCAGATTTTGAATGTATGAGCTGCCTTATATGAAGCTAGACTACTGGCCGGTCTGGGTCACTACTCAGGGCCATCCCAAGACATTTTGCTGCCTAAGGCACAGAAGCAAAGGGCAGCCCACACCTACTCAGGTCAAAGTACAGAATACTCAAAGCCAGACAAATTTATCTTGGCAAATGAGGTAGAAAATTCCAGATGGAGCTCTCTTATTCTTAATAGTAAACATAAAATAACATTTAATCACAAACCATTTGCTGTCCTTTCACTACACTCACATCTTCTGCTTGAGGCAGCTTTCTAATTTTGCCTAATAGCAGGGCTGGCACAGGAGTTACTGTCTACTCTTGACTGACAGTGGCTTATCAGGGGTTCTTCCACCAGTGCCATCCACTAGAGCAGCAAAGAACCTTCAAAGTGAGCCATGGCACTTCCACACACATTCCAATATAGTATAAAGTAAGTACAGTGAAGCAGAGTTTGTAAAAGTTAATTTTGAGGTTACAGTTCCCAGAAAGCATGGGCAATGGTCCTAGAGAACAGCCCCAGATTCACTGCTAAAGGAAATGTTCTCTCTGAGACCTTTTAGGGGCTTTGAGCATCTTGCAGCTCATTTCCATTAGTAGCAATGGCATCTTTAAATATCCCTTGGCAAAAGTTGTGTGTACTTTAAGTTCTTTCAAGACCAGTATGTTGTTTGGGGGTAAATATTTGGGGAACTAAGCAGAGAGTTCTTTGAATTCTTTCCAGGTCACTATTTCACTTGGCATGTATATTTGGTAGACTGAAATCTAGATTTTAGTCAATCCAAAACAATCGAGTTAGCACCACGTTTTTGCTAACTTGACTAAATCAGTCGAGTTTATTTATTTAGAACATACAGTTAGATACATTAGAGAACAAAACTGTATTTTTGGCTGGGAAATGAAGTGGGGCAGAGGTGGGGGGATTTCTTTCCAGGTGGTTGTGAAGACATTGTTTCTTTTACCTGCTCCCCTAAACAAATGGAAGTTCATGGAAACCTTTAAACAGTAAATGACTCCATAGAAAAGAATGCAGGGTTCTTATATTACTTTGCTAGTAATCTATGTCCAAATATACAATCAAAGTAGGCAATACAACAGAACAAAAGCAATAGGATGCAGAAGCAAGCAAACACTGGAACCATTTCACATGTTCAGCAGCTGGTTACCTCCAGCATAATTTTGTATATATTTATTTGAAATAAGTCCCACAATGTTCAATGAGTCTTATTTCCATCTAGATGTGGCTAGGACTACAGGCTAAGTACACACGCTGGTATTTACTAAGGCCATTACAAATGGGTAACCTAGAGTTAAGCATTCATGACTGGTTAATACTCATGATCCCTATGTATTCACTGCTTTAGAGGATACATAGGGGCCATGAAAGTCTCCCAATCCCCCGCTTACCAGGCAGAAGTTGTTGCAAGCGACAGGATTCTTATCCCTGTTGATTGAGAAGCAGCTGACTGACATTTTCAATCCCTCTTCCACAAGCAATCTCTGAAATGAGGGGGAATTGCTTCTGACTGTTGCAATGGAGATTGCTTGTGGGAGGGGAAAAGAATGTCAGTCAGATCCTTCTTGATCAACAGGGAAACAGACCCCTGTCACTAGCAGTGGCTGCTGCACAGAAAGTGGGAAGGGGGGTCAGTTCAGGAAAGATTACCTAGCCACGTAACCAAGCTGGTAACATAGCTGAGTAGGTGATAGAGAATTCCAGCCTCAGTAATCAAGTACAGTATGACTCCCATTCCACAGGGGATATGTTCCCGGACTTACTATGGATAGTGTAAATCACGGATAGTCGCAAAACCCGATATTTCCACCAGAAGCATACCATAGAATCACACCTCTCTAGGCATTTGGAGGTCCTCCAGTGCGACTTTATGGTCAACTTTCATTGGAGGACCTAGAATGCTGGAGGACCTAGAAAATGCCTAGAGAGAACATATTTTCTCAGATGCAGGTAAGTGGAACCATAGATACCAGTCCCACAGATATGGGAGTGATACTGTATAGACAACTCCACATGATATACATGCATGTGTAACCCAACCCTATTGTATAACTGAATAATAATTACCCTGTTCTTTTTACATGTATTCAAAGTATAATCTGATAGGACCAATGTAGTGTTTATTAATTTTTGAAAATGACACCTAGTGAGTCTGCTGCTTGGGACTCAGTAATAATCACATAGGAAAGTGTCCTATTCCAAGTCAGACCACTGGTCCATCTAATTCAATATTGTCTACACTGATTGACAGTGACTCTCCAGGCAGGATTAAAGGCAGGAGTCATCCCTAGCTCCATCTCCAGATGTCAGGGATTGGACTTGGGACCTTTCGTATGAAAAACATGTGTTCTAGCCCTGAGCTACAGCCTCTCCCCAAATATAATACATATGCCAACATGCTGAATTGACCTTACCTCTTACATCTGATCTTCCCGTATGGTCAACCACTTTGTATAGCACTGAGTACTTTTGAAGTCTTCCCTCACAGAGTACACATAAATATTACAGTTTTGTTCCCTATGGGTTAGTGAAATTAAATGTTCTGCTCTTTCTCTCTTCATTGTCACTGTTATTCCCTCCTTTCTCTCGTAGAAGCTCGCAAGAACAAAGTGAACCCAAGAAGAGTTTTTAAAGCTTCATTTCATCTTATGACGGATGTGGCTTTGAGCTGACATGGACCTTCTCAGAAGTGGATTACTTATCTGTTAAACATTAATGCTGCTGATTTTCGTTACTAGAACTAACTGATCTTCACTATTTTGGTTGGTCTTTGTTTCCATCTCTTGATATCACAATGAGTGGCATCCTCCAATACCTGGACCCACGGCGGATCCAGTGGGGTGCCACATGGTACGCCATGCATTCTAGGGTTCTCCGCACCAAGCCAGTGGAATCCATGCTAGAGGGGACAGGCACCACCACATCCCATGGAACAAAACTGGCCCAGGTGCTCACTACCATGGATCTCGTTTCACTCGGTGTTGGAAGTTGTGTTGGTACTGGAATGTATGTGGTTTCTGGCCTGGTTGCTAAGGAGATGGCGGGGCCTGGTGTCATCGTTTCCTTCATCATTGCTGCTGTAGCCTCCATCTTGTCTGGTGAGTCTTCCCAAAAGATATATATTGCATTCATTCTATACCAGAACTTGGAAAAGTGTGTTTTTTAAACTAAAACTTCAACAATCTCCCAAATAGTATCCATTAACCATGCTAACTGGGGGTTCTGGAAGCTGTAGTCCAAATATATGCATATCTTTAAGCATCATTTTTTAACAGAATAATCAGAACTGATTATATTTCCTATGTGTCACCTCAAGTAAAGACTTAGCTTCTCTTTAATAAGCGTCTGATATTACTCTTAATCAGATTACAGTAGTCTACTCCCTTCATTTTAAGAAAATATATTTTCCTAGGGTTTTGCTCTCTCAAAGATTCCTGTTACCTGTCTTCTCTTTTCTCTGGCTATAACCATTTTTGGGCTTTGTTTACACTGGTCAAATACCCTGGCTTGCCCCTGTTGCAGAGCCCGGCAGTCCAGATGTTGCAGGGCATTTTTCCCAATCTGTCCCTGGGCACTCCAAATGACCCCCAGGGCAGATACAGAGCTGGAACTGGGGCAAGCCAGGATAGGGCCCTTTACTGCAATATAAGGGGGGGGCTCTGTTTATTCCATTTCTGCCAGATTGGGCTCTGTGTGTCTGCGGGAGTCCATCCCGCACACCGCTCCTTGCTGCCACTGTCAGCTCCCTGGCTCTTCTGGAAGCCAGGTGGGGTCCTACAGCATTTGACTGAGGCTGGTCACATGCAGGGGGCCTATAGTCACATGTTGCAGGACCCCTGCCTGGCTTCCACATTAGCAAGAAAGTGGTGGTGGCGGTTCCAGCATCTTCTTCAAGTAATGGAGAGGGTGAACAGGCCACCTCCGCAGCCAATATATGCCAGTGGAGAATCAGCGTATCCTAACTAATGTAGATAAGACCTTTCTATTGCTTATTTCCTCACTGTCCCTGCTCTTTGTCTCAGGGACCTCCATGTTATGAGGTCAGGTAGAATTATGCAAAGAACTTTGACCTTAAAGGTATATGTTGAAGCAGAATAGAGGCAAAATATACAAGACTTATGTGTTAGACTTTTAATAAGTCAACACCTACATGATCTGTACCTCAAATTAGTGTCAATAAATTCTACAAACTGGCAGGATGGGAATTCCCAGTATCCTACCAGAATGACCACCATGGCATCTAATTTGATGTAACTATAGGATTGAAAAGCTGTTGGATGTGCCCAATTGAAGCTCTTGGCTTTAATCTTTAATACCCTAAACAGCTTGGGGTGTAGCAGCCTAATGACCAGTGTCTTGTTTCAAACCTCTCTAGATGTTGAAATCTTCAGGAGAGGTCATATTGAGAACACCAATAACAGAGGAGGAGTTTGACAACACATATTAGAGGGTTTCTCCAGATTGCTCACAGATTGTGGAATACATTCCCCACAGAGATATAATCTGTTCCCTTTCTCTCAAATGTTTTAGGAGGGATGTGAGGAAACATCTTTTCAAACTCTCTTTTTAAAGTGCTCTGCTGAATATTGTTTATTTTAATAGCATTATTAATGTAGTGATTTTTCAGGATTTTATTGTCTAATCTATTTTTAATCCTTTTAAAAAATTATTATTAGTTGCCTGGGGCTCTGTTTCTCAGTGAAAAGGCACAATAAAATATATAATTTCCCCCTCCTTCCTCTACTACTAGAGGCTGGCCTTCATAATGGCTGTTCTGTCTTTGGATGTGGCAGCTCCAATGAATGATATTATATTAAATCCCAACCATTTTGTATGGCTTTTTCTTTCCTGCACTTCTTTTCCCACTTATTTTATGTTGAATAATCATCTGTAACACTCTGGGGTTTTTTCCCTTTCCATTTTTCATTATATCACAGGAAAATTCCAGCATTCTGTGTTGTGTAATTTCTTGATCATTCTCAATCAATACCCTCTCATTGGCCATGCTCTCTGTCCAAGTAATGCTTAACAGCTTATGATATATCCACTTTCAAATACTTCTGTTCTTTTTTTTAATTATAGCCTGTGTTAAAGTCCATGATTGCATGGCATACAGCAAAGCTGGGAATAGCCTGTGTTAAAGTCCATGATTACATGGTATACAGCAGAGTTGGGAATACATAGCATCATAAAATGCACATTCTCAAAGCCAATTTTAATTTTTTATTGTTTATCTTAAAGTAGCTATTCCAAGCCATCTCTGTTCTGATTTTTATTGCACAACAATGATCCCATTCATTCAACCAAGTTCCAAATTATTTCTGTTTGTGAATCTGCTCCCTGCTTTCATTTTGGATCTTTAAGTACATTTTTTGGGCTGCTTGCTTTTTAAACATGAACTTAGTTTTTCTTAAAATTCATTTTTACCCAATGGTCATTATTTCCTTCACTGAGTGTATTGATTAATCTTTGCAGACTGTCTAAATTATCTGCTGGTAACCCTGTATCATCTGCATATTGAATGTTGTTGATGATCTCTATCTCCTTTAAAACAACAATACTGGCATTCGCTGTTAACAATGATACTGACATTTAAAGTGCTTTTTAAAAGATGTTCTCAGAGTACCAACAAAAAAGCAATGACCCAAGAAATGTAATAAATAAATAGCACCCCATAGTCACCCCTAAACTTAACTGAGTCTAATTATATAGGTACACTGTATCTCTTTCCTGACTCACTGTAGTCATTTAGCAAATTAAAGGTCTTGTAATGATGTAAGTGCTGTGATCAATATAGAGATTACCTGCACTGTTATTGTATGGTATTTGTACCAATCTTTTCAGACCCTGTGAGAGTCAACAAACATCTCCACAGGGTCTCTATATTAAAGGAAACTTCTGAAGGCTTCCATAATTTACGAAGTACAGTGTACAAAGGTTTAATGATCAATGTAAAAATAGAATCTTTGTAAACTATCTCAGTAATCCTGCTTCATTTTATATACAGTGGGTCCTCGGTATCCACTGCGGTTTAATTCCAGCCCCACCCCCATGGATACCAAAGTCCATAGATGCTCAAGTCCCATTATATACAATGGTGTACTACAATGGTGCCCCTCATATAAAATGACAAAATCAAGGTTTGCTTTTGGGTTTTTTTTTTCTGAATATTTTTGAGTGGTGGTTGGTTGAATCTGTGGGTGTATCAAGACTGTTATAGATACATTGAACCCATGGATACGGAGGGCTGACTATACTTGAATGAGTAGGTTTATTGATTTGTAATCATTTAAGCACCATGCTCAATATAAAGATTGCTTAGGTTACAGTGGAGCTGCATTTACACCATCATTTTCCAACATACTTATGAGAGCCTTTAAATACCTCCAGAAGGTCCCTAGCTAGCAAGGAAGACTTCTGGTTGTATTAAACATGGTATCTTTGTAAATTATCTCAGTCAGAAAAGGACAACCAAAATGTTTTTGAACAGCATCCCTAGATTAAAAATTATAACATTTGGAGTTGTTTAGCACAGACATGCATACAATTATGCATGGTATGAAGAAAGGCAGAATGTCTAAATACCCTAAAGGCACCAGATCCTGTATGACCTTGGAAGCTGAAAAGGGTCAGCCCTGGTCAGTACTTGGATGGGAGACCACCCATGAATACCAGGTGTTATAGGCTATATTTCAGAGGAAGGAACTGGCAAAACCACCTTTGAGTATTCCTTGCTTAAGAAAACCCTATGAAATTCATGGGGTTGCTATAAGTCAACAGGCGAATTGAAGGCACATAGACATAAAGATACATGTAAAAACATGTTAAAACCCATCATATAAAAACCCTAGGGTCATCCACTGAAATTAAATTATAGGAAATTCAGGACAAATAAATGGAAGCACTTCTTCACATACGGCATGGAACTGGGGAATTCACTGCCTTATCATCTTCATTTTATTTACTTATACCCTGTCTTTCCCCTCAAATCAGGACTCATGTAGTGATGGCTGTCAACATGGACAGCTTTAAAGGGGGATCAGGTAAATCCGTGGAGGCTAGGGCTCTCCATAGCTCCTACTCAGGATGACTACACATTGCCTCCACTATCAGAAATGGCATTTGTCTGTGTACCAGCCATGCAAAAGAGAAAGTAGAGTTGCACTCATGTCCTGCTGGTAGGCTTCCTACAGGCAGCTGGTTGGACAGTGCAGTGTGAACCCTAACTGTTTGTCCTAACTAGAGCAGACATACTGAATCAAGGAGATTTGCATATATGTTGACTCAGGCCAAATCTACACTACACAAATAATCCAGTTTGAAACTGGATTATTTGCCATGGCGCCTTCCTATTGAATCCTGGGATTTGTAATTTTACAAGGTCTTTAGCCTTCTCTACCGAAGAGTGCTGGTGCCTCACCAATTTCCATAGGAAGGAGTCATGGCAAATAATCCAGTTTCAAACTGGATTATTTGTGTAGTGTGGATTTGCCTCACATATATGTTGACTCACCATTCAGAAGTTGATTCAGTGGGTCTATTCTAGTTGGAATAACCAAGAGGATTTAGGCTTATGTGAACAGAAAGCTGGACTAGATCAGTCAGATCTGATCTGATCCATCAGGAGTCTGCTTATGTTCTTAATTCACTTCATTATTATTATTATTTTGGTCCACCACCCTTCATTGGTAACATGTAGGGAGAGAGAAAGAAAGAGAAAGGGAGTTTTGAGGGGGAAAGGAAGTTTGCAGGTTGCTATCAGGTCTATTGGCTTTGACAGTTCAATGGGACTACCATGCACAGTGATCATAGTCTTCTAAATTCCAGATGTCGGGGGGGGGAACACAGGGAGGACGCAGAAATTCACACCTGGAGAAACAGTATGCTGAACTAGTTCGGAACCCGGAAATATAACAGAGAAGTAAAGAAGTGTAAATCAGAAATCACTAAATCCTGCCTTCCTTGGTTGTATTTAGCCAAAGGTATCAACTGGCCTTTGCTTTCCATGAGACGTTTACTCCCAGCTATTGTCCTTTACAGTTCAATGACAGCAAGCAGACAGAATGATATAAGGCAAGCTGTTGAAAAGAGGCTTTTGAGGTTTTGTTGCTGAGACTGTTATTGATGCATTGAACCAATATGTGAAATATTAATTGTAAATTGTTGTTGTATGCCTTCAAGTTGTTTCCAACTTACGGTGACCCTAAAGGAACCCTATCATGGAAATTTCTCGGCAAGATTTGTTCAGAGAGGGTTTGCCCTGGCCTTCATCTGAGGCTGAGAGAGTGTGACCTACCCAAGAACCTGGTCTCCAGAGTCACAGCCCAACACTCAAACCGCTGCACTGCAAGACTGTTATTGATACATTGAATCAATATGTGAAACATTAATTACAAATGCAATAACATAAAATGTTTGAGCTGAATTTGGGTTTCCAAACCAACAAAGTATTTCCTCTAAACAGTGGTGTATCAGCTATAAAATAAATTAGTTGCTTTTATTTTCTTCTACTACCATGCCACATGGAGCTGAATTCTGGTCTCTTATGAGACTGGAATTCTCATCAAAATTCTGTTGCTTTGCTGTACATGTGGTGAAATTACAAAACAATAGGGTAAAACATTTGTCTTATAATTTACTGACAGTATTTATTTTTATTTAGTTAGTTAGTTAGTTAGTTAGTTAGTTATACCCCGCTCTTCAGCCACAAGGCTATCAGAGCGGCTTATAAATTGTTTTAAGCAATAGCTATTTACACATCTACACTGCATTAAACAGTTTCCAATGTGTGTTAGCTAATTGCCCCCCTGCCAAGCTGGGTACTCAATTTACTGACCTACGAAAGGATGGAAGGCTGAGTGAACCTTGGAGCCGGCTGGAATCGAACTTGCGACGAGGTGGCTTGCGGTACTGGCATTTAACCACTGCGCCACCAGGGCTTTTTATTTATAAAAAATAAAAATAAAAAAAAACAATAGGGTAAAACATTTGTCTTATAGTTTACTGACAGTACAACCCAGTGTGTGTCTACTCAGAGGTAAGTCTTGAGTTCAGTGGGACTTACTTCCAGGTAAGTGTGCAGCTATGCTATTCCTTTTTTTCTTGTTTAATTTATCATTTTTAAGGGATGTGCTTAGCCATTAATTTCTAAAAAGGAGTGCACTACTTATTACTTTTAGGGTGATGTATACTGTTACAATATATGGTGGTGGTGATGATTTACAAAAATGTACATAAAAATTAAAAAATGACTTCAAATCCCTCTAAATGATCCATGGGACCCCAGCATTGTAAGAATATGTTACTTTTTACACTTTGAAAGTGCCAATGTTAGAAGGTCATTACATTATTTTGAAAAAATAATGACATTGGCCCAAATTCTTTGGTTAGACACCGGTGACGATACTCCATCCCAATCACTGGTATTTCCTTATGCGTTGACTCATCAATCACCATTGAGTCAGTGGTTAACCAGTAGGAATCAGGCCATCTTGCATTCACTAATCCCCAAAGCAACATGACATAGCTAACACTATTACTTATGTGCTCCAGAGAGCCCTTTCCTGTCTTCAGCACCCAAAGGTAGTCAGCTTATACACAATAGCTACTGGAAATACAGAAGGTAGCTATCCCTGTTTCAGAGTGTGTGTGTGAATAGATGGAATCATTCAGTATGTCAAGAGATGGACTCATGTGGCCTTCATATGTTGTTGGACTGCAGCTCCCAGCTTTCCTCATCAGGGGCTATACTGGCTATGGTTGCTGGGAGTTATAGTCCAGCACTATTTGGGAAGTGGCATGATTTCACTCCTACAATATGGTGTAACCTACCAAAGTGATGAAGTGATTAGAATGGGGAAGACCAAGTTCAGATCCTCGTTCAACCATGGAACTCTGGGCTTGTCTATACAAGGGGGGAAATGTGGATTGATGTGCACTAATGCCAATTTGAAGCAGCTTAGATTTGTCTTAACAATTTTTTGGCAAAATCACAGGCATGCAAAGCTATCCGCTTTTGCTGTTCCAATGGGCTTGCCTGTGAATCAAAATGGCAGGTGCAAGTGAATTACTCACATTTTTATTCTCACTAGTTGCTGCTGCTGAACAGTACTTTTTTTTAAAAAAAAAAAGCATATCTAAGGTGCAAAAGTGAGATATTCCACCTAAATAAATAGATTTTAAAAGTTCCATCACACAATCGTTAAGGCAAAAATGCAACATGGCAGTTCCAGGTGTTTGCCTTGTGTTAATAGGCTGTGCCCACTGCACACGTCCGACAAATCAGCTTTTCCACTTCAGTTCTTATGAGGAAAGCAAATTGATGCTAATTGGTTGTCTCAACAAGTGGGAATGCACATTCCCCACGGAGCTTTTAAAAAACTTTGGGGGAAGTCACAGAGATTTTTTCCTGCTGAGTTTTTGGTGGATTTGGCCCCCTTCTTTCTGAATACCACGAATTGATGTGGGATGCCATTTAGACAAATTGTTTTCTCCTTGAATTCTATGAGGAGTATTTTCACCGTTTAGACAACCCCTGAGGTTTCTTTCACAGTAAATAATTACAACACTTTAACACCACTTTAACTGTCACCCTCTGGGATCCTGGCAGAGAATTCTAAACATCCCCCATGAAACTACATATCCCAGGATATCATAGGAACTAGCCATGGTAATAAAACTGGTATCAAAGTGCTATAACTGTGTATTGTGAAAAAGAGCTGAGTAAACTGGCCCTTCCATGTTACTCAATCGCAGTGCTACGATTCCACTTTAACAGCCATGGTTCCATCCTGTGAAATGGGGTTTGCAGTTTAGGGTAGGATATTTAGAATCCTGTGGATACCATAGACTGCTTAAAAAGACAAGTGAATGGGTCCTAAAGAAAATCGTGCTTGAACCCATGCTAGAAACCAAGATGACTAAATTGAGGCTGTTGTACTTTGGACATCTTATGACACACCATAACTGGTTGGAAAGATGATAATGCTCAGTAAAGTGAAAGGCAGTTGGAAAAGAGAAAGATTGGTGCGGACTGATTCAGTCAAAGAAACCACAGCCCTGAGTTTACAAGTCCTGACAGGACAGCTGATGACCTGGGTTCTTGGAGGTCTCTCATTCATAGGGTGACCATGTGGCAAAGCTAACTGGACAAATAACAACAATCAGTTTAGAATTCTCAGCCAGTGAGCTCTAGTGCCTCACCCAACGACAAACCCCTGATCATATAAGATGTTGCCATGGCAGTTAAAGTGAAATCATAGCACCATAACTGTGTACTATGAAAGGGCCAGAAATCTAACCTACCTTGAACGGTTATTATGAGGATGGAATGTCAAGCCTCTTATAATGTCTTAAGTTTCTCAGAGGAAAAAGATACAAAGAAATAACTAACCACCTATAAAGTACAAGTAAGCACTGTGGAAGCCATTTGTCTCCATTACATCAGCTGAAGAGCTTGGCTTTGATCTGGATTTTGTCACAGTTGGAGCAGACTTACTGAAACCAACGATGCTGTAGTTAGTCAAGGCCCCTTTCATCTTAAATAAGGGTTGATTTCATTCCTTATAATGCTGTCATGATTCTGAGGGTGCATCTACACTGTAGAAATAATGCAGTTTGACACCACTTTAAGTGCTTTTGCTCCACCCTATGGAGTCTTTGTAGTTTTACAAGGTCTTTAGCACTCTCTGCCAAAGAATGCTGATGCCTCACAAAACGAAAAATCCCAGGATTCTATAGGATGGCGCCATGACAGTCAAATGGCATTATTTCTACAGTGTAGATGCACCCATAGGACTTTATCAGACTGCAAGTTTTAAAATGTTCTTTTACTGGCATAGAAAAACCCATTTCTATGCCAGCAAAAGAAAGTTCCCTCCATCCCACTTACCTTCTTTCCCAGCAAAGTCTCCCTGGCAATAAAGAGGAAGTGAACGGAGCCCCGTTCACTTCCTTGCTCAAAATCTTGCGCGATTTTGTCAAGTGGGAAATTCAAAAATAAAAACAAGAAAACTACATTTAAAGTTGCACAAAGCACACACACATACATGTTAAAGGTCCCAGGTATCCCAGGGAAGGTAAAAAAAGATTTGTCACTTACCTGGATGTCCTGATCTGACCTGGAAGTGTTTGTGCTGGAGAGGGCATTGTCGGGGTAAGTACAATATTTAAAGGGACAGAGGCATCGCATGCCAGCAATGCCCGCAAAAAATGGCAGGGGGATCTATTGATGGCTTAAGCCATCAATTAAAAACGACGGGTTTTGGTCTGTTTTTAACCGCAAAAGGGCAATATTGTCTAATCTGCGCACCCTTTTGCGGCTATGTGGTGTCATGATTATGCCGTATTTTCTGTGTCTGATAAAGTCTATATTCATCCTCTAAGTACGGCTGATTCTGTATCCAGCTGAATGGTGATGCATGCCTAGTTTTGTGACTGGATGTGGACATGTAATAAAAATTGGCCTAGAATCTTGACAGGATGATCCCAACAAGCAAGAAATTGTATATATGCAGTAAATGGACATTGAAATCCCCCCTGCCCATGTTTTTCCCCTTTCTTCTCATTAACAATCCTGTACCATCATAAAATGGATAAAGCAGATAAATAAATGTATTTTAAATGCATAAGGAAAACAGGATCCTTCTTCAGGGTGGATGGATATGTAAGAAAAGGTGTGGAGGCTTGCCATGTTTTATGTTACTGCTAGTTCTTAGTGTTCCAGATATTTCCAGTGTATTCCATACCAAAGAGTACTTTCAAAATTTTGCAGAACTGTTAGCTATGACATTCATGACTACTGGATACTATTTGTTGGAGAGATACCTCCCTGTTCCCTCTGATCAGGGAGCCAGTATGATATAGTACAGAAATGAGCAGTGGTATGGAGGCTGTAATGGAGTACAGAAATGAGCAATGGTGTGGAGGCTCACTCCTGCTGTAACATACCCTCCAACTGTCCCAATCAATTCTGTCATTCCACTTTTTCAGCTGCTTTTAAAATATCCTAGTTTCTGTCTCTTCCTCCCACTTTCTTCCTTTGTCCACAGCTTACTTCACTTGCTGCAAACTAAGTTCAAAGTACAAAAGTAGTTTGCACTCAATTAATTCAGGTGGGGAGGAAAGGGGAGAAAAGAAAAGGAAGGGTAGAATCTTGGCTTTCTCTGTAGACTCAGGCAAAAGCAAACTGCTGCAGCCTCTCCTAGCTTGTCCGTTCTTCCTTATTTATTGCTTTTGCCATCTTGACCACACTCTAATATTGCTTGACCACAACGTGTTCCAGTTTTCATCTGGGAAATGTTGGAGGGTATGCTGTACCCCTGGAAGAAATGAATTTTTGCTCCACAGTGATCCCCTCTCCCCCACAATCAACACATTTTTGGCCCTCTTGGAACCATTTTAGGCAAATGAGAGGCCTTTTTCGCAAAACGAAGTGATCCAAGTGTCAACTTCTGGGTCGCTTTCTGTTGGAAAGAAACACAAAGGCTTGAGGGCTGCTTGCCCCACCTCCTCCCCCTCAGTGGAGAAGCCACGTGACAGGAGCCAAGGCAAAGGCAAGCTGGCTGGCTTGGCCTGCACATTGCCATTGAATCGTCTCCAGCCACAAATTAGCAAGAAGAAGCAGGAGAAAAGTCTTCCCTTCCCCTCGGGTGCTACTGAGGAAAGGTTTAATGGATGGTGTAAGTTTATCATTATTATTATTAGGTATTGTGGTGGTGGTGGTGGTTTTAAATCTTGAGTTAAGTCTTGGGGGTCCACAGCAACAAAAGATAATTAAAGGGGGTCCCTGGTTAAGAAAAGTTTGAGAGCCACTGATCTAGAGTTTAATCTGTTCCTGTGGTGACTTTATAATATACAAGAACAGGAAAAGGTTCGCTACACTTACCCAAGGAATATACAGGTATATCTCAGTTAGTGAAATAGATGTGTTCCTGGGCATTACTGCTTTAACAGAAATTTTGGTACCAGAGGCAGAAATAACATGGAAAAAATAGGGCTAGGTTCCTATACCACAAAATGAGGAACAGTTCAACATGCTTCAGTAAACCTTTGGTTCAAAACTAACAATATGGAGCTTTGAAATGAAACAGCCAAGTCAGGTAAGCCTTGCAGAAGTAAACAAACATCCAGAGATGACTTTTATGATTTTCATTTTGTATATTACATTTATAAATCTACATTTTTTAAAATATGCTGAGGGTAGCTAGTGAGGCTGGCTTACTTGCGTTCCTCTTTTTTTATCTGTTTTGTTGTTCATGCTTGCTGAGTAAGAGATTTGGGAGGTAGCTAATATTTACCTTCCTGTTGTGGGCAGGTGCACATGGCTATAGTAGAATTGTCCAATTGTTTCCCATCTCAATCTGTACTGAATTGTTTGCTGCAGAAATTCTGCTGCAACCCAACACTGAAAGTCTGTATTTCTCGAGCCGCCACCATTTTCTCAGTGTCAATGCATCTAAAAAAAAATCCAACTGAATGATTTGAAGGCACACAACAACAAAGACGAAACAAAAGACAGAATCCACAAAAAAGTGATACCTACCGTACCTTTATTGGCCAACCAAAATGCAAAACACATGATGCAAGCTTTGGTTCTGCTGGCTTCTTCATCAAGCAAACAAAGATGAAGGATGACAAGGAAAGTAGGGGCTGGGTGGATATAAAAAATATTTTGTAAAAAAGGAGTTTCTTCAGCATTGTTAACTGAGATATATACATGTACACCACCACTTTGCTGCAGGATACCTCATTAACATGCAAAGGAATTGACCCAATGTAAAATAAGTCTACTTTCTTACTTAACATCACACATACATCCCACTATCCAGACTCCTCAATTTTTTATCGATGTTGCACAAAATCACCTGGGATAAGACTTAGGTGGATCTGGGTCAGAATGGCTGATTTCCAAGTGCAAAACATTAACAAGTAAAAGACTAGACAATGTGGGGGCAGGGCACAGTTTGTTAAGGAAAAGGACATAAACCAAAGTTTATAAGAAAACAGATTGCCGGCAGCTTGCCAGCTTAGCTAAAACTCTAATTTAACTGAAGATTTTTAAAATATTCAATACTACTTAGTTACAAAAAGTCCAAAGAGGTTACTAGAGTGCTTTAGTTAGACCTGGACACATGGAAAGCAAGCAAGCCTTTATTCCTTTCAACAAAACAAGCCTCAGAGCATCTGGCAAAACATTGAAGGCACCACACAAATTGTTGTCAACAAGGGAAAACCCAGCTCATGAATTCAGGTGTAGCTAATATTAAGTTGGATGTATTCTGAGCCAATCAAAAACAAGTAGGAGAAATGGAAGCATACAAAGGGAAGCCGTCATTATTTAGTGTTAATACACTTAAGTACTGAGTACTGTCTACTATGACTGGCAACAACTCCCAGGAGTTTCTAACAAAATCCTTTGCAGCTGTACCTGGAGATGTTGGAGACAGAACCTTGGATCATCTATATGCAGAGGATGTGCTCTGCCATGGAGCTATGCCTCATCCCTTATGTTTAAGAACATTTTGTAATCTAACCAGCTGATCCTATGACCTTGATAGTTTTCCATTCAGAAATGGCTTTGTTACAAACAACATGACTGCACTATACAGTAATCTAGAGCATTATACAGAAGAACTGTAGATATTGTATCTTCTCTATAGGGGGGTTATGTTCTAAAATTTTAAGATTATTGCAAGTTTGCTGTGTTGATTGTTCCTTTTCTTCTTTCATCTTGATTTGCTTTCACACCCACAAAGAAAAACATCCAGATATATTTTTATAGTCTTCACAGCCATTTCTCCCTTTTTGATCGTCCCTGAGTTTTGTTATTTATAACAGCAACACATTCTTGGAAAGCGAAAGGGAGACTGAGCTACAAAATTACAAAGGAGATGTAACCAAATCTTTTGTTTCACCTTCTGCTTAACCTTTTGGCAGCATCTCTCATGAACATCTGGGAAATAAACAGCACTTGGGTTCAGTTCTCAGGTTCTCATTTTCAAGAATCACTCATCAGGCTGACTTTATCATTAGGCACAGGGAAACAATTTCAGGCAGCAGAGACTGAGACATAGGAAGCACTTAATAATAATAATAATAATTTATTTATTTATACCCCACTCCTCTACAAAATGCAATCAGGGTGGCTTACAACATCTAAAATATACATCCAAACCCCCCAATCCCAACCACCCCCTTAAGATACAATTAAATAGTTCGGAATTAAAACATTCTTTAAAAATACAAAATAAAAATAAACAATAGACAGTGGCTGTAGCGAGGTCGGGACAAGTTAGATTTTTTTTTAATGGCTGGGTATCTTTTCAGGAAAGGTCTGCCAGAAGAGATCCGTCCTAAAAGCTTTTTTAAAGCTATTTAGGGTGGTGATATGACGGATCTCATCCGGCAGGCCATTCCATAATCTGGGAGCACACTGTAGGTGATAGAAAAGTGACAAGGTCCATTGCACTCGAGGGTCCACTCTGCCCAGCGACATCTTGCTGCCATTCTCCATAGACACACCCCAGATCTTCTATCGGAGGTGTCTGCCTCACTCTTCCTAAGGGTAGAGACAGGTCACATGAAAAGTAGTATAGTTTCCAGTGTGGTATTGTAGAAGACGTGTTTTGACATTCTTACTTTACGACGTTGTTTTCAAGATGACTTTGGCACATTGTGATCTCTAGTTGAGATTGCAGAGTGCATTGTAAGAGCCAATGTGGTTTTGTGGCTTGAATGTTGGACTAGGGAGACCAGGATTCAAATCCTGCTCAACCATGAGCAAGTCGTATTCTCTCTTTTGTCTTCAAACTAAAGCAATGGCAAACCCCTCCTGAATACATCTTGGTGAGAAAAATATGTGATAGGTTCTCCTTAGGTTCAACATAAGTCAGAACCAACTTGAAGGCACAAAACAAGAATAAAAGTTCTGCAGGAAGAGCTACTCTACTCATATTCTCTCAACCCCTCCCTAGTTTCACCATGGTAGCCCCCACCCTCCATGGCCATTCAGTAGCCAGTGTAGAGGAGGAAGTGTCTGAGAAGCACCTGACTATGTCCATATAGTCAAACTCAGGCTGATGACATCATCCACTGAGATCCACTGAATCTTCTGGAAGTCTCAGTAGATTATGTAATTGTTCTGCATCTGGCTAAGGGGACATAACTAGAAGCTTCTCCAATGCCCCCAGCAATCCACCAGCCACTGAATGGTCATGGAGGCGGGGCTATCACTGCACAATACTGAGTCCGGGGCTTGGTCACTGCGGAGGAAGAAAGAGAATACCAAACTCTGCAACAACAACAACAAAAAAGACATACATAGACATACATGTTGGACTTAGGCTTGTATACATCACTAACAGAATGTCAGCCTCTATGTGCATCGATTACTTTGCAGCGTTCTTGGAAGGTTTTAAAATAATATAATCAGGCTATATTACAGTTTCCCGAAGACCAAGCAGGAAAAAACTCTAAGTAAACAGTAATTTCTGGACCACTGTAGATTTTCCTTGAGTTTTTTCCGGGCTGTGAGGCTATGTTCTGGAATAGTTTCCTTCTGATGTCTCGCCTGCATCTGTGGCTGGTATCTTCAGAGAATGGCTGGGTAAGAGTATATGTGGAGCTTATATGCGGTGAACCCCTGTAGGGTAGTATATGTAAATTTGTGTAATTGAATGGTTAGTTTCTGGGTATAGAAATGCAAGGCTCATTAGTGTCTGTTTGGCTAAGGGTTGGTTGATGGGCCATTATCTGCTGGGAATCCCCTTGTCCCTGGGTGGAATTCCTGAGTTTTTATTCTATTGTTCTTCAAAACTGGGAGCCAGATTTTGTTTACTTTTAAGGTTTCTTCTTTCCTGTTGAAGTTGTCCAGGTGTTTGTGGATTTCAATAGCTTCCCTATGCATTCTGACATAATAGTTGTTGGCCTGGTCTAGAATTTCTGTGTTTTCAAATAGCATTTTGTGTCCAGGTTGGTTTATAACATGTTTTGCTGCTGATGATTTCTTCTGGCTGGTCCAGTCTGCAATGTCTCTCACATTCCTTGATTCGTGTTTGCACACTGCGTTTAGTGGTACTATGTAAACTTATCCACAGCTGCATGGTATGCGGTAAATTCCTGCAGCTGTGAGAGGGTCTCTTATGTCCTTTGCTGAACGTAGCATTTCTTGGACTTTCTTAGTTGGTCTGTAGATTATTTGGGGGTTGTGTCTCCTCATGAGTTTCCCTATTCTGTCTGTGACTCCTTTGATGTATGGTAAAAATACCTTCCCTTTGGGTGGCTGTTTTTCTTCTTCATTCCTGTGGTTTGTTCTGGGTCTGGCTGCTCTTGTGATGTCTGATCTGGAGTAACCATTAGCCTGTAGGGCCCAGTTTAGGTGCCTCAATTCATCCTCCAGGTAGTGGGGTTCGCAGATCCTTTTTGCAAATCCTTTCTGGACCACTGTTGATGTGAGAAAGATGTGTCTGATGCCCCACATGTTCTAAAGAATCAAAGAACAGGATATATTTAAAAAAAATTATAAATAGGATCCTGTGAGTAGTCCTGTGAAAGCCCCAACTATTCAGCTGTGTTTGCTTGTTCTGTGAAGATATTGTTAGGCTATTTGAGAGCTGAAGCTGTGGGAGAAGGGGATGTAAATTGCTATATATCCATTTCCAATTGACTGTTTCACAGGACCATTTGATTTTGATTTTCTAAAACTACAATTATGCCAAATTGGGCAAATCTAATCCTAATTCAAAGAAATGTTGTGGTGCCATGTTCCTCTTGCTGGAAGCTTGGGTCATGAAAAAAAAAATATATCTACAGCAGACCTTCTCTGCCTCTATGAATGTTTAATAGGCCAGTAAGCAAGTGCTATATTCTTGTCACATACACAAATTGACTTAGATGCAAAATAATTGGATTTCTGGCAGATATGTCTAGCCTCAAGGTATCAGGAATGCGTTAGATCTGTGTTGTATTACAAAAGGAAATGGGGAGGGGAAAACACTTGGCTTCATCCAAGAGAAACTGAAATGTACTTGTTTTCTTTTACTAAGATAAAAACATTAGAATACTGTAGTACCTTGGGTAAGTTTCACAAGATTAGCTTTGTTAGTAACTTCACTATTGACAGACAAAAGATTTTGCCCCCATTCCAATCACAGTGACATATTTTTGTAAAAAAAGTTATAGGTTGCCATCCTCTTGGTTAGTCCCAACTAGAGTAGACCCATTCAATCAGTTAATGAATGGTGAGTCAACACATAGGTAAATCCCATTGATTCAGTGGATCTACTCTAGTCAGGGCTAACAGCAGAATTTAAACTGTTTATTTCTAGCTAAATGTAAAGCTTGGGAAGGTGCCCTTTGTGGACTACAACTCACATAATCCCCACCAGTGTCTTGCTAGTTGGGGAATGCTGGGAGTTGTCATATATGTAACATGCCATGCCAGAAGAAAGACAGAATATTAAACAAGCAAACAAGCATTTTCAAATTGCAGTGAAATGGCCTTCAGGGCTGATAGTTACTAGGCTAGGCTGTGGTATCTGTGACCCTGGTGCATATAGCCCATGGGCCCTTTCACACTACACAGTTATAGCATTATGATTCCACTTTAACTACTATGGTTGTATCCTAAGGAATACTAAGATTTGTAGTAGGGAAGGGGCATTTAGAATTATCAGCCAGTGAGTCATGCCTTCCATCTGTCCTGATTTGACAGGGATAGCCAGCAGAAATCCAAACAACCTTGTGAAATAATGGTCAGAGCACAAGAGAAGACCAGCTCCTCCTCCCCCTCATCCCACCACTACCTGAGCACCCTTGAATAAAACTCAAGGAAATGCCACAGGAAGGGAAAATTATCAGCCATAATAATAATGCACATAATAGAGGTTTTTGGCATGCATTTGCAGTGGCTGGTGTCTCCCATGCCAGTGGGGCAGTAAATCCATTCCAGGTTTTAATTGAGGTTTTGAAAGAGCTATCCAAGGTGCTAACCCTAGCCCTCCAAAGGGGTCCAGATCCTGGGACAGTTTCTTTCAAGCTATTCAAAACCTGGAGAGGATTCAAAGTCCCACTGACATGGCAGAGAGCAGCCATCACTGGCATGCATGCATGGACCTTTTTGGATCCTGAGCATAATTTATAAGCAGGGCATAGGAACTGGTGCAAGTACTTCATCTGAAAATTATCGTGGGAGTTCCAGCTAGCTTGTCATATATTATTTATATTTCTCTGAGTAGGTTATTATTATGCATGTCAAGGAGAGTCTTTCTTTCTATCTCACCTCCCTGCACAGTTAGCAGCCACCATCACTATAATTTTTCAAGTCAAAGTCTGGAACAGAATACCTGTCCTCATGCAGGCATCTGTTTCATAAATCTTTCAGGCATGTACTTATCCACTGGTCTCTTGTGTTTGCAGCCTGCATGCATTTTTAATCAGCTTTGAATAATGACTTTATATGCAAGTCAATGATTGGAGGGTTGGTTGTGGGTTGGGATGTGGCTTTTTTTTAATTCTTCCATGTCTTTGAGCTGTGTGATAGAAATTAACGTCTCAAATGTCCCTTTGAAAGCTTTTATTATCTGAGTACATTTAAAAGTGCATGAAATATACAAGACCTTAAATAAAGACAGCATTTAATATCGCCAGCATGTGTGTGCATGTGCAGCTTTGCACATTCAGTGGCCTTATCACAAAAACAGGGTTAAGATAAAATGGCTGCAGTGAAATCAATCACCTGCTTTTGATGTCAGGGTAGTTGCAAATTCAGAGCTTTTTTTAAAAAACCTCCCTGGTAGGCTGCTTTTTTAGGTGCAGAGAGGTGGTTCCCCCCCCCCCGGGACAATTCCAAAAAATCTAGTTTGTGGAAGCTAAAGGGGTTGGCCAAGACCAATCTTAGGGGAGCAAGCATTCTGTTGTGCATATTAAACACAAATATTTGCAGTTGAAAGTTGGGAGAGAATGAATAGGGTATCTGGAAATGTTTGGGGGTATTGCTCACTGCTACTCACTAATCCATAGGTCCCTCACACAATTTTTTGTTGTATTTTTAATATAAAGGGGCACTGAAACATGCACACCTTTGTCAACACCCTCAGGACTCAACATTGCACTGTGATGGCTCCCTCCCACGGCCATTCGGTTGCGGGTGGAGAGTGGAGGAAATTAGAGCAATGTCTGGTGATGTCCTCACAGCCAGATGCAGGCCAAAGGCATCTTCCAAGATCTGCTGGTTTCAGCAGATCTTGGTTTCAGTGGACGATTTCACCAGTCTGTATCTGGCTATGGGTGCATAACCAGATGCTTCTCCGGTTCCCTCCATTCTCCAACAGCAATGGGATGGCCACAGAGGCAACAGTTCAAACAACACAACAGTGAATGGGGGGACTGGGTTTGGACATTGAGAAAAAGAATACCAACCTATACAATGACCAAAAAAATCTACATACACATGTGTAAAGTGGATTTACACTTGTGCTTGTTAGTAACAGGGTGTTGGCCAGGGATATGCATTGATGCTGTTGCAGGCAAGTGAAGCAGCACCTGGGGGCTTCTATGTCAGTGGGAGAATGAAATCATTCCAGCTTTTAGTACAAGCTTTAAAGGAGCTGTCCAAAGTGCTGAAGTTGTTTGGGGGAATATGATTCAACCTATTGGACACCTTCTTTATAGTTTGGCTTAAAACGTATGCATTCATTAATGTGCATTCATTAATGTGGAGTGCATTCATTAATGTGGAAGCTGCCAGCAATTGCCACATAGGTTTGGGGACATCTCTTTGGGTCTAGCTCACTCTGGTGGGGTTTCTTCAAGTAAAGGCCTGTTGTACATAGAAATGATCACTGAATCGTACCTTGGAAATGAAATATGGCTGCAAAACTAAAAAGTTTTGAAGGAGACCTTGGCAAGCAACCGCTAGTTATCGCCCTCCCATCATCACTTTGCACCTCTCATGTGCTCCACACCATCCTGCATGTCAGCTTTCCAAAAGCCCCCACTGGTACCACTGGAGACTTTTTTAAAAAAACTGAGTACCATGCATGGTGGAACAAGGAGGAAAATTTTTGGAGGGTGGGTGCTTGGTGCAGATATTTTAGGTGAGGGGCCACTGATAAGGAGGGAAGGGCTCCTCCTCCCTGAGATCTCTACATATACCCCAAACACACACACACACAGAGAGAGTGCTGGAATTAGAGTTTTTTAAAGACTCCATTTGTACCAATGAAGGCTTTTGAAACACTTGATCACAGTGTCCTGGAAGCATTTTCAGGGAGGAGACTGGGGTGCGGAGGGGGGAGAATAGGTGCAGGGATAGCCAGAGGTTTCCATGTCAGTAGGGCAATGCATCCACTCTGGGTTTTCTTTCAGACTTTAAAGGAGCAATCCAAGGTGCTGAACTTATTTTGGCAATAGTGTTTATGACCTTGGATAGATCCTTTAAATTTTAGAATAACAGCCAGAGGAGATTTGCCAGCCACCACAGTGTGTATAAGTTGAGTGTTTATAACAGGGTACATTATGTATGAAGATAGATGTGTGAATGACTAGGTTGTGTGTATGCTCAAGTTGAGCCAGTGTGGTGTAGTGGTTTGAGGGCTGGGGTTATACTCTGGGAGACCAAGGTTCAAATCCCCTCCCAGCCAGGGTAACCCACAGGATGACCTTGGGCAAGTCACACACTCTCAGCCTCAGAGGAACCTCCGCTGAATAAATCTTGCCAAGAAAACCCTGTGATACCCTATGCTAGAAATTGGAGTCGACTTGAAGGCACATGACAACAAACAACAAATGTTCATGTTAGGAGAGAATATTTATGTACACATGCAAATATGAAACAGAAATAACTGTTTGGGTCTCCCCTTTACTTTAATGCCACCCCAGCTCTGGCATGAAGCCACTGAAAAGTTTTCTGGAAGGGACTGCCATCCTCAAGCCAAAATTTTTCCCCTGCCTCTTATTTTGAGATGCAGTTTACAGGCAGGCTCATCTATCAGTGGATCTTTTGTAGTTTCATGGGAGCTCTGAATTATTTAAACAGTTTTACTACACCATGCTAGAAGTTATTTCATGGCATGATGAGAGTGTCCCTGCATACACTTTGGGAATTTACTGTGCTAGAAATACAATCAGCAGAAGTCAACCAGAAAAAAATAATCTAATCAGTGTCCCTGGAACAGCACTGAATTGGCAAGCTCTTGTGTCTGTCATACCTGTTTTTAAACCTCCAGAAGGAAACCGCATTGGTGAGCATGCACTCTTCATTTACAGAGTATTATTGGCAGGCAGGGCTGGTGTTGCTGCCATCGACATTAATAATGATCTGTCTGTCAGAACAGAGGAGAAGAAACAGCTTTGAATAAGTAACAACTCTACCACTATCAACCCGGAGAGAGGCTGTTCAGAAAGGGCCAGTTACTGGTATTTTGTTACTATCGTATGTAGGGTCTTTAAATTTTAAAGTTCAAAACCGAATGTTAAGCATCCCAAACAAAATTAACTATAACTTGGGATGATTTAAGGCTGGGATGTAATTCTTTACTCATTTTCTTCTTGAATAAAACAAGAGTAATTTTAGCCATTTTCTTCCCACTGTGAGAAAGTTCACAATTTAGGACTTATTCTGTGTAAAATGTGCATGCACATGTTTTTCACAGAAACCAGATTCTCTGTGGAGAAAGTAATACTTCTCTGAAGAAGTATTATTTTCGACAAAGAAAATGCTGAGTAAAACTGGGCACATTTAGAAATGTAAATGGTAGCTTATCACCAAGACTGGTGGTGCCCAGAGGTAGGTGTCAGCCCGGGAGTTAATCTCAGAGCTTGGAAATGTTACTCTTTTGGACTAGAACTCCCAGAAACTCCCATCCAGCATGACTATGGGATTCTGGGAGTTGTCATCCAAAAAGTAGCTTTTCAAAACTCTAGCCAATCCCCAGAAGCTGCCCAAGGATGATGCTTAAGACTTAATTCAAGTATCTTGACAGTCTTAAGAAAGGAAATGTGTTTGTTACAAATAAGCAACCTTCTCCTGGTCCAAAAATATTGACTGAAAGTGCATAAGTCTGTGTCTTTTTTGAAGTTGAACAAATCTGGATCTTGTCACTATGTGGGTGCCTGATCTCCATGATTCCCACTTTGAGTTGTGTCATGGAAAGAAGTTGGAATATCAATGTGATAAATAATTACCAACTAACAGGAGTTGGCATTGCTGAACATCTGCCAAGGCCCACACCTCAGCATGAGCTCCCAATGGAGACTAGACCTGGTTCTCCTTTTGCCACCAACAAACCCACACCCTCTGGCCCAGAGGGAGTACACCGGCAACTGACTGGACCAAACAGGAAACTGCTACTATCTGCACATTTTGCTTCCCTTTTTTCTGTTTTGGTGAACAAAGCTACCAGTTTAATGTGTGTGTTGTCAAACTTTTGTCAAGGAGTCCACCATTTGAATGGTGTCAGTACACAGGTTACCATCAGCAAGATAGACAGATGTCTGTTCCTTCAGAGCTTTCAATCAGAAACAGTATGTGGAAACAACAGAAGGTGGGAAGGAGAGAAAGAGGGAGGAAAGACTGTGAGCAAATGCTATTGTCGTTATTTCATCACTGGAGGTCATCAAGTGGGTTTCCCCCACTGAGCGGGTATTCAAACCCTGGTTTTCTAGAGTCTTAATCTAACACTGGCTCAATGAGCAAATACTGTTACTTAAAACTGGGTTACATTGTAATGAAAATTCCAAGCCAGGGGCTTGCCTATACAATGCAATAAAATGTGGATTGGTGTGCAGTAATGCCAATTAGCAGCAGTGTCCATTTGTCGCCACATTTTTTTTGGCAAGATCGCAGGTATGCACAGCTATCCATGTTTGATGTTCTCACAGGGGCATGCCTGTGAATCAAAATGGCAGGCATGAGTAAATAATATTTGTATTCTTCCCAAGTTGCCACTGTTGCACAGTATTTTTTTAAAAAAAAAGTAAATTCAAGGTCCAGAAGTGCGGCCTTCTGCTTAAACAATTTTTTTAAAAAACAGTTTTGTTGCCTCAGCACACGATCACTACTGCGAACATTCATCATGGTGGTTGTGTCCACTTCATTGCTAGCAAGCTTCACTCCCACACACACATATCCAACCAATCAGCAATCCACTTCTGTCCTCACTGAGAGTGCACTGCAATCCAAATCGGTTATCCCAACGAGCAGGAATGAGCATTTCCCTCACCTTAAAAAAAAAAAAAACTTGGGGAAAGATGCGAAGGATTTTCCCACACAGTATATGGCATTTTTGCCCCCTCCCCTTTCTAAATATGAAGAATCACCACAGGATCTGTTTAAGTATTTGAAGGGGTGTCACATTGAGGATGGAGCAGGTTTGTTTTCTGCTGCTCCAGAGACTGGAACACCGAGCCATGGATGCAAGCTCCAGGAACAGAGATTCCACCTCAACATTAGGAGGAACTTTTTGACAGTAAGAGCTGTTCAGCAGTAGAACACACTCCCTCAGAGCGTGGTGGGGTCTCCTTCCTTGGAGGTCTTTAAACAGAGGCTGGATGGCCATCTGTCAGGGATGCTTTGATCGTGATTTCCTGTGTGGCGGGGGGTTGGACTGGATGGCTCTTGTGGTCTCTTCCAACTCTACAGTTCTATGTTTCTATGATCCCATTTACACAAAATATTCTCCTTGAATTCTATGAGGAGCAATTTCATCATTTACATACACAAGCCCCAGATTTCAGTGAAATGATCCTGATGTTTCACTGGATCTCACAACTCAGTGATGCTTGTTTTTAGCTTATGACAGCATAGTGTTTGGTTTGGATTTTTATTTTTTATTTTAATTTTTATTTATCTATTTATTTTGCTCATAACAAGCCATTTTCTTCCCCTCCCCCCCACATTGCCATATGGTTTCACACCTTTCCTGTGTTTTTCTTTGTTCAGGGGTCTGCTATGCTGAGTTTGGTGTGCGAGTTCCGAAGACCACTGGCTCCGCCTATACTTATAGCTATGTCACAGTTGGAGAGTTTGTGGCATTTTTCATTGGATGGAACCTAATCCTGGAATATCTTATCGGCACAGCAGCTGGCGCCAGTGCTCTAAGCAGCATGTTTGACTCCTTGGCCAATCATACCATCAGCCACTGGATGATTGACAGTGTCGGGACTTTGAATGGGCTAGGTAAGAATTAGCTTGCATATGTGCAGTGGAATGATTGTTGTTCTCTATGCCTGATCATGACTGTTAGACAGAACTTCGAAAAAAAACTTTTAAGACCACAACTCCCAACCTGATTCTGGCAATTGAAATATATATATCAAAAAACAGCTTCTTGATACTCTGGTGTTTGGCTCTAAAAGGCAACTAAATTCTGATTGAAAACCAAAGAGAGTTAGTATGGTTCTAATTTCAAGTGCTGCATGCCTTCTTTCAATATTACCAATCAATGTGCAGGGTAGTTCAGCCTGTGCTGGTATTCAGTGGGTTTGTGTGTCCAATAGTGACCAATGCTGGACGAGAATAGGTTGAAGAGTCCATCGAGGGCTTCCTTCAATGAACACAGATATATCCTGGAAAAGGAAATACCTACATATCTCACTTCTGGGAAAGCATGTCCATCTGTCATTATTGGACAACTGCTATCAGATTCAGCACCATGGCAGAAACCACCCCAGCCCCCAGCCCAAAAACAATCCACCTTGGTGCTCCAAGGAATATTGGTAACTTGATCTGATCTTTTAGATTTCTGCAATGCCCTAGAGCCTCTTCCTCCTCATTATTATTATTATCATCATCATCATCATCATCATCATCATCTCACTTTTCCCCCCAAGGCTGGGACCCAAAGTGGCTCACAGTTTTAAAAACATAAAATTAAAACATACAAAAAGTGCACATTAAAACAGAATTAAACCACTTACATCATTAAAACTACATCAAAAATATTTAAAAGAATAATATATACTTAAAAGTATGAAAAACTTTTTTTAAAAAAACTAGTGCCCACTAGATGTGTTGGACTACAACTTCCACTCAGAGCCATAATGACTGAAGATTATGGGAGCTGTGGTATGACACACCAGGAAGGCCGTGGGTCATAGTGCCATAGTATCATAGAGTTGGAAGAGACTACAAGGGTCATCTAGGAAGAGACTACAAGGATCATCTATTTTTTGCCATGCAGGAATAGACAACTAAAGCACTCTTGGAAGATGGCCATCCATCCTCTGTTTAAAGGCCTCCAAAGAAAGAGATTCTACACGCTTCCAAATTTTTACAGTCAAGAAGTTATTCCTAATGCTTAGATGGAGTTTCTTTTCTTATAATTTGAATCCAAATGGTCAAAAAAGTTACCCCAGATTGACACTGTATCAGGGCACTGTGAGAGTTTAAAGTGTGGCTAGATCAAGGAGCCTGACAAACTCAGGGCACTTCCACTACCAGGTGTTCACCAAGACCCATCAGTAGACAAGGGAGTCCACCAAAGTGGACTTTTTTCAGGAACTCCTCAGACCTAGAGCTGGCCCTGCCCATAACCCAATTTCAAACTTTAAAGACATGCAACTAAAACAACACCAACTAGGAAGTTAATTGTGAACTTCTGCTGAAGTTTAGATATATGGAAATAGGTTCACCTGTATTAGAACATTCCTATTGTGGATTACATCTCCTGAATACTCTGGTCAGTATGCTCTGTCTTGCTCTCTGAGAGAGATTCTGGGCACTGTAGTACACAAAAGGTAACCTTTCTCAATTCCTGCCTATTATTAAACTGCAAATATCAAAATCCTTATTTATTTTATTTATTTTTTTAAATGTATTTATTTATACCCCACTCTTCAGCCACAAGACTATCAAAGCGGCTTACAAATTGTTTTAAGCAATAGCTATTTACACATCTACACTGCATTAAACAGTTTCCAATGTGTGTTAGCTAATTGTCCCCACAAGCTGGGTACTCATTTTACTGACCTACGGAAGGATGGAAGGCTGAGAGTATCTTGGAGCCCGCTGGAATTGAACTTGCAACGTGGAGACATGTAAAAATCCTCTTTAAAAAGAAAAATGTGTGGTGTCAAAGTGGAAAAAAATGGTTAAACTCTTCCAGCTTTTTTTTCAGGGGGGAGGGGTCCAATTTCCTGTGGTTTGAAAAATATGGAAAAAGCAAAGTGAAAACATAAAAGGCCAACAGTTTGGTGACAGTGGGTGGGATTCAGAGAAAAGTTGCTTTTTGGGATGACAATTTCTAGAATTCCTCAGTTAGCATGACCCAGTGTCTTTCTGGCTGGCGGTTTCTTGGAGCTGGAGTCCAAAAATATAACTTTTCAAAGGCTAGGTCATACAAGCAGATCCACTGAAATCAATGTGGCATGTTAGTCATAACCAACTTAAGTCCTATTGACAGCACTGAGTCCATTCAGAGTACATCAAAGTCTGGATCTGAGCCAGAGTTATGTAAATCCCCCATTAAATGTGAATAAACAAAGGATGGAGATTCCTCAGTAAATCCTTCATATGGAAGCTCCTGGGAATTTCTGGAGTTGGCAGTTTCCAACAAAGCCATTCTTTGGTTTATCTCTATATGCCCAAAGTTCTGCTTAATGCTTTTCTTTTCCTTTGTGCAGGTAAAGGTGAAGAATCATATCCAGACCTCCTCGCTTTGGTCATTGCAGTTGTTGTAACGATCATTGTTGCTCTGGGTGTGAAGAACTCTGTCGGATTCAACAACGTCCTCAACGTGATTAACCTGACGGTCTGGGTCTTCATCATGATTGCTGGACTCGTATATGCCAATGGAGAAAACTGGGCTGAAGGGCAGTTCTTACCATTTGGATGGTCAGGGGTGAGTGTCTCACAGCAAAGGTGGGCTTCAGGTTGAATGGGATCACCTTGCAAATCTCTGCTCGGTTCACAGTAGGTCAAGAAGGATTTCTAATCCATAGCTGTCTCACAGCAACTGCTAAGAAGCTTGAGGCAGAAACACACAGTTTGTGACAAAAGCATGGGATCTTGTTGCTTACTTCCAACTCCAGTAAAGCCCCCTGAATCAGTTGTTGAAGAGTAAGTCAACACATAGGTCAAGACATAGGGACATGCAAATGATTAAATGGCTCTACTCTAGTAGTGACTAATGATAGGATTTAGGCCAAATAATGCTTGAGCAAGATTTACCAGTTGATCCCATTATTTGAAAGGATTTGTGGCCTTGGCTCTTCTACTGTTCAGAGATTTCTTGATTGCTAGTCCCAAAATCCCCAAACTAACATGGCAACTGGGAGTTCTGAGAGTCGAACTTCAAAAATGTAAGTTTTTCAAGCTTTGCTATTGACCACAAAAGCCTGGATCAAGCATCTGCTCAAAGGCACCTATTCCTTTATTGTTCATGCTGCCCCATTATCTTTTGTGGACAGCTGCTTACACATGGCACTATGTTACACTCTAGTTCAGAGACTCCCAGGTTCTTCTATTAAAAACAGAAGTACTCCCCATAACAAACGTAAAGCCTGTCCTCCCCTGCCTTACAGACATATTAATACTATCAGCCTAAACATCTTGATGGCCAGAAGAGGGAGTTTAAATGATTGCAACAGAAGTTGCTCATTTACTCTTTGCAAGGCGGACCCCCCCCCCATCCCAAGCCTGCACTTTTCTGTACAAAGATCCTTTCTTCTAATTTTTAAACAATTTATAAGAATGTATTTTTAATTTATAAACAGAAAGAAAGAAAGAAGAAGAAGAGGAGGAGGAGGAAAGGAGGGAGTACATAGGATAGGAATGTGGGCTAGTCACCCACATTCTGTTGGTGCATTATGCCTGCACAAATTCCCCTATGAAAGCAGTGGGACTTTTTTTTAACAATGGAAATATCTGCATTCAGTTCAAGGCTGTGGATGTGGAATTTCACATGTAGTGCCATTGTGCATTAAGTTGCACATTCTCAGCTATTGCATATCTGTGTGCCCATGCCAAAATTGGCAGTAGTACTCTGGTTGTGCAATTCAGTTGCTCATTTGGTTACACATTTGGTTGAAAATTTGGTTGTGCATGTGCATGCAGAAATTTACACTGTGCAACCCCTAAGTAGGATCTAGGCATATATGTCTAAAAACATTTTTTCTTGAAACTGACATCTCTAGATAATCCACAGTCACAAGCAGCTAAATCAGTAAGATCTTCTGATAGTTGAATGATGGATGGTGAAAGTTTATCTTTCCAAACTTAGAGGCTTTCTGCACTCCAAAGAAAAGTGGCAGTGCAGCAGGAAGGTTCCATCTTTCATGCTGCCTTACTGTCATCGTTCTTCTGGTTTTCTTTCATTCCAGTCCCAAGGTAGACAGAGGTAAAATGATGTCTTTTTGCTAACTGAAAAAACCTGTTAGCAAAAAGATGTGATTTTAACTTTGTCTCCCTCGAGATCAGAATAGAAGAACACTGGAAGAACAATGGCATCATGCAGTAAGGCAGCATGGAATATGAAACCTTCATGCTGCACTGCCACTTTTCTTCGGAGTACACACAGAGGAGCCAACCACATTTTACAACAGTTAAATTCCACATCACAGGGATAAAACTGAAAAGTCCATGTGTGCATCTACAAATCTCAAATATTATTCTAATACAAAATCAATGCATTGTAATACTGCCAACCATAAAGGAGTAAGTATTGCATGCACTCACATCATATGTCACATTATGATCTGTATTACAGTGCTAGCATTTAGTTAAAGTAGACTTCTCTTCTACTTGCTCAGCCTCCTTTGGTCATCTCAATAACAATAAATAATAGTTTTATTTATATACAGGTTGTCCCCCATTTACATGGGGGATATGTTCCCTGACTCACCACACATACGTGAAACTGTGTATATTAGGGACCTGCCATATTATACCATAGGACTGCACCAGAGGAGCTACAAAATGCCTCTCTAGGTATCTGGTGCAAATCCGATGGAAGTTGACCATAGAGTTGCACTGGAGGACCTCCTGATGCCCAGAGAGACCACCTCCAGTGTGACTATGGCCCTCCAGATGCCTCGAGAGACTCCCCCCAATCGTAAGTAAGTGAAACCATAGGTATCAAACCCACATAAATGGGGGTGGGGCTGTATTTCATAGCTTAATTTATATGTAACCTTTACTCCAAGGAGCTCAAGGTAGCATACATGGCTGGCCTTCTTTTATTTGGCCTTCTAGGTGTTGCTGGATTTCAATTCCAATCAGCTTGAAACAACATGGTCAATGGCCAAGGCTGATAGGAATTAGAATCCAGCAGCATCTGGAGGACCCCATGTTTCCTGGCTCCCTTCTGCAAGATGATGAACAGCTATTTCCCAAGTTATTTTTTTTTTGTTTTTGTTGCCTAGCCTCCCCAATCCATCTAATATAAATCTCTTAACAAACTTGCCCTCATCCATTTTCAGGGGAAATTCCTCAATCTCTATTTTAGGTTTCCTTAAAATTAAATTTTGAACACCTATTGTGTTAATCAAATGCTCCTCTCTTTTAGCAGTCCAGTCCAAATAAATGCCACCACTCCCAACTATACTCCAGCATTTCGTAAGTAGAACAAAACACCAAACCTGGAAAAAGATAACACATACCCAGCTGGCAAGATTAAAGGAGGCTAAAATGGGATTGCCCATTGGAGTGAAATTAACAATACATAAACATAGTTATCCTCTTTGGAGAGTTGATGACTTAACAAGCCCATTACAACTGATCCCATAAGTGACACATAATAAAAATGTGCAGCACCAACAGGTAGACACATGGTGTACTGTCACAAGAGTATATACAAGTTATTAGCAAGTATAGTTCAGAAAAAATGTACGCATGTCTAAGGGTGTATCCAGACATGGCTTTTATTGTTCAATCAACCTTTTTACTTCTGAAATTTTATGGGGAATGTAGTGGTTTGAGCAACTCTGAAGACCAGGGTTCGATTTCCCACTCAGCCATAGAAACCCATTGGGTGACCTTGGGCAAGTCACAGCCTCAGAGGAAGGCAAAGGCAAACCCCCTCTGAACAAAGTCTGCCAAGAAAACCCTGTGATAAGTTCACCTTAGGGTCACCATCAATTGGAAATGATGTGAAAGCATGCAACAACTTCAAAGCACATCATAATGATTATTATTATTATTATTTGTATCCCGCCCCTCTACAAAATGCAATCGGGGCAGCTTACAGCATTTAAAATATACATACAAGACCCTCCATCCCACCCACCCCTTAAAATACAATTAAATAATTAAAAATTTAAAACATACTTAATATATGCTAAAAATGAACAATAAAGATAGCTGTATTGGGGTCGGGCTAAATTAGATTTTTCTTTCTGATGGCTGGGTGTCTATTCAGGAAAGGCCTGCCGGAAGAGATTCATCTTAAGAGCTTTTTTAAAGCTATTTAGGGTTGTAGTGTGACGGATTTCATCCGGCAGACCATTCCATAATCTGGGAGCAATAGCCGAAAAGGTCCTCTGGGAGATTGAGGAGAGCCTAGTTTTTAAAGGTTGTAGCAGATTCCTCCCAGAGGACCTGAGTGCATGGGGAGGATTATATGGAAGGAGGCAGTCCCGAAGATAGGTGGTTCTAGACAATTGTTTCACTGTGTGGTCACACCAGCTCATTCGTGGAAATGTATGGGAAAACTAGATAATATCTCTAAATTTATAACCACCCCATGTTTCTCATTATTTCTTCTGTCTTTAATCTAACCAGAAAAAGTCTATTGGGGAGAGGGGGAGGGAATAGCTGTGCAGTGCCTTTGAACTGTGAGTGGTAGAAGCCCTGTGTCTAGAACAGAAGCATGGGACCTCACAGCTTGGGTCCAAATAAAGACTGACTGGGGTTCCTCAGATGGCCATGGCTCTTTCCCCATGATATCATCAGCTGGGATCCTGTTAGTGATTTACACAGGCATTGCCTTTGGAAATCACTAACAGGATCCCAGCTGATGGTATCATGGGGAAAGGGCCATGGCCACCTGAGGAACCCCAGTCCAACCTGCCCCTGCAATTTTTAATTGTTGACATCAGAATTCTCTACTGACTTTGCACAATGATCAAATTCCCCACCCCAAATTCTTTATCTGCTGCAGCCCACACAATATTCCCATTTACTGGCTGGTGATTTACTTACTTACTACTTATTTTCTATCCTTCCTTTCTCTCAATGCAGGATCCATGGTGGTGTACAGCATTTTAGAAGCATCATACCATTAAAAAAAAAAAGTTAAAACCAATCAAATGGAATTTTTACATTTTAAAAAAACATTAAAAAGTTAAAACAGCATAAAAAACAAATTAAAAACAGCATTAAAACTTGTTTTAAAACATAATAAAATAAAAACACTACACACATAGCCCGTTAAAAGCTATACCTGCCACATACACTGAACAGCAAGCAAAAGCTTCCTAAATAAAAAGGTCTTTACCTGACAGCAGGGACGGTGCCTACCGGAAGGAAGGGGCCAACAGGAAGGGAAGAGAGTTCCATAACTTTGGGACAGCCACTAAGGCAGCTCTCTCTCATGTCCTCTCCAGATGTGCCTGGATTGAGGTAGGATGGAGAGAAAGCCTTTCTCTGTAGATCTTATAACACAGGCAGGTGGTGAGGGGTTAAGAACCATTCAGCTATGTTCTTCCCATGGCTGGCCACACAGCAATGAGGTCATCCAGAGGACTTCTGGGAGATCCCAGAGGATTCCTATAGGAGCACAACTGGACACCTGGTTGCTGCCACTTCACTAACTGGCCACTGAATGGGCATGTTGGAGGGGAGTGCAGCCAGTAAAGGGTGGGTTTGGGAGATTTGGAGCTTGTTTGGGTTGGGAGAGGAGACATGGTATAGTTCCACCTGGCAGAATGTTATACGATATCTTCCTGACCCAAGATGTTTCTCCATCATATCATGGTTTTCCAGTCTTACTACACATTTCCCCATTCTGAAAGGTCAAAAGGCCTCCCTTAAGGCATACTTGCTGGTAGTAAGAGCTGTAAATGAAAATATGCTGTAATTTTTGGTCCTACCATGTTACCCACAACTACAACACAGCCCAAAGGAACATGTAAAAGGGATCTAGGCATCTTAGTGGGCCACAAGTTAAATATGGCAGCTAAAAAAGCCAATGCGATTCTAGGCTGCATCAATAGGAGTATAGTGTCCAGATCAAGGGAAGTAATAGTGCCACTCTGTTCTGCTTTGGTCAGCCCTCACCTGGAATACTGTGTCCAGTTCTGGCACCACAATTTAAGGATATTGAGAAGCTGGAATGTGTCCAGAGGAGGGCAACCAAAATGGTGAAAGGTCTGGAAACCATGCCCTATGATGAACATCTTAGGGAGCTGAGGCATGTTTAACCTGGAGGAGAGAAGGTAAAGATAACCATGTTTAAATATTTGAAGGGTGTCATACTGAGGATGGGGCAAGCTTGTTTTCTGCTGCTCCAGAGACTAGGACATGGACCAATGGGTTGAACTACAGGAAAAAATATGCATTAGGAAGAACTTCCTGACAGTAAGAATGTTTGACAGAGGAATGCACTGCCTTGGAGTATGGTGAAATCTCCTTCTTTGGAGGTTTTTAAACAGAGGCTCGATGGCAATCTGTCAGGAATGCTTTAATTGGGTATTCCTGCCTGGCAGGGGTTAGACTGGATGGCCCTTGTGGTCTCTTCCAGCTCTATGATTCTATGATCTGTGAAAGCAAATTTTACTTTTGGGCTGTAGGATGTTTGGTCTAGTAGCATCTGATGCCATCTTCCACTTGCAGTCCTCCCACTGCTTCTTCCATCGTTCTTTTGCAACAGAAAATCATTTAAGGAAAGAAAGATAGAAAAACTGCAGAATACCATTTAAATGGTAACACAAAAGGCTGTCTGTCCAAAAGCACTTTCAGGCACACTCTTCCAGAAGCAGTTCCTATTGAACACAGCAGGTCTTTCTCCTGCAAACATTCATGGTATCACACTGAATGGTTGCAGTCTTATGAACAAGTCCTTGAGAGTAAGGACCAATGATCTCAGTGGAATTTACTACTGAGTTAATATGCCCTCGGAGCCAGCATGTCATAGTGATCTGAGTGTTGAACTATGACTCTGGAGACCAGAATTTGAATCCCCACTCAACCATGAAAACCCACTGGGTGACCTTAGGCAAGTCACATACTCTCAGCCTCAGAAAACCCTGTGATAGGTTCACCTTAGGGTCACCATAAGTCGAAAACAACTTGGAGGCACACAACAACAACAAATATGTCCTGTGACAAGTTTGCCTCAGGATCATCATAAGTCAGAAACAACTTGAAGGCACACAACAACAGCAAATATGCTTACAATCAGGCTATGTGTGCCATGAAAATCCATGGGAATGAAAAATCCAGGGGCTCAGCTAGATGAGAGAATTAATTGCAGAAAATAGTGCATTAACTCACCATCGCAGCAGTGTTCATTTGTCTCCATGATACATTCACAAGACTGCTGGCATGGGAAGCTATTTGTGTTTGAACTTCACACAGAGCATGCCCACAAGTAAAGATGGTGGCCACAACTGAATTACGTACATTATTATTCACCCAAAGCTCCCTTTGCAAGAAACAGCAAAAGCTGTTATTGCAAAATACTTGGAGTTTTTTTGGGGGGGCTCCTTTCAAATATAGTGAATTCTTGCAGGAGCTCATCTGGACAAAAGGTATTCTCCTTGCATTCCGAAAGAATTTTTTTCACCATCTAGATGGCATTGGTTTTCAGTTGTGTGTCATTTGGATCCAGTGTATTTAAGGAGATTTTCACACTACACTGTTATAGTGTTACTATTCTACTTTAACAGCTCTGGCTGCCTCCTGTGGAATTCTGGAGTTTGTAGTTTAGTGAGGCCTAAGAGCTCTCTGGCTGAGAATTGTAAATGCCCCTCCTTAAACTACAAATCCCAGGATTCCACAGGAGGCAGCCATAGCAAATAAAGTGGAATAGTAACACTATAACAGTGTAGTGTGAAAATCTCCTAAGACACTCACACACACTCAAAACTGTTTAATGCAAACAAGTTAATGAGCAAGGAATTGGTGAATGTCTTAGAACTGAAAAACATATGCCCATGATTGTAGCAGGGAAGGGTCCATTCCAGCTGGGTTTCAGATTATTATCATTCCTCCCAAATGATGCTACCCAAATGATGCCTTCAAAAGCACATTTTATGTCCTGTAACATGGGGTTGGTTTTTTAGGACCCAGTCCCTCACCCTTTCCAAGAAGCCCCTGCAGACCACATATGCCCCATGTAGCAAAACATCTCCATTTTAATTCAAAATGGCAACCAGAAGTGAATTGCATTATTTCCTGTCACCATTTTCTAAGACAAAAAATAGGTATTTGAGGGTGGTCTCTGCAACTTGAATACACCCTGACACTATTTGTTCTCCACTTGTCCCCCAAATACTTATCATTCTTTTTCAGCATTTGCAGATTTTTTTAAAAAACAAAGACAGTACCATTCTTTCTCTTCTAAATGACCCTGACCCTGAATTTTTCCTCTGTTGGAGCAAAGCAGAACAATACATACTGTTCCAAAGGATATAGAATGTGCATGAATTAAAGTTAAAATCTATTACAGAATAATTCTACACAAGTCTGTTCTGAAAAAAACATGACTGTATTCCCAGAAAGTGCATCCAAGACTTCTGCTTTAAACAGTCTCATGGATTTTAAAAGGAAAATAAATTGATTGATTGATTGAGAAATATTTCAAATCAAGCATATATCAGCAGTTCTCAGAGTCAGGGTATAATCAGTGAGGCCATTTTAATAACAAAGTAAACAACATACACAGATGAAACTTTTTTTAAAAAAAAATAATTCAAACAGGATGAAGCCTACAATCTGAAACTTCAAAAAACAATCTCATGGAGGCATGCAGTTTTTACCTCTGAAATCACTAGGATTTGTTCATGCTTCCCTTGAGATGAATTGAATCCTACTGATTTTTTTAAAAGGGTTTTTTAAAGAAAAAACTTCCTTGTGCTCATTAGGCCTTTGTAGCAAAAGAACTAGGCAATAGTATTATTTCTCTGTAAAATGTAGTGACTGAGCTAATATTTGATTTGGTTGTTTGACAGTAAAAAGAAAGCAGAAGGCCCTGAAGTGTTTGCTTTGTCTCTTCACACTGCCAAGTTGGTGATTTTTCTTGTATACATATTAGCTAGAAAGTTCCACTGGGAATTTGAACAGATTTGGATTACCTAACATGTAGAAAAAGAGACTGGTTTTGTCCAAGGATGAGCCAAGACTGTAAATATCCACATTGGCCTTGGGTCCTTTCACACTACACAATTATAGCACTATGATTCCACTTCCGCTGCCATGGCTACATCCTATGGACTTCTGGTTGTTTGGTAAGGCATCAGAGCAATCTGAATGAGAATTCTCAATGCTTCTTCCTAAACTGCAATGGATGGGACCATGGCAGTTAAAATTGGAATCATAGGAGATTATCACACAGGTCCCTAATACTGTGCCTATCCCGCTACCCCCCCACCCGACCCACTCCCATCCCTGTAGCATTTTTTTAAAAAACCTTTTCAAACACTTACCTTAAAGCAGGAGAGAAATGGTTCCCCCTCCCCTCGGCTTCCCTGAAGTAAATGCAGCTGTCTTAAAGCTGCTTTTATGACAGTGAAGCCAAATCCTGCACATTCTCACAAGAGAATGATCACACAGGAAATTTAAAAATAAAACCCCAACCAAACATAAAAAAAAACCCAAGCCCCAAAACAAAACAAAAAAACCAAGTAACCCGGGGAGGGGAGGAAGGGTGTCACTTACCCGGATGTCCCAATCGAACCCAGAAGTCTTCGGCACAGACCTCCCGCTGACGTCACATGTCGCTGGCATCACGTCAGCAGAACAGGTCATCTGTTCACTCGCCCGTCATCCCATTATTATAATGAAACGGGCTTCTTATTGACAGCTTAAGCCGTGAATAAAAGGAAGCAGGGGAGGAACAGGATCAGAATGGGAACATCACAGGAGAGGGACAACATCATCTAAAAGGTAAGCCTTTTAACGATCTCCTGTCATCCCTGTCCTGGGATGTTTTGACCATCTGATAATCTCCATAGTGCAATAACTGAAGTGTGAAAGGACATCTAGATTCCAAATTAACAAATTGGACCTCTACTCCTTGTCTCTTGAAGTTATGATGTGAAAAATACAATAGACTAGAAGACATGCTTGATGCTCCTCCAACAGGCTGGTTTGACTTTTTAAAATTAATCTTACTGGATAAAAAGCTGGATAAAATGGCAGCAAAGTTTAGTAGCACATAAGGAGAAACTCAATTTCTTTAAAAGGAGTATGGATTTTAGATTTTGTTGCAAGCAAATGACAATCTTTTCCTGTACTGCTTCATCTCCCTAAGGTGGGATGACACCTTGAGTTAGTTTGTGGGAGCAAGGAAAGGTTGATACAAATTTATCAAGACTGAATTTAAAAGAATTTGAGCGGCAAAACATTAAAAAATGCAAGGAAGTAAAACTGATAAATTCACCTCTCTAGGCAGAGGGGAAAGGACAGAATTTGTAAAAGTTACTTTTTTAGACTACCACTCCCAGAATCCTTCAGCTAGCTACTCGCTTTTCAAAATCTACTGGCAGTTCTATTTGAAAGGCTGAGATAGGTGGCATTGTGAATCAGAATCATAGAGTTGGAAGAGACCACAAGGGCAGGAATACCTAATCAAAGCATTCCCAACAGATGGCCATCCAGACTCTGTTTAAAAGCCTCTAAAGAAGGAGACTCGACCACACTCTGAATCAGCACAGTCCACTGCCAAACACCTCTTACTGAAAGATGTCTGCTGGGAAGGTCAGAGACGCAAATGCTAGGCTAGCTAGGTAGAGAACAGATTTGATTCACATAAGACAACTTCACGTCTTTCTGCTTTTAGCCAGACCTTGCAAACTAGGTGTGTGTTTTTTTAAAATCAGTGCTCCCAGAATCTTCCAGCCAGCATGGACACTGGAGGATTCTGAAAGCAGTAGTCAAAAAGATAAGATTCCCAAGCTGTGAGTGAGGCCGTGTTCTGGAATAGTTCCTTTCTGACGTTTCACCTGCATCTGTGGCTGGCATCTTCAGAGAATGGTTGGGTAGGAGTATGTGTGGAGTTTATATGCTGTGAACCCCTGTTGAGGAGTATATGTAAATTTGTGTAATTGAATGGTTAGTTTCTGGGTATAGAAATGCAAGGTTGTTTAGTTTCTGTTTGGCTAATGGTTGGTTGATGGGCCATTCATTATCTACTGGAAATCCCCCTGTCCCTGGGTGGAATTCCTTTGTAAGTGTTTAGTTTTGATTCTATTGTTTTTCAAAACTGGGAGCTAGATTTTGTTTACTTTTAGGGTTTCTTCTTTCCTGTTGAAGTTGTCCAGGTGTTTGTGGATTTCAATAGCTACTCTGTGCATTCTGACATGATAGTTGTTGGCTTGGTCCAGAATTTCTGTGTTTTTAAATAACATTTTGTGTCCAGGTTGGTTTAATGCCAGCCACAGATGCAGGCGAAATGTCAGAAAGAAACTATTCCAGAACACAGCCTCACAGCCCAGAAAAAAAACCAAGGAAAATCTATGGATGCCGGCCATGAAAGCCTTCGACTTCACATTCCCAGGCTCTGTCTTTAAATGACTTTTCCACTCCAGTTCTAAAATTCACCCCTTTACAGTCAACCTCCTTTGTGCATTTGCTTAAGAAGGCTTTGCTGTAAGAATAAAAGACAGTCCCATGCATTCTGTTTCCAAGCTCCTGTGGATTGCAAATACAGTATCTCCAAAGGGTAGAGAAAGGCATTTTACTTAACATAACTAGACCACTCGAGACTTCTCATTAAAGTTACTGGAGAGTTTTTCCTTGGGTTCTTTCCGGGCTGTGAGGCTGTGTTACTGGGGGGTTTTAGGAAACATTATAGGTTCTGAAATAGAATAGGAGATCAAAAACCCAGTAAAATTTAACCCCTCCTGGGCTCCTGGAGAACTTGTTGGGGGCTTTTACAGCTAAAACAAATATAAAAGAGGGTGAGAGAAGTGTGACCCTCACATATCTCAGGGGAGCCATGCCCCACTTCCTCTCTGTCCACATTCCTTAGAAAGTTGCCTAGCCTGATTATCCAAAGCTCTTGGTCAAGGGGATGGGCACTGCCATATAATCTAGTGCTATATTACCTTATTTGCAGGTACTACAAGGTGCAGCCACCTGTTTCTATGCCTTCATTGGATTTGACATCATTGCCACTACCGGAGAAGAGGCAAAAAGTCCCAACACTTCCATCCCTTACGCTATCACTGCCTCACTGGTCACATGCCTAACGGCTTATGTGTCTGTAAGTAACACTTTTCAAAGTTGTGCTCAGAACAATTCTCCCCTTAGGGATGATGTGGTTGCTAGAAATGTAAGTGATGAACCAGGAAGTCCCTTCTCAAAGCTATTATATTTCTCAATGCCTCTTCCCTCCATCTCTTGCAATATGAAGATACTAATGCTGACATATATTACAGGATTGTTGTTAAAATTACAAAATCATGCAAAACACCAAAGCATCCTCCTTTGCAAAATGCCCACTGATAACATCTGCAAAAATATGGTATGGACAACTCAAAACAAGGTTATCGACAAACTCAGCCAGCATGTACAGCAAGCAAAAAAGTCCTGTTTTTTTTTTTAATGTGATGGGTATTGATTGTGGGGGGAGGGGGAACATCACACCCAGCAATCCAACTCCCTACTGCCAATATGCCTGTCAGCCCAGCATTAATAGGGCAGAAGAGGCTGTAGTAATTTGCTTTTGCCTGAGCCTACAGAGAAGGGCAAGATTCTGCCCTCTTCTCTTCCCCAACTGAGTTGATGGAGCACAAACTACTTTTGCACTTTAAACTCAGTTTACACCCATGGAAGTAAGCTGAGGATGGGTGAGGAGCAAGGAAGGGGCACCAATTGTTCCTCTTCAGGCAGTAAAATACCAGACCAAGACTGGGGTGAGCTTGCTGTTTATAATCTTTTATCTTTTCTGTGTCTGTTCTTCTTTCATATTCTCTCTCCCTTCTCTCCCTCTTTCACACACCCACCCCATTACTGACATACAATGCAAATACTACTCCTATCCCCAATTCACATACTGCTCCCACGCATACCATGCATATCCTCCCTCTCTCTAACAGTCAGCTGCTGTTGTGACAGGGCTGCATCCTTGCTACTCTCTATTCTGTACTTCATACTCTACCTCAATAGAACCCATCTATTCCTCAGCTTTGTGTGCTGACAGTTCTTTTAATAAGAAATGTCATCTGTTGGAATATTCATAAACATTCTACATCTCGGCCACTGAGCCAATGACTAGAGAGGACTCATTTCAGACAAATGAAGCCAGAATACAAATAGCCAATAGCTACAGAGATAGCCTGTATTTAGGGATTTTCCTTTTTTTATTCATTTTACCAGAGGAAAGGCGGGGGACAAACTGACAAAAAACCCTCTCTATTTTTATCTTCAAGTATGCATATTCTAAATATTCTTTTTGTTTCATTAATCTCTCTTAATGCCAGAGCTGACCTTCAACTCCCATCAATCCTAGCCTGCCTAGGCAATGCTCGGGGATTATGGGAACTGTGGTCCACATAAAACATCTGGAGACACCCACCCACTATGCTTTATGCTCATACTAAACTCTCTACACTTCAATCCTATATATGTCTACTGAGGGTTAGGCTCAATTGCATTAAATGGGACTTATTCTCAGATAACTCTGTATAGCTGGAGTAGAACTTGTGCAGCCCTCTAGATGTTTCTGGACTACAACTCCCAGCATTCTTCATCATTGGCTATGCAGACTAGGACTCCTGGGATTTGCCATTCAATAACTTCACAATTCACACCTCTGGTGTATAGGACTGAACCCTTTTGGCTTATCCAAAGTAGCCTTTGCTTTTGCAAACAAATGTTAGATAGATGAGAAGCTCCCGTATACCAGATCAGAATGATGGTTCATCTCACCTGGTTCTGTCTACCTTGAATGTCAGTGACATTTCAGGAGATGCCTCTTCCAATGCTGCTATCTGGGACTTTAAACATCTCGAATGCCAGTATGTTGATGACTTGGCAATGCACCACTAGTGCTCTGCCTCTTCTAAACATGATGTTAACTTTCTCCTCTCCTTGCAATAGGTGAGCATTATCTTAACACTGATGGTGCCATACAATGAGATTGATACCGAATCCCCCCTGATGGAAATGTTTGCAGCCCATGGATTCTACACTGCTAAATTCATTGTTGCCATTGGTTCTGTGGCTGGCTTGACTGTGAGCTTGCTGGGCTCCCTCTTCCCCATGCCTCGTGTAATTTATGCCATGGCTGGTGATGGGCTTCTCTTCAGGTAAGTTCCATCTAACCAGAGCTAGTAAGAGAAGAGGCACTGGAACATCTTATCTGGTTGTGGTTGTGGTTATCTTTATTTCTATCCCACTTTTTCCTCAGTTTGGGACTCAAAGCAGTGTGTAATAAAAAGACATTGGTAAAATCAGGAATATATGAAAGCTAAAACACAATGAAACAATGAAAAAGTTAAAAACAGCTAAAATTTTAAATACACACACACCAGCACAGCCATTAGCAGAGACTGGTAAACGCCTGCTGAAACAAGAAAGTTTTTACTTGGCTTCTGAAGTAAGACAGGGAGGCTGCCAATCTGACTTCTCTGGGCAGGGAGTCCCAGAGCCAGGGGACAGCCACTGAGAAGGCCCTCTCCTGAGTTTCCACCAGATGTACCTGTGAGGGTGATGGGACAGAGAGAAGGGCCTCCCCAGCAGAACGAAGAGCCCAGGCTGGTTCATAAAGGAGAATACGGTCCTTCAGATAACCTGGACTTGAGCCGTGTAGGGTTTTAAAGTCATAACAAGTACTTTGAGTTGTGCCTGGAAACAGCCAGTGGAGCTGCTGTTATTGTCATTATATTTATTATCAATGTCAGATCAAAGCAGCTTTGCACATCAGCTCTTGCATTTTATGGAGGACAATCCTCTTTATGAAAGACAGCCAGTGGACAATTCTCTGTTTGAAGGGCTGCCCAGTCCAACTCTGGTTTAAAGATAAAGAACCATTACAAAGCAGAGCCAAGGCCTTAAAATTGCCTATCAACACTTAGCACCTGGAGCACAGACTGAGCAGGTGCACAGGATGATGCCCTGGCTGGTGGCTTCCATGCTCCAGGTAAGAGAGCTATCCAAGGTTCTGAACTCTATCTCCAAAATAGTTTCAGGACCATAGATTACTCCTTTAAAATTCAGAGTAAAGCCCAAATCATATTCACTGGCCCATTGACACAAGCGTCATGAGCCACCAGTGGCAGGCTATTTAATCCTGATCTTTCCCACAGTGGTGAGATACAATAACTATCTAAAATATTGCAATTACAGGTCGGCCCCCATATCCACAGATTAACTAGCCACAGTTTCACCTACCCATGTCCAAAAAAATGTGTTCTCCTTAGACATTTCTAGGTCCTCCAATGTGATTTTATTGTCACCTTCTGGTGTTCAGCTCATTGAAAATGTTAGGGTCCCCTATTATCGATGGTTTCAGATATCCACAGGAGGTATTGGAATGTATCCCCTGTGGATAAAAGGGTTGATCTGTATTTCTACACTGAGATCTATACATATAAATGAATACATGCAATTTTTATGCAGCTCTAGGGCCTTCTGTGTCCTCCTTTATAGTAATGCATAAGTAGCCATCTTAGAGCCCATCTGGAAGCAACTTACCATAAAAGAACAAGTGCACATTAAAATAGTCATCCATTATGTATGATGTGGTTTGTGCAGCTGTGAGCACGTGCCATGGCCACATGGTGTTCTTTCACTCCTCCTTCCTCCCACTGCCCACCAGGTTTGGTGAGTTAATCTTGGCTTGCATTAAGGCAGAGCAGCTCAGTAGTACTGAAACGTGGAACTCCGATTTCATCTCGGTTAATCAGGCAAATAAACCAGGTTTTTGTTTATCATCCAGATTTATAATGCAACACTAAACCATAGTTTCCCAATTCAGACATAACTGCAGTGGCAGCACTAGGGGGGTGCTGAGAGGCTGAACTGCACCAGGTGACACCTTCGGAGGGAGGGGTGACCCTAGTCTTAGTAATGCCATAGCATAACTAGGAACTCCAACTTAATGCATGTCAGGATCTGTGTGCTGTAATACACAGAAGCTAGGGAATAATCAAACAGAATCATATAACCACAGCATCTGTTCATGGCTTCATAAACATTGTTCATGATAGTGGGGACTAATGTCCATTGCCTAATACCATAAGAGGGTATAAGAGCCGATGATGGATCAGAATACAATATCACCTTTCAATATATGAGCCCTTCATTTTAGTTCCTTTATTATAGAAAAGTCCATGTGCGGGAGAAAGGTGCATACTCCAAATTACTCATCTACCCTTTTCTCCAGCATTGCTCTAAGCAAAATTAGTTTTGCTGCCCTGGTTGCTTATCAGAGAAGGCAAAGATTCCTTTCACCTCCTTTTCTCTGACCTATATGTGAACAGAGTATGGCAAGAGAATGCAGTTGGAGAAAGTATGGGAAAGGACACATTTAAGTCCTGTCCAGATTCTTCATTCAGACATTCCAGGAATGGGGTGCAATTATGATTTTTATACATACCCCACTTGAGAGTTTTTAGGGGTTTCCTCTTGAATTACAATGCTCTATGCAATTTCTTATACTGCCTATTGGTTTATGCCAGGGATTTATCTCGTGTGTGTGTGTGTGTGTAGAAATTTACCCAGCATTGCCTGGGATAATTTTGATGATTTTCCTTTATGATTTGGATAAACTAGAAGTTCGACCTGCAATCTTTAAAATATTTTTCATATCATATTCTATGCAAAATGGATCAAAAACAACATTTTAAAAAAACCACCACATTTGCTGATTGGCTCTGAACTTGTACAAAAATATTTGGGATGTCAGTCTATCTGTAGATACTAAGTTTAATAAAAATCAATGCATAAACCTACATTCTAGAGCAGTAAATAAATAAATAGAGTATTTTGAAGTGTTTTTCAGGGGGTACATGAAATGGTTGATGGATCTGGTCTAAACATTTACTGTGCTCTTCATTTTGGTCCCATTGGCTAACACATCAACTTTACTGATTCTGCATGTAGATTTGCATAGCATGACACTCCAACAGATGCTTTGAATTACAGTACAGAAGATATATGTATGGTCAATTTTAATTTTCATTCTTTCTTCTATAGATTCTTGTCCCATGTAAGTTCTTATACTGAGACCCCTGTAGTAGCTTGCATTGTCTCAGGATTTCTCGCAGCACTACTGTCCTTGCTGGTAAGCCTGAGGGACCTGATCGAGATGATGTCCATTGGCACACTGCTTGCGTACACTTTGGTCTCTGTCTGTGTTCTGCTTCTCCGGTACCAGCCAGAGAGTGACATTGATGGCTTTGTCAAATTTCTTTCTGAAGAGCATACCAAGAAGAAGGAAGGGATTTTAGCAGACTGTGAGAAAGAAATTTGCTCTCCAGTGAGTGAGGGGGAGGAATTTGCAGGCCCAGCCACCAACACATGTGGTGCAAAGAATCTTCCATCCTTGGGTGACAATGAGATGCTCATTGGAAAGTCAGATAAGACCACCTACAATGTCAACCACCCCAATTATGGTACAGTTGACATGACTTCAGGAATAGAAGCAGATGAGTCTGAAAACATCTACCTTATCAAGTTGAAGAAACTAATAGGGCCACGCTACTACACCATGAGAATTCATCTTGGGCTACCTGGGAAAATGGATCGTCCCACAGCAGCTACTGGCCAGACTGTCACCACCTGTGTGCTCTTGCTGTTTGTCCTCATGTTCATATTCTGCTCTTTCATCATTTTTGGGGTGGACTATCTCTATGACCAAAGTTGGTGGGCAATTCTTCTGGTGGTTCTGATGGTCCTGCTGATTGTTGTGTTGGTTTTTGTCATTCTTCAACAGCCAGAGAACCCCAAAAAGCTCCCTTATATGGCTCCTTGCCTACCTTTTGTCCCTGCCTTTGCTATGCTTGTGAACATCTATCTCATGCTGAAACTCTCGAAGATCACATGGATTCGTTTTGCTGTCTGGTGTTTTGTGGGTAAGTCTTGAATGTGAAAGTTTGGAAACATTGTGCAGAGGCAGCTGATAGCTCTGTTGCTTCAGAGAGTTGGAGCCAAGCTGTATTTACAGCAGCTACTCTAGTTTTTACTGAAGCTATCCAAGGTGCTGAACCCTAGTCCCCAAATTGTTGCAGCACTTTGGCTATCTCCCATAAAACCCAGAGTAGTTCCTTAATAGATAGATAGATAGATAGATAGATAGATAGATAGACTGCCACGAACAGAGTCACCAGCTGCTTCTCGCAGTGTATCTGTGATAATTCACTAAAAACAACAGCTAGAGTAATTTTGGCTGGTGAATTATGGTATGACATCGCTTGACTCGACCACAATATAATATCAGTGAGTACCAGATGAATGTCTTAGGAACTTCTGAGACTAGAGCAACATGGGGTGGCCCTGTGGATGGGACACTTATGTGACAGCACAGCAGAATACAATAAAAAATAAAGGAAAATCTGCTAGTTCTTCTAAAAAAAGAAATCTCAGTGGATTTACATGTGTTTTTTCTCTACTGTGCTGCTTCTTATCTTCCTATAATTTTCCTCTTTCTAATCCTAGCAGTAAGGGAATTGAATGACAAAGAAAGACATCATTCAAAAATGTGGAAATTTATCTCCATGACTTCTTTATCTTTTTTACATGCTATAAAATGTGTTTGTTACTTGTTAATGTTCCATCAAAAACCCTAGAGATATAAAACTAAGGAATAGTGAAAGTACAGTGCAGATTGTAGTTTTCCTACATTTTTTCCTTTTCTGCCCTGCTGCTTTTCTGTGCAACTGAAAAGCCTAATGAATAAAATATATTGTAGATAAAGAGGTCTCTGTGGAAGGAGCAGGAACAATTTACTCAAGATGGTTTTAGAACCACCCTGCCACATATATATTCCACATGTGAATTATAAATCATTAACAGCTCAACATCCACAGCAGTATTGATAGATCTGTTAAGGCTTGAACTTTTTCCTGTTGGGTTACCTAGAACGCATCACAAAGTCATACTTCAGTAAGAGACATTTACTAGCCAAAGTCTCCTCTCTCCTCCTCCAGGGTTGCTGATTTATTTTGGCTACGGCATATGGAACAGCACACTGGAGATCACTGCTCGGGAGGAAGCTTTGCATCAGAGTACATACCAACGCTATGATGTTGATGTTGATCCCTTCTCTGTGGAAGATGGTTTTGCATATGCTGAGAGTGAAAACTACCAGGACTGGGATCCTGCCGATGACAAAGGTTTCTCTTACCAGCAGATGTCAGAAACAAAGGAGAACAGTCGGACAAGTAGCAAATCAAAAAGCAAAGGCAAACATAAACAGAATTCAGATGCGCTAATTTCAAATGATGAGTTAGACTACTCACCAGAGTAGATGCGATGGAAACACAACCCGTTCCACTTTGTGTCACTAAGCTAACCCTTGGGCTAAATTTGATGGATTTCTTTGCACTCATTTCAGATGCAGCCTTTCTATAAATGTTCTGGGGCTTTTCCCCCCCAGCAATCACATCACTTGCTCTGTCACTCATTTTCTGCTCTTCAGGATGGTTCTCTCATGTGCTTATCCTGAATCAACAGAATGCCAATTTTTTAAAAAAAAAAAAAAGTTTTGGATTTGCATCCTATTCCACCCAATGCCATCACCAATCATAGATCTATTTCATTGAAAATTGTCAGGAGCTTACCTATGATATAAGCTAGTTCAGCCTGCAGAATCTTTCTGGGCCTAGGAAGCGTACCACCCATGAGCCTCTGTGCTGCAGTGATTGTATAGTTTCAGTGGTAGATGAACCCAATGAAATGAGTGCTTGATAAAATAAATACAATCTGTATCCATTGGCATAACATTTGTATTCTCGGTTATTTTCCTATAGAGAATACTCATTCCCATATTGGTGATGGGTGATTTATTTGACAAATATGTCAGCCTTTGGTTTGTCAACCTTTTCTAAAAGAAGGTAAACATAAGGAACTACATTGATAGGTAGATCTTTTCAGACTGCAGGCACAGCTTTCCCGTTGAGGATATTTAGAGGTGGGCCATTATCTCCATTGTCATATCTAAAAAGCAAATGCGCCTTTTCACTAAGCAAAATATTTTTGCACTTTGGCCTACTTGGCCTTTCCTTTGGATTTTGTTTCCATGTGTTCTTGTCCACTGTTCATGCTTTCACAGTAACTTTGATCTGTTTCCTGGTGACTGATGGTACATCACCACTTTACTTGATTACAGTATCAACCCGTTGAAGTTTGCATACTGGTTAGGTTTTTTGGGGATGCTCCATTTCATGCATTTAGCCATTTCCTTGGTTGTCCAAATTCTGTGATTTCAGTTATTTTGAATAAGAACAATCTAACAGACAGGGCCTGGGTACAATGACAACTTGGCTCAACTTGATTTTAAAACTATCCCACTAAAAACAGATTCATGACCAGCAGACTCACATGGCACAACTCTTGCTATTTCTCAGACTCTTAATGAAGGGGAGCTTTGTTCCCCCATATAACAACAACAAAACTTCATATAGGAGGCCCTTTTCCCATGACAACTTTCTACATGCAGAAAAACTTCCATTGTTGCTTGCTGTGTGTTTCTGTTGAAAGGATGTTGTTGTACGGTCTCTTACTTGCTGTATGCAGTGGTACAGTCCAGCAAGAACTATACTGCATGATTCTGCTAATCATGTAATTCAGCCCTAAGTGCAAACATTGGTATTTGATATAGATAAGAGACTATATGTAAAATGTAGTGAACACTACACACGTGAGCCTTAAGTGGTGGTTAAAATCTCAGTGTTATATTCCATGGTGGTTCTTAACATGGACTGAAGCAATGTTCAGACTAAAGTCAGAACTTCCTTGATTGAGAGCATCTATAGCCAGGCTACAAGCAAATCAATCCATATGTAAGATCAATCTATTCCCATTCCATAAATATCCAACTCTGAATCTTCTAGCATGTTTGCCTTGGAGTTTCCAGTGATTGTTAGTATTTGATACACTGATAGCTCTTTCTTGCTATGTCTGAAGCACTAAGCATATGTACCCAATGAGACAACAGAGGTTGGATTCCTGTTCACACTTATCACTGCAGTCCATGAGCAGCCCTGCTATAAGAGTTGTACTTGCAATGTCCTTTCTTTTTTCATTCCACCAAGTGAAAATCAGCTCCTGTCTATGGAAGAGAGATATGTGGAAGTAGAACTATGGGTAATAATCTACTGGCTTCCCCTCCAGTGTTATTACTTGTATTCTGTGGTCCTCCAGATATTAAGGGACTATAAGTCCCACTGCCTACAGCCACCATGGCTAATGATTAGGAATGATGGGTGCTGTAGTCCAAGAATATCTAAAGAACCACAGCCCCCTGATGCCAGACAAGGGAGAAAAGCCAAACAGTAAGTCAAATCAAAAACACCATTGGCCATAGATCTAAAACAGCATGTCACTAGAATGGAAGTAAGGGCCTTTAAGCCTGTCATTTCTAAAAGACTTAGAATCATAGAGGTGGAAGAGACCTCGTCTTACAAGATACTAAAACACAGTTTCTTGGATTCATTTACTAGTACAAATAATTGCTGCCCCTCTCCATAAACAATCATAACATATTTTTTAATAATATTGTTCATAGCCAAGTGTACACAACATAGTTCTGTACAAATAATGTATAATAGGTAAGAATAGAAAATTATCTGTCTCAAACTGGAGTCCTATGGAGTGCTCAGTGGTAGCCATGGAGTCATGAAGAGGAGAAAGTGGTGGTCTTTGGCTGATGCTCATATAAAGCAAAAACCATGAGGAATTTAGCATAAGAAACATTTCCTAAAGTATGAAGGATGGGCTCTGGGATTTGTGCCATTCACTCTCTTCTGCCGGGCTTCTTCCTGACAACAGAAAGCTAGCATTGGACTGTGAACTTGTCCCAGAGTTTCTCTGCTTTAGCTCTGTGGACCAAGCCTTAGAGCAACGGTGGGGAATATGTATTCTCCATATGTCGTTAGACTCCAGATCCCATCATTCCAAGCCAGCATGGCCAGGGATGATAGGAATTCTGAACCAACAATATCTGGAGGTTTCCGTGTACTTCACCACTGTCACTAGAAAACAGAAGGTCCTCTTTATACCACATTGATTGCTGAGATTGTGCGTTCTCAGACTTAGGACTTTTTCAGATGCCTCTTACCGTGCAAGCAGCCTCTGGAGCAGTAAAGAAGTTGTCCGTGAGTGAAAAATAGCGCTGCCGCCTTCAATGCTAGCCACAACAGTCACGGATGACACCGAGAGAGTAACATCGTCGTCCAAAATGGACCCCTTGCCGCGCAGCAGCCTCGTTACTGCTCCGGAGGTTGCTTGCGCAGTAAGAGGCGTCTAAAAAAGTCCTTAGCTACAATGACAGAGTTCCATTTGTGTAGCTACTTCTGCCAATGCCATCCACCACTACTATCACCCAAATCCTACCTCTTAAGCCAGGCAGTAACCCAATCAAAGGGTTTCCAAGGTGCTGCATTTTGGGGCACTAGGAAATGGTGTCTGCAGCCCTCTTTCGGTTGTAGGGCACATTGAAACAAGCAGCTGTGGCCAGCTGCCCATCTCAACATGGATTGCTGTAGGGAAAATAACACCAAAATTTATGTTACCTCCAAGGTGGAAGCTTCTGTTACCGCCAATGGAACATTCATTCCTGAGGCTATGAGTAGCAGCGGAGGGGAGGGGTGAATTTCTATTCTGACTCTGATATGAAAGGAAATGTCAGAAAATTTAGACCCTGGATTGAATCTAGCCCTCTGGGATTTGACAGATGGAAACACCCTCCTCCCCTGTTACCATCATTTGCTGGTTTCAGTTTATAAAAGGTTTAAATGTCTCTCCCCAGGCTTAGTTACTAGCAGTAAATTTAAGCTAACATATGGTGATATTTTAGGTCCCACACCTTTGACCCTCCTCGCCACTACAAGTGAATTTTATGAAACTGAATGCAGCCACCAGGCTGAAAGAGGTTTCTTCCGCATGTTCATGGCATATCATGGTCCCAGTCTTGATTGGGCAACCTAGGACTTCCATTTAAAACTAGATGAACTGCTTACAATCATGCCATTTAATGGCCTGGCAACTTTGACCCTCAGATTCAATGTTTAATGTTGTCAGTGTCCCCAGCATCACTCAGCAAGGACCGGTAACTTTTGAGGTAGAATTTATCCCAATAAAGTAGACTCTGGCTTCTCTCTCTCTCTTTCTTGCAAAAGATGTCATTTCAACACGCAAGCATCAAGGCTTACAAAAGAGAGAGTTTATGGCCAATCTTCTCAATAAACTGTTTTTATTTTTATTTTTTCTCATCCTGCTGTGATGAGGCATTATTCAAAATCCAAGAAATTTCACTGAGCTCTAGATTTTAGCAAAATTGTATCTGCTGTCTGCTGGACATCATAAAGGGTAAGTACTTCTGATAGTGGTAAGGGAGCCCATTGGCATCCTAAATTCCACTGAGCAAAGAGAAAGGCCATTTTCAGAAATAATGCTTAAAATGCCTTTTTCATCTTTTAACATGTCTTGGAAATCCCAAGAGTATAGAAACTCTAAATTGCCCACCACGTTGTACACCTCGCTGCCACTAATCAACATGGAGCACTATTCACAGGGCAGTGCCTCTGTGCAAGCCCTGTTGAAAGCAACACCAAGAGGAAACTGGTAAGCATATTTGCTAGTCCTTGAGCTGTGATTCTTAGAGGCTCACTGAATGCTGAAGTAAAACGGCAGTGCAGCAGGAAGGTTCTGTCTTCCATGCTGCCTTACTGTACTTCAGCATGCAGCAAGTCCCTTACATCCAAATAATCCAGTACCTATGTATTTTGAGAAACAGCATTTTCTGACTAGGGGGCATTTTTTCCCAAATGAGAAGGTTGCTTATATGTAGCAAGGAGAGGGGTATGCAGTATTTCTAAGAGCATGAGAAAGCATTTGAACATGTACACTACAGGTTGTTGTGACATCATTGTACCAGTAAAGAAAATCTAAGGGGCTTACCACACATCAAAGTAAAACAGCAGTGCAGCAGGAAGGTTCCATCTTCCATACTGACTTACTGCATGACATCATCATTCTTCTGGTGTTCTGCCATTCTGATCTCATGGGAAACCAAGGTAAAACCACATATTTTTGCTAACAGATTTTTCCAGTTAGCAAACAAATGCAATTTTATCTCGGACTCCCATGGGACCAGAACAGAAGAATGACAACATCGTGCAATAAGGCAGCACAGAAGATAGAACTTTCCTACTGTACTGCTGCTTTACTTGGGCATGTGGTATGCCCCATAGAATCAACGTGTGCATCTTATAGAAAGGAAGGGTTTGGAGTGGAAGGTTTTATGTACATATTACCAGCTCTTGATCAAAAGTGGATCCATCATGTGCCTTTAGTAGAAGTATGCCACAGAGAAGCTTGGCTGTTGACTCCTCTTCTTGCATTACATTATCAGTGTAGAACTTTCTGAAGACAAGGCTTTGAACAAAACTAGCATAGCTTCTCCTGTGCTGCTGTTTCCAAAACAAACCATGAAAGTGATATATTGCTAATAAATATCCAGTGGTGTGGTGGAGCAAGGTTCACATGGTCAAAGCACTGAGGTTTTTTTTAAAAAAATTAGCAGGAAGGAATGTGGCTTCCAGTGGCTTTGTAAGTTATGCTGTAAACCTCACACTAACTAAAGCAAAGTGTTGATTTTTCTATCAACAATACATAGTTGTGAATGACCACATTTTTAATGTGAAGTATTGTGCAATGGCTTATTTTGGAATGGGTGATTAAGAATCGAGCCAGTGTGGTATAGTGGTTGAGTGCTGGACTAGGAATCTGGGAGATGAGGGTTTGAATCCTTGCTCAGGCATGGAAGCCCACTGGGTGACCTTGAAAAAGTCACGCACTCTCAGCCTCAGAGAAAGGTAAAAGCAAAACCCCTCTGAACAAATCCTGCTATGAAAACCCTGTGATAGGGTCGCCCTATGGTCACCATACGTCAGAAATGACGTGAAGGCACACGACAACAATTAAGAAGCATTAGCTTTATAAAAGACCATTCCTGGTGGAGATAAAATTGCTAGCAGTGTTTTGTTTTGTTTTTTTAATATGGGTCAACAGTACTGGCCTCATTTTTTAACTCTCCTTAGGGGTATGGCAATGAGGACTCTCATTATAAAGACCTGCACTTCAACAATTATCACTTCTCCACTCTAAATACCTTGACGAATTCTGGGTACTTGGAGCTGATCCACACATTTCTTTTTTATCACTTGATGATTGTGTCATCAAGTGGTGGCTTGCATTTTTGAAAGAGCCATCAGTCATCAAATGGTCCAGATGGAACTTTTGTATCACCTCATGTTGTCTCAAATGCAATGCTTTGTATTGATACATTCAGTGCTGAGTAATTCAGTGATGAGAAATCAAATCAATGTGTCTGCATGTGTGCAAATCAGCCCCTTGGGAGACTGAATGTTCTCAAGAGGTTTTGATGTAATTCTGTACGTGCTGTGCATCAGGAGATACAGTGGATACAGGCTGTACATAACCCTTAGAGGGAAGGGTACATGGATTAATGTATCTTTTTACATGCCAAGCTTCCCCCTCTGTGAAAATGAGGGGAACTCCCTTAGAAGCTGATTATGGAGCCCCTGTACTCTCAATGGATTACAGCATTGGAAAAGTGAGCCTACACTCAAACTTTGTTGCTGCAAAAGACTGTCACTGTGTGTCTAACAATGGCATTTGTGTTCTACTTTCAAATTGTAAATTATCTTTCCTACTTTAATTTCATTTGGTCTCTCGATTGTCCAACTTGCAACTTTTAAATTTTTTTATTTTTATTTTTTGCAGATGGTATTTCCTGCTGTAACACTTCTCTGCATTTCTGGTATAAAATTGATGTATTTGTTTAAAAGGACAAAAAAAGTTTGTTCTGTTTTAAGTTATTTATTTATTTATTTATTTATGTGTTTCCTAAACCCCATTGGTGCACTATGCAATGGGATTTTGTGGTGTGTCTTGATGAAAGTTTATGCAGATATCTTCATGGAGTGACCTTTATTTTGAGAATGACTGTGTTGTTGACTATTATATAAAATATATAAATATACTGACTTATTGATACACTTGGAAAAGAGATCTAAATTTACCAAATGTGTATATTTTAATAGATACATAAAGCTTCATTGTGTGCCTTTATATTTACAAAAAAAATAAAAAATGGGGGTTTATAAAGAAGGTCAGAGACAGGAAACATCTTAATCAAACTGTCCATAGCTTTTAAATGAAATTTTAAACCAAAAAAGGAGGGGAGCATCCCACAATCTCTATATTGATATATACAAATATTTGTTAAATTTACCAATATCTGAAGGTCTGATATTTTTCAATGCTAAAGTGAATTAAATATCAACAAATCTTGCCTTAAGAGCTTGGAGATATTTCCTTTGTAGAGGAACAAATGAAATAGCCTGATTTTGGTATTTACTTGCATTGTTATGGGGTCGGGGACAGAATATTAGTCTATACAATAAAATCTAGGGAGAAAAAAAAGACAGTAGATTGAGTTTAGGTCACTTCTGTCATCCTTGGCTTTCAGTGTTCTTTCCCTTTTTGTCTTCAATTCAGTCCCTCACTGCCTATGCTAAACTAAATATACTCTAAACTAAATTTCCACCTATCATGGCTCCCTACAAAGAATCACGGGAATTACCACTTGATGTATATTGTCTCTTCCAAAACCCTAGCTCACTTCACAGAACTCCAGTTCCATATCCTTCAACATTTCACAGATGAAACATGTGGCCAAGCAACATCAAAGTGTTGTTAAGATGGCAAAATGTATCTGAGGGAAAGAACACTCAGACTAGAAAAGGCTGCAGCAGTTTGCTTTTGCCCGAGCCTACAGGGAAGGGCAAGATTCCAACTTTTGCACTTTGAACTCAGTTGGCAGCAACTGAAATAAGCTGAGGACAAAATGGGGGAAGTAGGAGGAAGTTGAAAAAGTGGAATGAGAGAAAATGAATTAGGACTGTCCCTGTCAAATTAGAAGAGTCTGAGGGTATGCAAATCCCAGGATTCCCTGGTGAGTGGAAATTATTGCAAAACCAGATTAGCAATAGCAATAGCACTTACATTTCTATATTGCTTTATAGCACTAGGCACTCTCTTAAGCAGTTTACAATGTGTGTTAGCTGATTGCCCCCAACAAGCTGGGTAATTGTTTTACCAACCTACAGAAGGATGGAAAGCTGAGTCAACCTAGAGCCACACAGGATTGAACATGTTGTCACTGAATGAACCAGCATTTAACCACTGTGCCACCAAATTAAGTTACAACCTACCATCTAATGACTAGAATAGATTTCAGAGGCCTGTTGTGGCATTCTGGAAACGGAGCAGGAGTGTAAGTATAATATTATCCTTAAATGACACTTTTTCACTCACGTTATGATAAGGCTACCGTGTGTGTGTGGACACACACACGCCTTCAAGTCACCTTTCAGTTTATGGCAATCTCATGAATTTCATAGGGTTTTCTTAGGCAAGGACTACTCAGAGGTGGCTTTGCCAGTTTCTTCCTCTGAAATACTGTATAGCCTAAAGCATCTGGTATTTGTTGGCAGTCTCTTATCCAAGTACTAACCAGAACTGACTCTGCTTTGCTTCCAAGATCAGATGGGGATATGGTGCGCATAGGGTATAACTTGTGTACTCCTTCTCCCAGATTTCTGTCTGGGAAGTTTTTTTAAAATGTGCACTGCTGCTTCACTTCCTGCTTGCCAAGACTGCCTCTTCGTCTCATCAGCTCCAGAGAGATTGAGAGAGAGACTGAGGAGATTTTCAAACGGGGCCAAATGCCCCATTCCTGCCCCACAAGCCCCAATCCCGTTCCTGCCACAGAATAAAGGTAAAATGCTCAAACACTTACCTTAATCCCACGGCAGGAATATCCTCCCTCTCTCCTCGGCTTCACACAGCAGCTGCCATAAGGCTGCTTTTACAGCAGTGAAGCCAAATCCCACTCATTCTCACGAGAGAACGGGCAGGAGGGAAATTCAAAAATAAACCCCCAGCTGTCAAAAATGAAAATGAAGCAAAAAATAATAATAAAAAAATACAAGTAACCCAGGGAGGGGGGTAAGGGTCCAACTTACCTGGGTGTCCCGTTCCTGCCTGGAAGTGTCCAGAACAGACCTCCCTCCTGCAGCTGTCATCACGGGAGATCAACGGGACACCTTTCGGACCACCCTGATTCCGTGACAGAAATGGAACGGGTGGTCCAAAAACATTTCCCCGTGATGAAAATATCATGGGGAAATGTGGAATAGGGACGGGGGAGACATGGAAAAGGGTCAACGTCTTCTGAAAAGAAGACTTTTTCCCAACCCTGTTCCATGTCTCCTATGGATTAAATTGCGGGTCTGAAAATCTCCTGACTCAGGGGTGGGATGCAGATATGAGAGAGATCCAGAGTAGGAAGATGAGCTAGCCAAGGGTGATGGCTTAGAGAGCCTCTGGCCACGTAAGGGCAATGGAACAGGGTGGTTTGGTTGAACCGGTGAGGGGGTTATCAGAAGAGGCAAGGAAGGGGGAAAGGGAAAGCAAAATTATTGTTATTTAAATACAATGAAGGTTATGAACATTTCTAGTAGCAATTACCACAGCTGATATAGTAGGGGTATTTAAAGCGACAGTCACCATGGCAATCAGTGGCTTGAATTAGCCCGTTGGTAAATGTGTCCTTTTTGGCTTTTCAAAATACAGTATACTAACCCTACATTGCAAACACTCCTCATAACGTATGTGCATTCTCTATTATAGCCAGCTGTCTTATTTAAAAATTTCTCTGTACAAGTGTGTAATTGGACAATGACACAACCCCCCCCCCTTTGCACTTGAAGGCTACACAGCTTTCCCATACAAGTTGCTCTTTAATTGTTACAAACAAGTACTGTACTGCAGAAAATAATGCTGCAGACCACACTTGCTTTTAACTCTCAAAGTTACTCTTTGACACAAGTAAAACTAAGAGCCTCTCCAGACAAAATGAAAATTTCTGAAAGTCACAGGTTTGGTTCCTACACAAACCAATTTCATTTTGGAGATCTACATGGCATTTTCCCCATCCTGAAGTACAGTTGTCCCTTCATATTCACTGGGGTTTGGTTCCAGGACCGCCGTGGATACCAAAATCCATGTAAATACTCAAGTCCTCCCATTATATGCAATGGCACAGCAAAATGGTGTCCCTTATATAAGATGGCAAAATCAAGGTTTGCTTTTTGGATTATTATTTTTTATGAATATTTTCAAGCCGTGAATACTTAAATCCATGGATATGGAGGGACAACTGTTTTCCCAGGGAACTCCTGGCATTTACAAGGACTTTTCAGTCCTTGCTCCCCAGGTTAGTTTAAATGTTTGCAGTGGCCAGCATCTCCCACCTGCCAAATGTATATACATAGCTGGAATCCCATTGGTGTTTTACATAAGTGTAAGTTCCCCTGTGGAATTGGCTGGACGGTTTTGTCTGATGTGCAACATCCGCATTCAGTTCAAGGTAACAGAAGTGGAGTTGCACATATGGTGCTGTTGCTTATGCAGATACTCATTCCTGACTGAGGTGCATCTATCTGCCCCTGCTGAAACTCTCGGCAGGACTCCTTCAGTTGTGCATTTGGAGCAACACTGTCATTCAACCAAGAGTCATGGACCATAATAAATGTATAACTCTGCTTGCATAGATTAGAATCATAGAATTGTAGAGTTGGAAGAGACCACGAGGGCCATCCAGTCCAACCCCCTGCCACGCAGGAAATTTTGATCAAAGCATCCCCAACAGATGGCCATCCAGCCTCTGTTTAAAGACCTCCAAGGAAGGAGAACCCACCACGCTCCGAGGGAGTGCGTTCCACTGCCGAACAGCTCTTACTGTCAAAAAGTTCCTCCTAATGTTGAGGTGGAATCTCTGTTCCTGGAGCTTGCATCCATTGCTCTGTGTTCCAGTCTCTGGAGCAGCAGAAAACAAGCCTGCTCCATCCTCAGCGTGACATCCCTTCAAATACTTAAACAGGGCTATCATATCGCCTCTTAACCGTCTTTTTTCCAGGCTAAACATACCCAGCTCCCTAAGTCTCTCCTCATAAGGCATCGTTTCCAGACCTTTCACCATTTTAGTTGCCCTTCTCTGGACATGCTCCAATTTGTCAATATCCTTTTTGAATTTTGGTGCCCAGAACTGGACATATTATTCTAGGTGAGGTCTGACCAAGGCAGAATAGAGCGACACTATTACTTCCCTTGATCTAGACACTATACTTCTATTGATACAGCCCAAAATTGCATTGGCCTTTTTAGCTGCCGCATCACACTGTTGACTCATGTTCAACTTGTGGTCTACTAGGACTCGTAGATCCCTTTCGCACGTAGTCTCGTTCAGCCAGGTCTCCCCCATCCTATATCTATGCATTTCATTTTTCCACCCTAAGTGCAGTACTTTACATTTCTCTGTATTGAATTTCATTTTGTTAGCTTTGGCCCAGCTCTCCAGTCTATCCAGGTCATTCTGAATTTTGATCCTGTCCTCTAGGGTATTAGCTACTCCTCCTAATTTGGTGTCATCTGCCAATTTGATAAGTATGCCCCTAATTCCCTCATCCAAGTCATTGATAAAGATGTTGAATAGCACTGGGCCCAGGTCAGAACCCTGTGGCACCCCACTGGTCACATCATTCCAAGACAAAGAGCCACTGCTGAGCACCCTTTGGGTTCGGCCGGTCAACCAATTACAAATCCATTAAACAGTTAACTTGTCCAGCCCACATTTTATAAGCTTGTTTGCAAGAATGTCATGGGGAACCTTGTCAAAGGCCTTACTGAAATCAAGATATGTGATATTAACAATATGCAACCAACCCTAATGTGGGATGTCCGCCTATAGGCCCTGGAATGATACACGGTCCTAGGGCCGCCATATTGAAAACTGGAGAGGGCTCCTGTACCTTTAATGGTGGCGTAGATGAGGAAATTTCAGCAAGTATTGCTTGTCACACAATCAGGTTGCCAACAAATCCTGCTGTAATTCCTTCTTATGAAAATTGATTGATTGATTGATTGATGTTGCGGCATCAGTGTATTAACAAAGACTAAAACCACAGAGGCTTGTAGTCTAAACATTTGCAACAGAAAAGACAATATTTTTGTTTCAATGATGTACTATTAGTTTCAATAATATATTATTAGGTTTAATCACACTGGAATGCAAAGGCTGGAAAGCTCATTTATTTATTTATTATGTATTACCCTGTCTTTCTCCTGACATGGGAGTGAGGCAGCTTACAACAAGCCTAAAACAAGATGAAACTAAAAATCTGATGACAAAAAGGGTTAAAACACAATTAAACAAGTCATCATATCAAAGCACCACTATTTTTTAAAAAAGTAAAATCATTTAAACACATAAGAATAAAGATAAAAATACAGCACACTCACCTCATTAAAAAAAAAAAGCTCCCCACACCAATTAATCATCAAATCATTTTTAGAGAAAAGATAGTCTTTATGGAGGGATAAAAGAGGCCTGAAACAAAATGCTGCAGTGCACAGTGCTCCTGCTTAGCATTCCAGAATATTCCCTTCCATTTCCCTTCTTGCTCTGCTTTTACATATAGAGACACAGGGTCAGTTAACTTCCTGTGCTCTCTGAGCATGCTCCGTCTTCACTGGATGAAGCAAAGAGAGATCTTAAGCAGTAAATTTTGGGTGGCATGACAGGAGCAGAAATCATTGGTTGTTTTTGTTGCATTTTTACTACTAGGCATGATGAAAGTCACTTGCAGCATTTTCTGAATCCTTTAGGCACCAGATCTGATCTGATCTTGGAATCTAAGTAGGGTCAGCACAGGTCAGTACTTGGAGGACTGACTGCAAAGGAGTCCCAGGTGTTGTAGGCTATATTTCAGAGGAAGGCAATGGCAAATCACTTCTGAGTATTGCTTACCTCCAAATTCACAGATGAAAAGTAGGACACATATGGCCAAGCAACATCAGAGTGTGGTCTAGATGGGAAATTTTACTAATGAGGAAGAACACACAAGCAAAGAGAGACTGCAGCAGTTTACTTTTGCCTGAGACTACTGGGAAGGACAAGATTTTACTCCTTCCTTTCTTCCCCTCCCCCCCCCCCAGTTAACTCAGTGCAAACTACTTCTGCACTTTGAACTCAGGTTGCAGCAATTGACATAAGCTGTGGACAAAGAGGGACATTTTTAAAGCAGCTGAAAAAGTGGGGCAACAGAGGATTAATAGGGACTATCCCTGCCAAATAGAGACAGTTGGAGGGTGTACTAAGAAAAATCTATGAAATTCATGGGGCTGCCATAAATTGGCAAGTGACTTGAAGGCATATGTGCAAACACATACATGCCAAAATAAATAATCTGGTTTTGGATACTTTGCACCCTGAAAAGTGGGGGGGGGCACTATTTGCTGCTGTGCCTCAGGTAACAAAATGTCTTGGGTCAGCCTCTGTGTGTGTGTGTAACCCAGCCATGCTCTTTTCACCACTAGCAGCAGCAGCTGACCTCATCAATAACAATGTCTGCTTTGTGTCTCATCTCCTCTAAGGCCAACCAGCTCAATGGCATGTCTTCCCTCTCCTGCGGAACCACCTCAGAAGCCAAGCTGAAGCTACAGACAGTACGTAAGAGCCACTCCTGCCTAGCACCATTAGCTACTTACAGGCGGAGGGGGGAGAAGCGGGCTGGGGGTGGCACTGAAGAAACAGACTGGCATTTGTGACACAGCCCTCCTCCTCCTCTTCCATCACCCACTGGAGAGCCAGGGAGCTTCTTGCCCAAACACAATGCCCCTCAGTGATCTTACCAGGCTCTTAGGCCACTAAATAGCTTTGGGGAAAGCCATGTGACCCATTGTTAGCCACTATTTATAGCCCTCTCCACACAGTACCATCCTTGTGTCGCCAACATTTGTGACAATAGAGGATGCTATTTATCCTTGCTCCCATGCCACCGCCCCCTATGCATACATCAAGGGTGACCCATCCATACTCTTATTATCATAAAGCACCAAGGAGAAAGTGGACCCAGCTCTTAAGAAGCCAGAAAAGGGCTGTGATAATGCTGAAGAGCCAATGACTTATTTATGGGAGAGAAGAGCTACAGAGCAGTCCATTCCATAGAAGAATAAAAAGACAAGCTCTGAAGGTCCTACCTTTAGCCAAAGTGAGACAACCACATCAGGGGACAGATGCTGGGATGACAGTGACAACGCCCTACCAGCCATTCACCTCATGGGAGGGTTAGTGAATATGTGTGAGAGCACACCCTGCACGCTCTAAAGTAGCCTGGCACACTCAGGTGCAAGGAAAGAGATTGTTCCATTGCCAGTATTAAAAAGTCAACTGGCAGTCCAGTTCACCTCTGCATACCATCCAACTGTCCCAGTTTGCCATTAATCCTCTGCCTTTCCATTTCCCCCCAGCTGTTTTTAAAGTGTCCCAGCTTCTCTCCCCTCCTGCTGCACTTGCGGCTTACTTCAATTGCAGCAAACTGCATTCAAAGTGCAAGAGTACGGTAGTTTGCACTTAATGAACTCATAGGCAAGAGAGGAGAGGGTGGAATCTTGTCCTTCCCACTACGCTCAGGCAAAAGCAAACTGCTATATCCTCTCCTCGCTTGTGTATTGTTCTTCATCAATAACTTTGACCATCTTGATCACATTATGATGTTGCTGGGCCGCATGTGTCCCCATTTTCATCTGAGTTGGAGGGTATGCATCTACAATATATGTGGAATGGGGAGGGCAGAGGACCATATTGGACTTTGCATGGGTCAGCAAAATAGCTGCTTCCACATGAATTAGTTCACCATCGTGGTTGTCCTACTAGATGATAAGGAGACTTTTCATTATTGTTGCTTGTCCAGACATCTGACCAAGTAAGGAAAGGGGGATCAAATTCCCTTCACTATTTTGTACAGTACAGACCCAAATGAGATGTTTACCATTCTGTCTTCAAATGTAGTGCATAGACACCTGTATCTCAGTTAACAAAATAGCTGTGTTCCTGGACATTACTTCTTGAACAGAAAATTTGGTACAAAAGGCAGAAAGAACATCAAAAGAATGGGGAGAGGTTCTTTTATCAGTTTAACATATTTCAGCAAACTTTTTATCCAAGACTAACAATATGCATACGTGAAATGAAACAAACAGGCCAGGTAAGCCTGGCGTAAGTAAACAAGTAAACAAAAACATTTTGAACCTACTAGAGACCACTTGAAAGCTTCTTCGAAAATGCAACAAGGGATTTTTGTTGTTGTTGTTTTATTAGCTCCCATTTTTCTTATGGTTACCATTTTAGAGTCCAAACTTATTGATCTATGCTTTTATAAAATGCTGGGTTGAGCTGGTGAGCCCAGTTTTTCTGCTCTCCCTTTCTCTCTCTGTTTTGCTGTTCACGCATGCTCAGTAAGGGATTCTGGAGACATCTGTCATTTACCTTGCCTGTTGTAGGCAAGCACACACACTTACAGGAGGATCAGCTAGAGTAGAATCTCCTCCTTTCCCTGCTGAAGCTTTATTGTATTGCTTGCTGCAGGCATGCTGCTACAACCTGATACCAAAAGTCTTTGGTGTTTTTCCAGCCTGCCTTTGTGATCCTTCCAGTGCAGATAGTGCTAAAAAAGAACAACCTTCCAACTAGACAGAGGACAAGGGAAAAAAAGGATGGGAACTGAGAAGGTATAAAAAATACTTTGTTAAAAACAGCTTCTTTGTGAGAGGCTTTGTTAACAGAGGTGTGCCTATACTCATATTGTATATTCCGTAGGGCAGGGGAGTGTGGTTTTAGTTTCAAGAACAAAGGGAATATGGGATGAATTGTGTAAAGTCTTTTCCACATATGCACCCTACTGCCCTGCTATCTGTCTCTCAAGATCATATTTACTTATTTTTTTAATTACATTCATAAAGTGCTTTTCTTCTAAGGAATTTAAGACAGAGTATATAAAGTATCCTAGTGAGCCACCTCCCAGGTCCAAACCAGACAGAACACTGAGGTCCACTCTAAAAGATTCTATTGTGTGAAAGGATAGCTGGACATATATCTCCAGTATGGTATCATGTTGGCCAGGATTGGCAAACTGCAGCTTTCCCAATGTAGTGGGAGTGTAACTCCCAGCAGCCTTGACAGAAAAGCTAATGAAGAAGAATGCTGGGGGGTGTAGTCCCACATCATTTGGAGGGTAGCACTTTGCCCCGTCTTGTTTTAGACCAGGCCCAAGTGCTTTTCCTTCTGTGGGGCCCCAATACCAAAAGTGAGGCCAGCTAGAATTTGGGAGACAGGAAGGTCCATGAAGAAATAAAACAATGTGCACACACCTGCATGTGCGTACACACCATGAGCATGAAAAATATAGTAATGAAACTAGACTCAACTAAATTATTAAAACTGGCAGGCGAATAGGCAGGTGAAACTGAGATGATTTTGCATACATTAAATAAGCTGAGGAATTAGATATACAGTAGGTCCTCGGTATCCACTGTGGTTTGTATCTAGGACCCCCCATGGATTCCAAAATCCATGGATGCTCAAGTCCCATTATATACAATGGTGTAGTAAAATGGCATCCCTTACATAAAATGGCAAACAGCAAGAAGCTGAAAGTTGATTGGTCGGATGTGTGCGGGGGGCGGGCTTGCCAGCAACGAAGTGGCTGGAACTGCCATTTTTAAATTTTGCAGTAGCAATCATGCACATTTCTGCAGGGATAAGGTGACCAAGCAGCTTTTTTGAAGCAGAAGATCATGCTTCCACACCTTAGATCTAATGTTAAAAAACAAACAAACAGTGCAGTGGTGGCAACTTGTGAACAATAATAACACAAGTAGTTCACTCAAGCCACCATCTTGATTCACAGGCATGCCTCTGCGTGAATGTCAAACTTCATATACCTGCAATCTTGCAAAAAAAAAAAAACACCATAGAGACAAGTGAATGCTGCTGTGATTTTGTGTTAATGCACATAAATCCACATTATATCACCTTGTGTAGACAAGTCCCAAGTCTACAGGCTACATTTCCTTAATTCCCTTCCAAGGCTACAGTTCTATGAATTCAAGTTGCAGATTTGTAGTTGTATAAACAAACTCACAGTAGGTATTTGACTCTGTCCTAAAACCACCATTTTGCCCCTAGTTCCGTCCCCATCAGTCTCTATTTTTGCACTTATCTCTGGTTGGTGGACTTCTGGATTCTAGGCATATGTCTGTGTGTTGATTAAGTAGATCCCAGAAGTCTGAAGTCTGACTGCTCCATCTATACCAAACTTCAGCATTTGCTGTGACATTGTTGGAGAACTAAACCTGAATACATCCATCATATTTTCCAAGTATGAAATCTGCACACAGTCCTCGCTCAGACCTTGAAAACACAACTATATTTGTTACTGAATTTCAGGAACAGCTTCTTGTTCCACTTGCACTCTGAAAAACAGTTATCAGTTTTATGGTCATGTAAAACAATGGGGAGAGAACCACAATTTTTCAATGTCTTCATTAGAACTAATCAAAATGTACAAAGGGTGCAAGCTTTTGAGTTTGCCAGAATTCTTCATCAGAAATGTGCCCAATTCTGTAACATTCTGGTTGGTCCTTTATTAATGGCCAATAAAGGCATTGGCCAACTATTGTTTCTGTGGTCAGGGATTGTGTTTCCTTCATTTCCCAACTCTCTTTGCAAAGGTTTCATCCCAGCCACTTCAGCTCCCAAGACAAGCTGTTCAACCCCCTTCCATGCCTTCTGAATGGGACCCATTCAAGAGAAAGCGGCATGCACAAAAACAACACAGTCCACAATTCTGGGCCAGTCTTCACAGAGCTGCACATCTGTATGTTACACATTCCTTTATGGCGCCCACATCTCACAATGGCAGTGCTTATTGTTTCTCTTCAGAGCATACAACAAGTAACTGTACGCAAAGCCTATGATGTAATGAGCACAAATGTTCTGCCAAGAAGCTGTGGAATTACAGTTCACATTGTGAACATTGTGTCAGAGAGAAAGAGAATGAAAAACAATATGAAATTAACACAACAAATTAGACTGAATGACAAAACACACATTTTGTTCTAAATCTAAATCAACTCAAAAGACAATTTAGCATCAGTGTATCCAATGCCAATACAGCAATCTTCTTAAAGTGAGTTCTTTGCTGAGCTGGGTGCCTCGAAATTGCATTGAAAGCAATGGGATTTGGTGTGCAAACTTGTACATAGGACTGGATGGCCATACAGTTGGTGGAATGGTCAGTTTGAAAGCTGACAGGAAGAAGCTATCAGGAATGCACAGTGTCCATAGCTGTGTCAGTGACACATATCCTGCCCTTGTCTTTGGCATGTAATTGGGTCAATCTAAAGAGCTATGCCTTCTATGTGAATAGGGTTTCTTGGAGCTGTAGTCCAAAAATGTAATTTCCCCCATCATTCAGGTTTCTTCCATGGAGCCAATAACCCTGATTGACCAAGAGTTCTTTCTTATGCCTCTGCTGGAGACCCTACACACATTGAAGGCTGATAACACTGCAGAATAAGTGAGTTACACATTAGTTGAGGAATGTGGCCACTACATGAGCTGCCATCCCATTTGTTTGTCCCTCTATGTGTTTGTTGCTCACAGATTTTGAACTCTCAAATCCAGATTCCTCTTTCAGTGCATTCTCTAATTTTGCTGCAAATTCCAGAGAGAGCACCTTCTTAATCAATTGAAGTAAAAACATTATTGTGGCATCAGCTAGAGTTCATTTTGTTAAATGCATGACTTGAGGCATGGTCTGAAGACGGCATATGCAGCATCCTTGATGAACCCAAGCAGGTGAGAGCCTGGGCCCAGCCTGCACCCCACTTAGGAACTCCATGTATGAATTTTACGTTCCATGGAACAAGGTGGGGTACAAAGGTAAGTAGCCAAGCAAAAAGTAAGCAAGTAGATATTGTCTAGTACTTATGAGCTTTGGTTAGATAATCTAGAAGTTCAGCTCTGGTGCTGCTGCTGTTGTCATTGTTGTTCCACCTTTTCCCCAGCTCAGGATTTAAGGAGGTTTATAACAGTTAAAAAAAAATTGCTTAAAAATCACATCATACAAAAGTTTAAACTATCAAAAAATTAAAACCAATTAAAGACATACACTATTAAAAAGAAAACCACAAATAGACAATCCAGCACATTGTGCAAGGCCTGTCCCCACCAAGCAAGCAATCATCAGTGGCCTACCAAAGGAAAGACGGTAAGGAGGGTGCTATTCTAACTTCTCTGAGAAATGAGTGCCAGAGCCTGGGAGCAGCCATTGAGAAGTCTCTCTCCCGTGTTCCTGCCACATATACTGTGAGGGTGATGAGACAGAGAGAAAGGCCTCCCCAGAAGATCTTGAAACACAGGCAAGTTCAGATGCAAGAATGTAGTCCTACAGATAACTTGGACTGAGCCATATACATTTCGACCCCCATATCCACAGGGGATACCTTCCAAGACCCCCCCATGGATACCTGAAACTGTGGATAATTGGGAACTCTGTTATTTTCACTGAGACGAACACTGGAAGTTGACCACATTGGAGGGCCTAGACATGCCTAGGAAAACATTTTTTTAAGTGGATCAGTGAAACCATGGATACCAAATTCATGGATATGGGGGTTGACCTGTAGGCTATGCATTTGTTGGATGGTGCAAATCACCCCCATTCTCAGCATCCCCAACTCTAAAATGGGAACTGGAATCAAAGTTCTAAGATTCTTCTGTAGAATCAACATGCTACACAATTGAAGATATTTATTTCTTGACCAACAATAGGTGATGGGAGTTGTAGTTTAACACATCAGTAAGGCATGCAGTTGATGATGTCTGCTCTACATTTTGTAAAGGTTCCATATCTGCAAAAGGAGATATTTTTCCCCTCTCAGTTTTTGTTAAGTGAGAGACCTTTTAAAAAAAAAAAAGTCTCATTTAATTGAAACTCACTTTTTTAATGTTTTTTTTTTTAATGAAACTTTGCCAATAGTGAGCTTTCAAACACAAGAATCAATGCTGCCAGAGCTCGGCAGTTGTCCCCAAATGGTATACACAGAACATGGGCATGAGGAACTATAGTGGAATTTCATGCAAACAAACAAATGACATGAATATACCAATTGCATTCATTTTTTTAAACTAGAGAATAGAACAGACTTCTTGGTTCATGCTAATAATAATGATGATGATGACAATGATAAAAATACAGTAATAAACAACCCTCATTGTTCAGCATCACTTCTCCCCAACATTAAAGACTCACATCATTCAGAATCACTATGACTGAGTGAAAATGCTAAACTGAAAAAGAATATATATATAGATTGGCACAATGAGAAGAGAGTAAACTAGTAATGTCAACCTTTATTTCTATATAATGTACAGTATTTCTCTTAAAGATGAAAAGCATCATCAGTATTCATTGGATCTTACTGATTTGGCATCTGATTAGATAAGTTCCACTTCAACAGTGCATGTCAGAATACAAATTAATCAGAACAAAGGGAGAAAGAAAAAGGAAATAAAAGTACATTTAGCACAACAAAAAACTGTACAAAACAAAATAGAGAGGGCAGGTTGTGGGGATTAGCTCTCTCACATGTACTGAAAACTATGTACAAGTGTTCTATTATTTATCTTGTAATTAGAAACTCTTTGCTTTGTCTCCTTCATACTGATGCATTTAGACCAAAAAATACTGTTACTAAAGTGATAAAATTCCTTACAGTTTTTGTTCTTGTTCTTTTAAACAAAGAAAGCAAAAAAAAAGATACCCCCTAATTTCATGGAAAAGAAAACATTTGTGCATACAGAAAAGTACAGCATCTTCCTCTCCTTGTCATTGTAGCTTTGCCAAAAAAAGATGGCCTTGGTGTGATGGGGGCCTCAAAAACTTACAAAAAGGGAAGGGAAGGGACAGAGGGTAGAAGAAAGAAATGGAGGAGGAGGCGGCAAGAGACAATGGAAGGAAGGAAGGAAGGAAGGAAGGAAGGAAGGAAGGAAGGAAGGAAGGGACTTAATGTTTCAACAATATAATGAGCATTGAGTGTACAAGCCTGAAGAGTGGGCCTGATCTATTTTTGCTACAGGTTTCTATTAAGGCAAACATGTCACATTTATGGTTTTAAAATATTGATCTGTTTCTTTAAATCTTCTGCGAAGGATGTGGCCAACTTGTGTGTGAAGATGCAAGCCAATGCAAGATTCCCCTCCACAACAGACATAATTCTCCCCTCCACCCATTTCAAAAACATTTCATAAGTATGTAGGAAGTCTCCGGAGCCTTTATACATGGGCACTTTTTGCATGGGTAGGCGAGCTAGATCCTGAAGCATAGTACCGGTTCTCACCAAATGACTGAGCATCTCCCGAGCAGCAAACGATGATGCAGCCACCAAGGAGGGCAAGTGTAGATCCAATCCAGCCCGTGTAGAGGGAGTATCCAAAGCTCATGATCATGGTTTCACGATGAGCACTCACAGGAAACCAAATTGTAGCCACAATGCCACACAAAGCTGAGAAAACATGTTTTTGCATAAGTTTATTGTTGGGCAAGGAGCATAGAATTTCATATTAATGTACAAATCCCAAATTTGGACATCATAAAAGCCAACACAGAAAGGAGTACCTATGGGCAGAATTCATGACATAGTTGCCACTGCATCCCTGTACTTTCTTAGCAACCTTATTGGGAGGTATCAACCTGATCTGAATTTAAGCAATTCTCTAATAAGATGTACAAAGCGGTTTTCCCAAAAAGTCTTACACCGCTTGACATTTTATCTTATATGTGAAGGCTGGGGACCCTCTGGCCCTGCAGATGGTACTGAACAATCACACCTCACCATTGACTAGGCTGGTTGGGGTTGATGGTGGTGGAGTCCATTTGTAATCTAGTCCATTGTTAGTGTCATTCTCCCTATTATAAGTGGTCTCCATAATCCTGTGAGAGAAAGAAAGCCTCATACTTGCAGAGGTTTCTTTGTAGTCATAGCTGAACTCAGGGGTGGCTGGTTGTTCCCAAGTGAGTAGTGCAATGAATCGGCTCTGGGGTGTTTGTTTTAACAGAGCTATCCGAGCTACTAGAGGACCAAAATATCCTAAAGGCACCAGATCCAGATTGATCTTGGAAGCTAAACAGAATCAGCCCTGGTTAGTATTTGGATGGAAGACTGCCAATGAATACCAGGTGCTGTAGGCTGTATTTCAGAGGAAGGAACTAGCAAAACCATCTCTGAGTACTCCTTGCCCAAGAAAACCCTAAAAGTTCATGGGGTCACCATAAGTCAACAGGTGACTTGAAGGCATGTACATACACACATCCAAGCTACTAAACCCTATCCCCAAAGTAGTTCAATTCCTTGGACAGCTAAAATGTAAAGTCAATTCACTCTTTAAAATCTCTAGTGAAGGAGAAGCCGCCAAGGTAGTCTGTCTCTTACTTCTTTTTCCAGCAATCTTAACACACAGAGCTTTTGAATGCATGGAAGCCAGAAACTGCCAGCAGCTGAACTGAACTGGAGGGAAGGAATGCAGCTCTTAACTGATACTCCACACCCAGTTCCCTAATGAATTACATTAATTATTTGTGAAGTGTTTCCATTTTGCTAGTATTGAACCTCCTTAATCATCAGTTCTTGTTGGGGAGCTCACCAAATGAAACCAGGGGAAGAAGAAAATTGTCCTATTTCTATTCTTGACAGGCCATTCAGAATGTTACTAATCTTGCTTATTCCCCTTTTCCAGGCACTTGGAGGGGGGAATTATACCCCCACTTAGATGAAAAAAATCTACCACCACCCACTGTTGGGCCCCTGTGAGTTACTTTGTGGGAAAGGACTTTTCACATGAAAGTTACAACTGAATCATAAACTGGATATTAACATAAGGCTGAAATTCTAAACATACTTAGTTGGAAAGCCTCCCTCCAACAAAAACAATAGAAGTTAATTTGATGTTCTCTCAGCACACAAAAAAATCAGTGAATATCACATCCCTCATAGAGGGCCATCTAGTTTCTGCTTAAAAACTTCTAATAAAGAAGAGGCCGCCAGCTTCCAAGGCAGTCTGTTTTATTTATCTTTCAGTAATCTAATATGCAGAGCTTGTAAATGTTACTTGGGGGAGGGGAGGCTACGGCACCCAGAATTCCCAAACCATGCTGACTGTAATTATGGGTATTGTAGTCCAAAAAGTAATATTTTTAAGCTATAGACTTCAGGCAGCTGGTAGCACCTGGAAATGTATTTTGTACCTTCTGAACCCATCTCAATATTTTTTTATAACAACACCGTTCCTGAGTATGTTTATTTTTAAAAAAAACTGAAAAGGAAAAAGATAACCCAGCCATGTCCCTTTCCAAACTCTTCAGCATCCTTTCTGAGAAGGCTGATCTCAGTTGTGCACAATGTTCTAAAAGTGACACATGCCTCATGTAACAATTCAGAAAAATCTGTCTTTAAAAAAGTCTTCCTGGACTTGCAGACAAAGATCCAAATACTTTCATACCCCATTAAAGCCACAGGTATCAAAGGCAATGAGGTTCTGAAAAGATGAAACCTTACAAACTGTTATTTTTTTTTTAAGAAAGAAAGAAAAGGAAAGAAAGAGGGATGAAAAAGTTTCCACATCTGAGAACCATCAAATTGGCCAATATTTTATTTCCTGCAGGGGAGAACTGTGCTGAATTCAGTCACCAGAGCTATTTGGGAATCAATCAAACAATAACAAAACTTTGGTAGAACCAACAGTGTTCTTCCAGAGACCACAGTGAAAGATGTCTTGAGGCCGTGTCAAAGTGCTGTGGTTGCAAGAGGAAGAAAAACATGAGGAAAAGAAAACAGGGATGAAAGTTTGGTTTAAAAGCAATAAACACATTACAGAGCCTCCAGCCAGTGAGAGAATGCAACAGATAATGGCTATAGCTTTTACAAGGAAAGATTGGGTTGTGTAAGAGAAGAGCAAGTGGAGGATGCTAAATTCAGATATTTAATGGGGCCTCAAGACATAAGCCATCCAGTCCAGCTCTCTGCTGTGCAATTCAATTCATACATGTTCAATGGAGTGTACTCTTGAATTTCAGCACCATGTGTCACGCTTTGCAACAAAATTTTGCAGTGAGTGGGATGCTTCTGTTCAGGGTTCCAGTTCCTCCCATTTTTATTTTTATTTTCAGGTTGTTGATTTTCTGGGGCTGGGATTGACATCAATGAAGGATATGTACACTCCCACATACCTCTGAAATGAATATGTAGTCTTGATTTCTCCATTTTCCAGAGTCCCATTTCACATTACAAGAGCCTATGTATTTTCAGGTGTACTTATGTAGGATGTAGTGTTGTAGGTGTTGTGTGCCTTCAAGTCATTTTGGACTTATGATGACCCTAGGGCAAACTTATCACAAGGTGTTCTGAGGTGGAGTGTGTGTGACTTACCCAAGGTCACCCAGTGGGTTTTCATGGCCAAGTGGATATTTGAACCCTGGTCTGCAGAGCTGTAGTCCAACACTCAAACCACTACGCACTGGCTCCTAGGCTGTACTGTACTGTACCCAAAGTCTGATAAAGAATAGACAGCAGTACCAGGGCCAATGTGCAAGACGGCAATTCTTCCCTCCAGTCATTTCTCATACTCAGGTAATATCTAGATAGCAAACATTTATGAAATTTATGAAATTTTCTTTTTTGGGCTACAGTTCCCAAAATTTCCAGTTGGACAATTCTGGGAATTATAGTCCAAAATTCCTGACTTTTCCAATGTCTGCTAGACAACTATACAGTGGGCCCTCCATATCAGCAGGCTCCCAATCCATGGATAGGCTGAAGCATGTGTGTTCACGTCGCCACCTTTAAATAATATGGGGGTTGGCTGTCTGCATTTTTGGCATCTGTGGCGGGGGGTGTCCTGAAGCCACCCCTCCATGGTTCTGGAGGGCCTGCTGTACAGTCATCCCTTGATATCCATGGGGGATTGGTTCTAGGACACCCCCCTTGCAGGTACCAAAATCTGCAGATGCTCAAGTCCCTTTTATTTCACCAAAGGGGTTTATTTATTTGTTTGTTTTTACATTTTTACTTACAGTAGGCAGGGAACCCAAATAGAAAAAGGGCAGGAGAGTGAAAAATTCCACACACACACACACTGTCTCATTTTAGCAGCTTCCACTTTGTCGGCCTCCCCTTCCCCTATGCGTCCACCTGGTTTTGCCCTGGGGAAAAAAGCAACAGAGGAGCTGCTGGCAGACAGGCAGAGTAATAGTGTTACAACACTAGTGTTCCATTTTAACTGCTATGGCTGCCTCCTGTGGAATCCTGGGATTTGCAGTTTAGGGCGGGGCTTTTAGCATGAGAACTCTTTAAGTTTTACTAAAGTACAAACCCCAGAATTCCACAGGAGGTAACCACAGCAGTTAAAGTGGAATAATAGTGCTATAACAGTGGTTGGTTGAATCCACAGCTGAAGAACCTGCAGATAGAGCAACTAAAAAAAAAAAAATGGCATTAGCCCCATTAAAGTAATCAATCTGAAATCAGATTAGCAGAATTTTGTAAAGACCCACCTGTTTAAGGCCAATGGTATGCACCATCATCTGTCAATATAATGTAAGATTAGTTTTTGCCCACTGTATATTAGTTCCCCAAGGAGTTCTCACCCAGCAAATTCTATGAATGAACCAAACAGCACCTTTGAGCATAACCAAGAAAAATAAATTTCTAGCACAAGGTTTTGTGGACTATAGTCCACTTCATCAAAGGCTTGCATCTGAGGAAGTGGTCTGTCATCCATGAAAGCTTGTGCTAGAAATTTATTTTTCCCCGTCTCAAGGCAGCTGCTGTATTCTATAATGGAATTTCATGCTATAACAGACTAACACAGCTATCTCTTTGAATATGGCTAGATAATGAGCTTTATCCTGTATATGTTTTGTCACTTCTACACTGTATATGTTTTGTCACTTCTACTCAAAGGATTTTGCTTGGATGGGGGGATACTTTTCCTTGCATGTGGTGCACACAGAGCCTTGGACAATTTATTTTTGGAGTACAAAAAATAAATTTTCATGTTGTAGTCCAAAAATAAGTTTTCCCAGCTCTAGGTGATTCCTGCTGCCACTGCTGTGGCCTCTGAGGAAAAAAAAAATAGGCAGTATCTGCCAGATTTAATCCCCTTCCTGGCTGCCTTTCCCTTATGTTTTGTGTCTTACTTAGATTGTAAACCTGAGGGTAAAGAACTGACAAATTAATGATTTGTAAGCTGTTCTGAGAAACCTTGGGCTGAAGGGTGGTGTATAAATACTCTAAATTTTAAAAAGTTTAGATTGCCCAGTTACAGAGAATGGAACAGCCTTTGTTCATATGAAACTCCATGGAGCTTTGGATTGTGGCTTGTTACCTACTCGGACATATTGGGGTCTTGAAAAGAAATGGAAAAGCAAATATGAATACCAGCCCTACCACCCTAAACTTATCATTGGAAGGTGTCTTAGAGGTCATCTAGTCCAACCACCTGCTCAGATCTTTAATCCCACATGCACCTACAACAACCTGACACATGGCCATCTAGACTCCACTTCAGTATTCCCCATGAGCTGTTAGCTGGTGCGTGGAATCAACAATAAAAGGCCATTTTAATGAGATAAGGTTTAGTAAAGTGAACTGCACATTTGAGCGAGAGAAAATGTGAAGTCTGCCACCTCTGGCTACATGACTAAGAAAAAGAGAGATAGAAGAAACATACATGGAGGAAGTGGAAGCCTGAGAATATCAGTATTGCTATGCTGGGGTTAAGAAAGCAATGGAGAGCATCACCTCCTGGACCAATTCTTTCCATTAGGAAGCTTCTAGTATTGCTTAGCCAGAACTGGAATTCCCTGGAATTTCTGCCTGGAATTTCACTCTGGAACAGAAGTGAACACATCTGCTCCATTTTCTGCATGATAGCTCTGCAGGTATTTAAAAACCACTAGCATATCTCTTCTTCAGTCTAAATGGTTCCTTATTGCTTTACATATAGTCTGGTATACTTCACACAAACTTCCACTAATCCTATTCATCCTTAATTTAGCCGCTCATCACAATGCCTGTGATCCCTCTATCTTGATAATACCTTTCTAAACCTTAAGAGTGAACAGAAAGCCTTCTATTAAATTAATGAGAAAGAGAGACAGGTGAAGCCAGGGTGAGCAACTTTGGCCCATCTTTGGCCGATGGCCCTTTCCAAGCCTGCTGGAGGCCACACACCCCTACTGAGACACTGCCAAAATTTCATGGCATCCTAACCAAATGGGGGCAGCAACAAAATTGGGTGGTGACCCATCCACCCACCCAAAATTTGAAGGCAAATTACAATGAACCTTTTAAAACAATCAGAAAAGGCTAGTTTGAGGGGGCTAGGGGAATGCAAAAATGACCTGGGAGGGGGCTACATGCAGTGTATAGGCCATCTTTTAAGCTGTAAGACAAAGAACAGTCTCAAAGGCATTCCCTTAGAAGTGTTGCTTAGCTTGGGTTGTTTGCACAATTAGAAATGCAGGATACTTTAAAAAAGCAAGACCACCGCTTAACAGTTTCGGGTTGAATGAAAAGGGCAAATGATGAGACAGAATCACTCTCAGCATGGCAGCAACAGTGCTCCCAGTGACTGATTGATTATGGGTTATCAAAATACCAGATTTCCACCTGTCAAAGAAGGAAAACATTATTTCCAAGTCAATTATGCAGAAACAGTTGCCATCTATTCAGTATAGTTGTTGCATATGTTCCATGGTTAATCGTTAGCATCAGCAGCAAGAGTGCTTTTTTAAAAAAGTGAAGGAGACACCATTGTTGTAGGGAAAGATCATTGCCACTTCTCATCCTGAAAACAAAGGTGATGAAAAGGAACATCCTGATCTCAGAAGACTGCTTTCTAACTATGTAGAAAACACAGAACCTGGATGGGAGCAAAGGCTGGAAAAGTGGGCTTTTTGAATTGTTATTCCCAGAATCACCCACCAGCATGCTGGGAGGTGTGGTCCAAAAAAGTGATTCTTCTGAGCAGTGATAGGGAGGGATCATCATATCTCCATATGGTAGATGGCATACTTTCTGTTAAAGGAGGTTAGAGGTTCAGTCTCTCAGTGTCTGCTGTTAAAAGGAATAAAACGTGAATGACCTCTGGCCAAGACCTGGAGATTTATGGCAGAGTAGACAATACTGGGCTAGATGGACAAATATTGGGAGTGGATATAAGGAAAGTTGCTATGTTGCTAATTACTATTGCTAAAGGTGCAGCTCCACCTTGCTCTCTTGGATGGGAGAGCACCAACAAATACCAAGTCCTGTGGGATATATTTCAGAGGAACAAATTGGCAAAACCACTTCTGAGTATTCCTTGCCTAAGAAAACCTTATGAAATTCTCATGGGGTCACCATAAGTTGACAGGTGACTTGGAGGCTTAGAGAGAAAGAGAGAGAGAGAGATTCTTGACAATGATCAAGGTCCTATGAAATGCTAGCTAGGACTGAAATCTGGAGAGTGTTCCTGTACCTTTTATGGACCTCTAGAAGAAAAGATTTCAGCAGGTATTGCATGTCACTGCACCAAGTGACAAGCAACACCTGTTAAAATTCTCTCCTCTGCACAAGAATGAAAGATACAGAAGCCCTCTCCAGTTGTCACTCCAGCAACCCTAACTGGGATAGCATAAATCTTTACAATTTAGTTAAACTGGTAATCTGAAGGTTTATTTATATTCTTTTTCTCCCAGCTGTGTAACCACACCTGGACAGCAGCAGGGAGGAATCCTGGAGCCATCCAGTAGCCATTTTGCTGGGGGAAGAGGACACAGCAGCTTTCTGGACATATATGGCTGCCATTGGACAGTCAGATGATAGGAGTTGCTCATGGACATCATGGATATCTCCTTGTGCAATGCTTGAGAATGTACATCCAGGGGATTGTTGTTGCTTGCCTTCAAGTCGTTTCCAGCTTATGGCGACCCTAAGGTGGACATACCATAGGGTTTTCTGAGGCTGAAAGTGTGTCCCTTGCACACAGTCACCCAGTGGGATTTCATGGCCAAGCAGGGAATCAAACCTTGGTCCACAGAGTCATTAGTCCAAAACTGAAACCACTACACCACAGGATACACCATCACAAATAACTATGAAGATTATAGCAAATATTTGATGGCTGTTCTCTACCACCTTGTCTCAGCATCTGCCTGCTGCTTTCCTATGTCATGACTAAGCACATATTTCAAGGTAAGTTCCCCCAAGCCCTAGCTTTACCATTATGCAGTGTGGTTTGGGCAGCCAAGGGGGAGAGTGGTGATCCCCCTTGGCCATTCTTCCTGAGTCTCTGAGTTCCCTCTGTTGGAAGACATGCCTGTGAGTGCCATGTGGCCTCTTCCCACACATGTCCTAAACCAGTGCTTCTCAGGTTGATGTGGCAGCAATTTTCTTCTTCTAATGTGCCAGAGACTGGTACTATAATTGTGCATATTGGCTACAACTGTTTCTTCCTTTCCTAGAAACTTGCCACAGGCTGTCAACAAATAGCTTGTGGGCCAGCACTGAGTAGCAGTGACTTAAACTACCCTGCCATCTCAGATGTGGTAGAGGCCATTTTGAAGTAAGATTCAATTGCCTGTCCAGTTTATCTCTGGACACACAACTGGAGAGAAGGGCATCATCTTGTCCTTTGCCTCAGAAAGAAAAATGTCTGAGACAAGATGGTTATAGGGGGTCTGTTCACAACAGAGTGGGTTGAATGAGGATTACATACACACACATTTAGGGATGTCTTTGAAGAAGGAAATAGACACTTTACCAGTGATTTGAGAGAAACCTCGCATGAGGTATGTTTGCTTGCTTGCTTGCTTTGGCCAAAGATTCTGAAGGTTCTCCAAACTTTTTTTTTTAATTTACCAGAGTCAAACATGGGATGAATGTACACACTACTAATAACCATCTCCAAGAGAGAACTTCCCCCAGTTCTATAAAATTTCTGTTTTGAGCTTCCAGATTTATTAAAAAGGGGACTAAGGTGTATCCCACATGCAGTGGAAAGTGCTATAGGAAGAATTACCAAAACATCAAACAGGATGGAAAGGTGATCACCTGAACTGTTATGATTGTCAACATCTATTTTCAGCTGTCATTAAAATCAGTTGAAAGATCTGAGCTCCCTATTTTCCTGGCAAGCTGTCAAGAGATATTATGTGTTCCACGGCAGCTTCCATCATGAGCCAAGGTAGGCATAATGTTTTCTGTTCTTGTAACTGTTGGTTTGGAGAGCAATGTGCCTCAATACTAAATGTGCAGCATCTTTTGCCAGCAGCTGGTGTGACTTATAACAAAAGTAAAAACATATAACAATAATGGAGAGCCAACATGACATAGTGGTTTCAGTGTGGGATTATGACTCTGGAGACCAGGGTTCAAATCCCCACTCAGTCATGAAAACTCACTGGATGACCTTGGGCAAGTCACACACTCAGCCTTAGAAGGGTCACCTTAGGGTCACCATAAGTCAGAAACTACTTGAAGGCACACAGAAACTACAATAACAATAATAGAAGTAGAACAACCCTATGATAAAGGAGTAGGAAGAGAGTCAATAGCATAGCATGCTGATTAGAGTTCCCCACTTATTTATGGAATGCAGGGGATGGCCTCAAGATAGAAGCCCTAGTGGCATAGATTTTTAATGCCAGTACTGCAGCCACAACATTGTGGGTTCAATCCTGCAGGGCTCCAAGGTTCACTCAGCCTTCCACCCTTTCGCAGGTCAGTAAAATGAGTACCCAGCTTGTTGGGGCAATTAGCAAAGAAGCTGTAAACCACTTAGAGAGTGCTTAGCACTATAAAGTGGAACTGAAATGTAATCACTATTGCTATTGCTCATAGCCTCTTTTAACCTAAGCTACCTCACAGGACTGTTTTGGGACAGGGATTTCTGCTACCCTGATCCCCTTGAAAGAATGGTGCTAGTGACTGGTAAAAAGACAGAAAGACAGCAGCAATTTTTTCTTTAAAAAAATCCATAGTTAAAAACAAACACTGCCATTTGAATCAAAACAAGTCTCATCACAGGAAGGACTTTCTGAAAAAGCCACATGTTTGTCTGGGAATGAAAAATCTGTGGGGAAGGACCTGTGAAGAGCTGGAGAAGCCAAAGCAATTGAATTGGTGCAATTGCTCCAGGCCCCTCATTGGCTTAGGGCCCAGTCCAGAAAGGAAAATGGTTAGCTTGTTTCCTTTTCTCCCCCAGCTTCTTGAATCTCCTGATATTTCTCTTGTAGCCAGCATTTGGTGTCTTGTTTGAGCAACTACTGTAGATACAAATGTACAGCTGTTAGTTCCACTAAAGATTCAATGCTCAAAATGGGTTCACATTAAGATTTCTGTGTTGCTGTTTTTTGTAAATGTGCACAAGAGGGGCCTTGTTTTTGGAATTGCTCCAGGACCTCAACCACCTTAATCCCATTTTGTGGGGAAGGAGGGAGCTATAAAACAGATCTATGGGCAGGGAACATCCCTTTCCAACATCTGGAGGGGAAAGAAGAGGTAGTACTTAAGGTATTCAGAATTTTAGGCATGAACTCCAGAATGAGCCCCTCCCCACAAAAAATAATCTGGCAAATTTGGACCACCAAGTCTCTCATGTAGTTGAGCCTGCTTAGGCATTATCAATCAGAAGTGTACAATATGATCAATCACTAACAAATATTAAGGTAATGTTGAGTTCTCCCAGGAATAGTAAAGGCAGCCTGCAATCTATCCTATGCACACTTACTTGAGAGTAAATTACACTAAACATATGGCGGTCACTTCAAAGTATACACTATACTTGAAAGAGTCTTCATATCTTAGGAGGTTTCAGTAATAATGAGTGGGAAAAGGAATTTGACCTCTCCCTGCAAGGAGGCAAGAGGGAGCCCAGGTGGTGCAGTGGTTAAATGCCAGTACTGCAAGTCACCACGTTGTAAGTTCAATTCCAGAGGGCTCCAAGGTTTACTCAGCCTTCCATCCTTTAGTAGGTCAGTAAAATGAGTACCCAGCTTGTGGGGGCAATTAGCTAACACACATTGGAAACTGTTTAATGCAGTGTAGATGTGTAAAATGCTATTGCTTAAAAATAATTTGTAAGCCGCTATGATAGCCTTGTGGCTGAAAGACCAGGGTATAAATAACTAATAAATAAATAAATTAAATGAAGGGAGCAACCTACCTTCCAATGTGGAGCCACACACACACACCACAACTTAAAAACACTTCTAGGGTCCCTAACTTTAGGTCCTCCATAGTGGCAGATGGTGACTTCCATGCTGCTGGAGTGATGAGTCCACTCTGGGGTTTCTTAGTCCAAAACTTAAAGACACTCTCCCGGTTGCTGAAAGCTATCCCCCAAATGCATACATTTGGCCTTCAACTTTCACGACAGTTAGGGGCAGAGGACCCTTGTAAAAGTCGAAGAATGCAAATATAGGCCTTCTACTTTTTTCTGACCAAAATGCAGAGTAAATTCACCACGCAACTGTCATGGGAAACAAGAGCCACCAGTAGCACTTAAGTAGCTTTAGACTTCAACTCTCAGAAGCCATAGTTCCCATAAGCAATTGTGGGAGTTGTAGTCCATGACATGTGAAGAACCAAAGGGCCTCTACTTCTTTTTCTTACACTACTGTAATTAATTCAACAGTAAACTTCACATCTGTTTCTCAAACAGGTGAAAAATGATCCTCATGCTAAAGCACAGCACTTTCAGATAAGTCATACAAATGGTGACATATGAGAGATTATTTCTGTAAAACTCTCAGGTTATGCTATGGATGTAATTGTTTTGCCAATCCTTCCAGTTATTTGCTTAACTCAGCTCTGCTTTTGTTAATTTTCCAGGTCCTAGAATTCAGTAGACTGCCACTTTTAAGCACTTTATGTAAAAAAACAAGTTCCTCATCATTTGGCTCTTGATATGTAAAGTTGCATTGCATTTTGTAATCTGTAGAGTTTGGAAGTAAGAAGACACAAGTGACATATTTACCAATAATTATTTGTTATTGTTGTGTGTCTTCAAGTTGTTTCCAACTTATAGTGACCCTAATGCAACCCTATCACAGGGTTTTCTTAGCAAGATTTGTTCAGAAGGGGTTTACCTTTGCCTTCCTTTGAGGCAGAGAGAGTGTGACTTGCCCAAGGTCACCAGTGGGCCTCCATGGCTAAGCAGTGATTTGAACCCTGTCTCCAGAGTCATAGTGCAATGCTGAAACTACTACACCACATTGGCTCTCTAATTATTTATCTCTAATTAGTATCCCTAATTATTTGGGAAAGGATTCCTCTTTTCTCTCCTTTCTTTTCCTTTCCGCAAGGAGGTTACATTTCAAAAATACGTAATACAAATGAGTGGACACAGCAATATTATTTTGTTACTTTTAGAGTTGTCTTTAAAAGCATTTAAAGAGTTTTTAGTATATTTTCGCCAAATTTTATCCCATTTTCTTATAATTTTAAACCCCACCAATGAAAAAACAACTAATAAAAAGGTACAGGTAATGCAACTGCTATGTTTTTGTATGTGTGGTTTTAAAAGAAACAGATTACTTTCTGGAGATTTGTCATGAGTCACATAATGAATTACGGTACATTTAAAAAGGAATTTCCCAAGTTCTGCTTATTTTCTCCCTTTCTGCAACGCGTAACAAGAAACAAGGCTGCTGTTTTTGTCCAGCAACTCCAAGGCTGTCGGAGGTGGCTTTACGGCCTAAATTTTGTGTGTGGATGGTAGACAACCTGGAGTCTCTGTTGCATCTGAACACGTCTCTGGCATGGTGGCCACTGTGTTTAGTGCCCGCTACAATAAAGCATGATGTCAGCGCTGGCTGCCAGAGGGAGAGAGCCAACCTCAGGGCAGGGCAGCACAAAGAGGCCAGTCTGCTCTCTGCCATCCCCCGCCTCCCCCTCAGCTAAACAAACGGGTGAAAACAAGACACCAAGGCCTGTTGTGTTACCAGATGAGGAGGCCTCAAGAATATGCAGGTGCTGGTTAAGAAGACTGTAACTCTCATTGTTATCAGGCTGATACTGACTGGGTCTTCTGCCCCATTTGGGGAGAAAAGACATTGAACTGGGAGTTGCTCCAGACCAATATGAGGGTAACACCCCCTCCCACCACCACCCATGCTTGAGAGAAAAAGGAGGAGCAATAGAGGGTACATGGGGACATGTCTCTCTTGTCACAGTTTCGCATCAACAAGGTCCACAGCTGTGTACCAGCTGTGCGGTAGCCACTAACAATATAAGACAAGACAAATCTCCATTGTGAATTTCCTCAACCTTGATGCCTTCTGCATGGCCATGCTGGCTGAGGGATGGTGGGGTTTGTAGCCCAACAAATCTGAAGGGTGTCCATTTGGGGAAAGCTAATTTCTCTCTCACACTCTCACACACACACACACACTCACACACACCAGCCTTTGGCACAGCCTACCCTACCCAAACAGATGAACTTGGATGAAAGCTCTGATCTTCAAATTACCACTGGTCAAGCTGGGTGGGGCTAATGGGATTTGTAGTCCAAAGCATCTGGAAGGTACCCAGTTGGGAAAGGATTCCTTAATATAGTCTAGTTTCCAGTTTTTAAAAAATATACAATGCTGAGGAGCTGGCTTCAGACTCATTTTCAAATGGCGGTTTTCTCCCCAGATGGTTATTATGGTTATGGGTTATGGTGGTGGTGGTGGTGCCACCATCGCCTCTCCAAAATAGTACTCTACGGTGAACTCGCCATGGGTCAGTGTAAGAGGGGCACTCCAAAAAAGCGATACAAGGATTCCCTGAAACAACATCTCAGGCTCGGCCAAATTGATCACCAACAATGGTCCGCCCTGGCCTCACGTTGGGAGGCATAGAGACACACTATCCACAATGCGGCAGCCTTATTTGAGAACTCACGCCGAACATGTCTTGAAGAGAAACGACAACGCAGAAAGAATCACAAACCAGAAACATCACCCAAGGAGACCTTCTGCTGTGCTTTCTGCAACCAGACTTGTTTATCTCGGATTGGCCTTTTTAGTCATCAGCACGCTTGCAGTAAGCGCGGAATGAGTCCTTCCTGAATCTTCCTTTGTGAAGAAAAGCCAGAGAGAGAGGTGGTGGTGCTTATGATGATGATGGTGATTATGATGATGGCAAACTTGGGATACTGTTCACTTAAAGCAGAGATGGGAATGATCTGGCCCTCCAGAATTTTTGGAGTGCAATTCCTAGCATTTTTTGCCACTCATTATGTTAGCTAGGGCTGCCAGGAGGTCCTCCAGATGTTGGAGTGTAACTCCCAGCATTCTTCACCACTGGCTATGTTGGCAAGGGCTGCTGGGAGCTACAGTCCAACAAAAATTGGAGGGCCAAACCTCACTTTTGGCAAGGTAGACTGGGGTCAGAGGCAAGTAAGTGAGTCAGATGGTGTGTATCTTACCCACGATGATCAGTAGGATTCCTCCCAGTTGAGACCGTCGGTATTTGGCCACTCCAGGTTCATGACCGAGCCGAATGCAAGGCAGAACAGTCACCAGAAGGAAAACAGCTGGAAGTCCCAAAACGGAGGCTGCAATCATCAGTGCCCGGCAGGCCTGGACATATCCTGTAAAAGGGGGGGAAATTAGGGCTACCTTCTAAATCAGCCTCCCTCAACCTGGTACCCTGCTGATGGGCTAGACTTCAACACTCATAAACCCCAGCCAATGAGATCCCATGAATTTTGGTGGGTAGGGGTGATGGGCATTGTAGCCCTATCCATCTGGAAGGTGCTTGGTTAGGGGAGGTGGTCCTGTAACATGATAGGCAGAGGTATTTTCTTTTTAAAACAAATTGGATGGATTCTAAGTCAGAGACAAGTACAGATCCAGATGCTGTAGGTAGGGTGAACCTGGTGGTTTTTCAAAAGAGAGCAAGTGAATCAAGCCAAAGGTCCATCTAAGTCCTGAAACCTACTTAACCAACTGGATGCTTTGAAAACCTGAAGTAGGACTTCAGATCAAAAACACTCTTTTCTGCTCTTGCCCTCTTATGAGGAAGTGGAATTCAGAGGTCTATTTCCCCTGAATAGAGATATTCTGGATATTGCCACCACTAATAACCATGATGGGACTACTCTACTTCATGAAAAGTTGAGGCAATGCCTAGCTGTTTTGGGTGCAGTTTGTGGGTAATAGCTTCCACATCAGTGGGGTATTGAATCTGCTTTGGTTTTTAGTCCAAATTTTAGTCCAGGGCACTGAAACCTAGCCTCAAAATAATTTCAGCACCTTGGATAGATCCTGTAGAATTCAGATTAGACCACAGAGTAGATTCACTGCCACATTGAAATGGAAGCTACCAGCTGCCACTGGCTGGGGTGGACAGCCATCACAAAAGCTGCCTGTTCATCATTGGGGTACATTTTTCAAACACAATAATCTTGCTCCCTTGTCATTCTAGCAACTGGCTGGAAAGCAAAAACACTAGCTAGGACATTTGTTGCTTTTGTAATTCCTGGTTGGTTGGCAACAGCTCACTAGTTCTAGGCACTGGGTGTCTATTGTTAGAACAATGAATTGACACCATGAATAGAAATGAAAGGCCTAGTGTAGTGTAGAAGTTACAATGTTAGATTCAGACTAAGGAGATCTGGGTTTGAATCTCCAATCAGCCCAGAGGCTTACGGGGTAACCCTAAGCCATTAAGTGTCTCTAGCCTACCTCATAGGACAGTTATGAGGATTAAATTATGTTCAGCCTGTGTAATTCAATTCTTATGGCTGTATTTTTAATACTTTGTGATAGTACATTGTAATACTTCTCTGTATTCTATTTCTGAAACTTTGTAAACCATCTTGGGCACATGTTTGAAGCTTTTAAAAGTGTGTGAGGAGGGACTATGCATTTATATCCCACTATTTTTTTTATTTTTATTTTTTGTACAGGATCCTGAGATATAAATGCACAGAGAAACAGACATAGAACAAAAACAGCTTTTGGAAAACCACCAATTTTTTTCTTATAATTCAAGGGTAGACACCTGTGGTGGGCTTAGGGGCCAATTTTTCATACCCTCCAATATTTCACAGATGCAAACCAGGGCACATGTGCTTAAGCAACATCTGAGTGTGGAGTGAGAGGGGATTAATTGGGACTGTCCCTGCCAAACTGGCAAAGTTGGAAGGTATGCATTTGGTAGAAATATTGCCTGAGACTATGGAGAACGGTAAGGTTCCACTTCCTCCTCTCACCACTGAGTTAATTGTGTACAAACTATTTTTGCACTTTGAATTCAGTTTGCAGCAACTGAAGTAAGCTGATGACAAAGGTGGGAGGAGGAAGAGAAGGAGAGAGAAACTGGGACATTCTAAAGGCAGCTGATTAATCAAGATTCTCCCTGCCAAATCAAGACCATTGGAAGGTATGCTTTTTCACCTTTGAAGACCCAAAGTCACTTACTGTTTAGATTTCCAGACTTCTGGTGGTTTTGAGACAAAGGAGAGATTCAGAAGGAAAACTGCTGCTCTGGAAGGGCCCCAGGAGCAGCCATTCCATATTTTGGGATGATATGGTGGTGATTTTCACCTCTACCAAGAAATACAAGGAGGTTGTGAGGGCTTGATGGGATCTAGGCAAAGCCTTTTTTTTTTAAGTTGATGTTGTGAGGAGATCACACACCCCTTGGAAGCTTGGATTTAAAACCTGTCCCCTACAGATGAAGAACTTCCTTTTCCCTGTGGTCCAGTGGTAATTTCCACTACAGGAATGCAGGGGCATTTCCAATTTTTCCTTCTCCCTCTGCAGTCATCTGTGCTCCCCAAAAATCTTACCTAGAAGGTTGGAGGAACCACTAAAACAGCATGGCAAGTAGTTCTGGGGATTACAGCCTAGGCCAGATTAAGGTGATTGGGCCCTTGGAGCAGTTCCAAAAATTGGGAGTGGGGGTTGTATATTGAGCTATTCCAGGAGGGGTGACATAGAAATTAAACAAATAATAAATGATGTGCAAAGTACAATAGATAGTAGCAGCACAAAAAATATATATTTATGTATGAACTCATTTTCTGCCCTGCAGCTTCTGTGAGATCAACAGCGTGAACTCATGCACATTTTTGCTCAGTTATTCATGTAACACACAAAACATCGACAATAACAGAAACACCAGGACATTCAGAAAGTGATAGAGAAGAAGCTACACTTTTTCCCCCTCTTTCTAATAAAGGGTCTGGATCAATTGCACTGACTGAATCATTGATAATATGGCCCTTGTCATAGAGAAAATGGTTGTGGTTCCTTTTCTACCACCTGGAGCATCCTAGGTGAAACTCCATTAAAGGCAAAGAGGAACCTAGATCCAGCTGACCCCCTGGAATGATGCAAGAACAGGCCTCCTTTAGACCATGGCTTTTTGATTCTTGACACGGTAAAGCATTCTCTTTTCCATGACCAGGGATCTTTTCACACTACATGATTATAGTGCTATGATTCCCTTAAACCACCATGGCTACATCCTATGGAATCTTAGAGTTTGTAGTTTGGTGAGGCACCTTCACCAAAGTACAAACCCAGGATTCCATAGGATGGAAACACAGCAGTTAAAATGGAATCATAGTACTATAACTGCGTAGTATAAAAGTGCTTTCTGGTTTGGTGACATATATAAAGGGCTCCTAAACTATGTATATCTAATTGTTTGTGAAGTAGAAATGTATGGTCAAGAGGAAATGTGGTAGCAGGCCAAACAGTGCACACAGAAAGTGGCATACAACTTTACAGCTCTGCAAAAAGGGTATTTGCCATGATGACTAATTTTCTACATATATGTCCAGATTGCTACATTGGAGAGAAACAGCATGAGAAGGCTACTGCCTTTATGCCTACCTTATGAACTGTCTAGATTACCTAATCTAAAGTCCTTTCACACCACACAGTTATAGCACTATGATTTCACTTTAACTGCCATGGAAAGACCCTCTGGAATCCTGGGGTTTGTAGTTTAGTGAGGCACTAGAGCTCTCTGGATGAAAATTCTAAATACTTCTCAACTGGAATAGATCCACTGAATCAATGAGAACTTGATAAATGAAGCCCAGAAGTCACTTGGTCATAGTTTTATTGATTAAGGTGAAATGTATTTCTCTTTAAATTACAGCAGTCATTTCTAAATTTGTATCTACATAGATGGCATTGAGCCCAAGAACTCTTTGGAGCATTTCCTCTTTTTTTGGCAATGCATAAGTCACAATGCACCTTATATAAAAAGGGCCTAAAGCTGGCCAAACACAAGAGCTGGTGTGATCCAGTAGTGCTTTTTCTAAACATGTCAGGCTAGGAACATCCAAATCTTACTTCATCCAGAAGTTAATTCTATAGCTGACTCAACCAGGGATGTAGTGGTAAAATTTGAAGCATAGGTGTTTATCAGGACAGTCTATAGAGTAACACCCACACAGAGATTTCAAAGAGGATGGCTGTGTTGGTCTAAAAGTATTTCTAGTAGTTTTCATCTCACCCAGAAAGAAGTCTTTTGTAAAGCCACCTCAAACATACCCTCCAACTGTCCTGATTGGGAAGGGACAGTCCTGATTCATCTTCTGTTGTCCCACATTTTCAGCTGTTTTTAAAATGTCCAAGTTCCTCTCCTCCTCCTCCTCCTCCTCCTCCTCCCCCCCCATCCTCAGTTTACTTCCATTGGTGCAAACTGAGTTCAAAGTGTAAAAGTAATTTGCACTCAATTAACCCAGCAGAGAGAGAGTCAGCATGGTGTAGTAGTTTGAGCATTGGACTAGGTCTCTGAAAAACAGGGTTCGAATTCCCACTCAGCCATGGAGACCGACTGGATGCATTTGGGCAACTCACACTCTCTCAGCCTCAGAGGAAGGCAAAGGCAAACCCCCTCTGAACAAATCTTGCCAAGAAAACCCCAAGATAGGTTCACCTTAGGGTTGCTGTAAGTCAGAAATGACTTGAAGGCACACAACAACAACTACAACAACAAATCCTCAGCTAGGGGGAGAGGAGGAGCAGAATCTTGCCCTTCCCAGTAGGCTAAGGCAAAAGCAAACTACTGCAGCCTAGCTTCTCTGTTCTTCCTCATTAATAACATTTGCCTCTTCTTAACCACACACTGATGTTTTTTGGCCACACATGCTCTAGTTTTCACCTGTGAAATGTTGTAAGGTGTGCTCCTGTTGTTGCTTACCAGCCCCTGCGATTCTGTGGCATTGTGCATCTGAACCTAGTGGTTGCATATAAACAGAGCTTGAGAAAATAAAGTTTTTGGATTACAGCTCCCAGAATCCCAGTGTAGCCACTAGTAGAGAGCCACTGATAAAACATCTCTGCCATGCATTTCATCTACATTTCTTCTTTTCTATTAATACTCTTCTAAAACCATTTAGCCAGGTGGCCAGCACCACCATCTTGTAGCAGGCAAGTCCATGAATTAATCCTACTGCATGAAGAAGGGCTTCCTTCCACTAACTATAAAGTTTCTGATATATCACAGAAGCTAGCTCTGAAGTCTCAAGGTCAGGAAAGAACTCACACAGGGTGCTCTTAAGCAAGCAATTACACAATAAAGGGAAGAGCAGCACTGGCCTACCTTGAAAGGGTGTCGTAAGGATCACTGACTAACAGATCTGTAGAGCTCTAAGTTCATACATGATTTTAAATGGTTTTATATATTTTCAGCTATTTTAAATTGCCTCTTGTCTGTATCCTACCTAGAAATCTAATGATATGGGTCAGAATATAAATATTTTAATAAACAAAAAAATTACTAAGACAATATACCACCTGTACACAAGAAAGAGGTATCAGCCAGCTAAAGTGAAATTTGCAGAAATATGAAATATTCATGGAGCAAAAATACGAAAAGGGGAGGACACCACAAAACAGACCAATGAGGACTAAGTGTATTTATTGGCCATGAAATACTGGCTGTTAGAGGTGGGGACAGGAAAATGGGGATTGGATAGAGAAGGGGATGGGATGGAGTATCCAGGAACAGGACATGGCTGGCTGGCTGGAACCTTGATTAGGGATGCTTCACACTGCAACCTTTTTTTGTGGGTCCCAATTGTGAATAGAAACAATAACATTCATTGTTATCCTTTTCCTGAATTTTAATTTTCATTACTAGAAAAGCATACTTCCTGGAGAAAATGGGGTATAATTAAAGCTCAGCAATAGATTTCTAGGCTATAACCAGAACATGAATGTCTTTTTTGGGAGCAGGGGAGAAAGTGGTCCTAAAACATGGATTCTCAGACTGTATTCTAAGTATCTGATGTTAGGAACTATGCAGTTCAAACCAGAAAGCAGGCTGGAATTGCAGAACTCAAACAAAGAGCCTGGAAAAATTAGTTTTTAGAATCTTGGGGACTTTGGTGATTCTGGGAGTTGTAGCAATTAAAAGGAACTTTTTCAGTCTCAGCTTGGATGTTACCACTTGTATAGTCTTTTACCATATACTGTTGGAAAAGTCTTTTTTATCTTTATTCTCACTACAACCCAGTGACATAGGTCCATTTTGAGAAAGGGCCATAGGCTCAGTAGCAGAGCACATGCTTTGCACACAAAAGTTTCCAGGTTCAGTTCCTCGCCTCTCCAGCTAGAGCTGAGAATGATGCCCACATGAAACACTGGAGCACTGCAGCCAATCAATGCAAACAATACTGAGCTGGATGCACAAGAACCAACCATTTTACAGATGGTAGACTGAGGCTTAGGGATGTTTATTTTTCAGAACCACACAAAAAGAGTGGGGTACTGGAGTAGGATTTGGTCACTTATCCAAGATCCAACTAAAACCCAGCACCATATTCAGAACTTGGAAACCATAATTTTTTTGGACTAAGAGCCCAAGTAACCTGCAGCCATTATGATCAGTGGCCATATTGGTCTGGAGATACTGGTAATTCTAGCTCCAAAAAGTACAATTTCCGGGCTCTGATTGCATCCATTGAAATATTGTGGCTGTAAACCTGATGCATTCCAATACAGCATACATTATACATGAATATTAGGCCCATTGAAATCAGAGGAACTGAAAGTCAACTTGTGTCTACTTCAGGCTGAACTGCAAGATGTAGGGCTGGTGATCAAAAATAAGAGGGTAAGCTCTCAGCCTAAACCCTTTGTCTGCCCAATTGTGAGAAAGGTGAACAGCATTCCTTCACCAAATCAGTCATCACAGATGATTTAATGTACAGCATTAAAGACCAACATCATCTTTCAGGCAATTCTGAGCCCCAGCAATTTAACAGCACAAATTAATTAGAAAATAGTTCTTAGCCAGCTTCCTTGCTTACCACAATCACTATGCCTGAACTCCTCCCTCCCCCTCCCCAAATTTTTATACAGAAGTACTTCTTTCTTTCTGTCTGTCTGTCTGTCTGTCTGTCTCTCTCTCTCTCTCTTTCTCTCTCTCTTTCTCTCTCAATCTTCAAATACAACTGTAAAATCCACTTTTTATATAGGCTTTGGCTTGACCCCTGCACCTTGCCTCTGATTTTATATGAGTTGTGAATTCATGTAATTAGACATGTTCATATCCATTTTGCTGTGCATACATTGTTCCCCTCCTTTTGTTCTTCCCTCCACCCACTCTGTTATTTTCCCACCCACTCTGTAAAGCACAAACTGTAAGATCCTTGGGGCAGAGACTTGCTCTTCTTGTTACTCTGTAAAGTGCTCTATTTATAAAAACCACAAACCACAATAAAATCTGTACTGTCAACTTAATTCTGCCCATCCCTTTGGCATTGCTGGATCAAAACCAGGATAAAACCTACCCAGAGTTGCTGAACAAAACCCATAATACCTGGTAATATGAGGATGTCCACCAGTGGCTTGCAGTGATACAGTCCAGTTGCCATGACACAGTCAGCCCACAGTCCCTTGGATCCTAACTCATCCATTTTTCGGCAAGTGGTGATGGTGTAGCCGCAAGTCACAACCCAGTCATTGGTGGCCGTTGCTACAATCAAGCCAATCCAACCAACAAAGCTAGCCGCAAATCCAGTCAGGTACAAGCAGTTCGCAGCCATGTTACTCTCTCAAGAGAAAAAGACAAACAGACTAAAGGAAAAAGGATGCTCTGTGTGTGTGTGTGTGTGTGTGTGTGTAAGTAAAAGGGAAGGGAGTAACTAAGAATTGTTAGTCTCAAGGCTGAAAAGCAACAAGTGATGAAGTCTGTGTTGGAGCTGGCAGCCAAGGGGATTGGAGTTGGGCGTACTGATGTGCTGGCTGGTACGGGGATGCTTCACACCAGTTCATTCAGCCTCTGGGAGGAGTCCACTCCCACAAAGAATGAGAGGAGGTGTTACAAAATGTGCCAAGTTTTATTCTCTCTCTGTCTCCCTCTCTCCCTCCCTTTCTTTCTTTCTTTTCTTCCTTTCAAAACTCCCTTCCACTAAACAAGGAGAGGGGTTGGCTTGTCAGAAGAAGACAAAAAAGAGGAAGACAAGGCAAAAGCAAGCTCAGCCTCCACACTGTAAGGCCTTATCCTACAGGGGGATAAACTGCCGCTTGAGCATACATTTTTGTAAGCAGGGATGGCAAAATCTGTCAGGTTTACTATCCTCCTCTATTTAATCAAATAAATAAATAAATAAATAATATTTTTTTTAAAAAAACAGCCTCAAGTTCTCTACATCTGAGATATGAAGAAAGTTGCAAACATTGCTACAATCTTCCAACATGAATGGAAACAAAATTCTCCCTTATCTGCACAGCAGATATATTTGAGAAATATAGTTATAGAAAGCATCGAGAAGACCATGTTATATACAGGGATATAACTGGGGGTGGGTGGCAAAATGAGGGGATTTCCCCCCCCAAAAAAAACAATAATTCTGAATCATCATCACTCCATGAAATGTTCCTTCAGTCTTCAGTCCCCAAATTTCTAGCATTCTAGGGAATGAGACATTGAGCAAGCATGTCTAGAATTCTTATATTTTCTGTGTTTGTATTCTCTTGGCAATTTTGTACATAAAATGCTTTTTTTTAATGTTCAGCTGACATTTTAAGTTATAGCGATGTTTGAAATTTGGGGACTGAAGAAATATTTTATTGGAGCACAGAATCCTTATTTGAGAGGATGGGTGCCTCCTTTTGCTCTCTTGGAGCTACATCCCTGCACTCACTTGTCAATTTTAATCATGAGAGGACTCCAAGGGTGTGGGGGAAGAGATGAAAACTTCCTTGAGTACAAATATGGTTGAATACATCAGGATTCACAACAGAATTTTAAGGGTTTAACATGCATAGCCCTCAGTCCAGAATGATGAATCTGTCCATTTCAGTCTCTTCCACATTCGTTTCTACCCTAAGGACTTTTTCGGACAAGTAAAATGCAGCACAAGCAGCCTCGCCACGTTGCGTTGATCATGACTAAAAATCGCCAAAATATTCCACTCAAATGTCCCTGCGGTACCGCAACAGTACCGGCAGGGACGGGTGTCATCCGAAAGGGACGCCCTGCAGCGCTGCAGCCTCGCAACGTGGCGAGGCTGCTTGTGCTGCGTTTTACTTGTCCGAAAAAGTCCTAAGTCTCATGTTCTTTCCATCTCAAATATGAGTAAATCTGCAAATTTTGAAAAATTCTAACCAAAACCATGGGATTCATTTGGTTCAAGGTCTGTTGTGCTCATGTGATCATCCAGTTTGTATTATGCTAAGCCACATGGAGCCCAATCAATACTAACCTTTTAAAAACTCAATGGCACAGGCTAATGATTGTGCAGAAGGGTCCCACAGCTCTTCTGGGAGTGCATTACATTTGGTGCCCTTTGTATACCTATTCATTCCTGGCAACATTTCCACACTCCCCTCCTCCTTCCACATACCCACTTGTTTCCAAGGCCCTCCCATTACACACACACACACACACACACACACACACACACCTCGACCTCCTGACATTTAAAGAATTCTAACCACCCCTCCTCACCATTTTCTGTCTAGTGCCCACCTTCCTTCAACACAAAATGGAGGCAAATTTGCATCTGAAGTGTGGAACCATTAACATTACAAAATGATACTGTTATTATTCCACTTGAACTGCCATGGGTCCATCCTATGGAATCCTGGGCTTTGTAGTTTGGTGAGGCACCAGAGCAGTGATTCCCAAACTTTGGTGTTTGGGGCTTCAACTCCCAGAAGCTCTAGCTGACTTAGCCAAGAGTCAGAAATTCTGGGAGCTGAAATGTCTGGATGACAAAAGTTTGGGAATCACTGCACTAGAGCCTTCTGCCTGAGAATTCTAAATGACCCTTCCTAAACCACAGTCCCAAGATTCCATAGGATGGAACCATGGCATTTAAAATAGAGCAATAGCACAATAATTCTGTAGTGAGAATGGGCCCTGAAAGGAGCTCACAACCAATTGAACCAACTGATCCTCACAGCTTTAGTGATGCTCCAGAGTGCAGTGCAGGAATCTCTCTCTCTGGCTTTTCTTCGCAAACGAAGATTCAGGAAGGACTCATCCCGCGCTTTCTGCAAGTGTGCTGATGACTAAAAAGGCCAATCTGAGATAGACAAGTCTGGTTGCAGAAAGCACAGCAGAGGGACTCCTTGGGTGATGTTTCTGGGTTGTGATTCTTTCTGCGTTGTCGTTTCTCTTCAAGACTTGTTCGGTGTGAGTTCTCAAATAAGGCTGCAGCATTGTGGATAGTGTGTCTCCATGCCTCCCGATGTGAGGCCAGGGTGGACCATTGTTGGTGATCAATTTGGCCAAGCCTGAGATGTTGTTTCAGGGAGTCCTTGTATCGCTTTGTTGGAGTGCCCCTCTTACGCTGACCCATGGCTTCTAGTGCAGGAATATATTCAGCTGAAAAGTTATCACTGTAGGAATTCAAACCTAGACTTTGAAAAAGTCAAGCACTCCTGGTCTTGGCTGGACAAATCTGTTAATTTTGTTTTCATTTAATTCATTTTTTTAATCTCAAGTTCTTTCCATACTGAACATGAAGAAATTTGTGCAATTTGGTAAATTTTGGAAAATGTATTGTAAATTTTAGTAAGTCAAAACCAATTTTTATCAGAAATTCTCACCTACCTTTAAACAACAACAGCAACTAAATGACTACCCCCTTGCTCTTAAGTGTACTGCACCAATGAAGAAAGTTTGGGGTGACCAGGAGTGGATTTGTACTTGGAAGAAGATTGTGAACTATATTCTGTTCAGGTATTCAAAACAAATTCCTGGACTTGAGAACTGTTTCGGGCATTGGTTGGTTGAATTAGGAGTCCTTGTTAAAAGGAAAGAAAAGAAAAGAAAGCTGACCCCTTAAGCCTGAAGTCAGCCTATCCTTGCTATACATAAGAGGAGCCTCGAGTAGCATCCAGCTTACCACCCAACCGCCTTAACTGAACACTCAGGACCAATTTTGACATGACCTTTGTTACTTTCTGTAGAGCCAAAACTGTGGAAGAATGAAAGAAAATGCCCTTGGACTACAAAATCCACCCTCAGTACTTCACAGGAAAGCTCAACAAATGCTTGTCCAGGACTTAGAAAGAGCTTTGGGGCAACAACTCTCAGAATCCCCCCAGCCAGCTATGATATTCTGGATCATGTAGTCTCCCAAGGTAACTTTCCCAAGCTCTGAGTCTATCCCATTGAGCTCTGCAAAATAGTTTGAGAGCAAAAGAAGAATCATCATCAGATGAAGTTCTAGTATTTAGGATTCTCTTAACAACAACAACAAAACTTAGCAAAAAATCTCATGTGTTATGGGATGCATGTTGGTCAACACTACCCCACAAGATGCTTTCCACCTCTGTAGTTTTTGACATTAAGATCTCTTTAAGAAGAAATAAATAAATGAGCCTGTGAGCAAATCAAGCCTATGCTGTCACTAGAAGCCAAAATTGCTAAAATGAGGCTGTTGTACGTTGGATACATCATGAGACAACATGACTCATTGTAAATGGCAATTGTAATTAGCAAAGTGGGAGGCAATATAAAAAAAAGAAAACCATATCACAAATGGATTATTGACTCAATCAAGGAAGCCATGACCTTGAACTTGCCAGGCCTGAGAAATGATGTTGATGTCCAATGTCTCTCATTAATAGGGTCACCGTAAGTTGACAGCACATGATAACAACAAAGTATAGCCATCAGTGAGATGGCTATATTTTGCTATATTGCTATAGTGTTTAGAAGGACTACAGGAGACCAGGGTTTGAATCTGCCACTCGGCCATGGAAACTCACTGGGTGACCTTGGGCAAGTGACAATCTATCATCCTCAGAGGAAGGCAATGCCAAACTCCCTTGGAAGAAATTTTGCCAAGAAGACCCCATGATAGGGTCACCTTAGGGTCACCATAAGTAAGGAACAACTTGAAGGCACTCAACAAGAGCTATCAGTGTGATTATCCTGAGGCAATTAAAGATGGCTGGAGAAGACTAATATTGTTTTCAAGAAAGCGAGCCAGCATAGTGTAGTGGTTTGAGCATTGAACTATGGACCTGGAGGCCAGGGTTCAAATCCCCACTCGGATATGAAAACCCACTGGGTGACCTTGGGCAAGTCACAATCTCTCAGCCTCAGAGGAAGGCAAAGGTAAACCCCCTGTGAATAAATCTTGCCAAGGTTCAATTTAGGGTTACCATAAATGGAAATGACTTTACTGTACACAACAACAATGTTTCAAGAAGAGCTAGACTGATGCAGAAATCATGGAACAGCAGACCCACGGATTGGAAAGTGAGTTTTATTACACCGGTGGGCCTGACTGGAATATCTGATTGTAAAAAAGCAATTCCCCCCTCCTTCTCTTTGGTGTCAGCAGTTTCCCTTGAGTTTCCCTTGAGACAGTTTGTTGATAGTTCAAGGCAAGATAGCTTAGGAACATTTAAGTACAGTTCGACCGTTATTAGAGAAAGAATTTGTTTACCTCAGCATATCATATGTTTCTGGAACATAGAGTTGATTAGTAAGGAACACTGAAAAGACTTTGCAGACTTCCAGAGTCTCATGGGCTATCTAGTCTGACCCCAAATAGTAATTGTAATTCAGCAAACAGATATTAGAGTCTATATGGCCACTACAGACTAGCCCAGGAAGATACAAACGATGGGTAGAGATGACTCTTCCTTCTCCCCACTGAACAGAGAAAGGAGACAAGTGAGACATTAATGCTTGAGCTGATTTAAAAGAGTCAGCGATCTTACTTCGTTCCGTGCAGAAACCCTGTGGCACTATGGTGTCCCCTAAAATCTGTTGAGAAATAGGGGCACATTGGAATGGTAATGTTGTGAACCCCTATCTTATGCTCATCCTTTATATAAGGTATGTGTGTAAATAAAACTTGTATTACTTTGAACCAGTGTACTAGAGTGGTTTGAATGTTGGACTAGAAGTGTAGGAATCCAGGCGACTAGGGTTTGAAGCCATACTCAATCATGAAAACTCACTGGATGACCTTAGGCAAGTCACACTCTCTTTCAGCCTATGCAATAACAAACCTCCTCTGTATAAATCTTTCCAAGAAAACCCTATAATAGGGTTGCCATAAGTCAGAGTCTGTTTGAAGGCACACTACTACTAGTAGCAGCAGTACTGCTAATACAACCTTGTATCATAGACATGCCATACGCCTTCTTCCACAAAAACCGAACTCTGAATGACTGCTGGAACCCCTGAAACATATCAGCATTTAACATATGCATACAATTTTAATACGTAGGTAAACTTTGTAAAAGTTCCTAAAGAAAGCTTTGGTCCCCAATGTCAATGCAGAAAAATAAATTTCATTCTGTGTTCCAGTATCCACATTGCAAAGATAAGCCATCTTCAAATAAGCATTCTATATCAAAAGCATAGCAAACTTAGGAAACAGTCTGAGTTTCCTTCCATCCATAAAACATGCTTGTAGCGACTACCAGTGGACTTTTCTTAGCACTGCACTCAAGGCTGATTATGAACGCAGAACAGTTCCAGAAAGATACTTACTTCTAGATAAGCAAAGCTTGCTTTGTGAAGAGCTGGCTAACATATGATTGCTTGTCACTTGATCCCTTGTAACTGAGTCTGCAACACTTGACAACTAGCAGTTAATTGTGTGCATTGATTTTACTGTAAAACATTGTATTCCTGAAAGTTCCTAATGTTCCTTCCATTCATGATGGTTTCCAAGGGCTATATGTGTTTGTTGCAATGTAAAAAAGAATGTTATGTTGCACCTTAAAGACTAACAAATTTATTAAAGCATCAGCTTTCATGGGTTGAAAGCACATTCCATCAAATGCAGGGACAAGAATTGTAAGCCTTCCCGGAATAACTTCCCGGTTCAAGTGGACTGATTGCTACCCACCCCCTCGCCGTCGTTGCTTTTATTTATTTATTTATTTATTGTATTTTATCTTTGTTTTAACTCTCCATTACTTTAATTTAGTTATAAGGGGTGGGAGGGTAGGATGGGGAAGGACTGTTTTAACTTGATGTTGTTTTAATCTTGCTGTAAGCCGCCCCGGTTGCCGAGCAGAGGGGCGGGTTAAAAAATAAAAATTTATTATTATTATTATTATAAGACAGTGAAGTCAAAAAGAAAATGCATTAAGTTTTCACAGTGGTGGTTATGTTATTCAACACTGGCCATTCTCAAACCATAACTGGTAGCAGAAAATTTCCAGCATCAGATTAACACATGTATTGTGATAACAAACCTTCATCACAAGAGGCTTTTGAGGGTAGAAAGTGAGAAAAAATGGTTTTTCCAGGTCAGCTATGACTATATTGATGTAATGTGGAGGTATATTAGTGCCCATGGCTGTGCAATTAATCTGAAGAAAACAAAACAATGGCCCACAGATTGGAAATGCTCAATATTGCCTTCCAGTCCCCAAGGAAGGGGACATCAGGGATTGCAATAGCCACAGGAGCATTGCATTAATTTCCCATGCAAGCAAAGTGATGCTCAAAATTCTACTACAAAGACTTTTACCATATATGGAGCAAGAAATGCCTGATGCCCAAGCTGGGTTCAGGAAAGGAAGAGGCACTAGGCATCACATTGCAAACATAAGTTGGATAATGGAGTGCACCAAAGAATTTCAAAATAAAACCAGCCTGTGCTTTAGAGATTATAGCAAAGCCTTTGGCTGTATAGATCATGAAAAACTATGGATTCTTTTCATGTGTGTGCCACAACATTTAATTGTCCTGATGTGTAACCTGTACTCAGGACAAGAGGCTACTGTTAGGACAGAATGTGGAGAAACAGAATGGTTTCTAACTGGCAAGGAAATCAGGTGAGTTTGCATTTTATCACCCTATCTGTTTAACTTATATGCTGAACATCTCATACCTAAAACAGGATTAGACTCAGAGGAAGGAGGTGTGAAAGTTGGAGGAAGGAACATCAACAATTTAAGATATGCAGATGACACCATACTACTAACAGAAAATAGCAAAGACTTGGAACAATTATTGAATAAAGTGAAGGCAGAAAATGCAAAGACAGGTTTACAGTTGAACATTAAGAAAACAAAAATAATGACCACAGATTATTGACATAACTTTAAAGTAGATGAAATAGTCAAGGATTTCCTATACCTTGGCTCAGTCATGAATGAAAATGGAGACTATAGTCAAGAAATCAGAAGAGTAGGACTTGGAAGGATAGCTGTGAAGGAACGAGACAAGAGCCTGAAGTGTATATCAGTGAATACTAAAGTTTGGATTGTCCATGCCATTGTATTTCCCATTTCTATGTATGTTTGTGAAAGCTGGACAGTGAAGAAAGCTGAAAATCAACTCATTTGAAATGTGATGCTGGTAAAGAGTTCTACAGATACCATGGATTGCTAAAAAGACAAATGAATGGGTCCTAGATCAAATCAAGCCTAGAAGCCAAGATGACTAAACTGAGACTATAGTACTTTGGCCGTATCATGAGAAGACATGCCTCACTAGAAAAGGCAATTATGTTTGCTAAGGTAGAAGGCAGTAGGAAAAGAGAAAGACCACATTCCAGATAGATAGACTCAATCAAGGAAGCCAGGCCCCGTGTCTGCAAGACCTGAGTAGGGCTGTTGATGATAGGGTGACTTGGATGTCTCTCATTCATGAGGTCGCCATAAGTCGAAGTCAACTTGATGGTAGTTAGCAACAATATGTTTCCCCCACCCCATATATCCATGTGGTAAGTACAAAGTAGCAGAGTTTGGTGGCTGTGTGCTGTAATTTCATCAAGAATGATATTCTTTATGACTTAAAAACATAAGAAGAGTAATGTGGGACCATTGTTATGTTATGCTGCTAGTCCATCATTCTGTTCAGCGAATGGCCAACCAATCACCACTGGGAGGCCTACCAGTAAGATGTGAGCACAATTGCACTCACCTCACATTCCCCTGAAGCTGAAATATGAAAGCATACAGGAGGAGATACATAGCTAACCTAACCAGTAGCCATTAATGGCCTTAATCTCCACAAATCTGAATAATCCCCTTTTAAAGCTGTCCAAGAACATATTTACACTATATGGTTATAGCAATTTGATGCTATTTTAACTGTGATGTCTCCGTCCTACAGATTCTTGGAATCTGTAGTTCAGTAATTTACCTAGAATTTTCTACTGTAGTTCAGCAGAGTGCACTGGGGCTCTCTGGAAGAGAAGTCTAAGCAGCTCCACCAAACTACAAATCCCAGGATTCTCTAGGATGGGGACATGCTGGTTAAAGTAACATCAAAGGAGATTTTCACACGGGGCCAAAATGCCCCGTTACTGCCCCGCTACCTCCTCTCCCGTTCCTGTCATGGAATAACATAAATCTTTCACACACTCACCTTAATTCCGCAGCAGGAACGGGCTCCCCCTCCCCTTGCTGGCCGGCCATAAATGCAGCCGTCGTAAGGCTGCTTTTACGACCGGCCGTCTGAAACGTTATCACGTTATTACGTGATAACACCGGATGGTAAATTTAAAAAATAAAGCTCCCCCAAACATAAAATAAGTTCATCAAGCACAAAAACACTCTTTAAATCACATAATCAAAACAGGGAGGGTAAAATAAAGGGTGCCACTTACCTGGATGTCCAGATCGTACCAGGAAGTGCTCGGAATGGACCTCCCCTCCACAGCTGTCATTTCGGAACAGGAACGGGGCTCCTGTTCGCACAGCTGTGATCACATTATAGCGACGGAACGGGAGGTCTATTCACGATGAAAAATCGTGATTACATTTTTCTGGAACAGTCACGGGAGTAGGATGGATGCAGGACAGAATGGGGTCAACGTCGTCCGAAAGGGAAAACCTTTCCCGACCCTGTTCTGTTCCTGCCACGGGATATATAGCCCGTGTGAAAATCTCCATAGATACACTCTTAGTTGGCATCCATACCATACTATGTGGAAGAACCAATTCTATAGTTTACCTGTGCTGTGTCCAGAAGACTTGGGAGACAACCTTCATCATGGCTGCTCTCAGACTATGGAACTCCCTTCCACAGAAGGTCTGGTTGGCGTTCTCCCTGTTCTCTTTTCATTGGCAGATAGACATTTTTATTTAGGCATGCATTTGATGTCCTTTAATGTTTGAGATTTTTATTAAAATTATATTTTTAATCTATGTTGTGTTTTTAACTATGTTTTAATAATGGTAACTATTTAATAGTAATTGTTTAATTCTTTGTAACTTTTGTAATGTTTTAGTTGTATTTTTTAAAAATTATTGCAAGCTTCCTTGAATCCTATCTTGGGAGAAGGGCAGGATATAAATCCAATAAATAAAGAAATAAATAAGCATAGGTTTTCTGTGGTTTTTTTTCCGGGCTGTGAGGCTGTGTTCTGAAAGAATTTATTCCTGACACTTCGCCTGCATTTGTGGCTGGCATCTTCAGAGAATTGTGGGGTAGGGGTGTGTGGGGTTTATATACTGTGGGTCCCTGTTGGAGAGGATATGTAAATTTGTGTATTTGAGTGGCTAGTTCCTAGGGTGGGAGGATATGCAAGGAGGATTAGTCTCTAATGGTCCATAAGCACTTTCTTTTATGTGTGCTATAGTCCATCCTTGTGGTGATATTAGTGGTGTGGTGGGTCTCAACATCCATACTAGCTAGGATGTTATTTTCTGGAAGATTATCAGTGGATCATAATTTCCCCAGGAACTCAGTTGTATCTTCCAAGTAACTTGAGATATAGGTAACCTATCGTCTGACACATATCCCCTTGTCACTGGGCAATGTTAAGAATCTCATTGCTAGTGTCAGCATTTTGTGGAATTTAATTACCCCCTGACATCACTTGGCTGAATCTAAAGCTAGTCATTAGTAGCCTTAGAACAGAGTAGAACAGAAAAGAATAGACCCATTGACTTAAGCCATTTGTGACTAACAAGTTCCATTCATTTCAAGGGGTCTGCTGTAATAGGATTAACACTGGACTCAGTCTACTGTGTACAATCCCTGACCCATCCAGTCTTGTATACTGCATTTATACATGAATGTTGGACTAACACTACATACATTTGAAGAAGGGAGAAGCAGTGCATGAAAGCAAAAGCCATAATAAACGTATGTATTATTCTTGAAGACAGGGATGGGCAACTTCAAAGTTTAGAAGCCATACCTCTCCCATTGAATCTGTCAGGAGTTAGAAACTGAACTCCATTATAAGATGGCCAAACAAACTGCAGAGTCATGCTGAGTCAAAATGGCTGACTCCATGAACTGTCTAGTTTCCCTTAGCTACAGAAGGAGGGTTCTTAATTGGTGTGTAAAATCATGGGATTGAGTAAGCCAATGCCCTGTAACTGTGTATATAAGAGCTCAGAACAGAGCTCATCCTTCTTCCTGTGAATGCTGAAGCCTGGTGAAGCAGTTTCTCCCTGAATTGTAAATATTTGTATATATTGCAACTGTTTGAGTTTGCAGATAAAAGTGCCTCCTGCTTATTTGGACGTCAAACACTCTGTGTGTGAGTATTCTTGGGAGTGGGCTACTACTGAGTCTACTGAGACAGTTTTGGGGGCTTATGCTGGGGATTGTGTGTCCTATCATTCCCTGACAGAATCTGCCACTGAAAATTTTGCTCTGAGAACAAGGGCCACTTTCCCTTTAAATAAGGTGTATGCTATGCACTTATGAGGTCTGTCTATTAAATAATGAGACTGACACAATGACCTATCTTTGTTTATATAATATTACAATTCTAATGTTTGTCCCCTTCAATATACACCTGGTTCACACTCACACACCAATGCAGTCTTGTTTTCCATTGGCCGAAGGCGTGGAACAGATCAGTTTCTGTCAGCTACGTCCACACATCTGCTGTTTTCTTCATACTACATCAATTTACTCAAAACGTGTTCTTATTAAGCACTGGTTTCACTTTAGGGAAAAGAAAAAAGTTGCATGGTGCCAAATCTGGCGAATATGGAGGATGTTCAAGTGTAGTAATGCATCTACTAGCCAAAAACTGCTTCACAGAAAGTGCTGTGTGAGCAAGTGCATTGTCTAGATGAGGAATGAAACCATTTCCCCACAGTTCTGGCCTTTTTTTTTCTGACTCTTTCTCTCAGCTTTTCCAAAACTTTTGTATAATAATGCTGGTTCACTGTTCTGCCTTCAGGAATCCATTCTACCAAAATTACACCCTTGATGTAAAAAAAAAATGAGCGTGGCTTTGAATATGGACTTGCTTTGACGTGCTTTTTTCTAGGTTACGATTCTAGGTTACAGTCTAGGTTTTCTAGGTTACAATCCATTCTTGGTTATGATGGTGTTTTCCAGTGCGTTGACTGTCATTTTGTCTCAGGATCATACTGGAAGATCCAGGTCACATGTGATTTTTTTTTTTTTAAAAAAAGGTTGGGTCTGCCTCACATTGCTGCAGAATGTCACGTTGCTTGACTTTAAACTTAGCATTTTTCTGGCTCACAACAGAAAACACAGCTGCTTTAAACGACAACTGACAATTAACTGAATGGCTAGGAGTGCTGATGTTTGTCATGCAGGTTCAGACACATTCAAGGTCACCACTCAAGCATTCACAATCACTTTTCCCTGATATGTCTGAAAGCTAGAAAGACAGTATCATTATTTAATAGACAGACATTGTACTTTCCTAGAAAAATCATACTTCAAGGAAGCTTCTGGGAGTGCACTCCATTGGTAGATAATGTATGGTGGAGCTATAATGCTTGTTTTAAAGCAGTGCTGGGCAACTGTGGACTTGTTACCAAAATTGCATGGGGTCTGTGAAAAACCCACTTGTGTCCAGATATTAATATGGGGAATTTTAATTAGCTCAATATGGCAGCGGAAGGCCGGGTAACTAGAGGACCTTTTGCCCTGCTATGTACCAGTACTAACTGATAGGACTCACAGCCAGGAAATAAATAAAACGGTTGTTATTGAAAAAATAATCTTGGAAGCATTCACACCAACACTCAGGCTTCAAGCAATCACACAAGGCTTTCAAATAATGTAGGAAGTACAGTAGGACCCCCATATCCACTGATTCATTATCCACTGATTCAAATATCCACAGGAAATAAACAGCACACCTACCTAGAAAATGTCTCCTCTCTAACCATTTTCTAGGTCCTCTATGGTATTTTAAACCAAAAGTCCCATTATTTTCAATGGCATTCGCTATTATCCATGGTTTTCAGTATCCATGCCCCCCCCCGAACCAATCTCCAGCAGATTCGGGGGTCCTACTGTATTGGGATAGAAGAATAGAGTTCAGGATGGTGAGCTATACTATACCTGTCTGACAAGCAGAGATTTGTGTAGCAGAAAATACTCAGACAAACTCTGAGGGTCACACAGCAGACAGAGTGATGGGAGGTATGAAGGCTATGTGTACTTTGGCTGTGTTTTGAGGTAATATTTATACTCAATATTTACCTGTAAGGGGTGTTATGAGTGGAAGACAATGTTAGATGGAGTTTCCCACAGTTAAACAATGGAGGTTCTGGCTATGTTAATGATCGCTAATGGCTGAGACATTAAGACTGATAGGCATCAGGCAACCTTCTATTGTTGAGGAGAGGGTTGTGAAGGGAAACCAGTTTGCAGAGTCATGAGTGTTCCAGCCACTTGATTGAATTAGTTGATGACTCACTTCCAGGGACATCCAGAAGAATTAGCATATTCTACCCCAACTACCTGTCCAAGAAGTTATCTGCATAATTGCTACCTGGGTGTGTCCTTTTTAGAAAATTTGGAATGACCTCTTTGTTAGGCTTTGAGCAAACCTTCTCTGAGTCCCTATTTCTGGAGAAGTCCTGATCTACTGCTAACTTTTATAAGTGAGCCAATAAATGAGCCAATTATGAAATATAGCCAATTGATGAGTTATTGGAAGGGTGAGGGTGTCAGGGCAGGTAACAGAGGGTCCATTTCACAAACCAGTTACAGGCTGCACTACCACTACCTAGACAAAATGGAAGTGACCAAAAGGTCACTCTTGGTTTTTCAAAAATAGGGTTTGGGAGTTTTGTTGTTATTGTTGTTTTGTTTTGTTAAAAGAAGGTTTTGATTTGGTTTCAAGAAGATCCACACCTCCTGGAGCCATGATTTTTCACATTTCTTGGCAAAACAAAACAAAACAAAACAAAACAAGAACCTGGGGTAGCAGTATGTGATCTGGGAGCTCTAGGGCCCACAAAGCAATTGCATGCAGTTTATGAGTCAAAGGCAACACATTTTTCACTGCTACTGCAGCTTCAAATTCAGCAAGGGCCACAGGGAACTTATGGGGATGTTTGCAAAAGTGGACAGAACTCTTTCCTTGGTCTATAACGGCCCATTCACACATGCAAGTCTCTACATGGTACTACAATCATCCAGTAATTGAGATAAACATGTGAACTCAGGTTGCCAGGTCAGGACTACCCCAGGCCCTGAACATTCAGCATCAAACCCTAGGACCTAGGGAAAGTCCTTTGTGATATCATGGGGGTGAGCACTAGCAATGATACAACAAGGGTGATGTTACAGACTGCAGTTCCTGATATGGTTCCCAGGAGTCCCATTTTGTATGGAACATTCTGTATTTGTAGTCCTAAAGATAGGTCTCATATCATGATGATGTAGTATGCCCAAATCCTTTATCTGAGAGCATGCACTAGCCATGCTCCCATCAGACCAACTCCTGGACACTTGGTATGTATGCAGCCATCAGGCCTTATGTACAAAATGCCAGGGGTCCCTCTGCGGGCATTGCAGCTAGCATGAGGCTGCTCTTCCTCTTCTTCTGTGTCCATCCAGACTGACTCGGAGCAGCAGAGTAAAGTCCTCGTCTTGTGATGGCTGGCTTGCATGGGTTTGGGGGTTCTCATGAGATTTGAAATCCTGCAGTGACCCTGACATCTCACAAGAAGCCCTCCTCCAATAAGATTTAAGCTGGTTTTATATACGCATGCCTCATGCTTCCCCTATGGCTCTTCAGAAAACCTGGCAACCCTCAGTTCTGGTGATGTCATTAAGCATGGTACATTAAACATCAACCCAAAATGTTCCATTCAAACAAACAAACAAAAACCCCAGCATTTAACAAGCATGAGGAAAACACAGAGAGTTTTCAAGCAGGGCTCTTATTCTCCCTCCCTACAATTTAGTGATTGCTTAGGCTTTTGCTTTTAATTTTGAGCAGGCTGCACACTTATTCTCTGCTTTGGAGCATGTGTGAAAACAGTGTGTGTGTGTGTGTGTGTGTGTGTGTGTGTTATAGGGAGGCATACACACACACACATGGAATGATGAGGGAGAAGAGTGCTGCGAATCCTGTGGACAGCCAAAAAGACTGTTATCATGCTCTATTACCTCCTCCCTATAACATCTCGTGGAGTGCATGACCTCCGTGTTTCCAAACTTCAGGTGGGATTCCATCAATCCCAGCTGCCTTGCTGTTTTTCATCTGCTGTATGGCTTTAAGGGTCTCTTCCAAAGTGGGAGCTATGTCCAATTCATTTTTCATTGGTTTTTGTATCATATGTTGGATAGCTGAGCCTTGGACTACTCAGTTGGCGCTAAAGAGACTGAAAATGTTCAGCCCATCGATTCAGGATGGAGGCTTTATCAGTAATTAATGTTTGACCATCTGTACTGTATAAGGAGCTTTGGACCTGATAAGTAGGTCCAAACACTGCTCTAAGAGCTTCATAAAATCCTCTATGATCACCCAGATCTGCACAGCGTTGTGTCTTTTCTGCTATATTGATCCACCACTTGTTCTGCATGTCTCGGAGTTTTTGTTGTAGTTTGCTACATGTGAGGCGGAAAGCTGCTTTTCTTACATGACAGGTTGGCTGGGCGAGGTATGCCTGGTGAGCAGCTCTTTTCCTTGCCAACAGCTCCTGGATCTCTTGGTTGTTTTCATCAAACCAGTCTTGCACGAAAAATTCCACGAATTCCTTGTGAATTGCTGGGAAAAAGGGGAACTGCCATCAGACCTCTGAGATGCAGTCATCATCACCCTGTGCAAGAAAAAAGGAGCAAAATCCGACTGCTCAAACTATCGAGGCATAACACTGCTCTCTATTGCTGGAAAAATCCTTGCAAGGATACTCCTGAACAGATTAGTTCCTGCTATTGCAGAAGAACTTCTCCCTGAAAGCCAATGTGGCTTCAGAGCCAATAGGAGTACTACAGACATGGTATTTGCCCTTAGACAACTGCAAGAAAAATGTAGGGAGCAGAACAAGGGTCTCTATGTAACATTTGTCGACCTCACCAAAGCCTTCGACACTGTAAGTAGAAAAGGTCTGTGGCAGATCCTGGAAAGACTAGGAGGTCCCCCCAAATTCCTTAAAATGATTATCTTGCTACACGAGGGCCAGCGTGGTCAAGTCAGATATGGCAATGCTCTTTCAGAGCCCTTTCTAATAACTAATGGAGTGAAGCAAGGTTGTGTTCTTGCACCAACTTTATTTACAATCTTCTTTAGCACAATGCTCCAAAGGGCTATGGCAGAGCTTGAAGAAGATGACGGCATCTATATACGTTACTGTACTGATGGTAGCTTGTTTAACTTAAGCCGCCCGAGGGCTCACACTAAGACTCTAAACTATCTAGTCCGTGAGCTGCTCTTCGCTGCTGCTGCTGCCCTTGTTGCCCACACAGAAGCAGCTCTGCAGCGCCTAACATCCTGCTTTGCAACAGCTGCAGAGCTGTTTGGGCTGGAAGTCAACCTGAAGAAAACAGAAGTTCTTTACCAGCCTGCACCACAGGACGAACACCACCATCCCCACATTGCCGTCGGCAAATCTGTGTTCAAGTCCGTTCAGCAGTTCACCTACCTGGGAAGCATCATCTCCTCAGATGCCAAGATTGACAAAGAAATCGATCACAGATTAGCAAAGGCATATAGTGCATTTGGAAGACTTCACCACCTACGACTCCTCGAGCGCTTTCATCAGTGCTGTCTATGCACAATCCTAAATATACACTGGACTATGTGACAAATGTTGCTGTCCTTGAGCAAGCAGGGATCACCAGTATTGAGGCCATGATATTGAGAATGCAGCTGCGCTGGGCAGGGCACGTTTTTAGGACGGAGGACCATCGCCTCCCCAAAATACTACCGTATATTGCTGCATACAAGACTACTTTTTAACACTTGAAAATCTCCTCAAAAGTGGGGGTGGTGGTCTTATACCCCAGTAATCATACTCCCCTGCTGTGAGAATGATTGAAGTGTAAAATGGCCTGGGCAGTTTTCCCAGCAGATCCTTCCTCCTGCTGTGAGAATGACTGCTTTGACTTTGAAGAGTTAAATGGCCCTCCATTTAGCTCAGGAGAGTCAAAATAATGTTTCTTTTCAGGACAAGTTAGCCTAAAATTAGAATTTCTGGATTCAGACTTATCATTCTGCATCAAGTTTTGTCTATGGTGAAATTCTCTTGTCTACCACTGTGGCTCTAAAATCATTAATGTGCTCATTCATTAATGTGCTCATTCAAAAATTTGGGATTTGATAGCTTCATATTAACCAACTTACAGTATTAATGCAACCTTACTTTCCAAAGATTGAACACCACAGAGATTTTTCAAAGTATCCCATGCTTTTTTAGCTGTTCTCAGTCCTTTAATTTCACAGACTATTCCATCATCTATAGCCACTGAGCTGGCTGGCTGGTGGGGGACAGGCTTTCCAGCCAGGTGGCTGGCTGGGGGGGGGGGCAAACTCTATATTTTAACTTAAAAATTGGGGGGTCGTCTTATGCGCCCAGTCATCTTATACGCCGGAATATACGGTACTCTACGGTGAACTCGCCACAGGTCAGCGTAAGAGGGGTGCTCCAAAAAAAGTGATACAAAGACTCCCTGAAACATCTCAGGCTCGGCCAAATTGATCACCAACAGTGGTCCGCCCTGGCCTCACATCGGGAGGCATGGAGACGCACTATCCACAATGCTACAGCCTTATTTGAGAACTCACGCCGAACAAGTCTTGAAGAGAAATGACAACACAGAAAGAATCACAACCCAAAAACATCACCCAAGGAGACCTTCTGCTGTGCTTTCTGCAACCGGACTTGTTTATCTCGGATTGGCCTTATTAGTCATCAGCGCGCTTGCAGAAAGCGCGGGATGAGTCCTTCCTGAATCTTCGTTTGCGAAGAAAAGCCAGAGAGAGACAGAGATAACATCTCATAATTGGAAATATTGGACACTTCAAAGGGGTCAAGTTGTGTGGTGATCCAAAAAGAGATCAGGTGGGCACATTGAACTGGGATGTTTCTTAAAAATATTTTGGCAAACAAGTCCATATTAGCATTGTGCTGAAGCCCCTTGGTAAAAGCCATTAAGAAGGTATGTGCTGATTCCTTCTTGGGCACCTCAGCAATGAGTCATCCAACCAAACAATTAAGTGATGTTCCCAAGGAAATCTCACCTTGAAACCCCCCTCCTGTCCTGCATTGCAAGATTGTTGTAAACCCATCAATTTCTATCTCCCAGCCATTGATAGCAATCAGTTAAGTTTTGGTTTCCTTTGTTTACCTTGTGAGAAACCTATCCAGGCTGTGTCCTAGCTAGAGTGCCCCTTCAGGATATGAAGCAGGATACAAATATTTGCCCCTCTATGTTACCCTAAATGTCCAGGGGTCTTAAGGACCCTCCAAATATCGGTATTAATTTGGGGAATTAATATACTCAGCTATGCAAGAGGGGACCTTTTGCACAGCTGGCAGGATCTTTTGACCTATGTATATTGGTAATCAAGGGGAGACATTAAGCTAGATAGTTAAGCTAGATTTGGTCTTCATTTGGGATGTTAAGCTAGATTTGGTCTTTATTTGGGAAAAACTATAAAAATGTTCACACACACAGTCAGGCTTCAAGCATTCATGCAAGGCTAGCAAATAAAGTAGGAAGTACTGGGATAGAGGAATAGAGAAGGGTGGTTGTTTTCAGGTGATACTGTACCAATCTGAGATAAGGTCACAGAAGAAACCAGCAGAGTGGGGGTACTGAAGTTGGAACCACTATATAGACAGGCGTAGCATCTACAGGAAGGGGATCTGTGTGCACTTGAGTAGGGTTTTGGAAGGGTTTTTATACCCAATAATTTCCTTCAAGGGATGGGATTTAGAGTGAAAGACAATGTTTCTTGGAGGTTTTCAAGGTGAGACAAGAGACACTCTGGATATATTAATGATTCTTAATGTGCAGATACTTTGTAACTGAACAGAGGAAGGAACCTCTTTTGGTTTGGGGAAGGTAAAAGGTATGAGGGTTCTTTACAGACTTGAGTATCTCAATTTAGGCCGATGGGATTAGCCAGATGTTCAAGCAAGAAGTTGCCTTGCATATTTATCTTTCTTTGGAATTTGGATTGGGTCTTCCTTAAGTGCTTACCTGGCTGAGTCTCAGCATTTGTGCTTTGGAATTCCTGGTTTTGGGGGAATTTCCAGTTCAAATGGTCACTCTGTGTGGAATGCCACATTGGCCAAATTATTAAATATTGCCAATCACTACAGATATGGGCAGGGGGTATCAGGATAGGTAACACATACAATAGAAAGGTGTTTCACTGTGTACAAGCCTGGCCACTCTCTTTCTTGGCACGCTTCTGGATCGGAAATTGAGTGCCACCCTGACTTTTATCTTGAGTACCCCAAAACTCCACTCTTCAAGACTGGTAACTATTGCCATTTCCCCCCCAAATCTTTCCCTCTATCCAATCTTTCTGCCTTACTCCTCGACAGCCTTGCATGGTTATTAGGAACATATGTTGCATGTGTGGATGCATTTTGTGTTATTTCCAGTAAAGACACTTTATTTCACTTTAAACTGGAGTCCTCTGCAGTTAGTACTGGTATATGTAGATGAAAAGATTCCTGCAGCTACCCTCCTCTCGCAGGCATTCATTTGAGCTAATAATTCCCTCAGCTAATAATAGAGATTTTGATATCACAGGTGGGTCTCTAAAGCACCCCTCACTTCTAAGGGTAAGAAGATAAACAAATGGGTCTTACTTAGTACAGCTCAAGCCTGAACTCTCATTAGAAGCCAAGATGACCAAATTGAGGCTGTTCTACTTCAGACACATCATGAGAAGGAACAGCTCACTAGAAAAGTCAATAATGCTAGGAAAAGTGGAGGGGGAAAGAGGAAGACCTCACACTAGGTGGATAGACTCAATCAAGGAAGACACAGGCCTGAACCTGCAGGATTTAAATCTCTCTTTTACATTATGAGCTGCTTTGAGTCCCAATTTTTGGGGAGAAAGCAGGATATAAATAAATATTATAACAACAGCAGCAGCAACTCATACCTCAAGAAACGTAAGAGTCCTTTACTGGTACTACATACTGAGTAGAATATTTAAAAACAGAAACAGAGCCAAACTTTTCTCATATGTAATATCTCTCCTTCCTCCCATCCCTAGACGAACCCATCAGTTTGTAAAAGGGGTACTGCTTGTTATGGGCTAAATTCAACATTAATCCTACCTAGTGTAGACTTATTTAAAACAAACAGGATTTTAGTTGCACCTAACCTAAGTTCTATTTATTTTCAATGGGTCTTCTTTAGGACTGATTTTGGATTTAGTCCTTGATACAGAAGCTATGTATGACATAAACAGAAGCTTTGGCAAAAGGTCAGTCTGTCCAGTATTTTCTATCTGTAGTAGCCAAATTTAAGTTTCAAGGCAGGATATCAATGCAAATGCATCCTCCTCCTCATGTCCCCTACTATGTTGCCTTTGATACTGCAGGTTATATACAGCCAAAATGATCATTCATAGCTTTACACTTTGTGATTTTGTCTAATCCTCTTTGAAATCCTTTCAAGTTAGTGGCCACCATTACATCTTTTGAGAGCAAATTCTATGGTATAAATCCAACTGTTATTTCTGACTAGAGCATATGCACTGAATCATATTCTTGTTGGGACTAATAAATTGATTTAGCCTATACAAAATAGGGGTAGAAATATGTCTAGTAGTACATAACAGATGACCTCAATTTTTTTCCTCCCAACTCACCTGCTCTCACTAGGCATAATTTCATACATCTCTGTCATGTACCTCCACTTACTTACATTGTTTCTAACCTAAAGAACCCTTAGTGATGTAATCCATCCCTATAAATTGTTGAGCCATTTGTCCATTTTCTGCTTAAATGGTGAGCTTCAGAACCTACCCCAAATTAAGAGATCTTCCACTGTTTTGAAAACCTGAAATATCAATCTGAATAGAGGTAAACATGGGACCAGAGAACTGTGCATACATAACAGGAGGCAATGTCTTTCTCAAATGACTTTCAACTCTCTTATGGCTATTGTCTTTCTCCAGCCTTACAGTCTGCTGATCTATGCTATTATGAATGCTAGAGTGAATGGTACATTGTCAATGCACAAAACTAGCACTGAGAAATATCTTGAACAAACATTCAAGTCAAAGAATACATGTACAAAACACAAAAAGATGAGGTGCTTGACATTAGAATTGTTTATTTGAATGTGGATCCACAATCTATACAGGATATATACAATGCATGAAAAATGGAAAACTGCACAAAATACAATTGAGGTATAAGCTAAGAGCACAGTATGTTGTGTTTCAATAAATAGAATTCAAAATTTGTAAACTAAGTGACCAGATAGATGCATCTTGTTTTTAGTAAAACCATACAAAATATCTGTTTTTGTATCACGTGAGGTAGAGGACAGTTTTGTGTCATGTAATGCAATCACAGCAACTCCAACTGTAGAACTGTACATCATTGGCAAAAAACTGAAAACTTTTGGTTTTCACCAAACTTAGGCATGTTGTTTTTCTACTCATTTGTTGCTTTGATTGTTTGTAAAATGTTTCTTTGTTTTTATAAATTTTACTTTATAAATTATTCTTTAAAGATTTTGGTCACAATCTAAAAATGTACTTTTTGAAGTTGTCTACGGACTTGTGTATGATTAGTTGGGTATAACATATGTTTGAACCACAAACTACATGCCATATTCCAAACTGATTTTTAAACTTCAAGAATGATTTACTTATTACATGGCATGGGGCAAATGCTGTTTAACAAACAAGTTGCATGCCCCCACTGAGCACACAAAAGGTCACATGCTCTTCTAGATTGTGGACATATTAAGATGTCAGCATCAATAAATACTTTCAAACGCATCATGAATACACACAAAATAGAATGTTGTCAGTCACCAGCCTACTTATTCTGGAAGGCAACACAGCTGCATCAGAACATTTAGACCAGTTGTGTATATTCAATAGAATGGTTTAGATACATTAAAACTGTGCTTCCCTTTTCATAAAAGTGAGGTATCTGAAGTAATAAAATGGATTGCTATACTTCACTGGATATTTATTTGGGGGGGGATTTTTTTGGGGGGGGACTGTAAAATCCAAACTATCCTCTAAATAGTGGATATACAAAAAACTACATTTGTGCAGTCTGTAAAAAGTTTTGACTTCTTTATAACTGAGGGCATCTGCAAACCCTCCCCACAAAACCCCAAAACATATCCAGTATGGAAATTATGGACTGCCTCGCATTACCACAGATGTAATGAATGAACAAAGTTGTAGAAAGTATAATTAAGAGATCAAGCTGCCTCTTCCTTGACAGATATTTTACAGCTGCAGCATAAATTGAAGTGTTTCAAGCACACATTAATATAATTTTGTTGCATTATATTATCAGGGGTTTTTTTTTAAAAAAAAAACCAACAACCATGTCTTTATTACATTTTTCAGGGAAATATACATTTATGCTTTTCTAATGTTTAAAATAAATTTAGGGAATGGATTTGGAAAGTACTTTGAATTCAGCTACCTAGTCCTATGAAAATGTATCCAGGTTGTAGCACTAAGCCGTTCACTGAGCTGTTATACCTGAATGTTCTGCACTTTCAAACTGAAGCTACTACAGTCACTAGTGGCTTCAAGACCATGCGACTAAGCAGCATGGAATAGGCAAACTGCTTTGCAGCAGCACTCCCCATAGCATAGCTTTACTGCAAGAACTACCTTGTGATACCTTGACTATTTACAAATGATTCTACAGCTATCAATATATTAAATATATAATAAATATAATCCAAGAATGTAAAATATACCCCATAACTATCTTTATCTCAAATACTCAAGCTAAGTGATATAAGACCTACCAAAAAGAAAAGCACAACTTGTCCGAAGCACGACTTTGAGATTTTGCTTAGTCTAATGTTAAAGGAGAAAGTTCTTAGGGCTACCACAAAGGTAGAAGTTATTTTCCATGTTTCTTGAAGAGGCTATTGTCTTCTGCATAACTCAGGCATGGAATTCAGACCCTTTTCCCCTGCACATATGTAGTTATTGTAAAGGGTAGGTGCAATCTAACTGGTTATTATTACTTTGTGGGGGTCTCAGTATTTATCCTTTTACTTGTATTCAGTAAACAGAAACCAACAGAAATACTGAGAAAATGAATGCGAAGTTTTGTGGCATATTTGATGTACTGAAGTCCACTCCATCAGGAGCATCTGGGTGAATAGGGACTCCAGTACATGAAATCTTATGCCGTAATAAAAGTGGAAAGTTAAACATAGCTACCTATTTGGAAAGAAGAAAGCTTAATTTCATTAGTATATTCCATTAGTAAAATGTCTAGCCTGCCTTTTAAAGAAAGGCTAGAAAATTTTATCAATTATACAAATGCTTAATTTCTATGTTGTATGATAAGATTGTGTGCTTATTTGCTCTGCACATATTTCTAGTTGTTTGTGCTTGTGGCACACTGAACCAGTTTGGATTATGGTTGATTGACAGCAGTGGTCTCAGGCTAGGGGAAGGGGAAGTAGGTATTTTCTTCTTGAAGCCCACTTCTGGCAAAACCTTTTAATAATTATTATAATTAAAAACAGGGATGTCAAGAAGCAAACTTCCTTTTTAAAAAGTGTTCTTGGCAGCCCTTTTGTTAGGCATTCCTTAACTGCAGTTTATAAAGACCCTTTCCAGAAACATTAATGGACAGGACAATTAGAGAAACAAACCTACTATCTAAAAGGTGAACACATATGTGATAATTTTCATTTTTAAAGTATTCTCTAATAATTAACATACAGAATGAACATGCTAAGGCTAAAAGAGTAGAGTTAATGAATAGAGTAATGTGTCATAAACCTCTTTAAATGGGCAAAGTCTTGCAATTCAAGCTATATAGGCAGTGAAGTAAATCACCCATAAATTACATCATGTTAAGAGATCAATGTAAGAAACTACTTCTGTAAAACATAGAATATTTACAATTTACTAGAAAACTATTCTTGGTGATAATGGACACCTATGGCACAGCTCTATGTATTAATAACATCTACATGAAAGTATTATGTAAAGGGGCTGAAATGAATTGTTTAATGGTACGCATTACAATTATGGTCTTTAATTAAAGTGGGTATGTGGTTCGGTCTTACAAATTTTCAGAGATATAAAAATCCGAAAGTAGCACTCACTCTTTCATGCACCAAATCATTACTATCACAAACTTATTTTTCTAAAATTTAGTCAAAATTACTGCCACTGGCTTGGATCTAATACTTGCAGCGACTGTAGAAACAATTAAACACTGATCCTTATCATGCCATGTCAAAATAGAAACATCACATGGCAGTACAAATTCTAACTGGATTCCAGAACACATTCCACATAAACCATTTCTCCATAACCAACACTGGAAAATCTGGGCAGAAAGTATTTGGTTGCAATGACATTTAGAAAGGATTTTCTATTTAAAAGTGAAAATGTTGACCACTGTGTTGGATCAACTAGTTCTGGGACATGCCTCCCCTTTCTACGGAAGGCAGGAAAGCAGGTATTAGTTGAATGCTGGTATTTTATGACTAGCAAATGTTTTCTATTCTCACACACTTTCCAAAGCCAGTTCAAAGGCAACTTGGTTACTGGGTGGCAGTCACCAATGTAATTTTCCCAACTGCTACAAAGAGTTAATTGTTGCTGGCCAATAAAAAGATTCATCTGGTAAATGCTTGCCAGACATGTCCCCTAGGATAACTGAGACTATACATATGAGAAGTTAAATATAAGTGGTCTTCAAGCAAGTACTATTCTTCCTACCACAGTAAAATTATCAAATTCAGAACCTCTACTATCTCCTTATGATATGCAATAAACAGTAACCACAACTCAACACAGCTAGAGGTGCTTTCAACAGCCTTAAGCATGTCTAATTCTGTTAGACTGTGGCTACTGTTTACAACACAATACAGTTCTATGTTTATAACTTCTGTTAACATGTCCCAGGAATTTCAAGTTTCAGTCATCCACTGACAGAGACCACCGATGATACCCTTCCTGTTTCATGTCACTTGTTCACAAATCCTAACATAAAAATGCAGATGACCCATGAGATTAACTTAATTCAACTTTGCAGTTAAAATCTGAACACAGAAATTATCAGAGGCTGAAATGCTTTCACCCATGGATAACTGACAGTATAAAAGAGACATGTACGATGCCCAAATCTACATCTTCTGCAAGTTACAGAAAATGTGTTAAACAGGAAAACATACATTTCAAAGGCAGCTATTTTAAATATCACATCAAGTTAAACCCTCATGGCCAACACTGAAAGATGATTATTTACTTCAGAAAATTAGTAAAATCGTAACTTATGCTGCAATGGCAAAAGAAAATATTTCAAATTGGTGTTCTTTTGTGCCAAAACATTGATTTACTTTCCAACATGTAAGCAATATATTTCTTCAACAAATTGTAACTGTTTCTTCAACAGTACTGTACTGTTATTAAAATAGGGCAGAGGTACCAAATACACTACAATTAAAAGTTATTCAGAAAGGATATAAAATTGTTTTCCTTCATACCATAGGAAAGAAACATATACAATATGGACATGTACAGTAGTTGACATTTAAGTTAATAGCAGCAGAGGACCTACATTTTAAGAAGTGTAAATTAAATCATTTCAACAGATGACAACCATCTAATTTTAAGACCTGAGCATCTGCTATCCCAACTCATTTTTAAAAGCTTTGGGATGATACAAAAAGAAGATGGATGCACTGGGAAGTAATCAGATGAAGATTTCACTAGGTCTTGGAACTCTGCCACAAACTTGGGAGTTGTTGTGGAGTCTTGTGAATTTTATATTCTATCCTCCATGCTATTTACCATCTACATGCAACAGCTTAAGAGAGGTAATATTTTGTTAATAACATTGAGCTCTACTCCTCCTTTACACTAGTGGACAGTTTAATACCTCTTTGAAGACTGCTTGGAAGGAATAAGATCAACCCACAAAATATGACAGTTACTCATACTGGGAGGCTGAGCAAGCCAGGTGATTGTAGAATTTCCTTTCTTAAGAGGATGACACTTTCCCATGATTACAGCTTGGAAATGTTTCTGGATTGTATATGTAGTAGGATTTTTCATGCAGCAACTGGATAAAAGTGCCTCTCATCTGTTTCAGCAGATAGACTTCTTTCTGGATGCTACTGCTTTGCATGTACTGGTAATGGGTATAGAATGGGTTGACATGATGCACTTTAGATAGGGCTGCCCTTGAAGATTGCTTGAAAATGTCCAATAGTTTCAAGAATGAGGTAGCTTAATTGAGGCCAAACACACAGAATATACCACAGCTGTTGTAAGAGCTTAATTGGCTTACAGTTCATTTCCAAGCAAAATTTACATTCTTGATTTACTGTGAAAGCCTTAAGCTACCTGGGCCTAGGCTATCTGAAGGAACATCTGCTTCTAAACATACCACAAGCTCTCAACAAGATAAGGTTTTATGGTCTTGCCAGAGAGAAATGTAAAATTCTCATTTATAAAAAGTGATGGAGGCTGACCTGTGGAATTTACTACAAGAGAAATTCTACAGATACTATACACTTATTTATTTTAGAACTACAGTTACACTTTTGTTTTGGTAGGAATCTCAGTTGTTTTAGTTTTTTTTATATAGGCATTATACACTTTGATTTATGATACTGTTAATTCAGTTTGCTAATGTAGACAGATATAAGAGCTGAATAGTTGAAAAGTGGTGACATAACTGAAAATAACTAATAAATTAAAAGCACAGACATTTGGTTGTACGAAATGGTCCTTATACAACCAAAAACACTGGATATAAGATGACTTTCCCATATGAAGACTTCCACAACATGCATGTATAGCAGGCATCCACAGCATGGAAATCACAGGATCTAAGTGCCCATGTGATGAACATATAAAGGAACATTACTATCTGCAGTGCTTGTCATTTGTGGATGTTCACATTTCCATCTACACTGCCATATGCCACACACTTTCATCTGCTATTAGTCACATATAATGCCTACAGTGGGGTTGGCAGCCATGGGGTATCTGGAGCCACAACCATGTCATTTTCTACCATCCTCCAGATGTCTGCAGGTTGTATTTGTACCTTTTCCAAGACTGCAAGTGACCAGATCATCGCTTGTAGTTTGGGGATGAGGAAAGAGAGAGGGAAGCATTATTTTCCATTTGGGGGTAAATTCTATTCCTTCGTTTTTGCGCTGAGGACCTTGGTGGGCAAATTGCAGCCTATGGATTGCTGAATTCTCATCTCTCCCCTACAGTAGGGCAAAGAAGTTAGTTTTTTGTGAACCTGGCTTGGGAGAGCAAGGCTCTTTCTCCTCACTCTGCCCTCAACTGCTATTTTGACATTAAACTGCTATCAGTACTAAAATAATTAATTTACGGAAACTTTCTTGCCATCTCTGTAATCAGTTCTGTTTTCCTTCTTCCTGGATAAACTGTTTTGGATAATTAAAAACTCTGCACAGCTTTTCACAACAGAAGCTTTGTCTAACAGAGTTATTTTAGATAAGCACTTTAAGGAAATCCAATGATCAAGATTCAATGGTTTACTTTTGCTGGATGCTGCTTCTGCCAAAATCAACACATGCCCATACCACCTGCACCCCCTCAAGAATCCTAAATACCTCCTCCTTAGGGCTAGCAAACACTTTGGAGCAGATTTTTGGCAGCACACAGCACTAAAGTGGGAAACGTAGACAAAGACAGTCCCAATTCCACTTCTACATCCAACATAAGTGGAATTGGAATTTTCCTTTATTACCACTGGATCTTGGCCATTAATTCCTTTATTAAAAATACTTAACCTGCTTGGCCTCTAATCAGTAAAAACTCTGGAACGGAACTACTCATTGGCTGACACCAGAATATCAGCACATTAAATGTCAGATGCCCCAATAAAGACCTTAGCATTTTCAAAATTAATAAGAGTTTAATAACTAAATTGCTTTTAAAAAAAAATGATAGCAATATTTACCTTGGCATAAAAAACATATATAAGCATTACTTTCACAATGTCAGAATCCATTTGTTCCCCCTCGACATTTTATTTACATGTCAAGACCACCTGCTTCCATGCACTCAAAGACAATCCATGCATGGAAAGCCGTATTGCTAATGAAGCAACCTACTTACTTGATGGTTCAAATAGTCACTCAACAGAATAAGGCTGACATTTTCAAACTTCCATCAGTATTTGAGAATACTCAAAGAACAGTGTTAATTATGAAATTTCCTGACAGGTTCTGCTCAATAGTTACCCAAAGGAACTGTGGGATGAACCGGTACTTTTGGAAAGTGAAGTGTCTCTTTTCATAACAGCATTCAGCTGAGTACCAGAAGAACTTGGAATTTAACAACAACTGGCATTTGACAGCTAACAGTTAACTGTGTGGAAATCTGCATTTATGAAAACCGTTAGCCGGTTTAATAATTTCCAATTAACAGTTCTTTCCTTGATGTAGCATTAACTATCAAATGAAATTATAAAAGTAGAGCAACAAAAAGGAATATATTCTCTACTATCTCATGTTTTGCTCGTTTAAATTTTGAACAACAGCAATAGTTTTATGTAAATGACTGCATGCAAAATAAAATATGTATATTCTGCATATCTTTAATGAAAGGAACTTGTATTCAGTATAAGCAGAGAGCCCTCATGACAGCTTGTAAAAACATACACTGAGTACTCTAAAACATAAGGTTTCAAATGTTACTCATAACTATTTAAAAAGCAGCACAAATACAGATTTTATCAGTCTAGAAGTTGTACAAATGTGTATCATTACAGATGTATATGCATACATTGGAAACAGTTCTCTGGGAATGTCTCTTGTGCAAACATCATTGAAATGATTGGGATCTGAATAACTTTGCTTCACTGATGTTGCTTGCACAAGAAAAGTTTTCCATGACTGTCCCCAATACCTTTTCTTATCCATGGCTTGACTTCTCCTTGACAGGTAATTTATAAGCCCTGCAGAAAAAATGCAGATACATTCTTTTTGGCAATTTATTTCCCTTTGCTGGTTTTTGAAGACTTCTGTATCTGAAGTTTTAACTCTTTGATCATCATCTCTAACTTTTGTCTTGCTTCTCGTTCCTGTCTCAGTTCATCCTGGAGCTCTTGCCTATCAGCCTCAGCATGATCCAGCCTCTGTCTCAGCTCTGCCAACTGCAATTTTTAAAAGGAAAGTAAAAATTTCAAAATGTATCCATCCATCCACCCAGCTCAATAAAATATAAGCATTTGTTACTTGAGTGATATAAGTAAAGTATTCACAATAATCATTTTGTTCCAAAATATCACATTTCTTAGTATTCCTGCTATAGGGAAGGGGAAGACTGACATGGATACAAAGATTGCAGCAGGGGGAAAACTACAGACAAGTACTGAAACATTACTGAAGATTTAAAATACACATTCTAGATACGTTTAATTCCTTGCTGTTTAGTGTTAGTAAATCACTGCATGATTATTATTTTTTAAAAAAAACCTCCAAATATTGGGTCCCATTAGCATAGAACTTATCCTAAAAGGAAAGAAATCCATGGAAGTATCAGGACTTTCCAAGTTCTTTTCGTTTTGATTTTACCTGCATATTCATGGTTTTGTATCCAAACCGTGGGTTATCCTGGGTTTCCCACACTCCTCCCTCCCCCAAGTTCTTCTGCCTCCACCTCCCACTGATCATATGTCATATCTAAACTCAATGTTTCAGAAACTGATTTCCCCCAATTTCCACTGAGCCCTTTTTAATTATTATTCAGGCGTTACAGTCAAAGCATTAAAGTGCTTTACAAATAGTATACTATTTGTAAAGCACTTTAATACTTTGACTGTAACGCATTACAGTACACTAGTTAAGCACTACGATCATTTTCTTTTATTGTTACCATTCCTCTTTCCTTCGCTTGATCTCTGTTGAATCTGCTGTCCTGGGAACAGTCACTATGTTTCTTGGTGGTGACTATCTTAGCTAGGATAACACAGAGACGTTTTACTAGCTTGTTTGCAAGAATATCATTGGGGACCTTGTCAAAGGCCTTACTCAAATCAAGATAGGCTACATCCATAGCATTCCTTTCATCTACCAAGCTTGTAATTCTATGAAAAGAAGGGATAAGATTAGTTTGGCATGACTTGTTTTTGAGAAACCCATGTTGACTTTTAATGACCACAGTATTCCTTTCTGTCTTACAGACTATCTGTTTAATGATCTGCTCCAGAATGTTTCCTGGTATTGATGTCAGGATGACTGGACAGTAATTGTTTGGGTCCTCTGTTTTTCTCATTTTGAAGATGGAGACAACATTTGCCCTTCTCCAGTCTGCTGGGACTTCTCCTGTTCTCCAGTAATTCTCAAAGATTACTGCTAGTGGTTCTGAGATTACTTCTGCCAGTTCTTTTAGTACCCATAGATGTAATTCATCTGGCCCTGGAGACCTGAATTCATTCAGAGTAGCCAAGTATTCCTGTACTACCTCTTTACCTGTTCTATGTTGCATTTCCCCTACTGCATCATCTGCTTCATTTTCCCCAGGCTGAGCACTGTCTTCCTTTTGGGAGAAGACAGAGGCAAACAAGCTGTTGAGTAGTCCTGCCTTTTCTCTGTTAGCATGTTGTCATCTTCTCCACATAGTGGTCCTACCATTTCCTTGCTCTTCCTTTTGCTAGACATAACCTCTCCAGCAAGCCTGAGCTCGTTCTGCATTTTAGCTTTCCTACTTTCTCCCTACATGTGCTGGCTGAATTCCTCTTTGGTGATTTCTCCTTTTCCCATTTCTTATACAGATCCCTTTTAAAGTTGAAAGTTCTTTAGTCATCCATCCAACTTGTACAATAAAAGTGCATAAAGACAATTCCAGTCTCCAGCTGAGGTCTCTGATGTTAACTTTCCCTCTACAATACCGCCAACCTTTCCATCTCAGCTACAGCAGAGATGACAATGGACCATACTATTCTGCAGCTCTTGCTATATCTGAGAGGGTAAGGAACTTTGAATCATAAAGTACATATTTTCTCCCAGTTACAGTATGATTCAACAGAAATAAGACAGCAAGTCACTAATGACTTAAGTGATAATACTTAAGTGGGAAGCAATCTGTCCCAGAACCAAATTAGTACTGGTGATGATGGTGAACTGCAACAAACAAACAAAAAAGAAGGCCTAGAAAACCACAAACAATGAATGTTTAATGTGGCTAAACTGGCTGAAACTCAATATACCATTGGAGAACCTGGAAGCCACAACTGTAGCCTGAAATGTTAACTGTTATACAGAAGACAAGGCCCTAATCTAAAAGGGAAGTACAGTACATGTAAAAGTATTTCTGGAAGACAAGGTTCCTTCCCTCTCTAACTTCACTGGCTTTTAGGCAGTTTTAAAAGATCTATATATTCCAGACTGTATTAAGTTAATTTTAGTAACATATGCATTTAATTGAGATTTTATATGCTACAGCTATATTTGAAGTTTTAATAATTTATGTATTGAATACTGTTTTTGACTTGTATTTTAAAGCATGTTATGAGATTTACAAGCTGTAAGGTGGGCTGGAAATGGAATCATTCATCATCATTATCAACTGATTATGATCAACATCTCCATCAAATATAATTTATATCCCAATAGTACATGAAAATACTACTTCCCCATTATGCTTAAACTTTCTTGTCTGTGGAGTACGTTTCCCATGACTTGCTGTTAAATGACCACACAAAAGTATGTGAATCAGGATTCCTCTGGAACCAGTGAGCTATTGTAGCCATCTAGTGGAGACTTTCAGCATAAATATAAAAAGATTTCAGCAAAGATGTAAAAGGATTACCTTTTATTAGTGTGCTACAAGGTATTCCTAGCACGGGCATACCTCAGTTAACAAAATCTATGACAAAGAAGCTCCTTTTTACAACCCTCCTTTTCTCCTTGTCCTACATCTAGCTGGAAGACTTTTTAGCAACACTGGCACTGGGAGGATGGTGAAGCAGGGCTGGAGGAACACAGACTTCCAGAGTCATGCTGCAATAGCATGACTGCGGTAAACAATACAATAAAGCTTAAGCTGGCAAAGAAAGAGATTCTACTCTAGCTGATCCTACTGTAACTGTATGTGCCTGCCTGCAACAGGAAAACAGAGGGAAAGGGGGAGATCTGACAAGTCTGCCTCACCAGATACCCCAGTATGTTAAAAAAAAAAAAAAAGCACAGATCTATAAGTCTGGCCACCAAAATGGAAACCATAAGAGCACAGCCTGGTGAAAGAAAAAGACTTCCTTGGATATATTATGGAAGAAGCCTTCAAGTAGGCCCTAGAAGATTCAAAATATTTTTATTTACTTATGCAAGGCTTACCTGATCAGGTTGTTTATTTTCACATGTGCATATTGTTAGTTCTAAATAAAAAGTCTGCTGAAACATGGTAAACTGTTCTTTTTTGTGGTGTAGAAGCCCTATTCTTTCCATGTTGTTTCTACCTCTAGTGCCATCATTTCTGTTGAGATGTAATGTCCACAAATGCATATACCTTGTTAACTGAGGTATACCTGTACTTGTTAAATGATAGCTAACAAACCAATGATATAACCTTACATATGCTTATTTGAAAGTAAATTCATTGAAATCAGTGGGCTAGAGGACAGCATATGCGTGGCCCAAATGGTGTGGTCACCCATGTGGCACAGTGTTGGACGGACCCTCCAGTGTATGTAGTCTTTTGTTACATATAATGAGGTTAATAAAAAAAAAAAAACTTCAGTTTTGTAGTCCACCTGTCCTAAAGTAATAGGCCACTACACTCACAGAGGCATTTATGCACAGAAATTCCAGTTCTCAGTGAAGCAGAAAAGTGAACCACTTCAGATGGCTAACATGGATGGGCAAAGTGCAACCCTCTCTTTACTCAACTCTGTACTTTGAAATGAGCAAAAATGATCTCTCAAGGTGTTGAGGGCATTTCCACCATGTCTGAAGCCCCACTGGGTCAAAAAACCAAAGTTGCTTCAAAATGCCCCAAAATGTCCTCTAAGGGTCCAGGAAGGCCCCAAAACATGTCTCCATGTCCCCTGCAGGGCTGGGGGGTGGGTGTCTGGTGGCAAAAATGTCCAATTTTTGGCAGGAGCAGGTGTGGTGGGGTTGCGACCTTCCAAGGTTTCCTTGAGGGCTAACGCAGCCTTCCAGTCTTCAAGAGTCACCCACCCCTGAACTAACATCACAACACTCTTGTGTAAACTCTCCCAACTTCCAAGTAATGTGTTTGAGATTAGTATGGACGTCAACAAGGACGCAATCGAATCATAGTGTTGGAAGAGACCACAAGGGCCATCTAGTCCAACCCCCTGCCATGCAGGAATACACAATCAAAGCACTCCCAACAAATGGCCATCCAGCCTCTGTTTAAAAACCTCCAAAGGAGACTCCACCACATTCCAAGGCAGTGTATTCCACTGTCGAGCAGCTCTTACGGTCACAAAGTTCTTCCTAATGTTTAGGTGGAATCCCTTTTCTTGTAGTTTGAATCCATTGCTCTGTGTCCTAGTCTCTGGAGCAGCAGAAAACAAGCTTGCTCCATCTTCAACATGACATCTTTAAAATATTTAAACATGGCAATCATGTCACCTCTTAACGTTCTCTCCTCCAGGCAAAGCATACCCAGCTTCCTAAGCTGTTCCTCACATGGCATGGCTTCCAGACCTTTTACCATTTTGGTCACTCTCCCCTGGACACACGCCAGCTTGTCAAAACCTTTCTTGAATTGTGGTGCTCAAAACTGGACACAGTATTCAACCATGATAAAAACTACAATTACTATTGCTTTTATTATTTATCAAAGTGTATCTCCTTTTTATCACTGAATCTACTATACGTGGGTCAACCCATGAAGGTTCATTTCACATGCTGTATGTACATGAAAGAAGCAAATACTGGCACATACACTAAAGGGACAATCTAGACATGCACCAGAAGTATGAGTAGCTGTAGTTCTTCACCTGGTCTTTACACTCAAAAAGAATACTACTGGTTATAAATAAATAAGTATTTTTGTATAAACAGTGGATACAACTTAGATTTGATTGGAAAGCACTTAATTCAAATCCTGGGTTTATATAATTTTTCCAGAAGATTGTCATCCTTAGTTCTTCTTTAAAGAATGAATTAAGGATTAGTAAATTAAGGATTTTAAGGTACCTTGTACAATGAATGTGTTATATAAGGTACTAATAACAGAAAAAAATGTTTAGACTGGCTGATGTGGGAGGAAAAACAGGGATTCTGTTAAACTCACAAAATCATGTTTTCTAGGCTTATAAGGCTGCAATCCTATCCAGATTTACCTGACAGCATGTCTGATGAACACAGTATTAACATCTGAGTACAGATGTACATGATTATTATTTTAGGGTGGTGGTGCTGCATAAGTGTAAAGTCCTGCTGCATAAGTGTAAGTCTGCTAATATTATTATAATATATTATTATTATTATTAATAATAATAATAATAATAATAATAATAATATGTCAGATAAAATCCAATACAGTGGGCTATCAGTATTCACTGGGACTTGGTTCCAGGACCCTCCGTGGATACCAAAATCAGTGGATGATCAAATCCCATTATATACAATGGTGCAGTAAAATGGTGTTCCTTATATAAAACGCCAAACAGCAAGGTTTACTTTTTGGAATCCCCCCCCCACCTCGAATATTTTCAAGCCACAGTTGGTTGAATCCGTGAATGCAGAATCCAACTATAATATTAAGCCAATTCTTTGCAACTCTGCTACTGTCTATACAGAATTCTCTTAATACTGTGACCCCAAACCTTAGCATTAGTGGCTTTAAATATATGAATCATGTTTCAAGTTTCAGCTGTACTTTACAAGCATAATATATCATATTCCATTTCCTTTATTTTAGCAACAATTCATAGGCGGTGAACAAAGACATTTCATTACTCAGTTAAGACTAATGCTTTCTGCTCACCTGAGCCGCATACTCTGCTTCTTTGTCCTTTTCCAAGTTAGAATCGCAGGTGCATTTTTGCTTTATTACCTGCTCTAACTTTTTCTCCAAGTCCCTTTGCTCAACATAAAACTCCTGCATTTTTTGTGCATGCTCAGTCTGCAAAGACTCAAGTTCTTTCTGTAAATTCTGCTGCTCTTCTGTTAACTCCTTCATGGCTTTTGAACTGCTTAACATTTCTACTTCCTATAGAGAAAATGACAATTATGCACATTATTTTAAATATTAAAGGAACACAAAAAATTATTTCCATTTTCTAAATTCTGAGAGTCACTAACATTTTCATAATGCAAGTTCTGTGGCATGCCTTTGAAACATGGCTAAATCTAGTAGGGCCTGAAGCGCCTATGCCACGATCTCTCTTAAATATACACAACTATAGTTTGTTCAGCTCCATGGAGCATTTTAAAAATACAGCATAAGACTACTTCAGCTACTTAGACCAGTTGCCTCATCAACTAATGTAAATTTGCACATCATGTTCATGAATCTAACAGAACCCCCCCCCAATAACCTGTGCTCCAATGTCCCCCACAAACATTAAAAACTTTTGTCCACCCTTCCAAAACCCCACCATCTGAAATTTTAGAATACTGAGACAGTAGCTTTTTCTCTCTGGAGTGCACCTGAGCGTTTTTATTACTACTGTATATTTTCTCATTTATTTCTATGACATTGATTTAATTGTCTTTAACATTAATTATCTAGTCTTCAAAAAGACACCTGAATTAGAGATGCAAATTTTCATGGAAGCATTTTCTTTTCTTTGACAGGGGAAACAGAAAATATAGGGAAAACTAAAATGTATGTGATTCTTATTTTCACATGAAACCTAAACATTTTACTGCTTTAGCAATATAATATGCTTCATTCATAAGTTAGCATATTAAATTGTATTAGCTGGCATATTTATGAACTGTAAAAATATAGAAGCCTTAGATTTATATAAGTTAAACTGTGAATATGCCTATACCAAAGATGTAGGTGCAGACTGCTGTACCCTGTATGACCCAAGCACATGTACCTAAATTTTTGCCATCTGAGAAGCAGGGGAAAATAAAAATACAAGCCATTAATTTTGTAAAAAACAAAATAAAGTGTATTTTTTGAACAGAAAGAGTCTGATACAGTTACTATCTTAAATTCTAAGCTAGCAGCAAAATTGGACATAAACACAGAAAATACTACACACAGAAAATACTCAATTCTTCAATAGTATTATCTTCACAAGCATTTGCATCCTCACAAGCCCCTTTTCATGCTTCTCTCAGAAAGATGGAAGCACCTCTAAATGCAGAAATGCATCTTGTTTCGAGTGTTCTATATGTCTACAGTATGCACTGGTATTACCAGTCTCTATAGCTTACATACAATCTTTAAACTATGCAAATCTTAGCATTTTAAGTGAGTAAAACCTTTTCTTTAAAAGCATTTCACTCATTCCAAAAGAAAAAATATTTCACTGGAGTGTTTTTTCCCCCCTAGGTTCCCCAAGGTTTTCAGTTTCCACTGGAACAAAACTGAAAACAAAATTGAAAGCTTGTCCTAGGGGTAAAAAAAAAAAATCCCCCTCCTCAATTTCTCTCCCTTCCTGCCCCTAGGCCTTCACATCTCTATCCAGATCATCTTACAGATCAGTGAAAAAACAGGACAATTTCTGTCAATACTGGCATATAAAAGAAAAAACACACAAAAAAAGACAGGTAAAAAGCACACCTGGGCGCCACTTCTTAACATTTTATTTCCCCAAAGAATCAGCTATGTAACAGTTCAGGTAGCCTAAATATCAGCAATAACAAGATACACAAAAATACTTGAATAGTAAGAAGGGATTTAGGGGTATTTCAAATTTTCTCATGCTTGACAAGAAAGGGTGCCTCAGCAAATCTCACAATGTTACAAGAGTTTTTGTGAAGTTGTTTTTTTCCACTTAGGGACTTTTTTTCCTGAAAAGTTTGTTTGCACAAAAAGCAATGTCCAGTACTTTCTACAAAAGACACTGTTGCACAAAATGCATTTGGTGTATAGTCCAATGCTTTGCAAGTAAAGAAGTATTTTGCATAAAATACAATTTCTTATGCAAATAAAATTGGCCGGGGGGGGGGGGAAATCAGTGGAAAATGTGTTTAAAATTCTCATTATTTCATCATCTTATTAAATTTTTGTTCTCGTTTTTGAGGAGGAAAATAAACTAAGATTTACATACCCAGCTGAAAGCAGGCCACTGATGATATATTCAAAACACATTTCCCCAGGAAAAGCTGATGCTGTTGCCTTTAAATCTCTTGTGGAATCACTAGAGTCCTCTACTTCTAGATTTACTTCCATTGAAACCTTTTAAAACTACGCACATGTATTTAGCTTGTGCGGATTCCTTAGGTCCATGCATGCATGATTTCCACACCTACATTCTCACTTTGTATAAGTGTTTCCTCATTATAATCTGGGACAGTTCAGACAGGGTTGTTCCTTACAAAGGACTGCCCTTGGAAACCATTTAGAAACTAGTGCAAAACGTGGCTTTTGTTTGTTTTTGTATAGCACACACCTTAAAGACCATATAACACCTAACCTGAACTAACAGCACTGGCTTCCAATTTGTTTCTAAGAGCAACTGAAGACACTGGGTTTGACCTATAAAACCCTAAACAACTTAAGGCCAAGGTATCTCAAAGATGGTTTTTACTTGTATGTATCTGCCTCTAAAGTGAGATCCTTATCAGAGAACCTGCTGCACATCTCAGTAGCAAGAGAGGTTTGGCTCATAGGTACATTAAGACAGGTGGGTTTTTTTCACCTAAACCAACTCCTGAACTGTGAAACTCCCTGCCAAGGGAAGTCTGGTTGGCTCCACCACCACTGAGCTTTTGAAAGGCAGCAAGAACTACAGTGTTTCATGAGAACTTTGATTTTTAAAGTGATTTTTGGCCTATTTTTAAAGAATGCTTTGTTTTTGCCCACTGACTGCATCATCTTGTTATACCCAGTTTTTGTTACTCATTCAGGGCACACTCACTTTGAGATTATGATTTAGCCCATGTTTTTCCAACTTACTAATCATATTCATTTTTATCTAAGTGAAATTTCTCATTGTCAAAGAACAATACACAAATCAAAAAAATGTGCACCATTTTCCAGAAAGTACAGGCTTTAAATAGGCATTCAAGCATTGGAAAGGCTCCTTTGTTTAAGGTTTCATAAAAAAAGTAAATACAAACACTTATGGAGAGCTTGTACAAAGATAAGAGCACCAATTAAGCCCTTAATCCTTTGCAACAGAATGAATTTCATCCTCATTTAACATGCTAATTTAACACATAAGCATAAAATTGAGCAAACACCTAAGGAAGTTATCACCACAGGATAACTCTCTCCTTGAAACACTTTCCTGGACTACCACTACAAACTCATCTATACCCAATTTTATGCTTTCATATGTTTATCACTAACTATATCTTCATTACTTTTCACTAGGTCTTCAATTCCCTCTTCACTCCTCCACCCCATTTCTTATGAAAACTACAAAACCATGTATGGCATGGACTGTGCTATATATCTGAATCCTGTACAAGGTTGTAGCTGTGTATTAAATAGCATCAGAGTACTAAACGAAATGTTGAGAGATGTTATCACACAGTTGAAGATAGCATTACAGTGGTAAATTAAAGACTGTGGGGAAGGGGATTGTGTTTTTTTTTAAAGAATACATTGAAATACAACAGGCTGCAGGTAAATGAGCCTTGTAAATAAATCTATAAAATTAGTTATTGATACAATTAAGTTGTATACATTTACAGCAACTTGCTCAAATATGGTTATTTGTGCTCAAGAATGAGGAAGAGGGGTAGCATAAGGTATTGTAAAACTTCCCTACTTAGTTTCTTAAAGACATCATAGTGGCTATTTTCCGGCCCCACTTAGGTGATATCTTCAGTACTTTTCTTTTAATCATTTTTTATTCTTTTAAGGAATTCTGAACAACATGCATCATGAACATCTGGACAGAAACATTTCCACAGAACAGAGTTTCTCCCCATTCCCACTCCAGTATAGATGCATCAAAAACCGCTGCACTATTAGAATTAATGATTATGCAGGCATTACATCTTAAGTCTCTGAGAAAGCAATAAATCACCACCAGATGGTTACCTTCAGCACTGAAAATTGCTTTGTATCTGGGCAACCAAATCAACAATTTCAGGATAATATCAGTTTATAATACATTGCATGTCATTTGAAATGCAGAACCAAGCTCCAACACCTTTTATGCTCCTCCCTCTATATTATCTGTGCTAACAATAAATATGTATTTATTCTACATCTAAAACCAGCATGAAAAGTTGAGTAACAAGCAGTCTTTAGAAGGCAAAAGAAAGCTGAATCAAGCTCATGCCATACCATTTGAAGATGGTGCTTCTTTTGCAAAATTGTATGTAGCTTTTCTTGCTGTTTTATATAGGTTTTCATTACATCTTCCATCATCTTTCCTTTGTCATCCTCACAACCTATGCCACTGATAGGAGTCTGAGATGATGTCTGTGCACTTCTGCTTACTTCTACTTTCTGTTCCATAGTGACTTTGGAAGAGTCTTGCTCTGATTTCCTTTTGCTTCCAGTCTTAATGGATGCAGGCTGCCCTACTGGAATAAAAAAGATAGAAAATGGTGTTTTGCTGAAATTCCACACTGAAAGTAACTGCATATATACAAGGATCATTAAAAAGTTTCATTTTTCTACTCACCTGTACCAGCACACACATCTGTGCTATGTTTCAAATCTATGTTCTCTTGCACTTCAAGAGAATGATCCTGATAGTATACAGCTTTTTTGCGTCTGCCACCACTGTGGTGCTTCAGTGACTGCCCAGGTACAGGTTTAATTACCTCTGAAATTTTCTCCACTGTTTTTGTTGGTTCTTTACATTGCAATACAGAAGAGGTAAGCGACACATTGGGAGCAATCATTTTATCACACATATAAAAGTAGTAGCTGTAAAAAAAAAGAATTGCAGATTTAATAAAAAAAATAATTTAACTGACAATGTACTAGACATGAACTAATACATCTTAGGCTTTATATCTTAAAAAATTGAATTAATTTGGCTTGTTATACAAGTACATTTTTTAAAAACAGAAATATCAACTCTCTAATCCTCAGCTTCTCAGCATTTATGCATATACATTATTAAGTGCAACATAAGAAGCACTAAATAAACTAGGAAAAGCAGAAGGAAGGTTAGATGCTACCAGGGATTCAAATGTCTTACTTGCAAAAATGAATAGAGACCAAGTTATTGTTTCCAGGCGTCATTCTAAGGCCTATAATTTTATGGAATCTTGTAGTTTTGCACACCTGCATATCTAGCTGTTGTTTTTTTTTAATTTGTTGCTTTATTATATTATGGTTATTATGGTATTACTTTATAATAATAACTCAAACTCAGGCCTAATCCACACTACACAAATTATCCAATTTGAAACTGGATTTGCCATAGGTCCTTCTTACTGAATCCTGGGATTTGTTGTTTTACAAGGTCTTTAGCCTCCTCTGCCAGAGTGCTGGTGCCTCACCAAACTACAAACCCTAGGATTCCATAGGAAGGAACCATGGCAAATAATCCAGTTTCAAACTGGATTATCTGTGCAGTGTGAACGCACCCTCAGTTATACAAAACTTTGAGCACTCATACTGTGCAGAAGAGGTACATCTTTTTTTTTACAATTTATCTGTTTTACAGTAATTATACCTTAGCTTTCTTCACAATGTTAATATCAACAGCAATTTGATGAATTAGCTTCTCTCTGCAAAATCAGTTCCTTCCATAGTCAGCTACAAAAGACATTCTTCCATTTCATTATTTCCTTGAGGACTGCCTATTTTGTGATGTGGCAATGGCTAAATCAATGGAGCTTTTAACCTAATATTTATATCTGCAAGCAAATCTCTGTATCTTCCAGATATATGCAGTGGGGAGGGGAGACAAGAGATCAGCCATTAAATACTGGTATGTGTGCCCTCAGATCAAAATAAAGGCATGTATAGAAAAACATAAGGTATGAAGCAGCTCTACAAAGTTGCTTCTTATATAGTTATCTACTGCAGTGGCTAAGAATCTGAACTGTGAATCAAGACAATACCAGGTCACATCTGCCATGTACCTTGGAGGTAATCTAAATTTTATTTATTTAATAAATTCTAAAACTACACATTAGTTGTGAACACCAATGCTGGCAGAATATTCAAAGTAGCAAAACAAATAAAATAAAACAAAAATAAAATACAGTAAATTAAAATAAAAATCACATTAAACACAACAAAATCCAGCTACATTTTAAGAAAGTTTCTTTACAGAAACCTTTCAACATATGCATTGATAGTTTCTCACTGATGACAATTATACTTCAGGTGGGTGTGATGACCCCAGAGAACAGTTTCTAAAGAACAATGAAGGGCTTAGGAAGGCTCACATGTTAGCAGTGGTTATTCATACATGTGAAATACAACTTAGCCACTATTTCAACTACTTCTCTCTCTCAACATCCTTTCTCTCCAAATTTGCCATATGGAAATTAATTAAAACGACTAACTTGCCTTGCAGGGTTACTGGAAATAAGGAAAACTTAGATAATATAAATGAATAGTTTTGAACAGAAAGCATACAAATACTAAAAGTGTGCTTTCAATGAAGAGTTGCAATCTCAACTATCCTATATGTAGTTGTCCCTTCATATTCGTTGGGGTTTCGTTCCAGGACCCACCATGGATACCAAAATTCATGAATACTCAAGTCCCATTATATGCAATGGCACAGCAAAATGGTGTCCTTTATATAAGATGGCAAAATCAAGGTTTGCTTATATTTTTTATTAATATTTTCAAGCCGTGAATACTTAAATCCGTGGATAAGCAGGGACAACTGTACAATGCAGTTCAGTATCAATTATACAGCAATTCATATTCATAATTAGTGAAGGAAAGATGATAGGCACAAATTCAGAAAGTATACAAATAAGCAAACCATTCTGTTTCAAGAGTTTATATTCCAATTCTTCTTTGTGTGTGGGTTTGGGGTTTTTTAGATTTATTTTATGCAGTCCACCGTACTGAAATCTGATAACAATGTTTAAAAGAGATAAATACATTTCCTTCTGGAGATCAGAGTAAAAAACATTTGAAAGCTATCATACATAGTTGGGATGGGTTGGGCAAGGGAATCTGTTTGGCTGGCGTGATCTTTTCCATACTGAGGCAATGTGCTCAGTTTGTGAAATTAGCTGAGGAGCAGCGCAAGTGATAATTCAACTGCAACATCAGCATTATACAGGCATTTCATCAGCAGAGCAAAGCCTCACATGGTCTCAGTAAGCTATGAAGCATGTCACCTCTTCACATGGTTGAAAGAAAGCTACATTTCAGCTGTGATACTGACAGCCAACTATTTTACAATTACAGTCTCCCAGCCACTTTATTTTTGTTCTTTAAGCAATTTTTTAATATAGACTGAAGCTGGGGTTTTTTCAGAGTGACAATGTCTACAATAGAGGCCAGACATCTCTGGAGCAAAACCAAACTAAGGCAGCTATTACCTGAGCCATTGACACAAGTTACCCCTTGCCCTGTGAAAATTATTCCTTCTAACCACATAGCTACTACTGCTGCAATGCTTCTATCTAGGCTTATGCTAGTCTAAGTTGCATTATGGAGACTAGAGGGAAAACAACTAAGAAACCCATGTAATATACAGCTGGACAAGCAAGCTGCAAGAAGGTGGGAAGGCTCAGTTTAGACAATGTCTCAGCAGCACAGAAATTGGGTGGAGAATAGCCAAGGACCAGCCAAGTACATGTCTATAGTAAAACCAAGGCTGCATTATTAAACAAGTGAAGGATTGAATAATGAAGAGCTTAAAAAGGATAGCATATGCACATGACATAGCAGGAGCAAAGTGTCCAGCGAGAGCACTGCTTATGCAAGCACTGGTCTGGCTCTAACAGATGCAAATAGCAAGGAACCCAGAAGCCAGTCTCTGAGTCCTGCCTCCTTTTACTAGCTCCTAACAGAGCTTAAAAGCTTAGAGTTCTGAGTAGGAAGCAGAGGTTGTGGTAAAAGCAATTCTAGTGAATGCAAAGAAAAATAGAAACTTCTAGGGAAGCAAGCAATACACTGATATTTCTTTCTAGAGGGTTACAGAGGTATACAGTCAATTTCTTAAGAGGCTTATAATACAATTCTACCAAACCCAACAACTTCAACTATCCATATATGCAAAATGAGAAACACCCCCCTCAATCTTTAGCTAACATCTAAAAACATTAAAAACATAACTGTAAGATATGCAACCACTGGTCAGATTTCTGGACAGAAGGTTGTTACCTGGGATGCATGAATGAGTGCAGCTGATTGATAGAATCGGTTTCTTGCTTTATAACTGGATACCACTGTTGGAGCTCTAAGTTATACTGAGAATCAGCCTGGGTGGGAGGAAAGAAGCACATTTGTTTTGTTATAAGCTGTTTTAAGAGACCTGTCTGGAAGGAGCTGTACTATCATTTTTTCTGATTCTTATTAAATTCCACAGGACAAAAGAATAAATTACAAGGCAAGAAAATAGCAGCAACAGCAGAAAAATAGCATGTCCTCAGTTTTACCCACCAATGAAACAATAAGTAGTTTTCTTGAAGACTACTCATCATGTGGCTTTTTCCCTGGGATAAATTACAGAACCTGATGTGACACAGTTTGTCACCAAACCATTGGGATAGGACAGCATCATAACAGTGCTAGTATTTTCTTTGTTTGTGTGATACTTTGTTCAGTTGGAATATGTATTAAGTCTACTTAAAGGAAGTTACTAGTTAATGCTTCCTTTCCTCAACTTCACTCATCCACATGAGCAGACTATGGATATCTTCTCCAAATACAAAAGTAAGCACAATTAAAAATAGTGTGTGCATGTGCAGACAGGCGGGTTATGTTTGAACAGAAGGCATGAAGGGCAACAATTCAAGTAACTAAACCTGATTATTTCCAATTATAATTTTGCAATGAGCTGCCCGGCAGTCTCCCAAACTAACTGAGAAACTTTTAAATGGATTGCAAAGCTCTGTTGTAAAGACAGTCTTTTATCAGTACTTTCCAACAGCCTTGTAAATAAACCTACATAGCTTATTAGCATCATTAATTATTATTATTATACTGGCCTACTAAAGAAATAGTAGCTGCCATTTCTATGCTGGTCTTGGAGAAAGGAGAAAACAGCAGGCTGGAAAAGGAGACATAGATCACTCTGTCCCTTTGTCACCCTATTCGCTCCTGAACAGAATTTTGTGCAGCCAAAAGCAACCAAGCAGCTTCTAAAATACATGGCTGTTGTACTGATGGTTTTAAAGCCAGGTTTTTTTCCATTTTGAGTCGCTGCTTGTAATTTTCTTTGCCTTGTTAAAAATATTTTAACTGTATCCTACTCTGCAAATCAAATAAGATTTGTAGATCTATGATTCTACATACATACAACTGTAAATTAAAGCTAGGAAGGCAGAGGGAAAGTCAACATACACTAAGTCACATCACACTAAAATCTATATAAATAAATTTAAAATTAAAAAACCTAGAAAAAGAGGTCAGGAAAAAGAATTGCAGCTATAATGAAACTTTACAGTTTTTGGGACAGGAATTTAATGGATTCATCAGCTTAGATACATGTACAAAGGGCTTTCCCCCTCTCTCTCTGGCTTTTCTTCGCAAACGAAGATTCAGGAAGGACTCTTCCCATGCTTACTGCAAGCGCGCTGATGACTAAAAAGGCCAATCCGAGATAGACAAGTCCAGTTGCAGAAAGCACAGCAGTAGGTTTCCTTGGGTGATGTTTCCGGGTTGTGATTCTTTCTGTGTTGTCGTTTCTCTTCAAGACTTGTTCGGCATGAGTCCTCAAATAAGGCTGAAGCATTGTGGATAGTGCGTCTCCGTGCCTCCCGATGTGAGGCCAGGGCGGACCATGGTTGGTGATCAATTTGGCTGAGCCTGAGGTGTTGTTTCAGGGAGTCCTTGTATCGCTTTTTTTGGAGCGCCCCTCTTACACTGACCCGTGGCGAGTTCACCGGAGAGTAGTATTTTTGGGAGGCGATGGTCCTCCATCCTAGAAACGTGCCCTGCCCAGCGCAGCTGTGTTCTCAATATCATGGCCTCAATGCTGGTGATCCCTGCTTGCTCAAGGACAGCAACATTTGTCACATAGTCAGTCCAGTGTATATTTAGGATTGTGCTTCCACAGACACATAAAAAACCCACTTTTGCCATGTAACAGCAACCCCTCTAGCTACTGTACACAGGATGCTGCTCTAGAGGGGAAGCCTCCACAGGAGGGAAGAAGTTAAAGGGCATGAGTGACAAGAAACAACCTTGTACCTCTTTTGATTGAAGTGTCCATCCAGAATTATTCATTCACCGACTCCATTGTTAATAGTAGATGTCATCATTCTATTTTTACAGTATAAACATTGTATATCAGTTCAAAACTTTTGCACTGGATATTCAGAAAAAGAGCTAGGTTATGCCATGATCTGCAATCTCATCCAACACAGAAAATGATTTTCAAATATGATGGTTTTAACATAACCTTAAAAAACTTCTGTCATGACTGTAAAGAATAAACATGTTGCTGGGTTTTGCTCAAAGACAATTAGGGAAGGCTACCAACAAGACTTTTCTTCATCTGTGCAAGAACATCCAGGAAACAATAATTGTGGGGAACTCTCAGATCAAAAAAACCTACTGATTTCAGGCTCTTAATTATTAGAAAGGAAATTTTAGACAAATTTTATCGGGGGGGGGATTTTGAGAATGAGTTGTACATCAAATCTGTATGGCTTGGCTATATTCAAATATGTCTTTCACACTGTGTGCAACCATCAGTATCTTTTCATGAGAAACACATTACATTGGAATTAATGGGAACACAAGCAAATGCCTAAACAGAAAGTTTGCTCCATGTGAAATAGCATTTTACCACGTGTGACAACTGTAAATGTTTTTTTCTATACCTGTAATAGGACAGAATGAGAATTTCAGAGATAATAAATTCATTCAGCACTATAATTAGTGCATAATCTTACCACCTCATCCTATGCCTGACCTAACAAATCACCTTTAAAAAAAAAAAGTACTGTTGAGAAAACCTGATAGCTGCCCATGCATTTTGATCACACATTGCCTAATTATATTTTATGATCACTCCGTTATTCATTTCTACTGTGGAATTAGAAAGCAATTTCATTCTAGAAGCCAACTTTGCAACAAACTTTCAGAATGAAACTAAGAAGAAAAGAAAGCTAGATATAGGTATATCTGTGTAGTGGTTCTGAAACTCTGGCACAACGATCATCTCTAAAATGAAATAGGATTACATCAGCCCACTAAATTACACCTATGAGTAGATCCTTTTGCCATTGCACCTTCATACACTGGCTGAATCATGAAGGGTCATCTGACATGAAGGAAGCAAACAGTGGTTTTATGAGACACATCACTAATATGAAAGTTATAGACACGCACCAAAAAAACTGTGAGCAGCTGTGGTACTCACGAATAGTACATTACTCCAACAGAACAAGGGGAATGTAGCAACTACCATGAAGTCACTAAAAATGACCCCTCCACAAATTCCACACAGAAGACAAAAACTTTACAATATAGTATTTACAGTGTACCTAAGGCACCCCCTGTATTGTGGTTTGTACATTGTACTGTATACAATCTTATTTTGAGTTTTCTTTAAATAAAAATAAGCTATCCTAACACATTTGGACAACTTTTGCATGTCATATAAAAATACATCATGCAACCAGTCATTCAGAATGACAGGAATGCAAGTTTCAACAGTATCCATTCCTTTCTCTTTTTTTTCAAACTCATTTTTAGGTGGCACTCCTCCCTTTTCCTACTTCTTCAGCAACTACATTTTATTTTATTTTCTCCTTTAGCCAAAGCCAGATTTGGGAGTAGTTCATTTTATCATGGCATTCCTTCACAACTCCTCACTTCTCACACCACAGCCTGGTCGTTTTCCCCTTTAAAATGTGAAGACCCCCTGAACCTCTGTAAATTTTAACTACACTTGCTACTTTGCTTTTCACATCTTAGAAGTGTTAGAAGCACTGCTGAAACAGCGGACTGTTTCTGTAGTTAGCATGTAAAACAGGGCTGTGTGTTCCTTTTTGTGTGTGTATATTTGTTACAAAAGCTTAAGGAGCATTTTACATTCTATTTCTAGAGCATCTCAGGATTGCGGGAAAGAGTGGAATGCTGTAGATAGGAAATGATATAAAAGATAAGTATTTGTGATTGTAAAGATGATAGAGCTGGAAAGGTAATCTGGCCAGGCAAGGGCCATCTGAAGTGACCCAGAGAATTCAGATATATAATTCTTTTTCAGGTTCATAATCACTCCTGAGAGATCAGAACATTATTGCCTTGCATTTATAGAGAATTTTTTTAAATGTCCAGTGGTAACCTGTTCAAAAAGAAGAATCACCCCATTAATACTTAAATGTGAGTGTCTCTCTACAAAGAATCCTTTATTTCTATTAATGGAAGAAAACTGAAGTTGGAAAGATGCTCAGGAAGGAGTTTCACATACAGTGGGACCCCCCTCCCCCCATATCTGCATGGGTTCGGTTCCCAGACTTACTGTGAATACCAGAAACCGCAGTTAACAAGTGAACCCTATTAAAATAAAGGACTTCTGGTAAATACATACCATAGAGTTGTGTTGGAGAACTAGAAGATGCCTAGAGAGGATGCCTCTCTAAGCATTTTCCAGCGCAACTCCATGGTACGTGTCCCCTGTTTTGTGTCCCGTGGATAACAAAAACTGTGGATATTGGTTCCATGGCTATGGGGGTCTGACTATACCTAAAATTCAACTAATTGTGGCCTAAAAATGGGACTGCATTGTTGATCAATCACAAACATTTCAGCCATTTGTCGTTGTTTATAAATGATACAGAACAGAGAAACTGCTAATCTTTTTGCTGCATCAATTTCTGACCATTTCTAGATGGGCTGGCCTCTTCATGCTATATTTGATATTGTCTGTCGATTGCAGGGAGTGCAGCACAATAAAACAGCAAGAAATAGAAGTCACGTGGCACCTGACCTGAAAGAGATGATCCACCTATGGATTGCCCATTTGCTGTCAATAATTAAGCTTTAAATTAGTGTTGGACCACATATCAGTGTTTGGGAGCTCACTTGTTTAGCTCTAGGTACACAATCCAGGATGCAGCTGAGCTTGTTATGGCAGCTGAAACCATAACTTTCCCAACTTAATCAGGGTTATGTACTCATTAATGATGTAGCCAATTGTCCTACTATTCATTCAGTGACAGTACAGTACTTGCTCAAGGTAATATACTTCTAGGAGCGTATACCAATAAACAACGTTTTGGCTTCCCTTAAAGAAAACAACGAATACATTGTTGCCTAAGGCTTATGAATGACCTCATTATCATCTTGTTGCAGTCTCACAATGTGGCTTATGAAGGGCTATGTATTACCAAAATGTTGTGCTGCTTTTACATACTCCTGTATAAATACAGATGACCTTTTCAGAAACCTTCACAATCAGAGTTTTAATGAATGATTTGTGGTAAGAGAGGGAATTTAGATAAGCACAGACTGTTAGGAGACTGTGGTTTTGTTGATGTGCTAATATTATTATCCCCAATATTTTTGGCTTGACTTCTTAATGAGCCTCTGCTATTTTGTGGAGAGTATATTCAATTACAGTTTCAGAAAATTGCATTCAATCTCATTTTATGCATGGAATAGTACTTGGTTAGTAATGAGTGATGACCTCAAAATATGGGAGTAATGTAAAGCTAAGGGCCTTATTTATTTGTCTACATATACCATAAATCCTGTAATAGGTCATATTCATTTACCTACTTCTTTCCTGCTCGAGGTTAGGGGTGGGGGGGTTAGTGGGAATGCAATACATCTATATATGAAGACAGTGGTGACTAGGCAGTCTTCCTCCACCAAGTGTTCCCTCTCAAATAATCTTTACATTAAACAGTATTTTTAAAATGGAATAATTGGGCACAGCAACAGAATCACAGAATTGTACAGGTGGAAGAGACCACAAGGGCCATCCAGTCCAACCCCCTGCCATGCAGGAAATCACGATCAACGCATCCCTGACAGATGGCCATCCAGCCTCTGTTTAAAGACCTCCAAGGAAGGAGACCCTACCATACTCCAAGGGAGTGTGTTCCACTGCCAAACAGCTCTTACTGTCAGAAAGTTCCTCCTAATGTTGAGGTGGAATCTCTGTTCCTGGAGCTTGCATCCACTGCTCCATGTTCTAGTCTCTGGAGCAGCAGAAAATAAGCTTGCTTCATCCTCAATGTGACAGCTCTTCAAATACTTAAACAGGGCTATCATATCACCCCTTAACCGTCTTTTTTCCAGGCTAAACATACCCAGCTCCCTAAGTCTTTCCTCATAAGACATGGTTTCCAGACCTTTCACCATTTTAGTCACCCTCCTCTGGACATGCTCCAATTAGTCCATTTCCTATTTGAATTGTGGTGCCCAGAACTGGACACAGTATTCTAGGTGAGGGCTGACCAAGAAAGAATAGTGTGGCACTATTACTTCCCTTGATCTAGACACTATACTTGTATTGATGCAGCCCAAAATCACATTGGCCTTTTTAGCTGCCGCATCACCCTGTTGACTCATGTTCAACTTGTGGTCTACTAGGACTCCTAGATCCCTTTTGCACGTAGTCATCTATGCATTTCATTTTTCCGCCCTACGTGCAGTACCTTACTTTTCTCCGTATTGAATTTCATTTTGTTAACTTTGGCCTAGCTTTCTAATCTATTCAGGTCATTTTGAATTTTGATCCTGTCCTCTAGGGTATTAGCTACTCCTCCTAATTTGGTGTCATCTGCAAATTTGATAAGTATGCCCTCTATTCCCTCATCCAAGTCATTGATAAAGATGTTGAATAGCACTGGGCCCAAGACAGATCTGTGGCACCCCACTGGTCACATCTTTCCAAGATGAAGAGGAGCCACTGCTGAGCACCCTTTGGGTTCGGCCAGTCAACCAATTACAAATCCATTTAACAGTTAACTTGTCTAGCCCACATTTTACAAGCTTGTTTGCAAGAATGTCATGGGGAACCTTGTCAAAGGCCTTACTGAAATCAAGGTATGCGATATCCACAGTGTTCCCTTCATCTACCAAGCTGGTAATTTTATCAAAAAAAGAGATCAGATTAGTCTGGCATGACTTGTTTCTCTGAAACCCATGTTGATTTTTTGTGATTATGGCATTGCCTTCTAAATGTTCACAGACTCTCTGTTTAATGATCTGCTCTAGAATCTTCCCTGGTATTGATGTCAGACTAACTGGACAATAATTGTTGGGATCCCCTTTTTTCCCCTTTTTGAAGATGGGAATGTTTGCCTTCCTCCAGTCTGCTGGGCATTCTCTTGTTCTCCAGGAGTTCTCAAAGATTGCCAATGGCTCTGAGATTACATTTGCCAGCTTTTTTAATACCCTTGGATGTAGTTCATCCGGTACTGGAGATTTAAATTTATTTAGATTAAGAAGGTATTCCTGTACTACCTCTTTACCTATTCTGTGCTGGATTTCCCCTATTGTGTCCTCTGTTCCATTATCCTCAGGTTGATCACCCTTTTCCTTTTCTGAAAACACTGAGGCAAAGAAGGTGTTGAGTAATTCTGCCTTTTCTCTGTCCCCTGTTAGCATTTTCTCCAGTAGTGGCCCCACCATTTCCTTCTTCTTCCTTTTGCTGCAGACGTACCCCCCAAAAAACCCTTTTTATTGTTCTTAACCTCTCTAGCGAGCCTGAGCTCATTCTGTGCTTTAGCTTTTCTGACTTTACTCCTACACGTGTTCGCTATCTGTTTGAATTCTTCTTTGGTGATTTCCCCCTTTTTCCATTTCCTATACATGTTCCGTTTAAAACGTAGCTCTGTTGATATTTCTTTAGTCATCCATCCTGGTTTCTTGAGACACCTCCCATTTTTCTTCCTCATTGGTACTGTTTAAAATTGTGCCGTCAGTATCTCCCTTTTGAGAAAGTCCCATCCGAATGGAAGTCCTTTCTCTTTTAATATTTTATTGTATTTATTGTTTTTAATTGTGATTTTAGATTAGCTGGTTTTAATTTATAATTGTTTAATATTTTTTTATGGGGGAGGGTGCGGTGGGGGGTGTTTGGGGATTTTATCTGTATTGTATTTTAATTTTTGTAAGCCACTCCGATTGTTTTAACAGAGGGGCGGGGTATAAATAAATTTTATTATTTTATTATTATTATTAATATTCCTGACCATGGGATCACCCCCAGTATTTCCCTAAGTTTATTGAAATCAGCTCTCCTAAAGTCTAGAATGCGTGTCTGACTATGCTTGGCTTCTCCTTTCCATTGTATAACAAACTCCAGGAGAATATGATCACTCTCACCTAAGGATCCCACCACTTGCACCCCATTAACCAGGTCATCCCTGTTGGTTAGGATCAGATCTAAAATAGCTGACCCCCTTGTTGCTTTTGGACAATGAAATTGTCTTCCAGGCAAGTAAGGAATTTGGTAGACCTTGAAGTTTTGGTTGAGTTAGATTTCCAGCAAGTATCAGGATAGTTGAAGTCGCCATCACTACTACATCTCTCCTTTCTGCGTGTGTGGCCATCTGTTCTAGAAAGGCATCATCCAATTCCTCCGTCTGACTTGGGGGTCTGTAGTAGAGTCCCACAATAACATCCCTGTTGTTTCCCTCCCCTCCTCTTTAATTTTTATCCAGATGCTCTCTACCTGGCTTCCAGTATTGATGTCATGGATCTGTTTACTGGTGTAAATATCCCTGACATATAATGCTCTTCCTCCTCCTTTCCTGTTTGGCCTGTTTCTCTTATAAAGGTTATACCCCTCTATTCCTACATTCCAATCCAATTCCAAGTTACTCTCTCCACTAATTACCAATTAAGCCTTTGCCCATTATGAATTATGAGTTTCTGCCTCTTTTCTAGAAAGTATTAAAAAGATTAACGTTCCTCTCATTTTGAAGTTTTCCTTTAACACAGTGATTCTTAAACTGTGGTCCATGGACCCCCAGGGTCTCCAATGTCCTCACAGTGGGTACACAAAGGCTTGAAAGATGCTTGGCCCATCTCCTCCCTGCCATGGAGGAGATGGCCATGTGATAGGAACAAAGGCAAAGGCTGGCTGACTGGCTTGGCTTGTGCATTGCCATTCAATCAGCTCTAGCCACAAACTTGCAGGAAGAAGCAGGAGAAAAATCTTTCCTCTGAGGGAAAAGTTTAATGGACGGTGTAACTGTATTATTATTATAATAATCACCAGGTATTATTGTTGTTGTTGTCATTTTAAATCTCAAGTTAAGTCTTGGGTCTGCGGCAACAAAATATATTTACAGAGGGTCCCTGGTAAAGAAAATGTTAAGAATCACTGCTTTTGCACATACCAGGAACGTTCGACATATGGAAAGTTCAATATACGTGCATCCACAATAGAAGAGAAACCTAAAAATTGTGAACAAGAAACTGCTCACTAATATTTTCCATTAAGGAGAACTTGCCATGACCCATGTAAAGAAACACAAAAGGATTACACACATCTTAAAGCCTGCTCTTTCTACCATGAATGGCATGGAGAGAAAAGAATGTAAATAAATGTAGGTTGGTGAGAATTCCCATGTTCTTCAAAGGCTGAGTTATGTCCAGGCTTCATTTTGGAATCACTGCATTACTTTTCATGCTTAGTTTTGCTACCTTCACTGACTGAAGCTACATTAATTACATGAACATATAAAGCTGCCTTATACAAAATCAGACCACTGCCTCTTCTAGCTTAGTACCATCTGCTTTTCAACTGAGTAAGCCATGGAATGATTCTGAGAACTTTTCAAGAATAACTTTTCAGCCACTGGCCACAATACTCAGTTTTTACAGTTACTGATATAACCACCAAAGACATTCACAACTGTTTTGTCTCTTTATTTGCACATGCCCTCACTCAGACTTGCTTATACTTTCTAATATTCTTGTTTTATATTGTAATCTCTGCTTCTCACAAGGTCTACATGTCAAGCAGACTTTACTTTCTCTTCATTCCAAGCTCCTTCTGACTACCAGAGGCTCTGAATCTATTAGGTCACGGTTAAAATTACAGGAACATCTACCTATTGAAAGTTATATATCAAGGGTCACATATTACAAAAACTTACTCTAATTTCCACAATAATAGTCTGTGTTCCTGCTTTTCTCTCCAGTCGTTAAAGCTAGACTCTGACAAAATTAAGGTAAAATGTTAGGATTCTGCTGAACATCCTTGGTTGCTAATACCCTCAGTTTAGCTAGGAATGGTGCATCAATAGTGCCTGAAGGCAAGCAAAAATAATGCCTAAATAACAATGCCTAATTCTAAAGATTTGTCTAAATAGGAATGCTTACATCATAGTCTCTTTAATGATTGACACATGGAATAACAAGACAGGACACAGAAGATTGGGTTGAAATATGGGCCACTTTATTTTTCATCATACCTATTTGTTTATTTCCTCGGGTATGCAAAACCAAAAGGGGGGACCCAGTGCGGGACCAGCTGGAGCAGACGGTCACCTCTGACCTGTCTCCCAGTTTCCCTGGGTGAATCACCTGAACCCCGAGGGGTATCCCAATACCTGAGATGCCCCCCGGGCGCCGTATGGCTTCTGAAGAGGATCACATCCCGACACCAGCCTCAAGGATGGCCTACCTCCATGCACCCCATCCATTCAAAATGCTGGTGCAGTTTACTAAGACCCATCTTTCAACCCAAAACGGGGTTGCCATAGGTGAACGCCGAATATCTTGTCTCCCCACTTCCTGCAAGTGACCACCTATTTAAAAAACCACACCCAAAGCCAATCATCCAGTTCCAAAATGACAGTATGGGGTAGGCAAAACACACCCCGTACCAGAGTGGGTAAAAATTCCTACCCGGCCCATGATGCGACCAGAGATCTCATACTGTGACAGAGGCGGGTGGGTGAGTTTGTTGCCAGAAGAAAGAGGAGGAGGCCAGGTGCGGCAAGGGGCTAAATGGGCCAGGCAAAGCTCCGCCCCTGCCTCCTCCGAGCCAGGGCATATCCACGCCCTGGCCAACCCTGTACTCGCCTTAATGCTCCATCATTAAAACACCTCCCCCAGCTCCACCATTCCTGTAGATTGAGGGGGGTGTCTGTTCCTTCTCAAAAAAACAGCCTAGAAATTGCCCAAATGTGCACTACACTAATAGTGGGCAAGTACAACCTAGGTGTGGCCCATGAGCTACCTACAGGGGTGGGGGGTGGGGGTGGGGAGAGAGATCAAATGAGGCTTCCCACATTCCTGGGAGCCTTTGAACAAATTGCTCCATACCCTGTTGACACCACCCCCTGAAACCCAACAAATCAAAATCAGGAATGGATGTCAAGCCACTTGCAGTTTATCTGTTCTGGGGTTTGTTCCCATTCCCAGGCTTGCTGTGGCTAGCAGCAAAAAAATTGCCTTCCAGCCCTTTCAAACCTACCCACCACTGCATTATACAAATACCCTATAGTATAGTAATGAGAACCTAGAGCACTGAAAGAGAAAGCAGGAGAGAAAGAAAGAGACAAAACCTCATTATATATAGTCATTTGGGGCAGATTTTGCAAAATTTGGGGAAAAACTAAAAGACAGTTTAGTGTGACTTTTATTTCTAATTTCTGGATGAGGAATTCTGGTCTAGAAAAAGGATTTTCTTCCCACTTTCCCACTGCAACACTCTATGACCTCCAAAATCCAGTACTTGAGGGCACCCTCCTGATCATATAATGCAGCAAAAGAACTTGCAGCAGGAAAAGAAAATAATAAAAAGGCATGTACACACCCTGTCACTAATCTATACCTCAGAGCTGATTATTAAAGAAAGCATAGAGTAGGACATTATTATAACGTTTCAGGTAAAATGTTCCAGTGCAAGCCTGTCAGATGGCCAACAATAAGCACCCATAGCAATTAAAGATGAAAGGCTGAAGTTACCAGTACAGCACAATGTTCAGCTACATAGCACACGTCTTGTCACAAATTACTCACCAGATAATTCAAAGTCTATTAAAATATTCAATTATTTCTGAATCAGCCATTGTTAGAATGGTTCCCAACAGAATAATGTGGCTAGTTTTACTTATTTTAAGAGGAAGGACCACAGTGCAGTCGTAGAACTCATACAGAAGCTCCTGAGTTCAATCCCTGGTATCTCCAATTTAAAGGGGATCAGGTAGTAAAAGGTTGGAAAGAACCAGAGATCATAGGGAGTTGTCATCAGTCAAAGCAGGCAAGGTTTGCACATCTGTAGTTTCCCTGAAGTTTAATGAAACAGGGATAATGTAGTATACTTCCCTAAAAAAACAACCTAAGGTAGGCCAGGGAAAAAATGTGTGGGATTCAGTATTTCTTAACTGGGCTTTAGGAAAAATTAACTTCTTCAATTAGAGAAGACAGAAACTATGATGAGGTCCTGTGCTTCTACCATTTTTAATGATACTAATCGCTTTAGGCAAGACAACAATTATAGACATTCAATGAATGCTGTAAGTAGTATAAGAAGGATATCCCATTAATCTCTCTTTTGGTCTTTAGATTCTTCTTTTAATATAAAGAGCAATAAGCCCTATTCTCCATCCCTATTATTTTTATTTAGCCATGGGTTACTTAAGGAACTCTATCCCACATGACACTTCAATGACTCTTTCAGCCATGGTATTTAAAAGGTGCCTCAAGACCTTTTTGTTCCAATATTCTGTGACAAGCATCCTTTCCTCTTTCACTCTGTTCATTCCTTTCCAATACTTTCTCTCTTACACTCTGAACAGAACAGCCAGGCCTGAAGCTTTATTTTCATCACAGTGGTTATCTATTATAGGTATTTAAATATAATTATATCTTAAGTAATATCAAATAGGTATGCTTTAAAAAAACAACCCAAGACAGCTTATCACATATTCACTCATGTGCTATGGTCATAAAGTTGCTAGGAAACAGGAAATAAAAATCCATACATGCTTGCTTACAATTCTTGAGTTTTCAGCTCTCAAGTTTGCTGGGATGCAATAAGATGTCCTCCTAACACTTAAAACGTTTCCAAACTTGAAAGGGCCAAACAAACATTTATGAAGCACACACTCAAAATATTTTGGCCAGCATCCTAGTGAGTTAAAACTGCTTGCACAACATGTGGTATATTCTTTCTGTTTGCACAACAAGGCATAAAGGACCTTGTGCAAGTGAATACTGAGTCTTTGGAATAGGGATAACTGTACAACAGAAGCCCTGACAATCCCATGTTAGTATGCTGATGGAGTTTTTCACTCCACTAGTGCTCAACAGGATCTTGGCCTTTAAAGCAATTTCTAGCATCAATTGTATGCAAATATTTTAAAAGCATAAACAAACTTACTTTAGACTGGGGTGTTTTCTGGCTTTTCATGCTAAATTTTTCTTTCATTTCTTCCAAGAGATGCTTCAAATCCCTCTCTTCTGATGTTCCTAGATATTTTTGGTTAATATGGAGATAGCAATGCCACTTGGCTGATTCAAAGCCCCAATGACAGGTCCTCTTGTCAGGAGAGCGATGAGAATGCATCACAAATGTTTGGGGTGAAAACATCCCATAGCATTCGGAACACTGGATACAAGGAGAATCTGGCTGAAGATAAAACTGTGGAGCAAATAAACCCTGGCACTTGCCCAAACATTCATGCTCTACTTCAAAAGCACTGCCAGTCTCTTTTAGTTGGACCAGCGAACCTTTAGGATGAAGTAAACTGCCATTTTGAGGAAAAGTGCGAGGGCGCAGTAAAGTATTGCATAATCTCTGAGCATCAGTCAGTGTTATCAGCCCACAAGATGGAGCATTAAATGGAAGAATTCCCAAAACCTTTAAAATGTGAAGTTGGTCAGAAGTGCACCTAGAACAATAGATATAAAGATCATCACACACCGTGTTAATTTGCTGTAGAGAAAAGTCACGGAGCACAGAATTCAAGACTTGAGGCAAACAAAGTCTTTTTTCTCCTCCAACTTTAAAACAAGATATAGACTCCCCTTCCAGTAAAGTCTGAGTTAACTCTGTGGAGCTGTCTGAAGGAACAAGTAATGGACCAGAAAGTATCTGGGGTGATGGAAGAGGTACAAAAACTGAAGACGTGCTTTCTTGAGAATGGCGAGCAGAAAATGCTGCTGGTCCACCCAGTGAACTCTGGCTGCTTAAGTGGAACTGTGCCAGTGTATGCTTCAAACCAGGATTTAAGTTCAAAGGCTCAGATACTGCAGCAATGTTTGGTTTGGCACCTTCCTCATTGTCCTCCATAAGATTTTCTTCACATTCATCCAAGTGTTCCTTTTTTATTGTTGACAATTTATTTATCATATTTTGTACTTTATCCTTTACGTGTGTTTCTGTCATTGCTTTTTTTGTTGGAGGGCTGCCATCTTCTTGTATTGTGCTCCCCTTCTGCTTTGAGAGACCTAGAGAGTAATTTATCTTTGCAACTTCCATAGCTATTTTTTTAAATATGTGAATCTGAAATTTGATAACAGATAGTTCTTTCAAATCTCAGTTTCTAGTTCTTTCAGTGTGGCTGCTTTCATTGCAACAAACACGCAATACACTTATATTGGTATTGTCAAAACTTTGCATTTAGAATCAATAGCTTTTACAGATAAGGAATTATCTAGGAACTTATGTCATTTAAACACACTTTTTCAGTGTGACAAATAAAAAAAATGTATTACTCAATGTATATACAAAAAAAGATTTTACTCTAATCTTTAAATCACTGGTCTCAAAAATAATCCAATGATTTAATCCAACAGAAAAATACAATTTAGTACCAAGCCTAAATCTGAAGATTTCCATTTTCACAGACATACAGGCTCCTCAGCTTTTCTTTTAACTGAACATAAAAGCACACAAGTGCTAATGTGCTTACAGCCTGAGACATGCTTATTACAAAATTACACTTCTAGATGGTGAAGGAACTGGAGGTTTCTGTAGAGGATTCCTGCTATTATCAGTATCACAGGTAAAAATCTGGATTTATTGGGCCACAAAGTTTTCCACTTCCAATAGCATCAATATTTGTTCACCAATACATCTGTAATTGGAAATTGATCCCACTGTGCTGGCTATAATTATGTGCATAAGCATGGATGTCGTGAATCCCATTCCAAACATAAAATGTAATAGTGAAAAACAAGGTCTCAGCCATCAGCAAAATTAAACTTCTTGGGCTAGTAATTCACATCTCTGTCCATTCTTTCATGGAATCTGAATTGGGGAAGAAAAACAAACATTTCCCAGTCAGAAATCAACTGTTACAAATAGCTTCATATTAGCTTTCTATTTCCTAAAGAATGATATTGCTGTAGTCACCCAGAAATTAAAACATACAACACACAAAATGACTAGTCTTTTGATTAGTAAGAACACATGTGTATTACAGAGGTTTTCTTTTGGTAAAAATACTCAGAATGTCATTTGTAGACAATATCAATCAAGAACAGTCTAATAAGAAATACTATCCTTGGCTATTTTTAATTGGGGCCAAACTATTCACAATGTAAGAACAGTGATCAGATGTCCCCCACCAAAAAATTTTAAGCTGAAAAGCATCCATGGTGAGGTCACCATGAGGCCAATTATTTCCCTATTCTACTTTTCCCTTCTAACCACACACCAACCCCATCTACTAGGATTAGCCCATGGGTGGGTTGAGATGCATATTTATACTTGTCTCTGTTCCCCATGCTGTCTACTTCATCTATCCATCTGTGCATGTTTAAAAATTCTGGCATGTACTTTCCTGATGTTCTGATTATTTTCTATCCCCACCTTTTTACTGTGCCAACTATTCAGTAATATTATGAGACAAGAGTTTGGCTCCCATGAAATAGTTTCTGAGGCTAGCTAAGAACTAAACAGAATGCAACTGGCTTAGGGACATGCTCCTTAGCTTTGCTTCTCTCAACATACACCAATGTTAATAGAACACTCATCAGTCTCTATCCTAATTTGAAGATGAGCTAAATCTGTGTGAAGCAAGTCTGTTGCTTAATGTTACTCTGCAAGCCAGGTCCCCTTTTTCTTCTGCCTGCATACAGTTCTAAACTGCCACTACTTTGTCTGAGAATCATCCAGTTCTACATAAGTGACCCAATATTTCTTTCTCCATTTCCCTCAAACCCACAATCTTAGTGGTTCCACACATCACATACATACAACCTGCATCACCAGGGACACACTTCTGCCTTTTCTGTATTACCATTTTGGAACCCAATGAATCTGCATGTGAGGGAAACTGCTTGAAAACAATACAACTGATGGAAAAGTGTCCATTATTTGCAAGTAAACTGTGGATTTACACATAAAGGATGTACTCTTAGAATGTGGAGAGTAAAGAAGTCACACCAATCCTTCATTTCTGGCAAATTCAGGCATTAGAATAGAAGAGAGATTTGAGGAAATCAAAAGGCCCTTTCAGCCTTTCAAAACTAGCCATATTCAAATAGAGTACTTATACTCCAACCACATCCATTTTGCATTCTGAGCAACTTCTGTCTCTTGTGATCAATGAAAAGTTAAATGGCATTCTAGTTATGGAAATCATCTTCCCACACCAGCTCCAGTTCAAGAACAAAAACATGACCATTGCTTTGTATCAAAGTAATCTCAACATAAAGTAGTGTATTTAAATCAGACCTGCACAACATGCAACCGTCCAGAGGATTTCCTGCGGCCCAAGAGGATGTGTAAGAGGGAGGTGGGGAGGACTGCTTCGCCACCCCTCCTCCTCTGAGTGGCCTGGCAAGCGGCCACTGAGTTCCCTCCCAAACACAGATGCTGGGGAAAGGCCGCTGAGTCACCTGGCTAGCCAGTCGGAGGGGGAGGGGGGAGGGCCATTTCTCCTCCACTCCTCCTCAAGCCGTGGCTGAGTTCCCTCCCAAGCACCTGAAGTTCAGAAGGGCCGCTGAGTCACGTGGCTCGATTTAAGGGTCCCACAGCCCTGTCAGGTGGCAGAAGAAAAGCGAGTGATCACCCATCCGTGATGGCCCCCAGCATCAGCGGAGGAGGAAGAAGAGATGGAGGCCAGTACTTCATGCCCGGGGCCACCACTGTCATCGCCCCCTGTCTCTGGCTGGGCTGCCTCAGAGGAAGAGGAGAAACAGCCTTGGCAGATCCACTCACCAATAGCATGTCAGACAGCCACCCAGCCCAGGAGGAGCAGTGCAAGTGTGCCATGCCTTATGAGTCACTGGAGTAGAGCATGTGCCTGGGCTCACTGCTGCCCTACGCTGCCTCCTCCACCCTCCTGGCCGGGAACTCCCACTGAATGGACAAAGAGGCCTTAGGGCAGCTGGCGGGAGATTTAGGGGCCAAGGAGAACCTGCTTCCAAGATACACACACTCTCACACACACCATTGCGCTTTTTCTTGCTCTCTTACTTTCACTCAGGGAATCATTCTCACACACAGTCATTTACGCATACTGTCACACACAGCAACACTCACATGAATGCTCACAGACATGTGCACACTCATTCATGCTTTTTTATTCTTTCACTCACACATATACACATTTACTCTCACAACCATCACACAGAAACATCCTTTCTGTTTCTCATACACACATATGCACTCCTTTGTATACACACACTTTACTCACACTCTTTCACTCACTTTCTTATACATTTATCTTTATACAAACATTCTCTCTCACACACAGTTATTCTTAGCACACTCAAGCACACTCTGTTACTGTCACACACTCATTCATGTCTCCCACACACACTGTCTCCTTCTCACACACATTTACTCTAATTCTCACACATTTTGTACACAGTTTCACACTCCAGTTCTATCTCTCTTTTTCACTTTCTCTCTCTCACACACATGGTCACTCTCACACTCTTCTCATTCACTTTCATATACCTGTGTGCCCACACACACAAACATAATAGCTCAAGCCATCCAACAAAGTTTGGTACGTGAAGCAGAAAATCCCACAAACATCTATCCCCATCCCTGGCAGTAAAAATACAAAAAAAAAAAAACCAGAATTTGTTACCCTTCTATTTTACCCAGAATCTGCTGCTTAAGGCAACTACTGCACTCTGGCAAGTGGGTACGATTTGTTCTGATGTGCATTCAAGTCAAATCTGATTTACGATGATCCTATCATAGGGTTTTCTTGGCAAGATTTATTCAGAGGAGGCTTACCACTGTCTTCCAATAAGGCTGAGAGAGTGTGACTTACAGTGGTGTAGCCAGGGGGCAGAAAGTGGGCCACTAAAAACCTAAAGAACTTCAGCCTATTTTAATTTTGGCCCCTACCTAATGCCAAGTTGTGCAGGTCTGATTTAAATAATATTGTTGTTGTGTGCCTTCAAGCCATTTCCAACTTATGGTGACTCTATCACAGGGTTTTCTTGGCAAGATTTGTTCAGAGGAGGTTTGCCATTGCCTTCCTCTGAGGGTCAGAGAGTGTGACTTGCCCAAGGTCAACCAGTGGGTTTTCATGTCCATGCAGGAATTCAAACCCTGTTCTCCAGAGCCATAGTCCAATGCTCAAACCTCTCTGCCTTTACTGTTCCTTTCTAGGTTTCTACCAATATCAAATATATTTCTGGGGAGAAAATGCATCCTTAGCACTAAAAGCTCTTCTCACAACTCCAGCTGGTTTCATAAATCAACGTTAATACATTACTAAACCTTTATGAAGTCAACATACAGCATTCTGCTTCTCCAAGTGCAAACCAAAACAAGATAATCCTATCTTCCCACTTCCCAGAAGCATGTCCTTTAACTCTGTTCTCCTCCTCCCAGTGCTGTGAAAAACCAAAGGAATGATTTCTGCCACCTCACACACTCACACAGATCTCCATAAGGAATACATTCCCCTTGCTACTACTACCAACTCAAACGACCTTGATGCAGAACTCCCAGTGTCATGCAAAAATCTCTCACAAATCCCTCATCAACCTGCACTTTACAATAATTATCTTATACTGCACACTGAAGTATAAGCACACCTATATACAAATTGCTAACCTAAAGCTTCCTAAGACAGTCTAATTGCCTCCCTTCCCAGCCCATTCTCTTAAATCAGTGGTTCAAAAGCTGTATTTCAAGAAATCCTGAAACATATGGGGGATCTTCAATTAGAAGATGGCAGACAAGCTTCCCTGAGAGCTCACCACCACCATTTCCTGTCTGTATAGCACAGACACAGAAAGTATACTTTTAGGACACACTCCTCTGAATTTACCACAGAGCCAAAGCTTGCGTCCCAACTCTGTGTGAACCATGAGTGCACCCAGACTGGTCTATAACAAGAAGCAAAAGAATATGGGGCTTATATATACGGTAGATATATTAATTGTGAAAAGGTTCTCCTGAAGCTAGGCAGCATGAAAGCCACAACCTCATGGGTTTAGTTAGGTTAATGTGAGTGCGGGCAGTCAGGGTGGCGTCAGCATCCACAGGGAACCCCATCATGGGGGGGGGTAGTAACCCTCCTCCTGCAAAAACATTATTAGTAATAATCTGAATATCCTGTACTGTGAATAACTTAGGTTGAGTTAGGTTACACTGACCTATTCCTTAAACCAGTCCTGCAGCCGGTAAGTCTGAGAACAAAACATTATAGCACAGTCAATGTACTTTAAAAAAGGGGCCCAACCAATGGGACTCTGCTCTGACTGCGACGCATTAGCTGGTTGCAACTGGAGCCCCAAACAATTCCTGGCAGACGCTGGCAGCCTCCCACCCACCCCCTTCGTAGATGACTGGGTGAGGGGTGTTCCTGCTTTGCTTTTTTAGGGAAGCGAAGCCCTAGAACCAAACTCCTGACGACAGCGGCGGCGCCCTTCCCCTCCTCCCGCGGAATTTCCCTGCTTTGCCCTGAACTCAACTCCCTTCTTCCTTTTTCTCCTCCTAGTCTCAGACTAACCTGCTGGGCTACAGACGCTCCTCCCTCCCCCGCAGGGAGGAGGTGAGGAAGGTGAAGTCTGGCAGAGGCGGCAGACACAGCAGAGAGGAGGAGGAGGAGGCGGCGGCGGGGGAAAGGTTAGGCCGGGCGCGGAGGGAGAGTCTCTCCAGGCTCCCTCTAAAAGACGCCCCTCCGACCCTGCTCTCCGCCTCTGCCCCCCTCCCAGCCCCCGCTGGCGGCGGTATCAAGTACAACCTCCCTCCGCTCCTCATGCATATGCATTGATGGCTCTGAAGGAAATCCTTCGACCCTCCCTCCCTCCCTCCCCACCCCATTGCCCCCGACCCCATTGCAAGGATTCGTTTTCATTCACAACCCCCCTCCACACACGCACAGGAAAGCGAGTCCTCCCAAAAACACACCCACACACCAAGTAACAATTCCTCAGTAACCCCCGCCCTCAGGCTTCCACCCAGACGGGAGACCTTTTTCCTCCTGCCTTTGAGTAAGCAACCCCACCTACACATACACACTGGCGAGTGAGTCTACACATACATACACACACACACACACACAGTAACAATTCCTTCGTAACCCTCCTCAGGCTTCCACCCAGACAGGGGGCCTTTTTCCTCCTCCCTTCGAGTAAGCAACCCCTCTCTCTCTCTCTCTCTCTCTCTCTCTCTCTCACACACACACACACACACACACACACAGGCGAATAATTCTTCACACACACACACACACACAGTAACAATTCCTTAGTAACCCCCCTCAGGTTTCCACCCAGACAGGGGTTCTTTCTCCTCCTCCCTTCTAGTAAGCAACCCCCCCTACACACACACACACACACACGCACACTGAGGCGAGTGAGTCCTCCCAAACTCACACACCACAAGTAACAATTCCTCACTCTCTCCCCCCCCTCACTCAGGCTCCCCCCCAGACAGGGGGCCTTTTTCCTCCTGCCTTTGAGTAAGCAACCCCACCTATACATACACACACACACACACAGAATAACAATTCCTTAATAACCTCCCCCCTCAGGCTTCCACCCAGACAGGGGTTCTTTCTCCTCCTCCCTTCGAGTAAGCAACCCCCCTACACACACACACACAGGCGAGCGAGTCCTCCCAAACTCACACCACAAGTAACAATTCCTCCCTCTTCCCCCCCACAATCAGTCTCCCACCCAGACAGGGGGCCTTTCTCCTCCTCCCTTCGAGTAACCCACCCCCCCTCCTCCTCCTCCTTCCTTCCTTCCTTCCTTCCACACACACACACCCCAAAACTCCGCCGCCGGGTCGAGGCCAAACCCGGGCATTCCCCTCCCCCACCGCCCCTCTCGGGGACTGCTCCCCTCCCCCACCCCTCCTGATTACCTCAGTGTCGCCCTCCTTCCCTCCCCCGACCCGACCCTTCCCTTCGTGCCTCTCCTTCCTAGGGGGTCTCAAAGGCTTCTCCGCCCACCCACCACCCACCCCAGGAAGCTTCCCTTTCCTTACCGCACATCTCTCTTTTCTCTCTCTCATACACACACATACATATCAGCCGAGCTCTCTCTCTCTGGCTGTCCCCCAGCCGTGGAGCACCAGCCGCCGCCACCACCGCCGCTGCTGACGACGCGCCGCCTACCCGTGACCTCACTGCAGAGACAGAGAAGGAGGAGGCGGAGGACGTGATGGTGGAAAAACCACCACCGCGCCTGAGGAGGAGACGGCGGCGGCGGCGGCGGCGGCGGCGGCAGCAGCAGCAGCAGCAGCGACGGCGGCGCGCGGGCACGAACCCGCCAGGAGCGCGCGCCCCGCCAAGCCCCGCCCACCGTCTGGGCCAGCTGCCGCCTGGCGCTGCCTCTCGTCTCTCCGGCGGGAGGGAGGGAGGGAGCGTGAGGTAATACCGCCTCCCTCCGTATCCGCGGACTTGGTATCCGCGGATTTAAGTATTCACGGCTTGAAAATATTCTTTAAAAAATAATAATAATAATCCAAACCTTGACACCATTTTGTTATGCCATTGCATATAATAATAATGGGACTTGAGTATTCACGGATTTGGGTATCCACGGGGGTGGGGGTGGGAGGTTCTTGGAACCAAACCTCAGCGAATATGAAGGGACAACTGTATTTCTCTTTCCCCCCCCCCCCGAGAGAAAGAGAGCAAACGAGAGAAAGCTCGACGGTCTCAGTCCAGTCATCATCCTACACAACATACCTCCAGGCTGAGTTTGTGTCAGCCTCGCCCTCAACTGAATTATTTCTCCTCACCCTCTCCCTCAGCCACCCCCGGCCTCGTAGGCTCCTTTCTAATTTCCTCCCCTTTTCACCCCTGTTCTTGGAGTCGTTCGCCTCAGCGCCCCCCCCCCGTCAGCTTCCTCTCCTCTCCCTTCAACCCACCATCCCCAGATTTCTCCCCTGGCTTCTTCCACACTCCATCCCGTTCCTGTCTCTTATCCCCTTTTAGCTTTCATTCTACATCAGTGATTTTAAGCTTTTCTTTACTAGGGAGCCCCTTTAAATATCTTTTGTCAGGACCGGTTTAAGGAATTTTGGGGGCCCCTGCAATGCTTTATTTTGGGGGGCCCATATGTTTATCTCAGGTCAGTGTAGCCTAACTCAACCTAAGCTATTCACAGTACAGGATATTCAGATTATTACTAACAATGTTTTTGCAGGAGGAGGGTTACTATGGGGCCCCCACAATGATGGGGCTCCCTGCAGATGGTGACGCTGCTGGTGCCTTAAACCAGCCCTGTCTTTTGTTGCCATGGTCCCCCAAGACTTAAATCAAAATTTAAAACCATAATAATAATAATAATAATAATAATACATAATGATGATGATGATGCAATTACACCATCCATTAAACCTTCCCTCAGAGGCAATGGAGGGGGAGAGAAGACTCTTCTGCTTCTTCTTGCAAGTTTGCAGCTGGAGTGGACTGAATGGCAATGTGCAAGCCAAGCCAGCCAGCCTTGGCTCTTCTCACAAAGCCACTCCACTGCAGGGAGGAGGTGGGGCAAGCAGCCTTCAAGCCTTTGCAGTCCCCCTGTTGGGACATCATGGACCCCTGAGGGTCCAAAGACCTTAGGTTAAGAACCACTGCTCTGCATTATCCAACAACCATATTTATTTAACTGTCTATCCTCACCTTCCCTTCACTTTCTCTCCTCCAGAATGTCTCCTCTAGCTCTCCCTTCTGGGATGTTTCACACATGACATGGGTGTAAATAGACCTAGTTTTTCCAAAGTGCAAATGCAATAAGAAGCTCGAGTTAACCACAGCATCTTGTCAAGCATGCAGTGTGGCTGGCATGTTGTAACATGTACATCGTTTAACACAAAACACACATAATGTGCAAAGTGGTGGGCAGGGGACAGTTTAACCTATCCAGTGTAGTTTTAATTATTTTTGTTATGTGTTCACTTGACCCATTTCATTGCCACTGTCTGCCAACAGTATCAAAACTGCCTGAAGCAGAAGAATCCAAATAGCATACCTCACACAACAATTAACCTTAGGACACCAGACATCTCACTGTATTGTACACATGACTCAGGTCTTTCAAAGCTGCCTGGGGCAAACTCCCCACATCATCTCATGGCGAAACTGCCTCTTGTTTGCTCTCAGCTTGTCTGATCAAGAGCACTTACTTAATCCACTTTTGCTTGCCTTTCAGCTCTCTTTAACTAACTCAGATACATGCTCCTTACACTTTTCTCACTGATTCAACCCTTTCCTTTTTATAACCTATTGCGTACACATGCCTACACATACACTTCTATTTAAAGTCTCATGGTAGTTCACATCCTCCAGTAAGAGTTCATTACAGAAAACAGGGACAGATGACGATATTGATATTAGTTACTCAGCTCACACTCACTCTCTTCTACTGACAGTAGCTATACATTTGTTTAGCACATGTGTGAAGGGACATGGAAGTATACACTTTTCATGTTTTTCAATAAACAGCCATAATCAAATGCAAGGGTTCTTTTATAGGTATGTATGAGGTCAGATTAAAGTGGTTGGAGTCCTGAAGAAATTCCAAACACAGGGCCCTCTTTGTGCTGTTGAATATTCGCTTTCTGATCAGGCTTAGCTGTGGCAAAAGGATCCCTGGAGCCAAAGCCTCTCTGGACCAAAGAGGAGATGACCCTTCCCCCACCAGTCTGTTTCCCAGCTGGTGTGCTATTCAACATGGCACCCACCTCTCCACTTGCTGTACAACCAGAAAATGGACCTGGGCTGGGAAGTACAGTTGTCCCTTCACATTTGCTGGGGTTTGGTTCCAGGACCCCCCGTGAATACCCAAATCCGTGAATACTCAAGTCCCATTATATGCAATGGCATAGCAAAATGGTGTCCGTTATATAAAATGGCAAAATCAAGGTTTGCTTTTTGGATTATTATTTTTTTAAGAATATTTTCAAGCCATGAATATTTAAATCCGTGAATGTGGAGGGACAACTGTACATGCTATGCTACCAATCCTTGGGGGAAGAAGTGGAAGATGGAGCCGCAGACTTCCTCTTCCCAGGACCGTTTCTGTCCTAACAGCATCACGATACAAGAAGTGTGTGTGTGTGGCACCAGCAATAGCTTGGGACAAGATACTGAGGACCCTAGAGCATTTGCCCCAATTGCACTATAGATACTCAAAGCCTGGTATGCACAGCTCCAGAAATGGTTGAGAATGCACATTCCTATCTCCTCTGCACACCAAGCCACTCTGAGTTTATCATGATCAACATAATATATCAATATGCATGGTACTTTACAGACTGTCTTAAAAATATCAGTCAGGTTTTTCCTACAAGAAGCTAACCTACATTTTGACATGAGGTGAAAATAAAGGGAAGGGAGAGGGAAGCAAATACATTTAAATTTAATATAGTTTCATTTTAGCTGAGGTATGGATGAACGAGTTAGACCATACATAGAAATAATGTGGCCCTCCAGAAGTTGCTGAACTACAATTCCCAGCAGCCCTAGCCAGCAAAACCAATGGTGAAAAATGTTGAGACAACATGTGGAAAGCCATACAACTTCCACCCCTGGGTTAGACTAAAGATTTAACTTAAAAGGAGAGCTGTGAGATTAAATTTAATGGGATAAGTTATTAGTAACTTTTTTAAAAAAATGTGTTCCATTCAATTTGAATATCTGTATTGGACTTTGATAGGGCTGTCCTACCATGAAGACTACTTCCATTGACATTTTAAAAAGACAACTTTTGAAACCAATTTTAAAACATGTGCTGCTTAAGTTAAAACAAGTGCCTCTTTTCCTACTTAATTTGGTTGTACAGTACAAATCTTTGAGACACTAAGAGCAGAAAAGCAGCCTATAAATTTAAATATACATATTAAGTAAATATATGTTTGACTTCCAAGCTTTTACTGAACAAGATGTGTACTAATCACCTATTATATTTTCAGTGTCTTCAGCAAAGATACAAAGATCAGAGCTTTCAGTTGCTACATAGAATGAAATAAAGACAAAGCTTTTAGGGAGGTTTCTATGTGGCACAGAGTAAAATAAATCCACAAGGCAATTTTAAGATCTCTTTATAGCTCACCTTTCGCATCTTTTAATGTAGTTTCTGATAGGTGATGTCTCTCTCACCCACACATGAAAGGAGAAGCGAGACAACAGATCTGAATTTTTAATGCATAAGTGAAAATTGCTGTTCCAAATTACTTCATGTTAAAAGAGAGGTGTTGACTAGCATTGTACAAAAACTTAAAAATAACCTTCCTGTCAAGCTGGTTAGCATACACACCAAACCTGTTTCTCAAACTGCTAAATGTATACAGAATTTTGTCACACTGTTTTATGAATTAATTCACATTTTTCATTCCAATTTGTGAGCATCTCTCATTATTTAACACATACAGATAGTGTGATTGCTACATTATCTTAAAATCTAATTAAAACATTAGGGCATAAATTAAAAAATATATAATTACTTGAGATAAAACTACAAAAGGGTTTTTTGGTTTTATTCACAGGAATGGTCAGCAGTTGTTCAAAACAACCATCTACTGAGGCAAACTTATAGATGTAATGAGGGAGCTTAGACTTACTCAAACACCATCTTCCCTATCATCTACATTAGGGTTATTCATTCTCATTACTTATCCCTGACTTTCACTTATATCTATGTTAGTAATGTGGTTTAGGACTGATTAGTCTCCAGGAATGTTCTACTTCATCATCTCATTTCATTAGAATTTACCCTGTAAATTCTTCTGAAGCCTTCACTTATTTTCTTCTGCCTCTCATTAAGCTTTGGGCAGGGTCATAATACGTTGTTTGTTCCCAGTACCTATATGGTATACTGGAGGGAGTGTTTCATCAAATTCAACTTTTAAAAGAAGCAGGTGATGGCACACTCAACAAAGTCCCAGAAACAGTTCTGTTTACCTTCTGAAAATTTCTGCTTTAGAGAACTAAGAACATAAGAACCTTAAGACAGACCATTGATTAATCTAGCTCAGAGCTATTGTCTACTGGCAGTAGCTCACAAAATTTTCATATTGGAGTTTGTTCCAGCGGTATCAGGAGATGCCAGGGATTGAGCCTAGGACTTTTTGAATGGAAAACATATACTTTAGTATCAAGTTATGACGGTTCTCCACCAAACTGGCTGTGGCTATTGCATCTCCCATAGGTGGGAGATGCAAAATAAAGTGCAAATATATGAACTGATCACAAATGGACATGATGCAACTTGAAATAGGCATGTACCTTGCACACAGAATAGTGAACACTACTGTTAGTCCTCACCAAACTCTTGGTCACCCTGGCATGTTATTCCAAGTGATAAAGAGGAGCTGAGGACTTAGTGGCTTTACATTCATGTAATGGACTTTGCTCCCTCCTTCCAACTGTAAGAAACTGGAGGAATTATGCTGTAGCTGCTCTTGTTTAACGGAGCTTCCCCAAATTGGCTGTTAAGGCAAAGATATCATAGCACCTCTTTCTAGCCATGTCTTTGGCTTCTTCCCCAAGGAAGGGGCAACGTACATATACCCGTGGAGTGTGTGTGGTCTGCCATGATAAGGGAGCTCTCCTGATAGATGGGAGTGGAAGTTAACATTTTCTTTTCAATTAATACCTGCCACATCTACTATTCAATAAAATCTCTTACAAATGCATCACCACTGAGCAACAGCTCATTCTGGATGATGATACTACCCTCTCACAGGCTTATATTTGCTCACACACACACACACCTCCAATTTAAACAAGCACCCACCAACAATGGGCTATACAACATGGAAAATAGAGGGATGAGGTTCTTTTAGCCAGATGCCAACTTTGCCTCCATAGCTACTCTGGAAACACAATTGCAGATCCTAATAATACAAGCCACAACATTATGCATGCACTTACTTGCTCATCTTTCAATATGATATATTGTGTGCTGTCCTTGACAAAAGTGCCCCTGCACATTCTGCATAGAACAAACAGGGCAGTCTTCATGCAAGAGAATAAATGGACAGAAATCTGATATTAGAAATGGTAACACCCCAAAACCAGTATCAAAACAGTCTTACAGGGCACTTAGTCACTCAAAAGTGGCTGTCATCAAACAAAGGAATGTCAAGACTAGAAACCAAGTCAGCTGAACTGGGTTACCTTCAGAAATTCCCCTCTATTAGCACAAGTTTGAACAGGGATAATGGCTTTCTAGCACACTAAATATGGCGTTATTCTGGCTTTTATTACAGTAGTATATATAATAAAAGGATCTTCAAGATAAGATCCTGCCTTCAAAAGAACCAAGTTTCCTGAGAGCAGAATGTATTGTTTTCACACCTCAGAGACAAATTAATATTGTAGTAGCTAGCAAGTGTGTATATTTGCCTATGAGTGCCAGAATTGTTAGGTTCTTTATGACCCATTTAACAATATACCTTTCCTGCTTCTTGTTTCACTTTGATAATGATAATGATGATAATTTATTCATTTATGTGCTATCTTTTCCACAAAATCAACACTTAGGCAGCTTACAAAACTTAAAACAAATATAGATAAAAGCATGTACAAATATATAAAGTAAATCACTAAAATTTTGTTTTTAAAATGACAATTAAACTGTCCACAGAATGCAATTAAACTGTAATTTTAAACAAAACTATTAAAAAGGTTAAAATATGAAGGTTGATAAAGCAGCACAGAATTAAAAGCCCTTCTAATCTGATTCCGTCTTCACATCTACTATGTAATTGTGTGTTTATGCCTGAGATTTGAATACTGTACTCCACCAGTGCATCTGAGGGAGTGGAAGGTCATCCACAAAGTTCATGACAGAATGAATTAATCTTAAAAGTGCTAAAAGATTCCTTTCCCCACTTTTCCTTTCCTACTTTTTATACCAACACAGATTGTCTATCTCTTTGGGAAAAAAATGTTTATATCAGTGGCTGTTGCTAGTGCTGGCAATGTATGAATCACTTGGAGTCAATCAAGACAAATTCAGAACACTGGTTCAAATGAGTTATAGCAATAATCATTTTTAAAGCTGCAGTGATAATGGTACAGTAGTGGTCCAACATCATGCTCTGTGTCCCTGTTACATGTCTGGTGATGTCAGGGTTCAGGGTAACTGTCTTGCAAAATCTGTGGCGACCGTCTGATACAAAATACTTTATTTTGTTTGCAATGCAAGACAAGACACTTTTAAAAAGTTAGTTTACAATTAAAATGGGAGGTTATTTTGTATTTGATCTGAAATTATCAGCATGGTTACCAAGAAACAGTATCATTTGTCTAGGGGGAAGAAGGAGACATATTCAGCAAAGATTCAAACTACAAGCAATTTCCATCCAGTACAAGTAGTACCTTAGTAGATGTACAGTAGATTTTTTTTTTAACTGAAATATACTTGCTTCAGCCTCTGCAAGACTTTCCCCTAGTCTATGGAATAAAAGATTTCCATGTCTACCTACTGTATTTCTCTCTCTCTCTCTCTCTGGCTTTTCTTTGCAAATGAATATTCAGGAAGGACTCATCCTGTGCTTTCTGCAAGCGCACTGATGACTAAAAATGGTATTTGTACTGCAAGAGTAACAGTTGCTCTTGGTAATGGCAACTAGTGACTGATTTGGTTGGATTTTTTACATCTCTTTCAGCAGCACATCAGGATTTTGAATGCCTTTTAAGTATATGTGGAGTGACAGTTCTTCCCATTGAGAAGCAACTTTTTTTCTTTTCTTTTTTTTTACAATGGCTACAAGGAGCTTCCACGTGGAGGAGCAGGAACACAACTGCCTGAGATAAGCTTAAAGATAAACTTTGTCTCTAAACATATGCTCACAGATATGCCTAGACATACATTCTGTCTTTAAGCATATGCTAAGAGATAAGTTGAACCCTGCATCTCTCATTTAGATATTAAGCTGTACCATATGGCTTAAACTCTGGAATTAATGCTTTCATAAGGGAACACATACTGAGAGTGAGCCAAAATACTAACACAAGTAAAAAGCTTTTAAAATGTCAGGGAACATGTCTAAGTCTCATTCCCTCCCCTGGGAACCCATTCAAATTTTCAAAAACTAAAACTTAAAATCAAATCATATAGACTACAGTTGGACAACTGTGACAGGTCAAAGAGCCAATTTTCTGCTTCTCAAGAATGCAAAAAACCCCCACAAAAACCTATGTTAATTGCTGCTGAAGGAAACTTAGGAGAGGCAATACACATTTTTATTTGTATGTGCTAGAAAAAGGCCATCAGGGAGTTTGGAGGGGCCAAGGGCCCCAAAGACAAGCCTTGAGGGGTCATGTCCACCATGAGGGATGCACTTTGTCAACCCCTAATATGGACAAATATAGCAATCTCATGTAAAGCCAATCAGATTTGAGTATTATTAGCCCCTACATAAAAATGGTAAGACCTGTTGCATGGGGTTTTTGGACAAGTAGTAACACTGTTACTTTTTATAGTAATGTAATAACTAATAGCAGCATTATTATTTAAAAGTGTAACATATAACGTTGACTTGTTACTCCTAAAATATTACTTTCAGGGGATAATTTAAGGGAGACGGGACCATTTTTTAATTATTTTTAAAAAAGTAATTAAAGTGTGCTAATCATGCACCACTAACAAGTGATGTGGAGCCAGTGTGGCATAGTGGTTTGAGTGTTGGACTGTGACTCTGGAGACCAGGTTTCAAATCCCTGCTCTGCCTTGAAAACCCACTGGGTGACCTTGGACAAGTCACACACTCTCAGCCTCAGGAAACCCTGTATTGGTACACCTTAGGGTCACCGTAAGTCATTTGAAGGCACACAACAACAACAACAAGAAGTAATGTATTAAATTACTTTTGAGTACCATCATCATCGTCGTCGTCGTCTATCTATGTATTTATTTGTATCCCACCTTTCTCCCAATATAGGGACTCAAGGCGGCTAACAATGAGTTTATTTTTTTCCCCATTATTTATTTATTGATTTTACATAATTTACATAACAAAATCACATAACATACTCTGGTTTCTCTTCAGATCGTATAAATCTTTCGCCTTTAACAATGAGTTTAAAACAGTTCAAGTTAAAAACAATACAAATTATTAAAAGTATAAATATCAAGTTTAAAAACAAATTAAACAATTTACACAGTTAAAACTACAAACATTAAAATATTGACATATATAATACTTTAAAATACAAATCACACAGGATTTAAAAGTTTAGCCCACATCAAAGTGCAAATGCCTGCCGATACAGAAACTATTTTACCTGTTTACGGAAAGAGAGGAGAAACGGGACCATCCTGGCCTCCCTGGGGAGGGAGTTCCACAATCTGGGAACAGCCACTGAGAAGGCCCTTTCCCTTATTCCCACCAAGCAAGTCTGAGATGCTGGTGGGATAGAGAAGGGCTTCACCAGATGACCTGAGAGCTCTAGTGGGCTCGCAAAGGGAGATAGAGTCCTTCAAATAACCTGGACCCAAGCCATATAGGGCTTTATAGTTCAAAACCAGAACTTTGAATTGTGCTTGGAAATGGACTGGCAGTCAGTGGAGTCGTTGCAACAAGGAAGTTGTGTGCTCTCTATAGCTAGCCTCAGTTAATAACCTGGCTGATGCTGTTTGGACCAGCTGAAGTTTCTGAGCACTTTTCAAAGGCAGCCCCACGTAGAGTGCATTACAGTAATCCAAATGGGATATAATCAAGGCATGTACCACAGTGGCCAGATCTGGCTTCTCCAAGGACGATCACAGTTGGCAAACTACCTTTAACTGTGCAAAAGCACTCTAGTCACTGCTGAATCCTGGGCCTCCAGGCTCAGAGCTGAACCCAGGAGTACTCTCAAACTGTGAACCTGTTTTTTCAGGGGGAAGGTAACCCCATCTAACACAGGCTGGATCCCTATTCCCAGATCTGTCTTACGACTGACCAGGAATACCTCTATCTTGTCTGGATTAAGCGTCAATTTGTTCGCCCTCATCCAGTCCATTATAGCTGCCAGACACTGGTTTAGCACAGGGACAGCTTCCTTGGAGTTAGGTGGAAAGGAGTAATAGAGCTGGGTATCATCAGCATACTGGTGACACATAACTCCAAAACTCCAGACAACCTCTCCCAGAGGTTTCATGTAGATGTTAAATAGGATAGAGGATAAGGCTGAACCCTGTAGGACTCTGTAGGCCAGGGAGTCGCGCAGGTATCCTCCAGCACCACCCTCTGAGAGCGCCCTTCCAGGAAAGACCAGAGCCACTGTAAAACAGTATCTCCAAGCCCCATCCCAGAGAGGCAACTCAGAAGGATACCATGGTTGATGGTATTGAAAGCCACTGAGAGGTCCAGCAGAACCAACAGGGACACACTCCCCCTGTCCAGTTCCCTGCATAGGTCATTCACCAATGTGACCTAAGCTGCCTCGGTCCCATAACCAGATCTGAAACCAGACTGAAATGCGTCTAGATCAGTGTTTCTCAACCAGGGTTTCCTAGAACCCTAGGGTTCCCCAAGAGGTTGCTAGGAGTTCCTCAAGAGATTGTGATTGTGGGGGGAAAGCAACAGCAATATATAGAATAATGTTTATGCAGGGGTTCCCTGAGACCTGAAAATTATTTCAAGGGTTCCTCCAGGATAAAAAGGTTGAGAAAGGTTCATCTAGATAATCTGTCTCATCCAGGAATCCCTGGAGTTGAAAAGCCACTACATGCTCCAATATCTTGCCCAGAAATGGCAGGTTGGGAAGTTGCCTATAATCAATACAGTATGATCCAGGGAAGTTTTTTTTTTTTTCCCCAAAAGAGGTCTTACCACAGCTTTCAGGCTTGTTGGGACCCTGCCTTGTTCTAAAGAGGCATTAATCACTTCCCTTACCCACTCAACCAGTCCTCCTCTAGTCTGTTTAATTAACCAAGAAGGGCAAGGGTCTAGGCCCTGTTTAAGTATTTGAGGGGATGTCATGCTGAGGATGGAGCAGGCTTGTTTTCTGCTGCTCCAGAGACTGGAACACAGAGCAATGGATGCAAGCTCCAGGAACAGAGATTCCACCTCAACATGAGGAGGAACTTTTTGACAGTAAGAGCTGTTCAGCAGTGGAACACACTCCCTCGGAGCGTGGTGGGGGTCTCCTTCCTTGGAGGTCTTTAAACAGAGGCTGGATGACCATCTGTCGGGGATGCTTTGATCAAGATTTCCTGCGTGGCAGGGGGGGTGGACTGGATGGCCCTCGTGGTCTCTTCCAACTCTGCAATTCTATGATTCTATGATTCACATGTGGTGGCTCTCACCTCTCCAAGAATCCTGTCCATACCCTGAGGCTGCACAAAACAAAAAGTATTCATCAACACTGGACAAGCAGGGACCAGGGTTACATCCACTCGAACTGTATCAACTCCTGTATCTAAATCAGAGCAAATCCAAGTGAATTTATCTTTGAAATGTTTTGAGTAAACAGTTATACAACTAGTCCTATTTTTATATTGTAAAAAAGTAACAGGAACAAATTGCTTCTAAAATAAATGCCTCAAGTTCTGGTCCTAGAAATGTGAATTGTCTCAGAATACAGCCAAAGTACCTGACCCTGGATCGGTCACAACCATGCTTCATGTGTTTATGGTAAGACAGAGTATCTTCTAGATTCAGGCAAGAACAGGGTGTCAATCAGTGCAAGATTCAGAAGATTAATGACACTACTCTTTTAGAAAATTCCTGATATAATTCCTCAGACAGTTCCACAAAAAATTCACATACTAAGCAAGCTGCACAGTCAGCCACAGCCAGGATAGAAGGCTTGGCTTGTAGTATACAGACATGATATTTTTTTCATTAACATAAGTTATTAAAGATATACACAAGATAAACAATGACTATATTCTCCTGTTCCAGTATACTCATTTAAATAAAGTAATGATTCCAGAACATGAACACTTATGCCATAATAATTTTCTTATTTGTTTTCATAAGACTGTTGCTATTGCTACAGCCTAAACACAGCTAACCCTCCAGGAATTTAATCTAAGTGGAAGTGAAGGTCTGTTTGTTCAGATATGTAACAGAGGATGAGGGGAGTAGGATTTTTAAAAGACTCAATCTTGAGATACTGGAAAAGTAATAAAATACTGACATGTATGGAATGGGTGGAGAGAGATGGAACTGACACAATTAGATAACTTAACTAATTTAGTAAAATAGATTTGAACAGAAGTTTTCCTAAAAACATGGAAACCATTTATAGAATATGTAAAACAATTATGTGGGGATATCAGTAATGCTATATTTGATGTCTAGAAATTAGATTTTTTTTAATTTGATTTTTTTATGCTTATGAAAGAAACATTGATGGTTGTTAGTGAGATAAGATAGGTTGAATAAGGGATGGTAATAAGGATTGAGGAGGAATTAGGATGATAATTTAAATTACAGTTAGAAAGAAGTGGGAAGTCTTTTATGAAGGGGGAGGGGGAAGGGGAATTGTTACATCTGATGTTTATGTGTATTTCTGTCTATATATGTACATGCCTGTCTATATATGTGCTTGTGTTACTTTTGAAATATCAAATAAAAAATAGTTTAACCTCCCCCCCCAAACTCATTCACACTGCAACATACCGCAACATCCAGCTCAAATCAAAATGAATAGTGTATTTGCAGCAAAAACTCAGGCTGCATATGTTGTCTTTGGAAAAGGAGCAAACCCATCCCCTCCCATACAGCCTGCCCCAATATATTGGTAAGGAACTCCTAGTTTTCTCTCATTCACATAAGATTGCTATCATGTTTGTTCTTGCAGGGGAAAAGACAGAGATAGCCAATAGACAAGTGAGGATTTTAGCAGCTAACAAGGGCTTGGAGAAGGCAAACCAGTCATGTCGATGGGACGTACTTGGCTGTTATTCTGAAAGTTAAATATTCATACGCTACCTCACAACCCATGATTTCATAGTTTGTTGTTGTGTGTTTCAAGTCATTTCTGACTTATGGTGATGCTAAGGTGACCCTATCTTGGGGTTTTCTCTGCAAGATTTGTTCAGAGGGGGTTTGTCCCTGCCTTCCTCTGATGCTGAGAGAGTGTGACTTGCCCAAGGTCACCCAGTGGGTTTCCGTGGCAGAGTGGAGATTTGAACCCTGGTCTCCAGTCATAGTCCAATGCTCAAACCATTACACCATTCAGTAGTTTATGACAAAATAAATAGAAAAGGCATAGTCATAAAATAAAAACTGTGAATGTTCAATCCGATAAAAGCATAAAGACTAATGATAGAGGTAAAATTAGTGCCTAAACAGTTTCAAAGGCTTTAGTTAATTAAAAGTATTTTCACTTGATTCTGAAATATCAGTAGGCATCCAACAAGCATTTTTGAGGAACACAATCAGTGGTGGGTACCACTTGTAGAAAATATCATTTTCTTAAAAGCCACTGGACCTTACCCAGCAGGGCATCCAGAGAAAGGCCTCAAGAAAAGGTTGGTTAATGTGAGGAACTTTATATCCCTATAAAATGGGGCAATCAGAATATCATAGAATCATAGAATTGTAGAGCTGGAAGAGACCACAAGGGCCATCCAGTCCAACCCGCTGCCACACAGGAAATCATGATCAAAGCATCCCTGACAGATAGCTGTCCAGCCTCTGTTTAAAGACCTCCAAGGAAGGAGACCCTACTACGCTCCGAGGGAGTGTGTTGTTCCACTGCTGAACAGCTCTTACTGTCAAAAAGTTCCTCCTAATGTTGAGGTGGAATCTCTGTTCCTGGAGCTTGCATCCATTGCTCCGTGTTCCAGTCTCTTATGAGCAGCAGAAAACAAGCCTGCTCCATCCTCAATGTGACACCCCTTCAAATACTTAAGCAGGGCTATCATATCGCTTCTTAACCATCTTTTTTCCAGGCTAAACATACCCAGCTCCCTAAGTCTCTCCTCATAAGGCATGGTTTCCAGACCTTTCACCAGTTTTAGTTGCCCTTCTCTGGACATACTCCAATTTGTCAATATCCTTTTTGAATTGTGGTGCCCAGAACTGGACACAGTATTCTAGGTGAGGCCTGACCAAGGCAGAATAGAGCGGCACTATCACTTCCCTTGATCTAGACATGATACTTCTATTGATGCAGCCCAAAATTGCATTGGCCTTTTTAGCTGCCACATCACACTGTTGACTCATGTTCAACTTGTGGTTGACTAGGACTCCTAGATCCCTTTCGCACGTAGTCTCATTCAGCCAGGTCTCCTCCATCCTATATCTATGCATTTCATTTTTCCTCCCTAAGCGCAGTACCTTACATTTCTCCGTATTGAATTTCATTTTGTTAGCTTTGGCCCAGCTCTCCAGTCTATCCAGGTCATCTTGAATTTTTATCCTGTCTTCTAGGGTATTAGCTACTCCTCCTAATTTGGTGTCATCTGCCAATTTGGTAAGTATGCCCCTAATTCCCTCATCCAAGTCATTGATAAAGATGTTGAATAGCACTGGACCCAGGACAGAACACTGTGGCACCCCACTGGTCACATCATTCCAAGACGAAGAGCCACTGCTGAGCACCCTTTGGGTTCGGCTGGTCAACCAATTGCAAATCCATTGAACAGTTAACTTGTCTAGCCCACATTTTACAAGCTTGTTTGCAAGAATGTCATGGGGAACCTTGTCAAAGGCCTTACTGAAATCAAGGTATGCGATATCCACAACGTGGATATTATACATTTAAACCTGGGTATTGTGTATCAGAAAGCAGCTAGACATCTTTCTTTTATCAACAGGTAGAAAACATGTATCATCTTTGACTCCATCTCATTTCCACTGCTCAGGTGTGAGTTTGAACAATTTGGGGTTCTCCAAATAAGGTGAGTCAAGGTATTATTCACTAAATTTCTCTCATGCTTTTAAGGACATATGCTACAAGGAGACCATTGCTGGAGATTTGAAGTGGTTATTTGCATTTGGTATCTTTCTATTGTTTCTCCCCAGAGTTTAACAACTAAGAATTACATCATAGGCAGTATTTATTTAATTTATATGCCGCCTTTCTCCCACAGTGGGACCCAAAGTTGCTCACAAAAACATCCAATGGCTGTGTTCCTTTGGCAGAATGATGGGATCCCCTCCCTCTTGCAGACCCCTGCACATACTCCAAACAAAACCTGTAGGGTTGCAAAACTCTGAAACCAAAGGCTGTGAGGAGGGTTGAAGTTGGGAGGGGAAGCACATTCTGTTAAGACTGCCAGAGGTATGTTGGATTTTGACTTCTGTGTGATGGTTTGTGATATTGGGTACAAAGTTCAGTTCTCTGTTCATCCTATCCTTCATAGGTTTTAAATTTATTTATACAGAGGCAGGAGAAATATCAAGAAAGGACAGCAGAACAGGATTTCCCATAGCTGGGGAAGAACTTCAGTACCCAGCAAGATGAAGGAAACACTGTATACAAGATGAGTATAAGCTCCTACTAGTCTCCCCTTGCAATTACGAGATGTGGAATTGTACAAGGAACACAATTCAATCTTCCTGGTGTGTGCGTGCACATATAAATATATTCCTGGTATATATATGTGTGTGTGTGTGTGTGTGTGTGTGTGTAAGATACATACATATATATATATATATATATATATATATATATACACATAATATATATATGCATTGAGGCCATGATACTGAGAACACAGCTGCACTGGGCAGGGCACATTTCTAGAATGGAGGACCATCGCCTCCCAAAAATAGTATTCTCCTGTGAACTCGCCACAGGTCAGCGTAAGAGGGGTGCTCCAAAAAAGCGATACAAGGACTCCCTGAAACAACATCTCAGGCTCGGCCAAATTGGTCACCAACAATGGTCAGCCCTAGCCTCACATCGGGAAGCAAGGAAACGCACTATCCACAATGCTGCAGCCTTATTTGAGAACGCACACCGAACAAGTCTTGAAGAGAAACGACAGCACAGAAAGAATCACAACCTGGAAACATCACCCAAGGAGACCTGCTGTGCTTTCTGCAACCGGACTTGTTTATCTTGGATTGGCCTTTTTAGTCATCAGCACGCTTGCAGAAAGCGCGGGATGAGTCCTTCCTGAATCTTCGTTTGCAAAGAAAAGCCAGAGAGGAGAGAATATGTGTGATTGTATGTGTAAGATATATAAATATATCTTGCTGCACTATTTAGTCCAAAAGCCACACTTTGTTTTTTAAATGTGGCCCTCCTTCATTACCAACTTACTACATGGAATGATTCTGTGCCCCCTCTTCTCCACCAGTTTTCTACTGATGATGGAAACCAGCCTAGGTGTTTTGAGTTAAAAAAAAAATCGGGGAAAATGTGATATATAGGTACATATGTTTTATAATGTATTCTTTTTGCAGCTACTAATGAACAACTATTCTATCTAACAGTACTCTTCTCTATAAGAGAGATATCAGTTTATAGATTCTCATGATGAGTAAGATTTTGGAATTCATCTTCAGAGACAGCCAATTCTGTGTTAATTGGCCAAATAGTCCATATGCTTCCAGTATTAACAAAGGAAGGCAATTAAAATAGAGAATACTTTAAAAAAGGAGAAAAGAGTGCAACATGGGATTTAAACAAAAAGTCCTGTTTTATTTTAAAACTTACAATGGACAGTTAAAAAAAGTGTTTAAAAATACAAGAGATGATTATACAATATAATACCCAAGACTGCAAAATGAAGGAAATACACCATACAAACCAATAGGTAACAGTACCCATCAGTCCAATTTTTATATGAAAAGATTATTTCTCATCATGCTGTTTATCTGTCCACATCTTGAATTCCCTGTTCAACATTTTAAGACAGCCTTTACACATTTAACAAAATGTTCTAAAAATGAGTAACATGGCACTTCTCTGAAACAAGTATGGGGAAAAAAAAAACCAAAAACCTGCCATCTGCTTTAAATTTCTCATTCAAATCTGTGTTAAAGATGACACCATGACATGACATATATATTACATACATATACAGGGGAGGGAGTAGGAACATATTGTAATATCTGTACATTCATTGCTTTTGTGCTTGGAAGAAGGAAAATTTTGGATTTAGAATGTCATTCACTTACAGTTGTGAGATTAAGAAATTGTACCTCTGACAAAGCTGTTTTGTACCATGCAGTTTATGAAATAAAACCACGGTTAGAGGTCTCATTTCATTTTAGAACAGCAGTCTAAAGGGCAGAAGATGAGCATTTAAATTATTTCACACAGATATATTTGTCCATCTCTGAAGAATATGAACTCAAAGATTACTAATCAGTTAGTAAAAGCAGGAGAATTAGTGTTTTAGATGTACCCCATAACTGACATAAAGGTTGGTCAAGTACAAAGGGCAAATAAAAAAGGTAGATTAATTCTTCCTCTTCAACATATCAGTATTTTAAAAAATACAATGAAGACAATTCAGACTATTCAAATAAGCTTTTTTCTCTCTGAACATACAAGTGTACCATAACATTCTCAATAGCAGAGAGAGAAATTCACATCATAGAAGGGTAACTCTGATGTGCTTTGTTTTGGATTGTTATCTTAATACAAACACACAAAATTTTGTACCAAACTTTTCTACACTGTGTAGAACACTTTGAAGAAGCAAGCAAAATACACATTTGGTATCTCCAACCAGCAGTTCCTTTTCAAATGCAGTATAAAAATTTGTATCTTATGCAGACATTTAAACTTGCATCTTCAGTTACTTTACATTTTTATTAATTTCTGCACTGTATTATAGATCAATTCAGAAAATCTTTACAGTCATCTTACAGCTGAATGTATAGGACCATCAGGCAATCTCCAGTGTTAGCCACACTTCTCCAGTTAAATTAGTAAAGGGATCCTTTTGTAGAGTTGTAGTGTAATACTTTTCAAATGTTATAGTTGTAGTATGAGACTACTAGCTTTTAAATTCTATTGTGGAACTAATTTCTCATCCAACTTAACAGAAGTTAAATATCATAAAAATATGACATGAGGTCTTATGTGTGAATGTTAGCTGCCTATTTGTGTTAAGTATTACTTTATCCCCCTACCGAGTTTTTAATTTAAAATGTCAACGTACCTCATACTAGCCCCTTCTGAAAGGACAAGTTCAGGAAGGCACTCATTTACACAGCAAGGATGTGAAGTAAGAAACTATGTTAACAATGAAAAGTAAGTTTGGAATCAAGTCTACTACATAGCTTGAGAGCAAATCCTCTTTTAAAATAGAACAATGTTCCCAATTTCCAAGAAAACATCTATTGTCCTTGGCTTAAAGTAAATGCTGTGCTACTTTCATCAAGTCAAAGGACATAACAAGGCTTCAGCTCGAATTCTGAAGAGACCCATAAAAGCATGCATGAAGAAGGAATTCTGAAGTTGTATCTTATGCATGTTTACTCAGAAGTAAGTTCTGCCAAATTCAATGAGGCTCACTCCTAAGTATGCATAGGACCTTAATATTGTAACATGGAAGATGAAAATTTAAGTCCAGTTCACACTAAATGCTTAACCAAGATTTTCAGACTTGGAATGTACCACAGTATTATGTGCAGTTCTCCTACCACCTTTCAACTGATTTCAGCATAACACTAGCATTATTTATTTGGTTTCACACTCAAACCTGGCCTGAGAATCTACCTAGCTTTAATCAGGCTTCTCAAAAGAGAATTTGATACCCAACTTATCTTCATTTTCAACTGTGCTGGTGACAATCATACGTAAGGATGAAAACTGGTGGAGGAAGAAAAACAAACAAATATGACTCAGTGATTCAATTCCTATTAAGTTTTTAGCTTTAGGTGTAAACTAAGCCTTACATATGGCTTGCTGAATGTCACTTAAAGCACCAAGTGCTCTTTAACAGGAATACTTCAGAAAGACAAGTGCTGCATTGCCTTTCAAGCAGAATTAATTGACCAATTCATTAGGCATCTTAGAGGCAAATGGTTGCCTCAGTGTTCTATTTTAACTTTGGCAATGTTGGTTTAATGTTTCAGATTTTCTTATATTTCATGAAATGCATTCAGCTGATAGCAAGTTAGTATTTTATACTAGATGTCAAGTGACAAAGGCAAATGCATTTTATTAATTGCATCCCAAGAGCAAACTGTTCATCCACAAAAAGATATCATCAGTAATGAGTGGCACAGTTCAGAAGTGGGAGATCAGACACATTCCTCAGCAGACATCAGAAGGGGATTGATATATTCAAAGCCTTCAAATTCAGACTGATCAATCTTCTTCACAATATCACTGAAAAAAAGCATCAATGTAATTATAAAATGTATGTTATAAAAATACACAGCTGTCTTTATAAAAAAAATACACATCTCAAGAAAGAAGCAGCTCTTTGACTTTTCACTCCTACATTTTTCTCTTAAATGATTTTAACATCTATCCCTGATAAAGAAGCCTGAAAGCTTGAGTAATGTATTTAGTGCCTCTTAACTGGCCTAATTAAGGTGTCACTATATTTTGGATTTTGTTTTATTTTGCTGCTTGGCCAATATAGCTACTCCTGGATAAACAAAGTTGCTATTAACAATAACAAAATACTATAAATAACAGAGCTGTAATGCACTGAATCAAAAGGTACAACCTGTCAATTCTATATTGCATGATTTGGCATCTTTTCCTGCAAGATACCTCCCCAATTTAGTTTTGTAACAGTGTTAAGGATTCTGTAAGGCCCTTCTATTTCTAATCTAAATTCAAGGAATACTTTAAGCAGGAACTATAACAATTACATCTGCAGAGTAGTCAGACTCCAAGGATGTCACTTTTTCAACTGCCACGCTGCTTTTGTGATAAAGTGTTATTATTTTAACATATTTAATCCATCCTTCTCTGCCTCTACCCACCCCTCAAGTTTTACAAGTATTATTGACTGAATTCTAGACCATCCATGATTTGGATACGGTCCAAGAATTTAAGAATCAGTGAGGTATCATTGAATAATGTGGAATGTTCCAAATAATGTCATTCTTTGCAGTTGTGACTGTCAGGAGTTAGAGACTGAACTCCATAGAAAATGGCCAGACATCTGCTAAGTCATGCTAGCTGAGGCCAAGGAACTGCCAAGTCATGCTAGCCTTGAGGCAACAGCTGCACAAGAAGGGCATAGACTCAGGATAGAGTCTGGAGTGCAAAATCTGATGTAATGCACCCATGTGATTGAGGGAGCCAATGCCCTGTAAATCTGTATAAAAGAAGGCTCAGTTCAGAGCATTCTTTCTCTTGAAATACCTTGATGTCTGGAGAAGCAGTTTGTCTGTCTGCTGTTTATATCTGTACATATTGCAACTGCCTTGAGCTTGAAGATAAAGTGCCTCCTGTTTCTTTGGATGATAAACACTCTGTGTGTGAGTATTCTTGGGAACAGGTTGCTGCTAAATCTGCTGAGATATTTTTGGCTTCTGCTGGGGATTGCGTGTCCTATCATCCCCCAACAGTGATCCTATCTGTAGCAATTTCAATCTGTCATAGAATCATAGAGTCAATGAACAACACGAATTATTATTAACTACTTCAATACTCTGGCTTTTCCAAAAACTGGGACTAAAAGCAGCTTAAACATTACATTAAATATAGTTAAAACATACAGAAGATCAACATTAAAATGGTGCTTTGTAGATCTGTTCTTTCAGTCATCCACAATCAAGGTTATTCAAGCCTGATACAGAAAAAACAATACCACTGCCTCTCTCTAGGTACCTTTTAAATTACAACTCACTTGTTATTGGACAGAACAGAAACGGTACTGATCGTGAGTCATGTTTTTATTGATTGTACACCACCCCAGTACTTTAAAGAGGACAGGAATTATATGTTGTTACAATAATCAACCTGCTCTCCAAATTTGGAAATATATCTGTATTTTCCCACACACAAACAAGTAGTGCAGAAGTAGGGTAGATGCTTTGTCTGAAAGATGACTCTAGGTTCAAATCATGACATCTCCAATTAGACCAGTCAGGTATCAGGGTTCGGAAAAGACATGTCCCTGAGACCATGAAGAAACACTTCTATAAAATGTGGATTAGATGGATTGAAATTGTGACCTTGTATAAAAGAGCCTCCTAGTCTACACTGGCTAAGGAGTTGCAAGCATCACCCCAAGGATCTTAAAACAATTTCAGAAGACAGATTAACCAGTCTTTGTTGGGCAATCCACCAAATGTTCTTCTGTTCATCATAGTGTGATATTATTCTTGGTTTCATAGGAACATAAGATCAAACCAATCAAATGAAGGATCTATTTAGCCTAGTGTCCTGTTTCTAATCAAATGGTTAGAATACCTACAAACAAGACATCATGCGAGAAGCCTTTGCTATTTATCCCCACTTCTAGCAACTGGTATTTAGAGAGATTTATATTAGTAGACTCCACAGCTACCTGCCACTGTGGAAGCTCTTACATTTACAGAACAGTAGTTCGCCTGATTTACTATCTTCAAAGTATCATTTACTTACTCATCATCAGGAGTGAGCTGAACAGGTTCATTGGTGAACTGGGAATCAAAGTTGTCCAGACCAAATTCTCCAGATATGTTTGGTTTAAATGGAGGAACCACTTGTTTTTGTTCCATCTAGGAGTAAGTTCACAAAACATTGAAATGTAACTTTTAAAAAAGAATAGGAGACAAATTGGGTAATTGTACTGAAGACACTGAAGTTGATTCATATTTTTTTGACAGGATGAACTATGGGCTAAATGTGTTTTATGTAAGCTCTTGATTCTGCACTTTATCCCTCTTGAGCACTAGTCTGTCACATCAAATAGCTTGAGAAGCATGTCTGCAAAGTACATCTTCCTGCTCCAAAATGTTTACAAGTGTTTACTATTTCATAAGCGATACACATAAAAATGTGAAAGCCTATGTTAGCTGTAGTTTCAATGACAAAAGCTAGTTAATCCAAGCAAGACTTCAGAAATACATTGTACACAAAAATCTTAAAAGCGATGTACACTTACCAGATCCCAATCAACATTACGGAAAAATGGATGTCCCTGAATATCTGCAAATCCTGTTTGAGGATGGCACCCTAAACGTTCCTTTGGATCCTTCAGTAGTAAAAATATATTAATTTTTATTAGTGGAAGTAAAATTAATTAGTGAAATTGAGCCACATATTAAGTGTGTTAATTCAATATCTATCTCAGACTATTATGTTCATTTGTGAATCTGCACACATCCTGCCTGTATGTTTGTTTGACTCGATCCATTTTGGTTTCACATTTTTTAAACAGAATAAAGAGTTGCATAAGTACCGTAGAAATTAGTGCGTAAAAACTGCCAGGACAATAGTAGCTGGAAGACCTTTGGTTGCTTGTTGAGATAAATGTGCTAGACACTTAGAGGAGAAAGTCACTTGTATTTGCTCAGAACTGGATAGTAGACCTAACATGGTTTGGCTTTTGTCTCCCTGAGAATGATAGGGGAGAGAATCTAACTGGGACTCTTATGGGAGTAAAAAGGTTAAAGATACCCCTCTCTCACACCAAATAAGCAGAATTTAGAGGGGCAGACTCAGAAAGTGGTGCTGGGGTACACTGGTTCAACAACCTGGCCATTGGCTTGTGGGTTCTCTCAAGTTTCATTTCTGTCCCCCATGCTGTTTAATATCTACATGAAATTGCTGGGAGAGGTCATTCAGAGTTTGGGGTCTGGTTTCACCCAGTATGTTGATGGCTATCTATCTTTCCCACTTATCTCCAAGTTAGCCGTGTCTGCACAAAACCAATGTCTGCTGTCAGTTATGGACTGGATGAGGGTGAATGGATTGAAATTTAATCCAGATAAGACAGAGGTCAGTTGTAAGGCAGATCAGGGAATAGGGACTCAGCCTGTGACTGGTTGAGGTTATACTTCCTCTAAAATCTCAGGTTTGCAGCTTAGGTGGACTCCTGGACTCAGATTTGAGCCTGGATACCCAGGAGTGTATTTGCGCAGTTAAAACTAGTGTGCCAGCTGCAGTGTTTCTTCAGATAACAGAATCTTGCTACAGTAACACATGTCTTGATTACACTCCACTTTAAAATTATGTTTTAAGTGTGTTTTAAAAAACGAACAACTGTTTTAATCATGTGTTTTTTAAACAAAATTCATTGTTTTTTTAACTTTTTAAAAATAAGATAGTTGAACTTTGTTTTAAATTGCTGTAAGCAGCTTTGAGTCCCATACTCATGGGAGGAGGGTTTACGTAAAATAAAGAAACAAATACAAGTTTGACACTTAGGCTCTTACCTTGTTAAGAAAACTTTTTAGAACACTTGCTGCCTTCACAGAAAGGGATCGTGGGATACGGATTTGCTTCTCCAGAATAACTAGAAAAAAATAATAAAGAGCATTCAACTTTGATGGATTTTGATTTAGAAATCTAAAGACAAAGAGGCTGTAATAAGGGTCTGGGTAAAGTAGGAGCTTACTTTTTATGCCACACAGTAGTCTTTTGTTGATTTCAAAGAAACTCCCTGGTACTCCTTATGAAATATACTCTTCTTGGTTAACTTTTGATCTTATTTGCATCTTGTTGGATACTTTAGGTAACTAAGTCATTAAAAAGACTTGCAAAATTTGTTTTGTTATAGCAAACTGACTGCATATTCTTCATAACCTCAAAATATGCCCCCAATTTTTTTTTTTGAGACACAAGGATACTTTCAGCTACCTGAAGGCAGCACTAAATTAGCCCAACAAAAGGCTATCTTCAGGCTAGTTCTGTACAATAGTTGCTCAAACAAACATGAATCTAATTGGATATCTGTCAGGAGGTAAGTTTTGCTTTGTCATATGTTCCAGCAAATAATACTATCCTGCTACTTTTTAACTGAATGCATTATCCATCTGTCCTCATAAAAATTATCAAGGTCACAATTTGGCCATTTAGAATTACTCACCTTGGAAAAGATAGTCTTCGGTGTTTTGATCAGGATTATCAGAACTTCCAACAATATCAAAAGGTGATCTTCCTGCCATCATTTCAAACATCAGCACACCCAAAGCCCACCAGTCCACGCTAAACCCTACAATTGAGAATAAGGCAATACAACACTTAAAGGGTTTGATACCATTGGTCACTATATATGATAAAGCATTTATTATTTAAATGTGTGGTATGATGTAACAAACATAGCACGAAGATGAACAGTGCTTAGAATAGTTACATAATCAAAGATTTAGAAGTAATCTGCATGAACAAGAAATTCCAGGCTTGTTCAATGCCTTCATGATCATTATGGCCTATTTCTCCTGAAGCAATTTATAAGATGATAAAGTTGTTTCTCCTTCACAGAAAAAAATATTTGCACACATAATCCTAACATGTATTGATGGTCTGGCGATGGTTCAAGCCTGCTCCCAGAAACATTAATTTGCAGGGATTTTTATTTTTGTATGCAAGTGTTTCATGTGTGGCACTACCTCCAATATAAAGTAATGCAGTGGAGAACTAGTATGAAAACTAGGCCTACATCTGAGATCCTTCATGAGTCACTGTTTACACGCATATATGTGTGCCTGGGCAATAGTGGTGTGGGAATCCAGCACCACATGACTCCCAAGCATTGACATATTCTAGAATAATTCTCCTCAATCTGCTTCAATTAAATCATATAAAGATTTGAATGCATATCCCTGCCAATCCTGGGGCATGTAGGCCTGTGACATTAGATTAAGACCTGATCATTACAAAGTATTTTACATTTGGGTCCAATTCCAGGGTTTTGTAGTAGCATAAAAATGCTGAAGAATAACATTAAGGGGAACCCACAGCGAATGTCTGGATGTCTGTAGTTTCTGAACTTTAAACCAGAATGATGTGTTTTCTGTTTGCGGCACAATCATCTTGAAAAGACACACATGAGTCAGGATAATCACTTATTATCATAACAGACAGGATCATATTATAATATCAAGCACTGGGATTGAAAAATCAGTCTGTTTTTTAATTATAGTGTGGACAGCAGACAATTTCATAGCATTTGCTAGATTAGTGTGAAAACTGCTTGTAATAGACTGCAGAATTTTGGGCTGAGCAACTGTTCTATCTACATGCACATAGGATGTGATTTTTTGTTTATTTTATTTCATTATGCCAGTTCTCAGCCTCAACCACTCCAACTATGTTGCTCTCCTTATCTCTGTGACTTCATATTAATGGCTGGTAACTGTTTCTGTTTCTTCTGCTGCTCCAGTAAGGTTTGAACTAGATAACTAGTACAATGTGTTTAATTGTACTAGCATGAAAAATGGAACCATCACAGAAGAAAAAAACATGCTGGCACCTGTAAAGCAAGAGCTGGCGCTAGATATTTTTTATTCACAAAGTACTTTGTTTCGTTTGTCAACAATGAACATCAATTATCACACAGAATAACAAAAAGTAATACACAGCTGAATTCCAAGTTGTCTTTACAACATTGCATTAGCACAACTGTGGTTTACCATAATCTTCTCCACGTAAGATCTCTGGAGCAATATAGTTGGGAGTGCCACAGAAAGTGCTGGTTGTGTCTCCAGGCCTTAATCCTTCCTTTTTAAAATTGAAAGAAAGGAGAAAAATATCTCACACCATTCATTGATTTTGTCTGCTTTTCTTCATAACAGTAAACAAACTGCTTTAACTTTTAAATATATGAACTTACTTTTTAAAACTGATATGATCAAGATTTAGGTGTAGACATGCTGGCTGTTTATTTATGAAAGAGAGGGGAAGGGGTACAACCTACTTTGCATTGCAGGATAATTGTTTCTACTTCACTTTCTAATTTTGTGAGAAAACTTGTATTTCATTATGTTATCTGAATACAAGCCTTGATGCTGGTCACTTTCTGGCTGTTGGTCATTATCAAGAAGCTTTTTCCTTATTTCACCTCTTGGCCAACTTCTTCTAAGACACAAATATACCGAGTACAAGAACACTGCACAAATTCAATGTGAAGGGAAAAATCTACAAGTAAGCACAAAAAGTAGAGGTGTAAAGGTCCTTGTGCATGAGGAATGTGCGCTGACTGATTCTGGATGCAAAGCATAGGTATCAGCTGGCATAGTGACACAAAGTGGATTGTTGTTGCATATACTATATTACATCCACTGGAAGTATAGCCAGGAACAGAAGTTTTCTGTTCTTTAACCAATGTTCACACTTTATATAGAGAGCAGCACCCTTCTGTTTCAACCACTATGTAGGAAAGGACTGTTTCATTATGATGCTTAAATAGTTTGAGCTGGCAGAATGAGGAAAATATTTTTACAATGAACAATAATTCTATCTGAATTACTAAGATTGGCTGGATATGCATGTCACAACAAGCTGGCATCAATGGCCTAGGCTCCAGCCGCCTGATCACTTTTATTTGTATGAGAAGTGGCCAAAATAAACCATGGTCAAATCTGTCAGGATCTGTCTGGCTTGCCTCACCATCAACAAGTCAAAGAAGTAAACCTACTACAAATCATGGGTTATTTCCCTGGTTTGTGAGAAAAAAAGACAAGCCAGAGAGCCAGCTACAAACATACCACCAAATAAACCATGAAGCAAACTCTGCAGTTTTCTCAGTCACTACCAGGGCAAATGGGAGCAAGTAGACAGTGAGAATCAGCATGTTGGCTCATCCACAATAAGCCAGGGTTTGCATTAAACCCTGTCCTATTATGACATCTAAACATGCCCATGTGACAGTATGCATTCATGTATGTATGTATATTCTCTATTTCCTGCCCGAGGGCCAGTATGGTGAAGTGGTTTGAGCACTGGACTGGAACTCTGGAGACCAAGGTTCAAATCCCTTTTCAGCCATGGAAACCCACTGGGTGACCTTGGGCACATCTTACTCTCTCAAGGGAAGGCAAAGGCAAAATCTCCTCTGAACAAATGTTGCCAAGAAAAGCCCCATGATAGGATCACCTTAGGGTTGCCATAAATCAGAAATGACTTGAAGGCACACAACAACAACATTTTCTGCCTAGCAATCAAGTCACTGGGGGAGGTGGCAATTCATCTTGTCTAGAGGAATTATATCACCCTTTGTTAATTTATTTACTCTGCTAAAGATCTAATCTTCTTCTTAATTATTTTGTAAGGGTTTGGCCATCCAAGCTTCAGACATGAAGCACAGATAGAAGTCAAGCAGTTTCCCTTGATTTAAAAAAATTGAAGTATTTTGCTGACTTACTTTTTCTCAAGTACTTTGCAAAACGCACTTCCCTAAACTTGCCTTCAAGGCACAGCTCTCTCAAAACAAGGAAATAATTTATCTCTTGTACAGCTAGAGTAAGAGGAAGCCAGAGCTTTTCCTAGAAAACAAATTCAGAATTGCTAACTAAAATCTATGAAAAAGTAATGTCAAAGAGCAAATCTAATAGCTAGCCTAGACCCACGAAATCAAATACTGAGTGAAATAAAATACTGCACTAAATCAAATACTGAACGAATTTAGTAGGTCTACTCTAATTGGAAATAGCAACTGGAATTATGCCAAGGCTTTATGAACGCTTAATTGGTAGAAAACCTTCTTACTTAATATTCTAGATTTGTGTTCAGAAGTGAAACAAATGCATGGACAGTCTTCGCATATTCTGAGCATCTGAGTAGTATTAATTTGCTGCATGTACTGCTGTGCATAAGTTGAAAAAAACAACACATCGTGACCAAACACCAGCAGTCCAATGATATATCTTTTTCTTTGAAATTTTCAGTTCAAGAAAACCTGATTTTATCATTGCACATGTTTTAATACAGCCAATGGATATTTTTTTAAAAGCCACCCAGTTACGAATATTAAGTCTATAAAACATATGGGGATTTTGCCTCTCACCTTACACATGCCATAGTCAGTCAGTTTGATATGTCCCTCAGAATCCAGCAGCACATTGTCCAGCTTCAGGTCCCTATAAATTATTCCTCGTTCATGAAGATAGTTTAATGCTAAACTGATTTCTGCAGAATAAAACCTAAAATGACATTAGAATATCTTATTTTATTTACAGAACTTCAGAAATATGGTGGGACTGACCACCACCACCACCAGCATATATGAATCATGATGAAACTGTGCCCCCCTTCTCAGCTTGCTAGCCATATCAAGCCTCCCACCCAAGCCTAGACGTCAGGTCCACATATCTTTTGTGCAGGACTTAGTTCTATCTTTCATCACGTTCCTTTCCCATGTTAACTTCTTTGCCAGATATACACTCTGTCATAGAAACTTAAGCAAGTCAACTTCTAGGCCTCTTAGCTGAGTATGACAGGTATACTCAATGACAGCAATCTGACATTTCCAAACTTTAGTTCCATTTGGTATTCCAAATACTGACATGCCAAAAAATATAATATAAAAGAAATTCAACAGACGAATATTAGTTGCCTAGATATTCATGTAGGAACTCTTAAAATGTGCCCAGTTATCTATCAAACTGGAGGGGAATTCCTAGGAAGTTTTGAGCAAAATGAATTCAGAAAACAAATGCGTACAGAAGGAAAGAACAGAAACCTCTTCCCCTTTCTAAGCTATTCTGGAAAGGAACAACAACAGAATGCAACATCACCAAATAGTAGCAGTGGGAGCAATTATACCTTTATACTCAAGGTGAAAGCAAGAAAAATGAAATGAAAAATTTAAAGGGAAATTTAAGGGAGCCCTGGTGGTGCAGTGGATAAATGTCAGTACTCCAAACCACAATGTTGTAAGTTCGATCTCAAGAGCTCCAAGATTCACTCAGCCTTCCAGCCTTTTGTAGGTGGGTAAAATGAGTACCCAGCTGTGGGGGCAATTAGATAACACACACTGGTAATTGCTTAGTGTGCTATAAAGTGGTGCAGATGTGTAAAATGCTGTTGCTTAACAATTTGTAAGCTGCTCTGAGAACCTATGTGGCTCAAGAGAGGGGTATAAATACCTAAATAAATAAATATAAATAAATATATTTTTAGCATCTCTGATATGGATGATTCAAAGTACCAAAATGCAACTACTAGCCTAAGAAGCAATAAACAATAACATCTGGCAAGAAGAAGAACATTTTTTCTGTCTGAACCCACAGTAGTATATAAAACCCACATCAGAGAAAGACACACCTGGCATGTTCTTCTGGCAATTTCCTTTGGCGCTGCATATGAAACATGAGATCCCCTCCATTTACATATTCTATAACAAAAAATAACCTGAAACACAAAAGTAAATTATATAATGGGTTAATTTATATCCTATTTTTATTCATGACCCACCTTTTTATTGTCTGTTTAATTTCAAAAATTGCTCCTGCCTCCACTTCGTTACCCAAGCCAAACAATATTCACATGTGCCTACTGGTGCCCCAGAAGCAGCTCTGCAGCGCTGTTTGGGCTGGAAGTCAACTTGAAGAAAACAGAAGTTCTTTACCAGCCTGCACCACAGGACAAACACCACCATCCCCACATTGCTGTCGGCAAATCTGTGCTTAAGTCCATTCAACAGTTCACCTACCAGGGAAGCATCATCTCCTCAGATGCCAAGATTGACAAAGAGATCGATCACAGATTAGCAAAGGCATATAGCGCATTTGGAAGACTTTACAAAAGAGTATGGAGTAATAAACACCTGAGGCGAAGCACAAAAATCAGTGTGTATAGAGCCATTGTACTGTCTATTCTCCTTTATGGGTCTGAAACATGGGTCACCTATCGCCACTACTTACAACTCCTTGAACGCTTTCATCAGTGCTGTTTATGCACAATCCTAAATATACACTGGACTGACTTATGTGATGAATGTTGCTGTCCTTGAGCAAGCAGGGATCACCAGCATTGAGGCCATGATATTGAGAACATAGCTGCGCTGGGCAGGGTACATTTCTAGGATGGAGGACCATCGCCTCCCAAAAATAGTACTCTACAGTGAACTCGCCATGGGTCAGTGTAGGAGGGGCACTCCAAAAAAGCGATACAAGGACTCCCTGAAACAACATCTCAGGCTCGGCCAAATTGATCACCAACAATGGTCCGCCCTGGCCTCACATCGGGAGGTCCGCCCTGGCCTCACACTATCCACAATGCTGCAGCCTTATTTGAGAACTCACACCAAACAAGTCTTGAAGAGAAACGACAACACAGAAAGAATCACAACCCAGAAACATCACCCAAGGAAACCTACTGCTGTGCTTTCTGCAACCGGACTTGTCTATCTCAGATTGGCCTTTTTAGTCATCAGCGCACTTGCAGAAAGCACGGGATGAATCCTTCCTGAATCTTCATTTGCGAAGAAAAGCCAGAGAGACTGGTGTCCACCTTGTAAATTTTCTCTATGTGATCATATTCTGTTCATTATTTTCTCCCTTATTCCTTTATAGGTAATGGGGTGGGGCGAGAGAAGGGGGGATACAACTATTAACCCTAGAACACATCAGAATTCTTGTGACAATGTTCCTTACAGCAATTCATCTGGATGTTCTACCCTTTCCCTCACCAAATTTAGGGAATATTCTTAGATATATTCTGAGGATATACACTATTCTTAGAAAGTAATCCACAGTAGGTAGGTAAGCAAATGTACTAAAATGAATCAAATAATGAGTGCTGTGTCAATGTGAAAAAAAAAATTCAAAATAAATGTATTATTTTCTACACTTTTCCTATGCCATCATATACCAGGTTCTCAATCTTAAAATCAAGTACATCATCTGCTATTTTGTTTTCAAAATACAGTCGTCCCTTCACATTCGCGGGGGTTCCGTTCCGCGGACCCCCGCGAATGTGAAAAATCCGCGAATAATGACTCCCCTCCCCCCTCCCTCCCCAGGCCTTCGCGGGGCCTAGCAAGGCCCCACGGAGGCCTCCCCGGCCCTTCCTCCCTCCCTCCCCAGGCCTTCCCGGGGCCTCCGGAGGGCCTCCGGGGGTCCCGCGAAGGCCTCCCCACCCCTCCCCAGGCCTTCGCAGGGCCTCCGGAGGGCCTCCGGGGGTCCCACGAAGGCCTCCCCACCCCTCCCCAGACCTTCGCGGGGCCTCCGGAGGGCCTCCAGGGGTCCCGTGAAGGCCTCCCCACCCCCTCCCCAGGCCTTCATGGGGCCTCCGGAGCGCCTCCGGGGCCCCCGTGGAGGCCTCCCCTCTCCCTCCAGGTCTTTCACGGGGCCTCTGGAGGCCCCGTGTCACGGTTTTGGGGGGGCCGGGGGGGCCCTCCCAAAACCGCGAATAACCAAAACCGCGAATGTCAAGTTCGCGAATGTGGAGGGACAACTGTATGCTATTTTGTTTTCAAAAAGACACTAGACCAACTAAAGTATGGAATTTACATCACTGCTCCTTAAATATTTTTTTCATGTTTAAGCCATTTTTTATCCTCATTAATCAACTTTACTCCCAGGAATGTCATAAGAAAGCAGCCAATACTTCCTGCATATTCCAGCATTCAGTTTTTCAAAATTGTCTAGGATTTCACTCTGCAACACCTTGCTCTCATCCTTCCATCTTCATTAACTATGTTTCTTCTAAACCCCACTAAGAAATTTTCTGTATGCTACTTTAATATTTCACTATCCTTAACTCTTTGGATCAGTGATTGCTTCTCTTCTGAAAACTATATTTGCAACTAAATTTCCTCTTGACAATCTTCACTAAGGCAGGAAGAAAACAGCCATTAAAATATTTTCCTGAAGAAGCGGCATATAATTGTGTGCCATTTTGCTAATTACAATTTACAATGCTTTTTTTTTTTCATGGTTTGCAATGAAAGGTTCAAGAGAAATAACAAGTAAAGATTTTACTGCATAATTACCTGCTCTCTGTCTGGAAACAGGAGTGAAGACCAACAAGGAAAGGATGATTGGATGCTTGTTCAAATACATGTTTTTCTGTCTGAACCCAATCAATATCCTGAAAGAAAACATACAGTTAAAATCATAATCTCTTAATAGTTTTGGTAAGTGTCAATAAATCTACAACAGAAATGACTTCACAGTAATTTATAAAAGGAACCAAGTAAGAGGTCTCTCAACCTTTAGCTGTGGTTCTCTGAGTGATCATTCATCTATCTATCTATCTATGACTCCTACAGTTTCACTGGGCCATGATCAGAACATTCTAAAGTGGAGTAGGTTTTTGTGGGGGATGCCCACATTATCCAATGTGCATACCTGGATGTGCCTCAGTGCCTTCTCCTCAGTTACTGTACTGTTGTACAAACAGTAACACATGAGTATGATTATGTGCTACTTTGGAGATCAGGTAAGGAAACTCTGTGACACAATGTTTCTGACATAGTTACTGCTCGTGAGGAATACCTCACAATCCCAATGCAACACATAATTGAGCCAGTTCATAAGCAACAATTAAGCCAGTTCATAAACTTCTAACACCTATCTGGAGAACCTTTGGGTGGAAGCTGAAAGCCCCATCTTAGGTATAGAATGACAATCAATCAATAAACCCACCAGAATGTCTGATGAAAGTAGTGCAGCAGGTGTAAAAGGCAAGTGCAAAGTGTATATTGAGAGAATGAACTACTGTAGGTAATTACAAGGATGGATTATGGAGGTATGTAGGAACCACAATGTTTTGACACAAGGGGAACTGAGAAACAACCATGGGCAAAAATGATACAGGAAGGCACTAAGCAGCCTTGTAGCTATGAAAAAAGATATTCAGAAAGGCCACCAAGAAGAAAACTGTTAATGTAACAAGGTAGAACTCCATTGTAACCATGGCTTCATACAGAGCTTTGGCAAGCTGAGGAACAAGGAGCACAGGGAAGTGGGTGGCTACATGCCAACAAGGCCTTTAAGAAACCTTGTGAACAATAAATCAGTGAACAGCAGCTAAAGAAGAGGGAAAAGGCAATTCTATCTGTCCGGATGCCCCATAGTTGCTTTCCCTGGACTCCCCACTCCCTCCCAAGGCCTTCATGGGGCCTCCGGAGACTCTCCCGAGGCCCCATGGAGGCCTCCGCGGCCCTTCCCCCTCCCACCCAGGGCCTTCATGGGGCCTACGGAGACGCTCCGTGGGCCCCATGGAGGCCTCCGCGGCCCTTCCCCCTCCCTCTCCAAGGCCTTCACGGGGTCTCGCAAGGCCCTGTGGAGGCCTCCGTGGCCCTCTCCCCTCCCCCCCAAGGCCTTCACGGGGCCTCGCAAGGCCCCGTGGAGGCCTCCGTGACCCTCCCCACTCCCCCCCGAGGCCCCGTGGAGGCCTCCGCGGCCCTCCCCACTCCCCCCCCGAGGCCTCCGCGGCCCCCTTCACAGGGCCTCGCGAGGCCTCCGCGGCCCTCCCTCTTCCCTCCCAGGGCCTTCACGGGGCCTCTGGAGGGTCTCCGAAGGCCCCGTGGAGGCCTCCGCGGCCCTCCCCCTCCCTCCCAGGGGCCTCTGGAGGGTCTCCGAAGGCCCCGTGTCGCGGTTTTGGGAGGGCGGGGGGGCTCTCCCCAAACTGCGAATGATCAAAACTGTGAATGCCGAGTTTGCGAATGTGAAGGGGCAACTATATATGGATAGATCTCAAAGAACTAAGAATAACTAAGTTGACAACATAACATGAAATAAACAGCCAGATTACTTCCATTTTTGGCTCTTGGTAAGCAAACATGGCTAGCAACCAAAAGACTCAGTGTATAACAAGTGACTGTACCCTAAAGGCAGTAGATCCTGTCTGTTCTTACAACTTAAGTGGGGCCAGCCCGGGTTAGTATTTGGATGGTAGACCACAAGTTGAACATGAGCCAACAGTGTGATGCGGCAGCTAAAAAGGCCAATGCAATTTTGGGCTGTATCAATAGAAGTATAGTGTCTAGATCAAGGGAAGTAATAGTGCCACTCTATTCTGCCTTGGTCAGACCTCACTTAGAATACTGTGTCCAGTTCTGGGCACCACAATTCAGAAAGGATATTGACAAATTGGAGCGTGTCCAGAGAAGGGCAACTAAAATGGTGAAAGGTCTGGAAACAATGCCTTATGAGGAGAGACTTAGGGAGCTGGGTATGTTTAGCCTGGAAAAAAGACGGTTTAGAGGCGATATGATAGCCCTGTTTAAGTATTTGAAGGGATGTCACGCTGAGGATGGAGCAGGCTTGTTTTCTGCTGCTCCAGAGACTGGAACACGGAGCAATGGGTGCAAGCTCCAGGAACAGAGATTCCACCTCAACATGAGGAGGAACTTTTTGACAGTAAGAGCTGTTCGGCAGTGGAACACACTCCCTCGGAGCGTGGTGGGGTCTCCTTCCTTGGAGGTCTTTAAACAGAGGCTGGATGGCCATCTGTCGGGGATGCTTTGATTGTGATTTCCTGCGTGGCAGGGGGGTTGGACTGGATGGCCCTCGTGGTCTCTTCCAACTCTGCAATTCTATGATTCTATGATTCTATGACTACCAATGAATACCAGGTGCTGTGGGCTATATTTCAGAGGAATGACAAAACCAACTCTTGAGTATTCCTTGCCTCAGAAAACCCTATGACATTCCTTTTGTTCACACTGTTATTTCATTTCAGAGATACTGAATCATACCTTCAGTTTCCAGACTGCAAGACAACCATGGTGAGTTAAGAAAGATATAAAGATTCAGTACTTGTTTTATACACTTTTCTAGACTACATGTTTGGGGAATTGACAATTCCCATTTCTCACCTCCCTTCCTTGCATGTGTGATATCATCATCTTTTAATAGGAAATGTTGTTTTTTATATTAAGGTAATTTGGTTTTGTTTGTATTGAATAAAGAAGTAATGAGATAAGGAGCAGGTGGGAGGGGGTGAGTGAACAGAATGTTGGGAGTGAGAAGTGATTGGTGGAATATTTTAAGGGATTTGAATAAGGCTGGTGAATGACAGGTGGTATAGTTAAACTGTTGGGAATGGAGAGACTGGTGGTATGAATGAGTGAGGAGTAGGGTTAAGAGAATCAGTCAGTTTTAGGAATTGATGAGTGGGGTTTAAGTCTGAGTTAGTATTTTCAACTACTGTGAGTGAGAATGAAATATCTGCTTTAAATGTATTAAATTATTAATGTATTTGGTAACGTCCAGCTTGCATTAATAAAGTATTGGTTTTATGTATCATACGCTTTTGATCTCCAGGGAAGCTAGATATAGATATAGATAGATTGGGTTCAGACATGGTGTTTGCAATGACACCATGTTTGAAAAGTGATGGAATAAGGGGTGGGAGTCTAACAACATGCAACGCTGGGATTCTCCTACCTCCTGGAGTGGTTCTGAAGGCATGAAAGACATAACAAGAAGGGGCTGGACAATATAGTGGGCAGGCCAGGCAGAAAAAACCCTACCAATTGAATAATGCAGTAGATGAAGAATTTAAAGAATTGGTCAGTTAACATAAATATTGCTCACCTCATCATCATTTACTAATTCTTTTTTCACAACTTTCATTGCATAAATGCGCTCTGTCTTCTTTAAACGAACCAAAAGTACTTTTGCATAACTTCCTCTCCCTATAACTCGAAGTAGATCAAAATCTTGGAGTCCAAGACTGGAAGATACTTTGCCACTTTCTCTAATATTTGTTGCCTGTAGGTAGATGGACACATTTCAGCAATCTTTCCTTGAAAGTATTGTTAGTGCTTTGAATTTTCCTACTACCAGCAACTATTAAGAAAATCTAATGATAAAGACTAGACAATGTTAAAGGTACAGTTTAGCTTCTTAGAAATCTAAAAATGAGCTTGGTAAAAACACGTAACAGAATGGAGTCAGAATACCTCCTTTTCTTCACCAACGTGGTCTAAGCTTTCATGACTGGAAGGATGATATGGAATCACTAAAAGTAAAGAAAGTAAAAATAAATCAACTCCACAGCCAAGTTAATCTGTAAGTTCTTAACATTTTATTTATTTATTTATATTTATATTTTTGCTTTTATGGTGTGTAAGAGTGTAGACCAGCCAGATCCACTGTGACTCCTGCAAAGGTATTCATTTCACTGGGTTATATTTGACCTTGCCATGCTATGAAATTACCTTTCAGCATCCACAGGGAACTATACTATATATTACATAAGATTAATGAGAAAGTATGACTATGTCAAGTCCTAGTGAGCTGTTCTTCCCAACAACACATATTTAAGCTTAATAGATCACCCTTTTTGTATGACTGTGTATAGAATACAGAGATAAATACAGTCCTCCCTCCACATTTGCGGCTTCCACACTCGCGGTTCCGCATATTCGCAGTTTGCTGCTCTGGGGAGGGGGGGGAGTGGCGATGGGGCCTCTGAAGGCCTATCACCACTTTCGGAAGGGTGGATGGTGAGTAGGAGGAAAGTGGCGACGGGGCCACTTTGGGAGGGCGGGCTGGTATTATTCGTGGATTTTTCACATTTGCGGGGGTCTTCTGCACCTAACCCCTGCGAATGTGAAGGGATGACTGTAATTCATTACTCTGAGCAGTAGGAAGGCACATTTTAACTTCTTACTTACATGGAGCTACAAAAAAGTTTTTTAAAAATTCTATAAATACAGATAAAAACAAACTAAAATATTTTTTATTCTCTCTCTCTCTCCATATACAATAAATTCTGTAGCAACAGATGTGAAGGTCCATTGGGCATGAATCTTTAACTGGAAGAAGATTGATGACCACGGATCAAAACAATTCTATAATAAAAAAAGGGTCAGACACATTTTGTCACTGTTGTTTTCTTCAGTGGCCAATATTTAAATTGTTTTATTCTTCTAGATCTTCCCACCATACTAACCCAAACACATAAGTGTAGAATTCATCACAGAATAAGAATAATCAGGTCTTTTGCTTTCACAACCTAACACCTGGTCTTTTCAATATCAACAAAGTACTGTCTTTACCTGGTTCTATGTTATCAGGATGTACCGATGAATGATCCATAGGCTCCTACAAAAATTTAAAGGACAAATTCACAACTTTTCAATTTTCTACAAGGAATCATGCTATTGATTCAACTACAGAGCAGACAGAGACAATGTATGGTTGCAATTCTCCATATATTTTATCGTGTCATGCCCACTGAACGCAATAGCATTTTCTTTCAAGTAAGCATGTACAGTATCAAACTGTCCTCTGATTAGAAACTGTAAGAGTAGTTGTGTAATTTAAGGGTTTTGCATCTCTTATAGTTTATTCAAACACTACACATGATTTTAGTTGCTTCACAAAATCATGCAGGATGAAGTAGCATACCTATTAGCATCATTCAGCCATCTTAGTATGAACCAACACAGAAGAATAATCAAACAATTTTTTTTAAAAAAAGGGAAGCAACAAAACTAGACCTTAAAACATTAATGAAATGAATGAAAGCTGAGTTTCCAATAGTCTTAATATATCATTATGTATAAATATATAAGTACATTCTCCCTCATGTACACTTTTTAGAGAATTATAGCTATCGGCATCACTTACTGGTGGTAGTGTGTGTCGGCCACATTCTATGCTGACAAGTTTGTGACATTTCTTGTGAACCAGGAGTTTACAATTGATGCATTTATATCCCTGACGTCCTAATCCCCATATCCGGTCAGTACAAATGGCACAGTGAGCTCTCTGAAAAAACAGACGGAGATATTATCACAAATGATGCATCTAGATGCTAGTTCTTAAACTAAAAGCAATGCAGTACCTCTATCTAGTCCATCTTCTCTACTTTGCTGATGAAATTTTAAAGGAAAAAGTCTAGGAAAAGATACCAAGAGTTTACTACCCAACATATAAAATTTTGTGGCTTTAAAAAAACTAAACAAAACAAAACAAAAAACAAACAAACAAACAAAAACAACCATTATTTGTGCCCCTAGCAATGAGTTGGGGCTGAGCATGGCATTGAATACACAGAACTACAGTTGTATGTATGGAACTTTTAAAAGTAATAACTTCATTGGTTACATCGTCTCTTCTGCCAGTTGAAGGGCATGGTCCAGGAAGAGAGAGGAAAATAGCCGACGTAAACAACTGGCTCCGTAGATGGTGTCGCCGAGAACAATTTGGATTCTTGGATCATGGGCTGCGCTTCCATGAGGGGGGACTTCTGGCAAGAGATGGGGTGTATCTCACACCAGTTGGCAGAAACGTTTTTGCCTACAGTCTCAAGAATTTGATCAGGAGGGCTTTAAACTGAGTAATATGGGGGAGGGAGACAGTATTCTGGAAGGCAAAAGAGCTGGAGAAAATAGTCAAGCTGTCATAGAGGGAACAAGGCAAACAGCGCAAGGACCCAACAGTGGGAGGCAAAAAAACTTGCACAGGCAGCAAGTAAAGGGAACACATGGTCTTAGATGTCTCTACACTAATGCACAGAGCATGGGAAATAAGCAAGGTGAACTTGAACTCCTAGCACTACTAAACAAATATGATATAACAGGCATTACTGAAACCTGGTGGGATGAGTCTTATGATTGGAATGTAGGAATAGAGGGGTATAACCTTTTTCACAAAAACAGGCCAAACAGGAAAGGAGGAGGAACAGCATTATATGTCAAGGATATTTACACCAGTGAAGAGATCCATGACATCAATACTGGAAGCCAGGTGGAGAGCATCTGGATAAAAATAAAAGGGGAGGGAAACAACACGGATGTTATTGTGGGACTCTACTACAGACCCCCAAGTCAGACGGAGGAATTGGATGATGCCTTTCTAGAACAGATGAACACACATGCAGAAAGGAGAGATGTAGTAGTGATGGGTGACTTCAACTATCCTGATATTTGCTGGCAATCTAACTCAACCAAAACTTCAAGGTCTAGCAAATTCCTTACTTTCCTGGAAGACAATTTCATGGTCCAAAAGGTGGAAGAGGCAACAAGGGGGTCAGTTATTTTAGATCTGATCCTAACCAACAGGGATGACCTGGTTAATGGGGTGCAAGTGGTGGGATCCTTAGGTGAGAGTGATCATGTTCTCCTGGAGTTTGTTATACAATGGAAAGGAGAAGCCAGGCATAGTCAGACACGCATTCTTGACTTTAGGAGAGCTGATTTCAAGAAACTCAGGGAAATACTGGGGGTGATCCCATGGTCAGGAATACTAAAAGAGAAGAGACCTCAAGACGGATGGGACTTTCTCAAAAGGGAGATACTGAAGGCACAATTTCAAACAGTACCATTGAGGAAGAAAAATGGGAGGTGTCTCAAGAAACCAGGATGGATGACTAAAGAAATATCAACAGAGCTAAGTTTTAAACGGAACATGTATAAGAAATGGAAAAAGGGAGAAATCACCAAAGAAGAATTCAAACAGATAGCGAACACATGTAGGAGTAAAGTCAGAAAAGCTAAAGCACAGAATGAGCTCAGGCTTGCTAGAGAGGTTAAGAACAATAAAAAGGGTTTTTTTGGGTATGTCCGCAACAAAAGGAGGAAGAAGGAAATGGTAGGGCCACTACGCGGAGAAGATGGCAAAATGCTAACAGGGGACAGAGAAAAGGCAGAATTACTCAACACCTTCTTTGCCTCAGTGTTTTCAGAAAAGGTAAAGGGGGACCAACCTGAGGATAAAAGTACAGAAGACACAACAGGGGAAATCCAGCACAGAATAAGCAAAGAGGTAGTACAGGAATACCTTCTTAATCTAAATGAATTTAAATCTCCAGGACCAGATGAACTACATCCAAGAGTATTAAAAGAGCTGGCAAATATAATATCAGAGCCATTGGCAATAATATTTGAGAACTCCTGGAGAACAGGAAAAGTCCCAGCAGACTGGAGGAGGGCAAACTTTGTCCCCATCTTCAAAAAGGGGAAAAAAGAGGATCCCAACAATTATCGTCCAGTAAGTCTGACATCAATGCCAGGGAAGATTCTAGAGCAGATCATTAAACAGAGAGTCTGTGAACATTTAGAAGGCAATGCCATAATCACAAAAAGTCAACATAGGTTTCAGAGAAACAAGTCATGCCAGACTAATCTGATCTCTTTTTTTGATAAAATTACCAGCTTGGTAGATGAAGGGAACGCTGTGGACATCACATACCTTGATTTCAGTAAGGCCTTTGACAAGGTTCCCCATGACATTCTTGCAAACAAGCTTGTAAAATGTGGGCTAGACAAGTTAACAGTTCAATGGATTTGTAATTGGTTGACCGGCCGAACCCAAAGGGTGCTCAGCAATGGCTCCTTTTCATCTTGGAAAGATGTGACCAGTGGGGTGCCACAGGGTTCTGTCCTGGGCCCAGTGCTATTCAACATCTTTATCAACGACTTGGATGAGGGAATTAGGGGCATACTTACCAAATTTTCAGATGACACCAAATTAGGAGGAGTAGCTAATACCCTGGAGGACAGGATCAAAATTCAAGATGACCTGGATAGACTGGAGAGCTGGGCCAAAGCTAACAAAATGAAATTCAATACGGAGAAACGTAAGGTACTGCGCTTAGGGAGGAAAAATGAAATGCATAGATATAGGAGGGAGGAGACCTGGCTGAACGAGACTACGTGCGAAAGGGATCTAGGAGTCCTAGTCAACCACAAGTTGAGCATGAGTCAACAGTGTGATGCGGCAGCTAAAAAGGCCAATGCGATTTTGGGCTGCATCAATAGAAGTATAGTTTCCAGATCAAGGGAAGTAATAGTGCTGCTCTATTCTGCCTTGGTCAGACCTCACCTAGAATACTGTGTCCAGTTCTGGGCACCACAATTCAAAAAGGATATTGACAAATTGGAGCGTGTCCTGAGGAGGGCAACTAAAATGGTGAAAGGTCTGGAAACCATGCCTTATGAGGAGAGACTTAGGGAGATGGGTATGTTTAGCCTGGAAAAAAGACGGTTAAGAGGCGATATGATAGCCCTGTTTAAGTATTTGAAGGGGTGTCACGTTGAGGATGGAGCAAGCTTGTTTTCTGCTGCTCCAGAGATTGGAACACGGAGCAATGGATGCAAGCTCCAGGAACAGAGATTCCACCTCAACATGAGGAAGAACTTTTTAACAGTAAGAGCTGTTCAGCAGTGGAACGCACTCCCTCAGAGCGTGGTGGGGTCTCCTTCCTTGGAGGTCTTTAAACAGAGGCTGGATGGCCATCTGTCGGGGATGCTTTGATCGTGATTTCCTGCATGGCAGGGGGTTGGACTGGATGGCCCTCGTGGTCTCTTCCAACTCTGCAATTCTATGATTCTATGATAAGAATTGGCTTAGCATATGGAAAGCGTGGCCTGTCTGTCAACAGATAATCCCAACTTTGCCAGCTTGGGTACTCGAGAGAATCCAGAGCAACAGACATTTCACCTGGTTGAAAGCACTGCATGGTTCCTGCCACCTGGGAATGAGGCAAGTCCACATCCTTGAAGGCCTGAGCCCAATGTCACTAAAGGGGACCTCTCAACCAGGGATGATGGGCACACAGGACAATTTTTCCCAAAATGAATCTACCTTATGCCCAAAGCTCCTAAACCTATGACAAAAGAAAGCACTTTTTTTTACAAGTCACAGCCCCAAACCACAGCAGCAATCATCAAAACATGAAACAAAAGGAACTAGGCAATGTTGAAGGTACAGTTTAGCTTCTTAGAAGTCTAGAAATGCAACTTTTGGATCAGGATAATGGCAGTGCAACGTATACCTCTGTAGCATGAGCTGCAAAGGGAACACTGAACGCCACCACTAGTCCAATTAGAAAGCAAGATAGCTGACTTCTAAAAGGCACCTGGACATTTCTGGAAAACAGCAGAGATAGTGCAGGCAGCCTTTAATGTCCAAATTAGGAAATTATGGCTACCAGATCTGGTGACAAGCCAATGTATTGAAGCAGTCTGAATTTGTACGAATATCCTGGCTTCTCCCAAAGATGGAAACCACAGCTCCCTGGTTCCAATAATACAGGAAACTATGGTTAATTAGACTTCCTGCATAAGGTGCAAAGGGAAGGCAAAAGGTTTGTTGATTACTCAGCTTATTAAGCCAAGATATTTTAATCTAAATGCAGTCATTGTATGTGAAATGTTTTGAACACCCTAAAGCACAACACAAATGCTTTATTAGTTGACAGAAACCTTCATTTTCTATGAATGTGGGGTTCACTTGTAGACACAAGCATGTTGTGCCCAAACCACTAAAGGCATTCTTTATATCTAATATACACACACACACACCCCGACCGTATATTCCGGCGTATAAGACGACCATTGAGCCCTGAAAAATAGTCTCCAAAATTGGGGGTCGTCTTATACACCAGATACACTTTGCTTCACTCGCCCTCCGATCTCCTGCCTCTTCGTTCCCTTCGCAAACGGAGCAAAGAGGCAGGAGATTGGGAGGAGGGGGGTGAGGCAAAGTGTTTACCGGTTCATTCACCCCCCCTCCTCTGCCTTCTCCCCCTTGGTGAGCAACCGAAGACAGAGGAGGGAGGTGAGCATTGCGGTTTGCCATGGCCGCCACTAGATCTTCTGTGTGTTCCTTCCCCAAAGGGAACGAACACACAGGAAATTGAGCGGCAGCCGAAGCCAACCGGCTACGTTCGCCCCTTTCTTCCACTTTCCTGGAAGGTGGAAGAAAGGGGAGAATCTAGCGGTTTGCAGCAATGCCCCCCTTCCCCCCTTCTTCATTCCCTTTCAAAGGGAATTAAGATGGAGGGAGGGGGTGGACAAGGCAAACTGGGTATTTTCGCCCCTTTCCTCCACCTTCCTGGAAGGTGGAAGAAAGGGGCGAATCCCCACGGTTTGCAACGGAGGCCGCCCATTCCCTCCATCTTCATTCCTTGAGCCACCCTTCCACCCTCCCCGAAGCCGGGATCGGGCTCTCGGTCACGGCCTCAGGGAGGGGGTGGGTGGGTGGAAAGCCCCCCCTCTAGCCACGCTTCCACCCTCCCCAAAGCCACGATCGGGCTCCTGGTCCTGGACTCGGGGAGGGGTGCGTGGGTGGAAAGCCCCCCCTCTAGCCACTCTTTCACCCTCCCCTAAGCCACGATCGGGCTCCCGGTTGTGGCCTCGGGGAGGGGGTGGGTGGAAAGCCCCCCGTCTAACCACCCTTCCCAAAGCGGCGATTGGGCTCCCGGTTGCAGCCTTGGGGAGGGTGTGGGTGCGTGGAAAGTCCCCCCTCTAGCCACCCTTCCACCCGAAGCCGCGATCGGGCTCCTGGTCGCGGCCAAGGGGAGGGGATGGGTGGGTGGAAAGCCCCCCCTGGAGCCACCCTTCCACCCTCCCTGAAGCCATGATTGGGCTCCCGGTCCCGGCAAAGGGGAGGGGGTGGGTGGGTGGAACCCCCCCCAGAGTCACCCTTCCACCCTCCCCAAAGCCAGGATCGGGCTTCCGGTCGCGGCCTTGGGGAGGGGGTGGAAAGCCCCCCCTGGAGCCACCCTTCCACCCTCCCTGAAGCTGGGATCGGGCTCCCGGTTCCGGCCTCGGGGAGGGGGTGGCTGGGTGGAAGGTCCCCCCTCTAGCCACCCTTCCCCCCTCCCCAAAGCTGGGATCGGGCTCCCGGTCCCGGCCTCGGGGAGGGGGTGGGTGGGTGGAAAGTGCCCCCAGAAGGCAGCAACCCTTCCATCCTCCCTGAAGCCACGATCGGGCTCCCGGTCCCAGCCTCGGGGAGGGGGTGGGTGGGTGGAAAGCCCCCCCTCTAGCCCCCCTTACAGTGGCAGAGGCAAACTGGGTATGTTTCCACCTTCCTGGAATGTGAAAGAAAGGGGGGAATCTTGAGGTTTGCAGCAGCTGCCCCCGCTTCCCCAGCTTGTGGGGGCAATTAGCTAACACACATTGGAAACTGCTTAATGCAGTGTAGATGTGTAAATTGCTATTGCTTAAAACAATTTGTAACCACTCTGATAGCCTTGTGGCTGAAGAGCAGGGTATAAATAAATAAATAAATAAATAAATTTCAAAGAGAATGAAAACGGAGGTGGGGGCAGATGAGGCAAACTCGGTATTTTCGCCCCTTTCGTCCACCTTCGAATCAAGTTTGACTGGAAGATGGAAGAGAGGGGCAAATGTCACGGTTTGCCTTGGTGGCTGCCTATTCCCTCCGTCTTCGTTCCCTTCGCAAAGGGAACAAAGACTGAGGGAATGTGCGGTGGCCAAGGCAAACCGGGTTCATTTGGCCCCCTCCTCTGCCTTCACCCCCTTTGGGGAGCAACCAAAGGTGGAAGAGAGGGGCAAAAGTAGCGGCCGGCTGGTTGGGAGAGCCCTGCCAGCTGATCCTGTTTGCTTTCCCAATTCACGAGGAGATCCTCGTGAGTTGAGAAACAAAGAGGATCAGCTGGCAAAGCTCCCCCAGCCAGCCAGCCAAATTGGGGGGTGGTCTTATACGGCGAACATATGCCAAACTCAAGATTTTTACTTGAAAATTGGGGGGGGGGCGTCTTATATGTCCAGTCGTCTTATACGCCGGAATATATGGTAACTGTTTGACTCTGAACATGCATTCACAAAGTTTTTGCCTGCTTTTCAAGGGCTTCAACACAATCTTTGAATGGCAGTCAGTTGAAAACAAGATTCGTATCAGTGGGAACAAATTTTACAAATAAAGTTTTATTATATTAAAAAGTAAATCAATGTCAATTGACCTGGAACTTGATAAGTAAACTTGATATTTAAAGATGTATTTTCTCAGTATCACAACTTAAATAAAAGGAGCAAACTATTGCTGCAGCAGAAGGACAAGGTACATTATTACAAGGTGAAATGACACATATTAGAGGGTAACTACAAAAGAAAGAATAGTCAGGGTAAAATCTTACTCTGTTAAATCTCTTGGCTTGAAAAGTATGACCATTCGCGCAATAGAGCTTTCGCCACCGCCGTGCACCCCGACGATATATAGACTCTAAGAAAAATATTAAACCAACAGGTATGTAAATAGAAAAGCAGCATGCTTTATTCCTAGCAATCACTGAGCCCAAGATCATGATTATACAGGTCTGACACATCCAAACAGATTTACTTTTGCAGTTGGAAGTCCAAAGCATCAGAGGGTCAAAGGCTCCATACTACAATGTAGTGGTCTGCCACTACATAAATCTTGAACACTACACATACCTTTAATTCAGACCGTCACATTTTATGGCAATACTAGCTGTTCCCAGAGTTAACATACACCATTATAGTAGATTTGAAAGGTTATATATTAATGCATCAAATGATTGTACTCTTGAGAGAGCAGCATATAGTTGCCCATGGCTGTTGAGTGGCTGAGGGAGTGAGAGGAGGGAGGTGCCCTTGTGAGGCTGGGGGAGTAGAGGCAGATTGAGAGGCATGAGTGGATTGCGAGGTGGAGAGAGAATTTGCATGTGGGTGGTGATTGGCTGAGGGAGTGAGAGGAGTGAGGAGATTGGTTGGGTATGTTTCCTGAGCAGCCAATCAGCACACTGGGAGTGGAAACATACCCGAGCCTTTAATATATATAGATGATAATCTTACAATTTAAGAGTACTAATAGACAAATACTATTATTTTAAAATAAAATAAAATCCAACAACCCTCATTTAATCTATACTGGATATTTCAACCTGAAATGTATTTGCTAAACTAACATTTCAGAACCAAGATTTCAATAATGAAAGAAGGGAGTGGACACTCTGAAGATGTGGATACAGAGGAAAGCTTTTATCTTAACCTATCTTGATTCAATAAGGAGGATGCCTTTTCAACATTATTCATAAAAGAGAAATGAAACATCCCAAAGGCCAAGGGAAAAATTACTTGAAGAAAAAAGTGCCTTGCCATGAATTGCAAGACTTAACTTTTATTGCAAAACCAAGTCCTCACCAACTTCTAAAAATGTTGATTTGAGCTTCATCCCACATCAGTGCCTACAAATTCAGGCAACTTTTTTTCACTCCACACAAGTGTCTCATAATATTATGGTATGTAAAATCAATACACACAATTATCATTGTGGAATTAGGATAGGAAAAACGTCACAGATGTTCAAAATGACTATCAGTTAGAATCTGCATAGGCTAACAAGAAATTAACTTCCTTTTTAGATTCAATCTCCAAGTACCAACTGTAATTAGAAACCCAAAAAGACTCATCATGGCATCAAATCAAACTATATGAAGTTATTATTTATTCCAAGCTATTGTACTTACTATCTTCCCCTGGACAGGGCATTCCAGGCCTCTCTGGTACACAAGGAAATACTGGGGGGAAGCAACAATATTAGATTAGCTATTATTTCAAGCATTATGAGAAGATACAATATGGAATAGTTCTAAACATGCTTTAAAAACAGTATCAAACAGCTTGGTTTTATAATTTGGGTATATTAAGATATGCAGAATAAGGTTTATGATGTAATATCACCTACACAATACTATGCTATGTACTATGCTGTGAGGTATCCCCACAATAACCTCCTCAAATAGATCAATTGGAAGATTATGACCTAACTAACACTGCCCAGTGAGTTTCATGGCTGAGTGAGGACTTGAATCTTTCCTCTGTAACCTTTCCTCTCTCCTTTTATTAACCATCAAGCCTGATGAAGATTTCTAGAGAACCTGCAAGCTTGCACATAATTGTGTGACCTATGGACTGAATTAAAGCAAGTGTCTCCCTATTATAGATTCTGCCATTTTCTTATGGCTGACATAGTTTCATTTGCTATTTGTACTAAAGTAGAAGCTTACATAAAACAAGATTTATGTGCCAGTAGAAAGGGAGAATTTATTTTCTTCATACTCCTGACAAAAATAGTCTCCACACAGGAGCTGTCTAGGCTGCTGTGTCACCAGTGCTCTGTTCCACAGCTGTGCAGCACGATTAACATAAGGACTGCCATGCTGTTTTGATGGGACAGGGTCAATAGGATCTGTCCTTTTGAAATCTATTCAATGCCCCTTTAGGGACTTGTTCCAAGTGCTTATGAATGCTATGAAATGTGTATCCTATCTGTTGGACTCAGGATTTCACTACTATAACCAGTTCACAGGTTATTCTCTCTCTCTCTCTCTCTCTCTCTCTCTCTACGCACACACGGACACACACCCCTCTTATTATACCATTTACCATGTATTAGAAGTTCGGAATCCTTATTTAGTTCATATAAACGAAAGGCCTCTTCCAATTCCAGCTGAGAAGAAACAGTACATGGATCCCCTAAAAAGAAGTAGTGAGTTCATTTAAGTTGTATGCCTGAGTTAAGCGGCTCCCCCTACAAGTAATAATCATTGGTTCTTGATTTTGGTTCAAAGAGACTACTTATTGCTTTCCAAACTATACAAAGGAATGTGTTGTTTATTTTAAAGAATTTTCACTTAAGCCTAACACATAAAATCTGTTAGGGCATTATCATCCTTACATGCAATGTATGAACTAAATGTTTGCCAGTCTGCCTCTAAAATTACATATTTGCATGTCAGATTCTGAATCATTTCTGTAGATGAAGTAAGGTGTAATCAAGACCTTACGCCATACTAATTTTAAAGTTGCAGTAAGATTCTTTGTTGCCTTTTTCTTTGAAATAGTCGCTTAAGACAGCATTTCCAAAACGTTATACAGTTCTTGGTTTAAGATCATCCCTTAGGAATGCTGAAAAACCTATGGAGATACCTGTTTTATTAAGAAGCACCACTGTACCTAGAACAACAAAACACCCCTCCTTGCCAATGATTATATAATGCCCTCTCATTCTTCTGTATTCTACAAATTTTGCTGCTGGAAAGACCCCTCTTCCAGAGCATAGGGTCTCTTACCACCTGGTAAGATAGGATTATAGGCAACTTTAATACCTGCCAACATCCTTCGAAGTTTTCTCACTGCTTCGTTCGAAAAGAAACTTAATGAAGAATTACATCCCATTTCGACACACAAATAGACACCCTATTTGAGCTGCCAGAACAGAGAACTACTATACATTATGCTCATGGTTCAGGGAGCTTACTTCACCTCTAGCAGGAAAGACAAGGAGTACAGGGCTGGATATAAAACATCCTGATGGGGAAATATACATCCAATGATTTCTTTTTGGTTTTTCAATAAAGTCTAGAAGATTATCTTGCCACCAGAACTTGCCAGACTTCCTAAGATCTTCTTCCTGAAAATATCTGTTCAGGCAGAGGTAGCTTGAAAACAGGGGGAAATAATTCATTCAGCTTTTCTGCAATTGCCTTATCCTTCTTGAGGACTCCTTCAAGTCATCCAAAGGTCCTTCTACCTACCTAGCTATTTTTGTCCTGATGATGTATTTAAATAATACTTTTAACACTGTGGTGTTGTTGGTGATTTGCTCCTCAAAATCCCTTCTCCTCCTCCTCCTCTCTCTCTCCGATATCCCTTTATTGTCTGATACCATTTCCACTGTGTTATATGTTGCTTTTTGTTCTCTTTTGGCAAGACTTCCAGTTTCTCAAGAAAGGTTATTTTCCATAACAGCTTCCTTAACACTGATTGTTTACCATGATGCTGACCACTTGGACTCTGTGCTATCTTTCCTGCTTTGAGGTATACATGAGAACAGCAATTCAAATATCAATTTATTTAATTTATATCCTGTATTTCTCCCATTACAGGACCCAAGGTGGTTTACAGCATGTTAAAACAACATTCAGCTGAAGCCTATCAGTTATAAAGTTAAAAACAATTAAATATAAAGAAACTGTCATATTAAAACCAGTTAAATGCTGAGAAAGGGGAAAGACTAAGACCCCCCCCCATTAACTGAACCTTTAACACAGCCAGTTAACAGCCAAAATCCTACCTGAATAAAAAGGTATTTGACTTTTGGCACAAGGAGGGTTGGGTAGGGCAAGCCTAGACTCCTACTGAAGGAAGGAGCAGCCACCAAGAAGCCACTTCTCTCCTGTCATCACCAAACATGTCTGCGAGGGTGGTACAGCAGAAAGAAAGCCCTGACCTGTAGATGTCAAGACTCAGGCAGACTTCTATAAAGAGATATTCTTTCAGATAGTCTCTAAACCAAACCCCATTATAGGGCATTATAGGTCATAACCAGAACTCTGCAAATGGATACATATCAAGTGAAGTGTTATTAACAAGGAAGTTATACCCTCAGTGTAGCCAGCTCTGTCTAGCCACAAGATTTCAGACCTGCTGAAATTTCCAAACACCTTCCAAAGGTAGCTCTACAGATAATGCATTATATTAATCCAAATAGGATGTAACCAAGGCATGTGTCACCACAGCCAAATAAGACATTTCAAGAACAGGCACTGCTGGTGCAACAGGTATTTTTTTCTTTAAATTATGTAAATGTAGTCCTGATCACTGCAGAAACTGAGGCAACCAGGCTCAGGGCTCAGTCCAGGAGTCCACCCAAGCCGTGAACTTCCATCCTCAGGGGGAACATAAACATAACTGATATAAACTGAATCACTATTCCTGATCTGTCTTTTGACTGACCAGTAGCACTTCTGTTTTGTCTGGATCAAATTTCAATTTGTTCACCTACATCCACTCCATTACTGACACTACACATTGATTTAGCACCAAAGTAGCTTCTTGGACTTAGAAAAAAAGAAACAGGATACAGTATTATCATCATACCAGTGATATTGAACTCCAAAACTCTGGACAACTTCTCTCAATGATTTCATGTATATGTTAAGCAGTATGGAGGTCAGAACTAAATCCTATGGGACCCTGTAGGCCAACAGCATCTCCTAGCATCACCTTCTCAGATCATTCCACCAAGGACCACAGCTACTGTAAAACAGTACCTCTAAGTGTCATCCCAGAGAGGTGGCCCAGGAGGATACCATGATTGATTATACAGTACTGAACACTACTGAAAGGACAAACAGATCCAACAGGGACATACGCTCCCTTGTTCAGCTTGCAGTGTAAATCAGCCAGTAAGGTGGCCAAAACCATCTCCATCCCATCACTAGAACTGAAGCTAGACTGAAGTGGATATAGATAATTTATCTCAGCTGGGAACCTCTGGAGTTGGGAGGCTGCCACAAACCTCCAATATCTTGCCCAAGAATGGGATATGAGAGATGGAGGCTGGCTTGCTGTTGTTCAGCATGGTCGTGTTCTGGGAAGGCTTTTCCAGCAGAGATCTTATTACACTGTCTGTAAAGAGGAATTCACTCCTCCTCCTAACCACTTGGACAGTCCTCCTCCAGCCCCTTTTAAGAGCTATGAAGGGCAAGCATTCAATACACATGTGATGGCTCACACTTCTCCAAAAATCATATCCACATCGACAGGCTGCAGCATCAAATACCATTTGGGACACACCTGTGGTTGCCATGCAGGACATGAACCTCTGTGCTACTCTTGATAGAGCAGTCTTAGCATGGATGTTCAGGTCCATCAGCACAACAAGCTTAGGAGACCTCCAACACCAAGCCTGAGACCAGAGCAGGACAGGAATCGGTTGGGAGGCAGGGCAGACGGTACAACAGCAGAATCCCTATTCTGGTTTACTCTCAAGTACACATATCAAACCCAGCAGACTGCAGGATGAAATGCCTGGTGAACAAGATGGAATTACAATAGGCCATGGCAACTCTTTCTTTACATTTCCCAGGACTCACAAAGATGCACAAAGAACCAAGGAGGGCAGAGATTACCCTTTCCCCCACAAAATGCACACAATTTAATCCAGCCAGGTCTGTGCAAGGCTAAATACAGGATATATTCAAAAAACTAAAGTCACATACTCATTTATGTGCGATTACAATTCTACCTAAAAGGAAAGGTGGTAGCTCATGGTATGGTTCATCCACATGTAGGGAAAGGGCCTTAGAATAGTGATAAACAGATGCTTTGTATGCAAAAAGGTCCAGGTTTAATCCCTGGTATTCCCATGTGGATATGACATTTTAGAGAGCCAAAGCAATCAGTGAAGACAAAACTCAGATAAATGGTTCATGATGTGACTTAGTGTATGTTGACTTTCCCTCTGCCTACCTAGCTTTAATTTACAGTTGTATGTATGTAAAATCATAGAGTTGGAAGAGACCACAAGGGCCATCCAGTCCAAACCCCCTACCATGCAGGAATACACAATCAAAGCATTCCCAACAGATGATGTTGAGCCAGTTCTGTCTCCCATCTAAAGTTCTTTCCACACTCGAAGCATTGAAATGGTTTCTCCCCTGTGTGGAGTAGCTGATTTTGATACCAGAAGCATACTTTGGCTTGCTTAAATATCCTAAAGGCACCAAATTCTATCTAATTTTGGAAGTTAAGCAGGGTCAACCCTAGTTAGTACTTGGATGGGAGATTGCCAAAAAACACCAAGTACTGTAGGCTATATTTCAGAGGAAGGAACTAGCAAAGCCATCTCTTGAGTATTCTTTGCCTAAGAAAATCCTATGAAATTCATGGTGTCTCCATAAGTTGAAAGGCAACTTGAAGGCACAAATACACACACAGAAGCACACTTTCCCTCTAAAGCACACAAGTTGTCACTCTCCTGATCAAGAAAATGTGTTTCACTACATTACTGATTATTTAGTTAAGATTTTAAAAATGCTAATTGAAACATGATATTATGTTATACATGTACATGATATTCTGAACTATATACCATCCACTTTCACCTATCTTCTGTCAAATTTGAACACATGATGTTCACATACAGAGATAGGCTTATATAACTGCAAAAACCAAATCTACTAGTTGCTCCTGTTTACATCCATATTCATCTTGGAGTGCAAGTCAACTGCCAGCAATGTTCCTTTGGCTGCATCAAATGATCCAAGCTCTTCTGCACTTAAAGCAGCTACTGCTATTAGATATAGAAAAGGATCTGACTGGACCTAGATTATACCCATGGCTGCTGCCAATCAGAAGTAGGTGAAAACAAAGGACCTGGAGCTCTTACATCTCCATTCTCTAATCCATTAAGATTTATGAGTGAGTGAATCTATTTGATATGCCAATAACAGAAGCCATAAGCAAACTTTGCAAGGCCAACTAAAATTACTCCTACAACCACACAGAGATTAACTAGCTCCTTTCAGGATTGTTTGACTCCTTATGATTTTTACATGTGCAAATGTAAAACAGATATAACAGACATACTTGTCAAAGTGCTGGAGTTAGTTGCAGCGTCTTGCTGTGCAGGTTTATAGCTGCATAACACTTGAAATAGCCTTTTGAGATTAAGATCCCTCTTATCTGTAGAAAGGTTTCACAATTTCTTTTAAAAAATTAAAAATTGTTTCTTGTCATCCTGCAATTTACTTAGGAATTTATTACCCTTGGTTATTAGAGTATATTTGTCACCTAAAGTTCAAGAGCTATATTTTGTGTGTGTTATACTCTCAGCATATTAAACAAGTCCAGCTAAGAGAGACAAAATCCACACAGCAGTAGATTACAGACATTAAATAAGAATGTTACCATTCATACATGCTGAAAGAACAAACCAGTTTTTCTTCATCCAAGCACAAAAACAACTGAAGTACATTTTTCAAAAAGACAAAATGAAACATGGGCTGGTGCTCTTGAATATGCCTAAGGGGATTTAATGTCTATAATCCTCCTCCCTATTAAAAGCACAAGAATTCATGTTTTGTTTCTATAACAATACTTCTAGGTGTGCCAGGGTTAATAAACTGCCTCCTTTACTCTGCCATCTCCATAAAGTCCTTCCTTTCGGAACACAAGAAGCAGGGAGAATACTCAGATGTTAAAGAGACTGCAACTGGATACTTAAACTGCAGTGTGAACACATCATTAGCAAACCAGGATTTACAAATCTGTTACCTAAATTCAACAGCAATATGTAGAAAATCTAGCATATAGCCTCTAAGGCAGTTCTAGTGCAGTATTAACAAACTAGGATTCTTCCAATCTATAAAATTTTTACTTTTTAAAAATACTAAGTATTCTAGTTCATGTGTCTGCAAAGATATCTGAAAACACAGATGAAGGGTTTGTAGTCCAATGTTCAGTTTGCATGCATACGGGAGGGACCAGCGTGGTATAGTGTTTTGAGTACTGGACTAGGACTCTGGAAGACCAGGCTCAGAAACCCTGCTTGTCCACGAGGACCTCAGGCACATCACACAACAACAACATGCATATGGGCCCCAAAACTGGGCTCAGAGTACTTTTCCTTGGTAACTACTAGAGATGCCCTCCCCCACAGGTCACAAGCACAGGTCTGGACTAGCATCTTGACAAAGACTGAAAGCTCTAATTAGGGGCATACAAAGAAACATACATTTAACATATAATCACAGCGTTGGACAGTATCTTGCAGATCATCTATGCTAACACCCTGCTCAATGAAGACTTTGCAATGTAGGATATAGCAATGGCATCTGGCACAAACTAGCATCCAGCCTCTGCTTAAATATCTCCAGTGGATGAAAGCTGACCATCTCCAGGGGCATTGTTTTTAACTGGGAAGTTTCAACTATTGCCCACCAGAAATCTGCTACTTTGCAATTTCCACAAATTGGTTACAGGCCTGTGCTCATGAGCAACAGATAACATCAGCTCCACTTTTTCAATTACAGCCTTTAAGATATTTGAAGAAAACTATCATCCCATAATCTTCTCCAAACTAAACATACCCAACTCTTATCAACTGTTTCCCACATGACCTAGTTTCCAGACCCCTAACCCTTGTAGTTGCTCATCTGAAAAAACCTGTAATCTGCCAATTTAAGATGGTATCCAGAACTGGACAAAGTACTCCAAACATGACCTTCCTAGTGCAGAACAGAGCAGAATTATTCCTTCCCATGACTTGGGCATTATGCTCCTGACTGTGCAACACAAGACTAGCAGCAATACAACACACGTACCACTTTCAAGCCAGTTCTCAATTGAATGTTGTACTTAAGTGCAAAAAATTATATTTACCTGTTAATTTCATCTGTGTAAGGGGGGAGCCATGTTAGTCTGCTGCAGCAAACACAATAAATGGTCTTGTGTCATCTAAAAGACTATCAGAGTTTATCTGGCATTATGCCAAATAAATCTTTAAGATGCCACAAAACTTTGCTGAATCTCATTAGTTTTGGCCCTTCATTCCAGCATGTCTAGTTCCTTTTGTTACCATGTTCTATGGTGTATGTTACCCCACTTTTCACAAATGTCAACGTCTCTACACTCTGATCCAGTTCATTTATAAAAATGTTGAACAGCACAAGGCCTAAGACAGCCTTGTGGCATTTCACCCAAGACCTCACATGGAGATACAGTGAGTTACTAACTGGCACTCTGTCTATAATTGCTAAATTTGCTATTAATTATTTGCTATTCACTTAATTAAAGTATTGTCCAGTCCACATTTTACCATGTTGTCAAGAAGGACATAATGGGAAACCTTGTCAAATTATCTGATGAAATCAGAACATACTCTCTGTAAGCATTCCCATTATCAATCAATACAGTAACTCTACTAAAAAAGATATGGTTGGCTGGTATAATTTCTTCCTGAAAAAATCCATGTTGATTCCTAGTAATCAATTAATTATTTTCCAGATGCTGACAGATTGATTACTTAATAAGACTTAATAATCTGGTCTAGAATTTCATCCAATATTGATGTCACACTGACCTAACTAGCTTGTAGTTTCCAATTTTCCTCCTCTTGAAATAGAGGTTTGCCAGTGCTTGGTTGGGATGGCTTTCTCTGCATCATGCATTCTCCCTTTGGCGAGGCTGTAGGGCAGGCAAAATATATAACTGGGGATTATCTCTGATTATAGTGGGCATACACCTGTGTGCTTGGGTGGGAATCTAGTTGTTATCTACACTCAGTGATAAAAGATGATTCCCTGAGAAACTTTTCCTCTCCTAAATGGCAGCAAATTACACACTGGAATCACTTCACAGCAGAGGATGTGGCTTAGGGAAGGGTGGGGCTTACTCAAGACCCTCTGTGGACCAAACGTTCACCCCTTAAGCAGTATTCATATCCTATTAGAGTTTCAAGTTCATCTTAATGGTTTTCAGTAGACATGCATACATACACACACACACACACACACACACACACACACACACGGGTACTGCAACTTTTGAACTGTCCAGCTAAATTTCCTGTAAGTTACTGGGCTCCATTGTCTTGCCTCCACCTTTGTGTTCACGTCTCTAATGCTTGATTCAGAAATTAACTTTTGAGTTTTTACCATCCCAAACCCAAGGAATTAGTGATCAGGTTTGCAAGGCTCCAGCTAAAACTTTCTTCCTTCATCCACAAGGAGTACATCATTTTGTATCATGGGCTGTAAAATCAAACCTTCCTTGATAACAACTTGTGCTTATCCAAATTTTACTTTCACTATCCACTCCCTATGAATGCCTGATTTTTGACAGGACTGATCACTTTCCTACCCACTAACCTTTGTACTCTTTGGAGATTTTCACACTATACTGTTATAGTGTTACTATTCCATTTTATTTGCTATGGCTGCCTCCTGTGGAATCCTGGGATTTGCAGTTTAAGGAGGGGCATTTACAATTCTCAGCCAGAGAGCTCTTAGGCCTCGCTAAACGACAAACCGCAGAATTCCACAGGAGGAAGCCACAGCAGTTAAAGTGGAATAGTAACACTATAACAGTGTAGTAGTAGTAGTAGTAGTAGTAATAATAATAATATTTATTTATACCCCGCCCCTCTGTTAAAACAATCAGGGCGGCTTACAAAAATTAAAATACAATACAGATAAAAATCCCTAAATACCCCCCACCCCCACCCCCACCCTCCCCCATAAAAAAAAATTAAACAAATATAAATTAAAAGCAACTGATCTAAAATCACATTTAAAAACAATAAATACGAGGCCAGTATCCCCTGAGGCCGAGATCTAATTAGGAAAGGCCTGCCGAAAGAGATCCGTCTTTAATGCTTTTTTAAAGCTACCCAGGCTTGTCTTCTGACGGATCTTGTTCGGCAGGTCATTCCACACTTTGGGGGCGATTACCGAAAAGGCCCTCTGGGAGGTTGCAGACAGCCTAGATTTTTGTGGCTGAAGCAAATTCCTCCCAGAGGACCGGAGTGCGTGGGGAGGATGGTATGGGAGGAGGTGGTTCCAGAGATAAGTTGGACCCAAGCCATTTAGGGCTTTAAAGGTAATAAGCAACACCTTATATTGGGCCCGGAAACTGATAGGCAGCCAGTGGAGAGATTTTAATACTGGGGTTATATGGTCTCTCCGAGATGTTCCCGAGACCACTCTGGCTGCCATATTTTGTACCAACTGAAGTTTCCGGACCAAGCCTGAGGGCAGCCCCATGTAGAGCGCATTGCAGAAATCTAGATGAGAGGTTACCAGCGCGTGCACCACAGTCTCGAGGTCCCTTACTTCCAGGAAATGGCGCAGCTGGCGTATCAGCCGAAGCTGATAACAGGTGCTCCTGACTGTCGCATTCACCTGACTAGTCATCTGAAGCGATGAATCAAGGAGCACCCCCAGACTGCGAACACAGTCCTTAACGGAGAGCGTGACCCCATCCAGGACTGGAGGTTGCAACCCAACTCCTGGTTTTGGGGCCGCTACCATGAGCACCTCCATTTTGTCTGGATTTAATCTCAATCTGTTTTTCCCCATCCAGCCATTACTGCTTTAAGACAATCATTAAGAGGAGAGACGCCATTGGAATTCAAGGCCGGCGCTCAGGACAAGGAGAAATAGATCTGGGTGTCATCAGCGTACTGATAACCCCCAGCCCCATAACTCCGAATAATCTCACCCAGCGGCTTCATATAGATGTTAAACAGCATCGGAGACAGGATGGCGCCCTGTGGAACACCACAAGTAAGCTCCTTTCTGCTGGAGCAGCTGTCCCCGAGCAACACCCTCTGGGACCTGCCCGAGAGGAAGGACCGGAACCACTGGAGCGCAGTGCCCCCGATTCCTAACCCACTCAAGCGATCCAAGAGGATGCTATGATCTATCGCATTGAAAGCCGCTGAGAGGTCCAGAAGCACCAATAGGGACACATTACCCGTCGATGCTTAGACGCAGGTCGTCGGTCAAGGCAACCATGGCAGTCTCAACTCCAAATCCCATCCTAAAGCCAGTTTGAAATGGGTCTAGATAATCGGTTTCATCCAAGTAGTGTGAAAATCTCCTTTATATATTATCCTGTATCATTTATACTCTTTGGAGACCCAATGAACATTCCTGTGGCTGCAGGAATTTGTTCCCATGACTCAAGCAGCAGTCAGCTGATTTGATGAGTCTTGGTAGTCTCTGTCACATCCTGAATATATGCTTCAGGAAAACAAAACCTTCTGTACTTTCAATTCACATGATTTCTCTATCAAACCTGGAACTGTGAAAGAGATTGAACACCAGGAACTTTGATTGTGAGTCATTTGTATTGTATAGTGACATACAAGAAGAAACTTGTCTTGCCACTCTGCAGTCCAATAAGTTTAACTGTATCTATGTTCACTGTTTCATTCTTATATAACCCTCTTGCTCAAATTTAATTATGACACACAGTGCAATAGCTTAGGTTAATTATCTTATTTGACTTACTGGCCACCCAGCACCTTTTTCTGTATAGCAGGGATGTGAAACCTTTCCTTCCTCTGATATTGTTGGACTCTTACTTCCAAAATCCTTGACAACTGGCCATACTGATGAAAGTTTGAATCCAACAATAGCTGGAGGACCACAGGTTTCTCATCCCTGCTCCAGTGATAAAAAGTAACATTTCCATTTTAGAAGCAGAGGTGAACTATGTCTTCAAAAGGAATTTCTTCAAAATACAATGATGTAATGCACTGTCAAAAATATAACAAGAGAAATAACAAAACCAATGTTTTCATGAGGCTTAAGAACGGTATCTTCTGAGATTTAATTCTGACATAATTCATAAAAACCACACGATGAATTACTGTCTTACGGGGGGCAGCGGAATGGTACCAGTTCTGACTTTCTACCAAGATGTCACAAGCTCTTTCTTCCTTATGTTTCAATGCTCTGAAAACGGACATTGCTATAAAAGTAATTGACCATAAAGCAGTTAAAACAAATGTATCAAGTCCATAATGAACTTTAAAAACTGGCAAATATAGACAACAGAGAAAATATTCATTTCAACTCTGAAAGGAGGGGCACGGGCACAGAACACCAGTAATTAATGCAGTAGTTTTGTCTTGTATTAACTTGCCTTCTTCATCTATCCATTTCATGGTGAAGAGCTGTTCATTATCAAAAGCGCACATGTCTCGAACTTCATTACACAGTCCCTCAAAGGAGATGGACGGTTCAAAATAGGTTATCATAATATCCCTGGAAAGAGTAAAATGAACAGACTATTAATTTCAGTACCAAGGATCTATTTGATTTGTATCACCTCTATCTGCTTTCATTTGTGAATGCTCATGTATCCCATTATTTGTATATACTGTACATGTCTTAAATGCATTTTTCTTAATATCTTAATGTTGAAAGCATCAATCCCGCTTTCTGGGACAGGTCTGCAATGCTACCTCCTTACCAGGCTTGCAGAAAACAAGAAAGGAATTTCAGATACCACCAGCCTCAAATGTTTAAGTGCCAATAATTTTTACAATACTGTCTGAACTGAATTGCAAAAACAGATGCTATCCTACCTATTTCACAAATAAAACTTAACTTTTAAAAACAATTTAATGTTTTTAACAATTTGAAAATCATGATGTTAAGCTGAAGCCAGCTTGGGGGGTTGAGGGGAAAAGCAGGAAAGGCGAAAACTAAACCATGAGGATTGGTGTCTCTACTGCAGCTCATAGTAGGGTTACACTTCTGGCACAGGAAGACCACCATGGACACAGTTTGCATGCCTCTGCAGATGTGTGCAGGGATAATAGAAATGTTGCTTATTATTTCATCCAAGCTGACCATCCTGAGGAAGAACGGAGAGTAAGAGGTACTCAGTTCTCAGGTTGCTATGCCCAAGCCAATATTTATTAGATCAACAATCCATAATATTTTGCCTTGGATGTTGGTGTTGAAAGACACCCCCAACAGCAATCTTAAAATGTTTTCTTAGAATAGAAATTGTAAACTAGAAGGCAAAACTATGCGTAGAGAGCTCTCCCTCCACATTTGCAGGTTTCACTTTTACGGATTTGCTTATTTGCAGATTATTTGCACCACCTCTGCTGCTTCCCTATGCTATTTTTACCACTCCGATAGCACCCATGTTGCTGGGAGGAAATCAAACTGGCAGGATGGCTTTGTCCAGCTGTGCACACGTTCCCTCGCTAGCGCACTTGCTGGGGGGGGGGGAGGATGGGATGGGGAATCACAAGGACAAAGGGTCATTTGTGCATTTGCCGGCCCACTCACTTACTAACTCATGCAGGCTGGCAGGGGATGGGATAAGGGGATTGTGAGGAGGAAGGGTGCATGTGTGTGCTCACTCATGCAAGCAGGAAGGAGGAAAAGATTGCAGAAGCAGCAACATCAAACTTCAAGTCATCTCTCCCCTCCCCCCAAACAAGCATGTTTTTTCTTCCAGTACATCTGCTCTCAGCCTGTTCCAAGAGGGAAAGCAGGAACACCAGTGCAGTTCCAATCTGCCAGTGATGTCCTTGCAAAGCTCACAAATCTTAAGCGGGGTCCTGAATTTGAAAGTTCTTTTTTTCCACCACTGCTTCTCCCCCACCACCACATGCACTAACTCCTGCTTCAGTCAATCAGTCTGTCCCAAAAATGGTGCCACTCGGAGCTGAAGAAGTAATGCCGTGTCCAACCCTTGCAAGAGTTTCCTAACCACCGCTAGTGAAATGTGGCTAAGGAAGGGAGCATGTATGGGCAAGCAAACAAAGCACCTGGTGTGAAGAGCAGGAGACATCACCATACAAAGCAATCAGCGAGGCTGCATGGCTGTTTTAAGGAACCCCACAAAGAGAAGTTTCATGCAACTCTCATCCTCACCACCCCCTTTTTCTCACCTCCCCTGCCACCGCCCTTTTTCTCACCACCCCCTGGACCTTTCTACCACCCACAGAGGGGCAGTACCGCCCACTCTGGGAATCACTGGCCTAAACAAACAGCATATTTTTACCTTGGTACTGAAATATCTTAAGCCAGTGTTGTGTAATGGTTTGAGTTGTGGATTATGACCCTGGAGACCAGGGTTCAAATCCCCACTCAGCCATGGAAAACCACTGGGTGACGTTTGGCAAGTCACACTCTCTCAGCCTCAGAGGAATGCAATGGCAACCCCCCCTCTGAATAAATCTTGCCAAGAAAACTGTGATATGATGACTCTAAGGTGAACCGAAGTCAGAAATGATTTGAAGCACACAACTGAAATATCTGCAAAGTCAGCACCATTCATACCTCCACACGAAGGGTGTTCTGCAGAGAAATACTTCAGAGGAAGTACTCTCCCTATTTGTCAAACAGTGCTCTGCTGCCATCTTTAGAAGATATTCTTTTTATTAAAAAAAATAACCCACCTTTATATTATACACATATTAATTCAATAATTTCTCAGATATTATTTTATAAAGAGTACACTTACTGGAAAGAGTGTTGAAGTCATTACTACTAATCTACAGTAATATGCTCCTACGAAAAACATTGAAATATATCAAGAGGCTGAAAAATTCCGAATTCCTATTCTCATTTATTCTCATTCAAGTTGCTGTGATAACATTATTTGGCACTTAGCATTCTAGAATGCTAAAACTGAGCCATACTTCTTTAAATTTATTAACCACATTCATTTCCCTCTCCCATTCAAATATCATACATGCCAGTTTATATATGAATATTATATACAAAACAAGTATATAAACAGACAATTCATTCATTTTCTAAAATTTGGGAATTAAGTTGTTTTTTGGCACAGTGTAACTGTTATTATTTAGTGTTCTGGCAGCACATCAGGATTTAGTAAGTTTACTAAGAAAATATGTGGTTCCAAGGGTATATCATAAAACAATAAATCCTCAATTATAGGCCAGACTTTTCCTCAGAACTCCCCTACTTTGCTATACAATATGCGACTAGATATACAGATTGCATTACTACAGCAGCAGCATATTGAATTTAATCCTAGAAACATTTTATTCAGTCTATAGCTTGGGGCCAGACTATCTAAGGGATCGTCTTCTCCTGCACAATCCGCCCCGTACCCTTCGGTCCTCTGGGGAAAATGTACATCAGGTGATGAGAACTAGGCTGGCCATGGTCACCCAGAGGACCTTCTCCACCACCACTCCCAGACTGTGGAATGGCTTGCCAGAGGAGATCCAGCACCTTGATGATTTGGGTGCTTTTAAGAAAGCTGTTAAGATGGATCACTTCTGGCAGGCCTTTCCAGATTAGGTCAGATGCCCAGCCATTACTTTGATACTCTCCACCTTGTCACATTTGTCCCCCATTTTATGCCTTTTTATAAATTTTAAGTATAATTTAATATCTGTAGTTTATATTTAAAACTTAACTGATTCACTACTGCAGATATGTTTTAATAATGTAATGTTTTAACATATGTGTCGTTTTAACCTTTGTATCATTTTAACATTTGTGTTGTTTTTAACTTTATGTTGGATTGTTGTTTTATATGATATTGCTGCCCTGATTCTGATGGGAGAGGCAGGATACAAATAAATCTATCATCATCATCATCATCATGATCAATTATTTTCAATTGAGTTTCTCTTGATCTATCATCTGTAGACATTCTGATACTGTATTCTAAAATACCTATGCTACTGTTAACTGGTATCTCAAAGCCCTCTCTCATTTATACTTGAAACTCATCACCACCATTTCTAACATAACCAGGAAGGTTTTTTTTTAACTATACAGTTGTCCCTTCATATTCACTGGGGTTTGGTTCCAGGACCCCCTGTGGATACCAAAATCCATGAATACTCAAGTCCCATTATATGCAATGGCATAGCAAAACGGTGTCCCTTATATAAGATGGCAAAATCAAGGTTTGCTTTTTGGATTATTATTTTTAAAGAATATTTTCAAGCCGTGAATACTTAAGTCCGTGGATACCAAATTTGTGGATACGGAGGGACAACTGTAGTTCTTTCCTTGGTCTACAGTTTGTTACTATTATTTCAAGGCTAATAAGGTTCCTGATTACATCTAAAGTTTTATTCTGCTTTGCAGACAACACTGATTTTGTAAATATTGGCGAAAAGACAGATGAATATTATGCTTTATGATGTGATCTGATCTTTCTATTTCTTCATATGATTTAATATTACCTTTTTAAAAAAATTAAAATCCACAATACCCAGTTATATTACCAGTAGTTAAAAGATGTTTATTGCCTTGGTTTAGATAGTGTCTGTGTATAACTTACTAGTGCACAGGAAATGCTGAAGATACAATGCTGCTCCAGCTTGCCTGAAAGAGGCTGTTAAAAATCATTGCTTAAAAAGCCCTTCTTGTATCCTATCATTCTGGATAATGATTGGAAAATTATTGGCAAGTCTCTAAAATTCCATTTTTTGGCAACTTTTTGGAGCTGTGGGGCCTCCCAGTTCCAGTTTCTAGATGAGGCAGATTATCAATATTCATTTCCATCTGGTTAGGGGACAGATATGGCTTTCATCATTTTAGTGGATGATCTACACTGGGAGCTAGACTGGGGAAGTGAGTCGTTGTGTTTCTGCTGGACCTTTCAATGGCTTTCATCAACTATGCTATCCTTCTGGAACACCTTGCTGGAATGGGATTTGGGGACACTATTTTGTTCCTTTCTGGAGGGATGATCACAGAAGGTGGTAACAGGGGCCTCCTGCTCAATCCCTTGGCCGTTGACCTGTGGGGTCCCTCACGGCTTGGTTGTATCTCCCATGCTCTTTAACACATTCATGAAGCCACTGGGAGACCTTGTCCAGAGTTTTGGTGTTTAGTGCCATCAGTACTCAGATGACATCCAATTCTATTAGTCATTTCCACCACAAGCCAAGGAAGCTGGTTTGGTCCTAAACCAGTGCCTGTCATCAGTAACGGGCTGGAATCTGCAATTTAATCCAGATAAGACAAAAGTGCTCCTGGTCAGTTGAAAGGGAGATCAAGGAATAGGGAGTCAGCCTGTGTTAGATGAGGTTACACTCCCCCTGAAGACATAGGTTTGCAGCTTGGGTGTACTCCCCAACTCAACTTTCAGCCTGGAAGCTCAGGTTTCAGCGGTGGCTAGGAGTGCATTTGCACAGTTAAAGCTTGTATACCAGCTGTGTCCGTTTGTTGAGATGTCAGATCTGGCTACGGTGACACATTAGTTGCATCCCCGGAGTTGTCTAAACAGCAAAAATACTCATAGAATTAGAAGAGAATATGATTTGTCTCAATGGGATCCCACATCGATCCACCATATTCGAAAGGAGGGGGGCCAAATGCTCCATATATTTTGTGGGAAAAGCTTTCGAAGCTTTTCTTGTATTTTTTAAAATAACTTGTGAGAATGTGCACTATTGCCCATTAGAATGATCTGCATTGCTGTGCATTCTCAGAGTAGACAGCTGATTGGTCGGACATGGGGGGGAGGGGAGCTTGCTAACAAGGCAAGCGCCTGAAATCGCCATGTTGGATTTTCGTCATAGTGATCTCGTGCTATGGCGAGAAAATAGCTTCTTTTTTGTTCACTTCTTTATTAAAGTGGAAGATTGTCCCTTGGAATTAGTTTTTTTTTTTAAAAAAAAAACTGTCAGTGGCAACTCAAGGTTAATAAAAATGAGAGTAATTCACAGGTGTCCACCATCTTGATTCGCAGGCATGCCCATTGGAACAGCAACAGCGGATGGCTTTGCATGCCTGCGATCTTTTAAAAAACCATTAAGACAATTAGAAGCTGTTGCAAATTGGCATTACTGCACAGCAATTCACATTTTATTGCTTCGTATAGACAAGCCCCCAGTTGAATAATTGTAATGCATTCTATGTGGGGCTGCCTTTGAAGAGTGTTTGGAAACTTCAACTGAACCAAAGAGCTGCTAACTGGCATCAGATTGCTAACTGGCACTGATTACAGAGAACACACAACTCCGTTGTTGCAACAGTTTCACTGGCTGCCAGTCTGTTTCCAAACACAATTCAAAGTGCTAGTTTTGACCCTGAAAGCCCTATAAGGCTAAGGTCCAAGTTATCTGAAGGGCCAGATTCTCCCTTATGAACTAGCCCATGGTTTGAGATCTGCTAGGGAGGCTCTTCCCTCTGTCCTACCACCCTCACAGGCCCATCTGGTGGGAACATGGGAGAGGGCCTTCTCAGTGGCTACCTCCAGGCTCTGAAATTCTCTCCCAGAAGTTAGATTGACTTTTCTTTTCTGACAGGTGTTTGATGAATGTCTGTATAAGGCCTGTCTCACCTAAACTGGATTTTGCTAATTATTGTGCTGTGGTATTTTTTATGATTTATGTTTTAATTGGGTTTTAATTTATGATTATTTAATATCATTTTAACTTTTGTATCTTTCAAATTTTTAACAGTGTTTTTTACTTTGTTGTAAGCTGCTTTGAGTCCCAAACTGGGGAAAAGGCAGGATCGAAATAACAACAACAGAGAAATAAATAAATGCAACATTGTGGTAGCAATCTACTGCAGATCACCAAACCAAGGAGAGGTGATGGACAATGCTTTTCAGAAAGAAATCTCAGAAACTTCAAAGATTCAAGAACTAGTAGCTATGGGAGACTTCAGATTTACCCAGATATCTGATGGGAGGCTAACTCCTAAGCATAGGTTCTCCAACAAATTCCTAATGTGCCTTGTAGATAATTTCTTATTTCAAATGTTAGAAAAAGGAACAAGAGCATCAGCAATCTTGGACTTGATCTTAATCAACAGGGAGGAGATGGTAACTGGAATCAAAGCTGTTGGTATTTTAGGGGGAAGAGACCATGCAATGCTAAATTCACAATTGTGGGACATAGCAAAGAAGAGTATAGTCAAACATAGACCTTGGCTTTCAGGAAAGCTGATTTTAACAATCAGGGAATTATTGGGTGGAATACCATGGCTAGACATGCTAAAGGAAAAAGACACCCAGCAAGGGGTGGGAGCTCTTGAAGGAGTTGAAAAAAAGCAAAATCACAAATAATCCCATGGAAGAAGAAAATAGGAAACCTCTGAAAAAGCCAACATGGCTGCACAGCAAACTCAAAATTCAAGGAGGAAATAAAAAGAAAAAGTAGCATGTATACAGAATGGAAAGACAAATCATCAAGGAAAAGTACAGATGTGTAGCTCAAGCTTGTAGGAATAGTACTATATAAGGATGAGCTGAGACTGGCTAGGCAAGCAAGGAGCAAAAAAGGGAGTTTTTCTGATACATTCAAGGCAAGAGAATGGCCAAGGAGACAGTGAGGCCGCTGTTCAATAAGGATGGAAAAATACTAACAGATCACAGTGAAAAGGCAAAAGTACTCAATATATATTTTGCTTACATTCCCCACCCCCCAAAGAGACCTGTATGCTTTCATGAAGCAGCAGAGACCTTCGCAAGAAATCTGGATTGCAAATCGAGATTGACAGGAGTTAATCAGGAATTGCCTAGGTCACCTAAACAACTTCAAATCTGCAGGGCCAGACAAACTACATCCCAAGATACTGAAGGAACTTGCTGATGTACTCTCTGAACCCCTTGCCATCATTTATCATAAATCTTGCAGAACAGATTAGGTGCCAAATGACTGGAGAAGGGCAACCATGGGAAACGAGAGACCAGTCAGCCTGACTTCAATACCAAGGAAAATATCAGAACTGGTTATACAGGAATCTGTTTACATGTATCTTGATGACAATGCAGTGATCAGTAGGAGTCAGCATGGAGTTGTCAAGAATAAATCTTGGCAAATTAATCTTATTTTTTTTCTATCATGTCACTAGTTTAGTAGATGGTGGAAATGCTATTGGTGTCATCTATCTGGATTTCAGCAAGCATTTGCTAAAGTTCCCCATAATGTCTTGATTAGCAAACTGATTAAATGTAGAATAGATGGGAAACACTATCAGATGGACCCATAACTGGTTGGAAAATCATGTTCAAAGAGTTGTCATCAGTGACTGCACTTCAGACTGGAAGGAGGTCTCAAGTGGAGTGCCTCAGGGTTCTCTCAGGGCCATTACTCTGCAACTCATCAATGACTTAGATGACAGAGTGGTGGAAACCTTATCAAGTTTGCTGGTGACACAAAATTGGGAGGGGTGGCTAATGCATTGGAAGATAGGAACAGAATTCAAAATGACCTAGATAAACTAGAACGTTGAGCAGAAATTAATCAAATGAAATTCAATAAAGACAAACACTGGCGTCTACATTTAGGCCACAAAACCCTATAGGGTGGAGTATACATGGCTCAGCAGTATTACATGTGAAAAGGACCTTGGGATTATTGCTAATCATAAATTGAACATGAGCCAGCAGCGTGATGCTGCAGCAAAGAAGGCAAATGCAATTTAGCTTGTATTAATAATGCATAATTTCCAAACTGAGGGGAGTAATAGTCCCACTATATTCTGCACTGGTTAGGCCTCATCTGGAATACTGCATTCAGTTCTGGGTGCCTCATTTTAAGAAGGTTATAGACAAATTGGACCTGATTCAGAGAAGGACAGTAAATATGATAAGAGATATAGAGAACAAAACACATGAGGAAAGGTTGAAGGAATTGGTCATGTTCAGCTTGATGAAGAGAATACAGGTGTGACATTATCATTCTCTTTAAATGCCTCAAGGACTGTCACAGAGAGGAGGGGACAGGTCTGCTCTCTGTTTGTTGCCCCAGAGGGTAGGACCAGATCTAATGGTTTGCAGTTACAGGAGAGTAGACCTCCACTGAACATTAGAAGGAACTTCTTGACAGTGAGAGCTGTTCGGCATTGGAACCAATTGCCTAGAGCCAATTGCTTAGGTGGGGTCTCCTCCAGATTCTTCAAAAAAAGGCTGGACAGCTACCTGCTGGAGACACTTTTTCTGGAGAGCCTACACTGAGCAGTGGGTAACTCTAAAAATAATGGTAGCTAAATATATACAGCAGAGCCTATTTCAATGGCTAGCTAGAGAAAAATAAAATACAGTTGTCCCTCGACATTCACAGATTCAAGTATTCATGGCTTGAAAATATTTTTAAAATAATAATAATCCAAAAAGCAAACCTTGATTTTGCCATCTTATATAACGGACACCATTTTGCTATGCCACTGCATATAGTGGGACTTGAGTATTCACAGATTTGGGTATTCACGGGGGGTCATGGAACCAAACCCCAGTGAATATGAAGGGACAACTGTATTAGCGATAGGTTGCTATAACAATGTGTCAATCTAATTTTCTTAAACTTGAAAACTTCAAATGCATACATATTATATGCAATGCATAGGACATTCATAAAAAACTAGTGGAGTTTTGTATACTTGCTGGTAGTTTAAAAAGATCACTAGGAACAGATAACCAACTGAAAGAACTTGCATACACAATTTTTATTGTGTTTTTTAAAACATGTTTTCCCTACCATAACCTGAAGAACATTGTGCATTTCCCCCCTTTTGGAAACCCATATTGTTTTTCTAGCCAAGATCTTACAGCGACACCATTCTAGTTCCCTCTGCATACCAAAATTTTTCATTTACTCAAGATAACATAACTGGCTCAGTCACCACCACCATGGATAGTTCTTTGACAGAAAATGTACTGGCACAGAACATTTCTCTTGGAGAGAAAATACACTGCAATCTCTGCTAAGAAGACCTGATTTGCAAAAGGAAGTGTCAGGATCATATTGTCTAAGGAATGCATTTTTTTTTACTGGCTAATCTATATCTGTTATCTATAAAGAGTAGGACTTTTAGCACAACATTCAGGAAAAAATGCTAAAGGAAGGGTCATACATAATTTCATAGAAATTTTATGAAGCTCTTAAAGCAGTGTTTGGACCTACTTATCAGGTCCAAAGCTCCTTATACAGTACAGATGGTCAAACATTAATTACTGATAAAGCCTCCATCCTAAATCGTTGGGCTGAACATTTTCAAAGTCTCTTTAGCGCCAACCGAGTAGTCCAAGCCTCAGCTATCCAATATATGACACAAAAACCAATGAAAAATGAATTGGACATAGCTCCCACTTTGGAAGAGACCCTTATGGCCATACAGCAGATGAAAACCGGCAAGGCAGCTGGGATTGATGGAATCCCACCTGAAGTTTGGAAACACGGAGGTCATGCACTCCACGAAAAATTCCACGAATTCCTTGTGAATTGCTGGGAAAAAGGGGAACTGCCATCAGACCTCCGAGATGCAGTCATCATCACCCTGTACAAGAAAAAAGGAGCAAAATCCGACTGCTCAAACTATCGAGGCATAACACTGCTCTCTATTGCTGGAAAAATCCTTGCAAGGATACTCCTGAACAGATTAGTTCCTGCTATTGCAGAAGAACTTCTCCCTGAAAGCCAATGTGGCTTCAGAGCCAATAGGAGTACTACAGACATGGTATTTGCCCTTAGGCAACTGCAAGAAAAATGTAGGGAGCAGAACAAGGGTCTCTATGTAACATTTGTCGACCTCACCAAAGCCTTTGACACTGTAAGTAGAAAAGGTCTGTGGCAGATCCTGGAAAAACTAGGATGTCCCCCCAAATTCCTTAAAATGATTATCTTGCTACACGAGGGCCAGCGTGGTCAAGTCAGATATGGCGATGCTCTTTCAGAGCCCTTTCTAATAACTAATGGAGTGAAGCAAGGTTGTGTTCTTGCACCAACTTTATTTACAATCTTCTTTAGCACGATGCTCCAAAGGGCTATGGCAGAGCTTGAAGAAGACGACGGCATCTATATACGCTACCGTACTGATGGTAGCTTGTTTAACTTAAGCCGTCTGAGGGCTCACACTAAGACTCTAAACTATCTAGTCCGTGAGCTGCTCTTCGCCGATGATGCTGCCCTTGTTGCCCACACAGAAGCAGCTCTGCAGCGCCTAACGTCCTGCTTTGCAACAGCTGCAGAGCTGTTTGGGCTAGAAGTCAACCTGAAGAAAACAGAAGTTCTTTACCAGCCTGCACCACAGGACGAACACCACCATCCCCACATTGCCGTCGGCAAATCAGTGCTCAAGTCCGTTCAGCAGTTCACCTACCTGGGAAGCATCATCTCCTCAGATGCCAAGATTGACAAAGAGATCGATCACAGATTAGCAAAGGCATATAGTGCATTTGGAAGACTTCACAAGAGTCTGGAGCAATAAACACCTGAGGCGAAGCACAAAAATCAGTGTGTATAGAGCCATCGTACTGTCTATCCTCCTTTATGGATCTGAAACATGGGTTACCTATCGCCACCACCTACGACTCCTCGAGCGCTTTCATCAGCGCTGTCTACGCACAATCCTAAATATACACTGGACTGACTATGTGACGAATGTTGCTGTCCTTGAACAAGCAGGGATCACCAGCATTGAGGCCATGATATTGAGAACACAGCTGCGCTGGGCAGGGCACGTTTCTAGGATGGAGGACCATCGCCTCCCAAAAATACTACTCTACGGTGAACTCGCCACGGGTCAGCGTGGGAGGGGCGCTCCAAAAAAGCGATACAAGGACTCCCTGAAACAACATCTCAGGCTTGGCCAGATTGATCACCAACGGTGGTCCGCCCTGGCCTCACATCGGGAGGCATGGAGACGCAATATCCACAATGCTGCAGCCTTATTTGAGAACTCACGACGAACAAGTCTTGAAGAGAAACGACAACGCAGAAAGAATCACAACCCAAAAACATCACCCAAGGAGACCTTCTGCTGCACTTTTTGCAACCGGACTTGTTTGTCTCGGATTGGCCTTTTTAGTCATCAGCGCGCTTGCAGAAGGCGCGGGATGAGTCCTTCCTGAATCTTCGTTTGCGAAGAAAAGCCAGAGAGAGAGGATAATTTCTATGAAATTATATCTATGAATAATTTCATAGAAATTATGTATGTTAGGGTACATAATTTCTATGAAAAAGAGTCCAAGTTCAATTCCTGTTATCTGCATTAAAGACGACATGTGGCTGAGATGGACACTAGTAAAGCTAAACTGACCAATGATCTGACTCAGACAAAAGCAGCTTTGCACACTCCTAACTAGATAGGTTTTTAAAAAACAGCAGGACCATATTTCGCCCTGGATGTGTGCATGCCTTCATTTGTCTGTATAACGAACAAGGTAACATTTACTATATGTGAATAGCAAGATCATGAGTTGATAAATACAACTAAAGGGTATATGACAGAGTTTCATAAAATTATGAGGAGTGAATAAAGGTCAATCTAATGAAATTGGTCATAAATTTAGACCAAAGGGAAGTACTTTATCATGTGATATTCATTTGATATTGATATCATAGATCATTATATTAGTCCATTTGTCTCTAGATGGATTAACAAATCCATGAAGAATAGGCCACTCAATGGCAACTAGTCTTGCTAACTGAATAGAATCTCCATTTTAAGAGGCAGCAGATACTGCCTCCTGAATACCAAATACTGAAAACACATAATTGGTAAAACCTATTGCTAGAGGCACCTGGCTGGCTGCTAGCAGGAACAGAATTAGATATAGACCCTTGCTTGGATTCAGTATGATCTACATTCTTCTAGGACTAAGTTCCTTGAACTTTGAAGAGTCAGATTAATAAATGCTTTTAATGGCACTCATATAAGTGTTAACAAAAATGTTATTTTCATATTCTCATGCCTTGTTTCATCAGGATAAGAAATAAAGTTTTAAGTGTCAAAATTGGTAGGGGAAAAAACATCCATCCTTAAACCAATTCCATTGTTAACAATGACCAGAACCTCAATCTTGTCATTAGATTAAAAAGTATCTGTACTGTAGTAGAACTATACTCAGGATAAAAGAAACATGCCTCTTGCTACACTGATGTTTACTTTCACTCAATCATTCTGATAAACATTTTTCAGAAACCAAGATCTGTTTTATTCTGTAAAAGGCATCTACCTAATTGATTATTCTACATCTCAGCAAATAGGCTGTACAGGTTACATATGCAACAAGAATACTGGTGTTTATTTTGTACAAGAATATTGGTTTCTGTTCTCTCTTATTAGTAGCATATTGCTTAAGGCACATACATACACCCTCCTGTTAAATCTCAAGGACATATTTTGGGATACATTTTGTTGCAACTGTTGAATAATGCAGTTTTTGCAAGTCCTCATGAAATCCCATCTGTTAGAGCACAGAACAGGCAAGACAGAATACATTCCAAAGCAAAGAGTTTATAAGCTACTATGCAAGTTTGCCAAAGAATTCCATAAAGCTCAGAACCAAAACTTTAATAAAATTGCCTATTGAGGCATGCTTATAATCCAGTCTTGAATCAAGGGGTAGGAAATCTGCAGCTCTTTCTATGTTGTTGACATATGCTGGGGCTGATGGAAACTAAAGTCAAGAAACACCTAAAGGGTTACATAACCCCCCTTTCCAGCATAAGCAGGCAGGGAAAAATGATGTAAGTGGCTGATAGTGTCAAGAACATGCCTGAATTATTCTAATGTTGATAGTTCCCTATTGGAAGAAGCTTATATTTGGTGACTTCTTTATGTTTAAGTAAGCCATTTCCAGCTCTCTTTTCATACTGGCTGTGTTTAGACATACCAAGGCATGGAACTGCTAGAACACAGGCTTATTGGTAAACAGGGAACATACAACTACCTTTTTACAACAGGGTCACTATGTCTAAACACCCTAAAGACACCAGATCCCATCTGATCTTGGAAGCTAAGCAGGGTCAGCTCTGGTTTGTATTTGGATGGGAGACCACCAACTAATACCAGATGCTGTAGGCTGTATTTCAGAGAAAGGAACTGGCAAAACCACCTGAGTATTCCTGTCCTAAGAAAACCCTATGGATTTTATGGGGTTACCATAGGTTGGCAAGCATTTTGATGGGGCACATGTGCATGCATGCATGCACGCACTACCAGTTTGCTTCCAGGCACAATTCAAAGTGCTGGTTATGATTTATAAAGCACTATATGCCTTGTGTCTAAACTGCCTGAAAGACTATGTCTCTCCATATGAGCCTACTTAAGTTTTAAGATCATTAGTGAGGGCTTTATCTGTTTCACTGCTAACACAAGCACTTTTGGTGAGGACATCTGAGTAGGCCTTTTCAATACCAGGTTGAGTCTGCCTTATCTAAAATACATTATGTATATGCAAGTATTTTGGAATACTTGCATATACATAATGTGATATCTTGAAGATTGGACCCAAGTCTTTTGGTCTTTTAATGGTGTATGTATATGCGTGCTGCGTTATCTTTGTTATATTTTCATTAATATCTATGCTGTTTTGAACAGGAAGCTTAGTTCTTATAGTCATTGTCTTTTTTCATCAGCACTCTCTTTTAATCTATGTTTTGAGTTATCTTGAGTTGTGAGAAAATATAAAATAAGCAAAATTACTGAGTATGAAGAGTATACTGGTACACACTGTCTTCTTGATCCCACTTGCAGATAGTGGCTAAACTTGCTCTGCAGTTTATGTGCTGTTCAAAGATAACATCTGCCACAGCTCATGAAATTTTTCTCTGATGACTTGGGAGTGGGGAAACAAGCCAGAGCACTAGTAATGGCCACAACCGGACAACACAATAAACACAACACAGAGTAGTGATTTCTGCTGCAAGTGGATATGATTGGGCAGCACACACCAGTATACTGCTTATACTCCAATGTTCACACAATTCCCTGGATTATCATTATGTCCAAATGTAGCCACTGAGTTTTAATGTTCATAATTACAACCATATTCATTGGGATAAATTTAGGAATTTTTGCAGAATCATTTAGATTCTCAAAACAGCATATTTAGCACAGTGAATAACCTAGGACGCTATGAAATGGAATGGGAAAAAATGAATACATTCTCAAAAACACTTAGAACGTTTTAATAAATCAATACATTGGCAATGTAATGCAGATATCGCTGCACTTTCCAAAACAACAAACACAAGAATGAACAGCAAATGCACATCAAAGAATTTTTTATCAGGTAGATGAAGATAAACCAACATGATTTTTAAAAATCTTTCCTGATTAAATTCTCTGAAATAAATTATGGCATAGTAATAATGTTTGCTTCACTTTTCTCAAAGGGACTGATAGTGCTCCTCTAGTCTTGTGAAGTTACTTAGTTGGTTAAACAATTTGAAAAACTTCTAACCAGTTAAGAGACAACGAAAGAAGAGTACTACCAATTCTTTCCCACAGAGTGAAGCAACCTTTTGCAGTGCCATAATTTATTAAAGGCAGAAATAAAGAGTTATATCTCTCATTTTTTAGCCTCTCAATTTTGAGTTGAATATGTTTTTCAACTCAACTTGAAGTTAAAACTAACTTCAAAACAAATGCTGAAAGACTTCAGAGATATCATTCTATAAAATTTCTACACACAAAAGAACACTATTTTTTGCCAGTTCTATAATTTGCCTTAACCTAAAAATCAAATCTCAATTTTGTGGCACACTCTTGCGCCGTAAAATGTTTGGAAACTGGAAACTCCAGTGGGTCCAAATTGCTGCACCAGGTTGCTGACTGGTGCACATTATAGGGAGCACATAACCCCCTTGTTAAAACAACAACACCGGCTGCCAATCTGTTTCAGGCAGTATTCAATGTGCTGGCTGCAACCCTTAAAGCCCTACACAGCTTGGGTACAGAAGACTGAAAAATCTTTTCTCCCTGTATAGCTTGCCCATGATGTAAAATCTGCAGGAGAAGGTTTTCTCTTGATCCCACCACCTTCCCAGGCACATCTGGTGAGAACATGAGAGAGAGCCTTTTCAGTGGCTGCTCCCAAGTTATGGAACTCCCTTCCTCAGAAGAACTAGTTGGTCCTCTCCCTGCTATCTTTCCTCAAAGACCATTTTATTTAAGGAAGCTTTTGGTTTTTAGTGTATGTAGCACTAAAGCCAGCGTGGTATAGTGGTTTCACTGTTGGCCCAGGACACTGGCAAACCAAAGTTCAAATTCTCGCTCGGCCATGGAAACCCACGGGGTAACCTTGGGCAAGGCACACTCTCCCAGCTTCAGCAGAAAGCAAAGGCAACCCCCCTCGGAACAAATTCTCCCAAGAAAACCTTCTGATAGGTTTGCCTTAGGGGTGCCATAAGTCAGAAATGACTTTCAGGCACACAAAAACACACAGATAAAACAGAGTGTAATGTTTTGATTTTATTATGTTTAAAGTATCTTTTAATGCTGTTTTTAACTTGGGTTTTTTTCCAACAGAAATGTAGTTTGTGTTTTAACATTTGTATTAACAGTTTTTTAGTTGCATTATACTATTAAAATGTTCTTCGCTACTTTGGATCTCATGGTGGGAGAAAGGCGGCCAACCAAATAAATAAATAAATAAATAAATAAATGCATTGTGATTCTGAGATTAAAGCTTATCTACTTTGACAATTATTTTTGTTCTGAAGAACAAACTGGTGGAGTAGAATATAACAGGAACAGCATGGATGGGATCCACGGGTCACATGCAGCCCTTTGAGAGGTTCAGTGTGTTCCCTGGGGCCATATGAAGACACTAGGAAAAAAGTTAGGAGGAAAAAGGAGCAAATCTTCAGGAAAATTGGAAAAAAATGCATTAACATTGTTTACAGAGTCAAAGTTACTTTGTTACAGTAGGAACATAATATACACTATGTACTGTATAACTTGGTTTGGCCTAAAGTTATCATGTTTGATATATTAAAAGTACAGTTTATTCAAAAATAATTACAAATTGAATTTACTTTTTAAATTTATTTTTTCTTAAAATTGAGCTACAAAGTTCTCAATGAGAACTATAAGGAACCTCTTCAGTTTTGCCCGTTTATGAGCAATGAATAATAAACCCCAACAAAAACCAGAAGAAACAATCAACATTAATAAAGCAAAAATAAATAAATAAATCTTCTCTTGTCCTCCATAGTGCCAATCAGACATAAATCACTCATTCCCATAAAAAGAACTGAGAAGAAAAAACAAGATACGGAACTGAAATAATATGAGTCATTCTGTCTTAAATACTTTATTCATCCTTCTTAAAGGAAATATCCCTTAACATATTTTTTCAATTTTACTGGAAAAGATGACTTGGAGGGGAAAAACAGGTCCCTCCCTCACTTCTTCTTTTTGTTCTTCTCCTTATTAGCTATGTTCTGCCTCATTAGGAGAAACGTGCCTCCTCACATCCCCCTGGTTGCATTTTCTGGCTGAGCTATTTGCACAGCCCTCCACTTCACAGAACCCTAGGAAGGTAATGAATGCTCATCAATTTAACTCCCAACAGTTGTTCCTGACTGATCAAGAACACTCTTTGAAAAGATCCTCAAATCTCTTGCCAAGGCCATGAAACAAAACAGACCTTCATTTTTTAACAAACATAGAGGAAAACTGCAAATTATTATGTCAGTAAACTATGCAGACTAGGTAGCAAATTGTAGAAAGAACAGAAGAAATGGGGCTTGTTGAACACACAATCCCTGTCCCAATGACAGGAAAATTGGTGCAGTAATCAGGGGGTGGGGAATGGATTGCCCTTCACTCATTTGGTATTGAGACAGAACACTATCTAAAAAGAAAAATAAAGGTAATAATTATTCTGACTGCACCAAGGTATACTTTCATTATTTTGAAATCGAGTTTCTCTGCTATGGACAGGAGGTAGATGATGGGAGACGTTAACACTGAAGGGTGTTAACTTCTCCAAGGGGGCATGCTGACAGTCTCCATTCCACACCCCAAAAAATGGAACAAAAAACCTAACATAATAAAAACTTGTAGATCTTAGGGTTTAAAGTATAGTTGTCCTGCCTTATCCACGGATTTGGTATCCACAGATTTAAGTATTCATGGCTTGAAAATATCCTTTAAAAAATAATAATCCAAAAAGCAAACCTTGATTTTGCCATCTTATAGAAGGGACACCATTTTGCTATGCCATTGCATATAATGGGACTTGAGTATTTACAGATTTTGGTGTCCACGGGAGGTCCTGGAACCAAATCCCAGCGGATACCAAGGGCCCACTGTACATGGATTGGGTGGATATCTTCAGGGGAGAGCAAGGTAAAGCGGCTTGTTTCTATCCCCACTTCTCCTAGCTATACTCCAGTCTTTGTCTGGAGTCACAGCATCTCCTGGTTTTTCTCACCCCAACCCTTTCCTTCACTCTCCCACTCGCCCCCCCCTTGTTGCTTCTCAGGACAGAGCCAACACTGCCCACTAGGACCTAAAATCAGCATGTGCATGTACAAGAGCCTTCTCAGTTTTTTGCTTTCTGTGTCTTTTTCTCTACGTGGAGAAGGGGCATCTTCTGAGTACAGGAGAGAGTATGTTCCAATGAAGTAAGTGGGGCTTCTTTCTGAGCCGACACATATTGGATTGTGCCTCAAGAAGCATTCAAAAATGAGATGGATCAAACAAGAGACTTTTTTTCTGTTCCTGAGCAGGAATTGCGGTCCTCCCTGAAGGCAGCTAATCTTCTGCCTCCCTCCAAGATTAAGACTGAAACTGCAATCCTATATGCATTTACATGAGAGTATGTAGCACTTAAATCAACAGGACTTACTACTTTTGAGTAGACCTGTAATGCAAAGTTTCAAAAGGCTAGGAGTTACTGTGGAGAAACTAAAAGGGAAAGGGAGGAAAGAAAGTTTTTTTTTATTTCAAATAGGGATTATGTCAGCCTAGTAAGGCATAAGCTTGGATGGCATGATGATTGGGGGGGGAGGGGTGGACAATCTCAATAGTGGTACACTCAGAGGGCCATCACACAGGATTCAGCTAACTACAGTTGACTGCCTGGGCCCTGTTGTAGTGGCAGCAGCGGCATCCCACCATTGCTACCACCACTAGTTGACTGTCTGGGTCCCATCGCAGCCCGTGACTGGTCAATGACTGAAAGAGTGAGAGGAGGGAGGGGCCCTTGTGAGGCTGGGGGTGTAGATGCAGATTGAGTGGCAGAAGTGGATGGTGAGGTGGAGAGGGAATTTGCATGTGGGTGGTGACTGGTTGGGTATGTTTCCTGAGCAGCTAATCAGCACACTGAGAGAAGAAACATACCCAAGCCTGTTATACATACCCAAGCCTCCATATAGATAGATATGGATATATAATTAAAATATTTCCTATACTTTAATATTACTGCATATTTTAATCCTAATGATTATATGCCATGTGTCTCTGCAGGAAGGGAGTGCCACAGCAAACAGAGTTAGGTGCTATAGCTGACTTGTGAAATCCCTTCCAACTAAGATTGCCCAGTTGTGGCTATTTAGATTCGAAAATTCCAACTAAGACATTGTTTTGGGAAACTGCCCTCAACTGGAATAGCAATACAGAAGAAACAAGACAAGGATCAAAGGAGGAGTAAGGGTGGATAGGGATGGAAAGTGTAAAGATAAGAGGACATCTTGTCCAATAGCAAAAGTATGATACTTTTGTTATGACAGATATTCCAGTTAAATAACCTGTTTATGCCAACTCCCTATGTGACTCATTTTAGCTCCAGATGTAGTAATCTGCTGTAGATCATCTTAATACAGTACTCTCAGATTAAAAGAACACCAGAGAGAAATAAAACTTCGCATATATTAGTGAACCCACCTTCAGAACTTCGCTATTTGGTAACAAGACCAAGCATTTACAGATGTTCACATACACTCTAAACTTATACACTGTTTTAAGAGTTAAACATGTTTTAGCTGTAAAATGTCTGAAAACAGGTCTCAATAAAGAGACTAGAAACTGTGTAACTGGAAAAGACCAAGCTGTATATGTACTGTGGGCTGTCTAAATGGAATTCGCTGGGGGTAAGACTTGTCTAACTGGGAGCCCGCATCAAGGGTCTGTCTGACTGCTCATCCATAAGAAAGGTATCAGATAGAGTAAGCTGTCCAAGGATGCTATGCAGTACCACAGAAAGGAGACACATCAGTGATTTAGGGTGATAAAGTTACTGTATATTTAGTTTTTACCTGCAGTTTTGGGTTTTAGGTGAACTGTAGCAGAAGCCCCAGGCCAAGCACCTCTACAGCAAATTGCAACACGTTAAAGGCACTGGATCTTGTCTGATCTTGAAATATGAACAGGCTCAGCCCTGGTTAGTTCTTTTATTTTTTTTATTTTATTAATTATTTATACCCCGCCCTTCAGGCACAAGGCTATCAGAGCAGCTTACAAACTGTTCTTTTTTTAAGCAATAGCAATGTACACATCTACACTGCATTAAGAAGTTTCCAATGTGTATTAGTTAATTCTTGGATGTGAGACTGCCAACTAATACCAGGTGCTGTGTATTTCAGAGGAAGGAACTGGCAAAACTATCTCTGAGTATTCTTTGCCTAAGAAATCCCTATAAAATTCACAGGGTCACCATAACTTGAAGGCATGTGTGTGCACACATATACACAATAGTTCTAGACAGGCATGATATTCTTCCTTTCTAGCTCCAAGAAAATGAAGCAGAGCCATATTTGTGAACAGCACACAAGAACAGGACTGGACACTATCTTGTTAAGCTAAATATGCAGTTCTGTCTTCCTTTCGCTCTAAGGACCAGTGGTTCCTAAAAACAGGAAGTAGTAAACCACACACAGGTGGCAGGGAGTCTGTCATAACTTCCTTTGGGATCCTGGGTCCAAGGAAAATGGCATAACTGGCAGGTAACTCAAGAAACAAATTACTATCCTTCAATAATTAGCTGCATGGGTGCTCAAGTGTAGCCACCTTCTCAGACCTTTCATAAACCTGTTCAAACATGCTGCTGATTGGAATAGTTTGTGGTACAACATGGCAAACGTTGGTACTTTTCAAGAGAAAGCTTATTTAAAAATCTGACACTTCCATGTGGTCTCTAAATATCAAGGGACAAGAGGGTGAGAACTAAAATCAATGATAAGGAGAGAAGGAAAATCAGGCAGAGCTCCATCTTGCCTCGGCCCAGAAGCAGAATGGCCCTCCCTCCATCCCAACTCCCATTGCCCTGGCCAAGGAGGGAGAGAAGAGAATGCTAGACTTACTTACTTCCCCTATTGCCACCCCCTTTCCTTTTGTATCATGTCTTCATTAGATCATAGAATCATAGTTGGAAGGGACCACAAGGGCCATCCAGTCCAACCCCCTGCCATGCAGGAATACACAATCAAATCATTCCTGACAGATAACCATCCAGCCTCTGTTTAAAAACCTCCAAAGGAGGAGACTCTACCACACTCCAAGGCAGTGGATTCCACTTCTGAACAGCTCTTACTGTCAGGAAGTTCTTCCTAATGTTTAGGTGGAATCTCTTTTCCTGTAGTTTGAACCCACTGCTCTGTGTCCTTGTTTCTGGAGCCACAGAAAACAAGCTTGCGCCGTCCTCTGTATGACATCCCTTCAAATATTTAGACATGGCTATCATGTCACCTCTCAACCTTCTCTTCCACTGGCTAAACATACCCAGCTCCCTAAGCCGCTCTTCACAGGGCATAGTTTCCTGTCCACCGACCTTCCTGTACGCAGGGAACTGTTTTATTGTTCTTTTTCTTATAAACCGCCATGTACATTGATGGTGATATAGAAATAATAATTTTCTAAAAATCTATTAAAAGATAATAGATTTTGACAGACATTTACTCAAATTCTTCCCATTTTTTTTCCATTTCAATGTTACACTTGCTCCTAATAGTATGAGATTTTGCAATATAAATCCTTCAAAGACATGAATTGCCTTACAGTTTGGAGAGACAGGACCAAACAAAAAGGATCCTACCATAAGCTCTGGCTACTATCTTTATTTGAATTCCACAGGCCTAAAAAGAGCTGGAACCTAGTACTCATCTATAAAGTTTCTGTGAGTATACTAGGAGAGGGAGTATGAACTGAAAAGTCTTAGATAAATGCCTATTTAATGAGCACGTTTAGCTCACCAGGAACCTACAGGATATACGGTCTCTGCCTCCTGCCTGCATCATTCCACCAGCTGCACGATGAAATATGACACTGCTGGGAGAGGTTCACTGAGCACAACTCATCCAGCTGCCAGTTACCACTGCTTGGGGGGAGGAGTTTGCAGTCCTTTTTTCAGAACAACTAGCAAAACCAGGCAAGAGTGTTCTGCCACCCAGGCAAAACACCAAGATTTAAAACAAAGTTTCTAAGTCAGCAATATCTAGTCTTTTTTAATTTAAAACATGTGAACAACCAAAGAGCAGTTATTAAATGTTAATTATCCTTAATACAAATACCTTTAAAATAAAGAGTGAAAAGGTGCCTCAGACTAGTCATTCATCTTTCACAAAACAAAATACCTCTTCTAAAACTGTACCTGCATGAACACATCATAAGAAAGAATGCCCCTTTTCAGAAAGAATGCCTATTCAGTGTATTAAAAAAACTGTTGGGTCCATTTGTAGATTTAGGCAGTTAGTGACTGGTACAATTAAAAAATAAATAAATCATTAAAATTGCTAGACAGCGAAACTGGTGGCTCTTAATCTTTTCTTTACCAGAGAATCCCTTTAAATATCATTTGTTTCCATGGACCCCCAAGACTTAACTCAAGATTTAAAACCCTAACAACAACAACAACAACAACAACATACAATTAAACCATCCATTAAACCTTCCCTCGGAGGCACTCGAGTGGGAGAGAAGGCTTTTCTCCTGCTTCTTCCTGCAAATTTGTCCTGGAGCAGATTGAATGGCAATGCTCAAGCCAAGCCAGCCAGCCTTGCCTTGGCTCCTCTCCTGGTCACTCTACTGCAGGCAGGAGGTGGGCCAAGCAACCTTCAACCCTTCACAGACCCCCTGTGATGACATCACAGACCTCTGGGGGTCCCCGGACCACAGGTTAAGAACCACTGAGCTAAACAATTCAAAAACTGTAGTTCCATGCTGGCTGTGGAGGCAGAAAAGAGTGAATAAAACTCTTGCACTACCTAGCAGGCAAGCTGTTAAATGGAAGAGTGCTGACATAAAATATTTAATATGATGGTGATATAGCAAAGAGAACAAGATGACAGTACAACAGCCATATCCGAGGGGGAAACATTCCCGGACTTACTGTGGATACCAAAAACCACGGACCATAGTGAACCCTATTAAAATGAATGACTTCAGCCCCAAGATTACCACAGAGTCGTGTTGGAGAACGTAAAAATTCCTACAGAGAACACCTCTCTAGAAATCTCTTGGTCCTCCAGCACAACTCTATGGTCAACTTCTGGCAGAAGCATACCACCGAATTGCACTGGAGGGCCTAGAAAATGGCTAGAGAAACTTTTTTTTTCAATGCAGGTAAGTGAATCCATGAGTACGAGCGTGTGCATTTGTGTGTATTGTCAGACATTTTGGTGTTGTTTGAGGATGACAATCATGTCAACAAATCAGGGAGGGTGGAGTGGGGTGCAGAAGTGGGCTTTGGAGCTTTGCTTTCCCACCCCAGGCTGGGGCTTAAGGTTACTCTTCGCCCCTTCCAAATGTGAATGAGGCTGCCAGCCATGGGTTTCTGCCTTTGGGAAGAGGGGGGAGGAAGGAAAAAGCGGTTTCTTTGCTTTTGAGTTGGTGGCTGCCATGGTGGGCATGAGGAGATGTTGCGAAGTAGGGGGAGAAGGAGCAGGGGAAGAGGTGGATCTCTGTGGGAGGGTTTGACAATCTGGCTAAGGTGTCATGGAGGCAAGACGGGAAAGACTGTTACAGGCAGGGCTGTTGGTGGGAAAGGAGTCTGTAGTGTATGTTATTTTATTCAGTTAGTTAGTTAGTTATACCCCGCTCTTCAGCCACAAGGCTATCAGAGCGGCTTACAAATTGTTTTTAAGCAATAGCAATTTACACATCTACACTGCATTAAGCAGTTTCCAATGTGTGTTAGCTAATTGCCCCCACAAGGGGGGGCAATTTTGAGAGGGTCTTGTGATATTCGCATTTTTCCACTTTCACAGGGGTCCTACACTCCTAACCCCTGCAAATGTAGAGGACTGACTGTATTTTTAGCTAGTATTTACACCTAAAGATTGAAAAGAAGAAAAGTGGTGCTTACTCTTGGTGTGTTTTGTTAATGAGGGAGGAGACAAACATTACTATAGTGCCTTTAAGACTGCCCATGGATTTATTTTAGCATGAGGTTTCATGGATTAAAATCCACTTCCTGTGATGAGCTAATGGAATACAAGGTTTAAACCTCAAATAAAAATGCAGTTATCTAGTCTGGCAACAGCATTACAGGTTGGATCTGAGTGAAATGCCAAAACAAAAAAGCCAACTGTTACAGATGTTAGAATGACTATGCTTTGATGTAAGTTGATGCAGAGACCTCCTAGACTTCAATGCTGTTGACTGTCTCTGAAATGTGAAAGCAATATACATTCTGCTTTCTGGAAAGTTAGTTTCCTAGAGGACACAATGTCTTCCTGAAGGAGATCATTCTGTTAGACAAAAAGCTCTACTGAAAAGTAACCTATTACCGTAATACACAGTGAGCTAAGAAGCCATTACTGTATCTATTTTAAAACCTTTGTTAATAAATTTGAATTTGTGAATGTATTCCAATTCAGCAGTCTCCCTTTACCAACTTCCCCTAAAATGTATTTGATCTACAATACTTACTTTCAGGTCAGAGATTGTTTGCCCTGGAAGACTGAAGCATCCTGAAACTACCTTTTGGGTGTTGCCTTTTCTAACACAAGATTTATGTCCATATATTTTCTTGCATGGAGACTGTCCCATTTGTCCTATTTAGAATGCAGAGGGGCACTTTTGGCAGAGGAAGGCATGTACCACATTGGCGGATAAGCAAGTAAATCTTTGTTTCTGTCCTGGGCCCAGTGCTATTCAACATCTTTATCAATGACTTGGATGAGGGAATAGAGGGCATACTTATCAAATTTGCAGATGACACCAAATTAGGAGTAGCTAATCCTGTCCTCCTAGAGGACAGGATCAAAATTCAAAATGACCTGGATAGACTGGAGAGCTGGGCCAAAGCTAACAAAATGAAATTCAATACGGAGAAACGTAAGGTACTGCACTTAGGGCAGAAAAATGAAATGCATAGGTACAGGATGGGGGAGACCTGGCTGAACAAGACTACGTATGTAAGGGATCTAGGAGTCCTAGTAGGCCACAAGTTGAACATGAGTCAACAGTGTGATGCGGCAGCTAAAAAGGCCAATGAGATTTTGGGCTGCATCAATAGAAGTACAGTTGCCCCTCCACATTCGCGAACTTAGCATTCGCGGTTTTGATTATTCGCGGTTTTGGGACACCCCCCCTGCCCTCCCAAAAGCGCGACAAGGGGCCTCCTGGAGGCCCTGTGAAGGCCCGGGGTGGGAGGGGGAGGGCCGGGGAGGCCTCCACGGGGCCTCTGGAGACTCTCTGGAGGCCCCGTTGAGGGCTTGGCTGGGGAGGCATCTACGGGGCCTTGGGAGGGTCTCCGGAGGCCCCGTGAAGGCCTTGGAAGGGAGTGGGGAGGTGGGGGAAAGCGACTATAGGGCCTCCGGAGGCCCCATGGTCGCTTTGGCGGGGGAGGGCAGTCATTATTCGCGGAATTTTCACATTTGCGGGCGTCTGGGGAACCTAACCCCCGCGAATGTGAAGGGACGACTATATAGTATCTAGATCAAGGAAAGTAATAGTGCCACTCTATTCTGCCTCGGTCAGGCCTCACCTAGAATTCTCTATCCAGTTCTGGGCACCACAATTCAAAAAGGATATTGACAAATTGGAGCGTGTCCAGAGGAGGGCGACTAAAATGGTGAAAGGTCTGGAAACCATGCCTTATGAGAAAAGACTTAGGGAGCTGGGTATGTTTAGCCTAGAAAAATGTTATGGGGTGATATGATAGCCCTGTTTAAGTATTTGAAGGGGTGTCACATTGAGGATGGAACAAGCTTGTTTTCTGCTGCTCCAGAGACTAGAACACGGAGCAATGGATGCAAGCTCCAGGAACAGAGATTCCACCTCAAAATTAGGAGGAACTTTTTGACAGTAAGAGCTGTTTGGCAGTGGGACACACTCTCTCTCCGAGTGTGGTGGGGTCTCCTTCCTTGGAGGTCTTTAAACAGAGGCTGGATGGCCATCTGTCAGGGATGATTTGATCGTGATTCGTGCGTGGCAGGGGGTTTGACTGGATGGCCCTTGTGGTCTCTTCCAACTCTACAATTCTATGAAATGCACCCCTGATGCTCTGGGTTGACATTATTAGGATGTGTAATGCGGTTGCAAGAATAAATAACTACATTTACTGTATATCTGAGCTTTAAACACTGCACGCCACTAGTGCATCTGAGAAAGTGGATTTTAATCCATGACAACTCATGCTAAAATATAAAGCAGTTAATCTTGAAGGTGTTGCAAGACCCTTTACCCCTTCCCCTTACTTTTATACTGAAACATTCTAAAACTGCTCTTTTACTTTAACAGTAAACGTCTTACATGGCTCTTTGAAAATTACAAGTGTGAACCACAAATAAAGAACCACAAAGCACTGCACCATGTACAGGCTGGTTAATTCAGCCTCTACATACCTCAATCCACACTTCTAAATTTGCTCAACACTCGTTATCCCAATGGGTAGTTCAACTTACAGACCTTCTTTACTTTCAAGAAGCCTCACAGCTTACATATTCTAGTTTCACTGTGATTCATTTTAAAATTCTAATTGTGGCAGACATCCTACAAACAAGCTTCCCACTCATGGATTCCTGCCCCACCTCCACAAAAGAATATAACATTCCCTTGCCAATCTACACTGCACAGACATTTTTTCTCCTTCTGACACTTCAAATCATGACCATCTCCCTTACCAGGAACACTCACCTTACTCATCTCTCACTCCAAAGGATCATTTCCTCCCAAAGCCGGAAATGATAAATCTTGCCTTTGTACACCATTCTTTCCTTTGTAGTCACAGCTATACTGCCCACCCAGTGTCTCCATAAATCCTATGCCAATAGAAAGTGCTCCCATCCAGCCTCCCTTAACAATCCCAAGAATCAGCCCCTCCACAAAGACATCCCATATCAGTTGCAAGGTTAAGCCCCGCCATAAATATACCCAAATATCAGGTACAAGGGTAACGAACACCATAAAGCCAATCTACATCAACCACTCATAATCCTATATATTCATCTCACTAGCACTCTCCTTATTATCCCTCTTCTCAGCCATAAAATACAGTTGTCCCTCTGTATCCACGGATTTGGTATCCACGGATTTAAGTATTCACAGCTTGAAAATATTCTTTAAAAAATAATAATCCAAAAAGCAAACCTTGATTTTGCCATCTTATATAAGGGACACCATTTTGCTATGCCATTGAATATAATGGGACTTGAGTATTCATGGATTTTGGTATCCATGGGAGGTCCTAGAACCAAACCCTAGCAAATATGAAGGGACAACTGTATGACTCTTACCACTCTCCCCTAAGTCTGCCATCCACCCAATAAAGGAGGGATGGACAATACACAGCAGAAGAGTACCACGTGAGTCAATACGCAGCATGGTGTGCCGCAGGTAACCTTCTCTTTTAATCTTTGAGGTCAGAATATAACATTCTCAGTTTCATAAATGTATAATAAAACAAGGTACCTGAACCAAACCAGGGATACACTTAATTAAGTATCCCATTCCAAACAGCATTCAGTCATGAGTCCCATGAAGACAACAATCCTTCCCACTGCCCAGCTCCTCCAAAGTCCTTTAATCATGGAGGTCGCATGAAGCTGTAAAGAGTTAATCACTCTTTAGTAGGCAACATCATTTGATGTGTGTCTGTGCCTTTAAGTCACCTGTCAAATTATGGCGATTCCATGAATTTCAAAGCATTTTCTTAGGCAAGGAATACTCAGAGATGGTTTTGCCAGTTCCTTCCTCTGAAATATAGCCAACAACACCTGGTATTGCTTGGCAGTCCAAGATGGGAATCCAAGTACTAACCAGAGCTGACCCTGCTTTGCTTCCAAGATCAGATGGGATCTGAGGTCTTTAGGGTCCTAAAGAATAGATCCTGTTGCAAAAAAGGGGGTGCATGCTTTCACTGGTGGTCTCCCATCCAAGCACTAATAATAATAATAATAATAATAAAAATTAATTTATACCACGCCCCTCTGTTAAAACAATCGGGGCAGCTTACAAAAATTAAAATACAATACAGATAAAAATCCCTAAACACCCCCACACAACCCCACTAACAAGGGTTGACCCTGCTTAGCTTCCAAGACCAGGAAGGATTTGATGCCTTTAGGGTATTTAGACCACGTGAGTATGTCTAATTCTATTTCAATCCCCCTGAGCCACTACCACGTCCTGTGGCAGTGAATTCCGTAAGTTAACCAGGCTGCTGCGGGAAAACCCGTGCCTTTCTTTTGTCTGTCCCCAAGACGAGGCTGCTGCTCCAGTCGGAGCCCGTAGGAGCCTACGAGAAGGCACACCCTCCATTCCTCCCATCTCCCCACATTATTCCCCCCCCATCATCATCATCCCTCCTCCTCCCCCTCCAAGGCGGCCACTTACCCTTTATAGAAAGCCTTGACGCGGACCTGGTGGGCGCCGTCTCCACCCGAGCCGCCCCCCAGACCCCCGGCGCCCCCGCTGCCTCCCCCCAGGCCCGGGTGAGACATGCTGTGGCCGCTGCTGTTGCTCCCACTCTCGCGCTGAGTCGGCATCGCCCCCTGGCCTGGCCTGGCCTGGCCCGGCCCCGCCGCTCCTACCAGCCCCACCCCAGAGTTGCGGAAGAAGGAAGGGAGCGAGCGAACGGCGGCGCGCCCTCACGGCTCCCCAACGCTCTCTTTGGGGGGGTCAAGGAGGAGGAGACGGAGGAGGACACTCCTAACGGTCGCTCGCTCGCCTCGCGCCAGCGGCGCCGCCCCCTCCCACTCCCGTTCCGAGCGAGCGCGCGGCCACTTCACCTCCCCGCTTCCTGGGCGCCTGAGAGAAGCTGCTCCCACCTCTCCCCTCCCCTCCCTGAAACCCGCCAATCTCCGGGAGCGGAAGGCGGGGGCAGGTGTTAAGTAGGAGGACGAGGAGGACACGTGAAGGAATATGGGACAAACCACTTTGCCGAACTATAGGGGGGGCACCTCGGGATGAACCATTTGTATGCCCGCGCGCGCGAAGACGGTTTTTAAAAAAAATCAATATATTTAAATATACAGTACTGTATATATATAACTCGGCGCAGTACAAAGAAAGAGAGAAAGCGTCCATTGTGTGACACGAATTCCTTCTTTCAGGAAACGAGGAATGTACTACCACTCCCAACAATTATCCCCTTTTACAGCTACTTGTGTAGTACCTGACGTATGGATTGTACCACACAAACAGAGAAAGGGGGGAATAAAATATCCTTCCAAGCCGAGACATTCCCATAGTCCAAGTGAGTAAAGGGCATCTAATTCTGTGTAGACCGCCCTTTCTCCCCTAACTGCTGCCTATGATTAAACGGACTGAAACGTTATGCAAACTTTCCTGTATATTGGTATGAGCCATAGTCTCCAAGGGGCGGGAAAACTACAATTCCCAGAAATCCCGGGCCGCAAAGAATTTTGGGAAGTCTACCTTCCAGACTGTGTCTGTTGCCCTTATTGCATGCCAGCTATGGCTAGCATTGTTACGGACGGGTATTTATTATTTTCAATACGTAATTTGCATAAACAGAAGCACGAACTTTAAAACCTGAGTGCTCCTGAAGTCAATGTGTATAAATAAAGGCTTTTCCAGGTGTCTGCAGTGTGGGTGAAGCTACCGCGAAGTTTACAGTATGTTGATTGGAACATGCCAGCCTTGCACCTGATGCCAGCATTGTCTTGAGAATTAGGTTTTTGGACATGCTTTGCTCCCGAAGGAAGAAAAGCGGACCCAAGATGTAAGAGCCTCTGACCCTGAGACAGAAATCATTGTATCTATTTTGGTTTTTACAATTTACGATTAGCAGAACCGAAGTATTATTTAGCGATGCAATGCTGCTCATATTTCCCTGAGAATGATGAATCAGTACTGAACGCAGCTGGAATCGAACAGTGTTTAGGAAACCGCTGGGTGTGCAATACTTGCTGATCGCACGAAAAAGGAGTGTATCCCATTCTGTAAGTGATATGTGGAGAAGGGACACCAGACCCTGGTGTCATCCTTCAGCTTAATTTTGGGGGTGGTTTGTGTAAACCGATAGCTCTTTTAATATCTACAACACAGATCCGTGTTATATATGTTAGAGAGCATGGTTCTCCCAACTGTAAATGCATAATTGTGGATCTGGGTAAAAGGGAAGGACTAAATTTAGGGCCGATTTAAGGCACCAGCGGCGTCAGCATCCAGAGGGGGCCCCATCATTGTGGGGGCTCCCATAGTAACCCTCCTCCTGCAAAAACATTATTAGTAATAATCTGAATATCCTGGACTGTGAATAGCTTAGGTTGAGTTAGGCTACATTGACCTGAGATAAACATATGGGGCCCCCAAAATAAAGAATTGCAGGGCCCCCCAAAATTCCTTAAAACGGTCCTGACTAAATTGTGTCTGACTTGAATCTGCCGCCAGTCAGTTTCCATTTGCTTGTCGTAGAAACCAGGGATGATTCCTTCCATTCAAGTCCACATTGACTTATGGCAACCCTATGAATGAGAGCCATCCAAGAGCCCCAGTCAGCAGTTGACTGCCCTGCCCCTCAAACTCAGGGTTGTGGCTTCCTTGATCGAGTAATTTCACCTGTAATGCTATCTTCCTCTTTCTTTCTCTAAGACCTCCCGCTTTTGCAGACCATTATCGTATTTCCCGGTGAGTCACGTCCTCTTCTCATGATCTGTCTAAAGTACCATAGCCTCAGTTTAGTCATTTTGGCTTCTGGGGAGAATTCAGGCTTGATTTGCTCTTGGACCCATTCATTTGTCTTTTTGGCAGTCCATGATATCAGTAGAATTCTCTTGCAGCACCTTTCATAGAATCATAGAGTTGGAAGAGACCCCCAAGGGCCATCTAGTCCAACCCCCCTGCCATGCAGGAATAAACAACCAAAGCATTCCCAACAGATGGCCATCCAGCCTCTGTCATGAGTTGATTCTCTTTCTGTCAGCTTTCTTCACTGCCCAGCTTTCACAACCATACATATTGGAAATGCTGCCCCCATACCGTGCCTATAAACCTCTGTCACCTCCCCTCTCAGCCACTTTCCCTGTGCCACCGTTTTATCCTAGACCAGTGGTTCTTAACCTGAGGTCCATGGACCCCCAGGGGTCTCAAAGGCTTAAAGGCTGCTTGGCCCATCTCCTCCCTGCAGTGGAGGGGCCACGTGACAAGAGCCAAGGCATAAATAAGGCTGGCTGGCTTGGCCTGCGCATTGCCATTCAATCCGTTCCAGCCACAAACATGCAGGAATAAATAAATAAATAAATAATAACACAGTAGGACCCCATATCCACTGGTTCATTATCCACTGGTTCAATTATCCACGGGTCACAAAACAGCACACCTACCATAGAGCCTTCTTAGAAAATGTGTCCTCTCTAGTCATTTTCTAGGTCCCCCAAGGCAACTCTATGGTATTTTAAACTGGAAGTCCCATTATTTTCAAGGGTTTTCAGTATCCACGGTGCCTCCCAGAACCACTCCCAGTGGATACGGGTATCCTACTATAATAATGATAATAATAATAATAATTGTTGTTGTTGTTACATATTGTAAACCACTTAAAGAGTGCTTAGCGCTATAAAGTGGTATAGAATGATGCTTTGGGCTGATTTTTAATGTTGTAATGTAATTTTATGTATTTGTAATGTATTTGATCATTTTGTTTTATTTGAATATTTTTTGTAATGGCTTCGGCTACACAAATAAACTCTTATTGTATGTAAAATAAAGCGGTATAGAAATGTAAGTTGTATTGCTATCATCATCATCATCATGGTTTCAAATCTTGAATTAAGTCTTGGGGGGCCACGGCAACAAAAGATATGTATACAGGGTTCCCTGGTAAAGGAAAGGTTTGGAGCCACTGTCCTGTAAATCTTGAATTAAGTCTTGGAGGTCCAAGGCAACAAAAGATATGTATACAGGGTTCCCTGGTAAAGGAAAGGTTCAGAGCCACTGTCCTTTAAATCTTGAATTAAGTCTTGGGGGTCCAAGGCAACAAAAGATATGTATAGAGGGTTCCCTGGTAAAGGAAAGGTTCAAAGCCACTGTCCTTTGACAGCAAAGCATCAGGCGCTGCTGCCTTCCCTCTCCTCATACGCACACAGAGGAGCCCGGTGTCCATATGAAAGCGAGTCTCGCTAGTATAGGACCTTGGGCAGAGTGAGGGAGAGAGAGAACACGAGAACGGCGGGTTCCGACGTGACCCTTTGCGAGGGAAGTCAGCGGCGGACCTCCCGGCTGCCAGGCGCGTGCGCGGTGCCTCCCTGTGAGGGAGGCGAGAAGATGGCGGAAGCGGAGGGGAGGCGTCGTCGTCTTCGTGGTGGTGGTGGTGGTACGCCGAACGGGTACTAATCTCTTCGTCTTCCACCACCTCCGCCCCTCCACACCCTGAGGGGACCGTGGGTGAGCAGCGCGGAGGGGGAAACGGAGGGGGGTTGCCGTGTGTGTGTGTGTGTGTGTGTTTGTGTGTGTGAGGGCGGACGGGCGGTGGTTGCTTGAGGCAGGTGTTCGCCAGAGCCGCCCTTCCCGCCAACGAAAGCGAAGCTTCTTGAGGAGATTTCGGTCTAAGGCGAAGCCAAGCCACTGCCTGCCCGTCCGTGCCCGGGGTGGGTGGGGGGAGAGAGCGAGAGAAAGCCGGGCGCTGGAGCCTCCCCGCTCCTCCTTGTGACATTTCCCCCCTTTCCCCTCATAGCCCCGTTCCCTCCACCTGAGTGCGCCTGCGCTCTCGACCCCCTTGTCGCCCAAAGCTCCTGGCACGTGGGAACGCAGGGGGGGCAGCATTCACGTGTCTGTTGAACAACCGGCTGGGATTTTGGGGGGGAGGGGGTTAAGGATTTTTATATTGAAATAAAACTACTCTACAAAATAATACACCCGACCTCAAAAGACTGTAATAATAATGCAAAATTCCTCCCCCATCTCTTTACTTACTGATACAAAAATAAAACTATCTATCCTAACACTAATACATTTTCCCTCATAATCTGAATACGCTATAATCAGTCTCTTTTCTTTTCCAATAAACATTATATTTACACCTTTATACTAAAATTAGAAACCACACGTTGCAATTACTGTATACATATTTGGAAAAGAAAAAATAATAATAATAATAAAATATGAAGTCAAAGGCTTTCACAGCCGGCATCCATAGATTTTCCTTGTTTTTTTCCTGGGCTGTGAGGCCGTGTTCTGGAAGAGTTTACTTCTGACGTTTCGCCTGCATCTGTGGCTGGCATCTTCAGAGAATAGTTGGGTAGGAGTGTATGTGGAGTTTATATACCCAGATACTAACCATTCAAATACACACATTTACATATACTCCCCAACAGGGGTTCACAGGATATAAACTCCACATACACTCCTACTCAACCATTCTCTGAAGATGTCAGCCACAGATGCAGGCAAAACGTCAGAAGTAAACTGTTCCAGAACATGGCTTCACAGTCCTGAAAAACCCCCAAGGAAAATCTAATAATAAAATATTTATTTAACGATATCCCTTAAGTTATTGTTGGGTAGGGTTATTGATGCTAGGAAGGGGAAGCGAGCTAAGCTTACTACTGGTATCACACACTCTTATCCACACTTTACAAATAATCCAGTTTGAAATTGGATTATTTGCCATGGTTCCTTCCTATGGAATCCTGGGATCTGTAGTTTTGCAAGTCTTTAGCCTTCTCTGCTCAAGAGTGCTGGTGCCTCATCAAACTACAAACTCCAGGATTCCATACGAAGGAGCCATGGCAAATAATCCAGTTTCGAACTGAATTATTTGTATAGCGACTTCACACTGTAAGTGCCTCAGGACTACCAAAACCGCCGCCCCTGAAACAATCCAATTTCATGACACACTCAGTGACATCCCTGTCCAAAATTCCCACTGAGGGTTACTGTTTTTAAATAAGGGAAACAGTTACCAGTGCAAAAAGAGATGAAGGAATACTGTAGCACAGTGGCTCTTAACCTTTTCTTCACCAGGGACCCCCTTTAAATATCTTCTGTTGCTGTGGACTCCCAAGACTTAAGATTTGAAACCCTAATAATAATAATAATAATACCAGATGATGCTAATAATAATAATAATAATAGTAATAGTAATAATATAAAATTACACCATCCATTAAGCCTTCTCTCAGAGGCACTGGAAGGAGAGGGAAGACTTCTTCTGCTTCTTCCTGCAAGTTTGTGGCTGGAGTGGATTGAATGGCAATGCACAGGCCAAGCCAGCCAGCCTTTGCCTTTGCTCCTGTCATGTGGCCACTCCACCATAGGGAGGAAGTGGGCCAAGCAGCCTTTAAGCCTTTGCGGACCCTCTGTGAGGACATCACAGACCGCTGGTACCCCAGGTTAAGAACCATGGATCTAAGCTCCTCAGTACCACCCCCTCTCTGGCTTTTCTTTGCAAACGAAGATTCAGGAGGGACTCATCCCGCACTTTCTGCAAGCGCGCTGGTGACTAAAAAGGCCAATCCGAGATAAACAAGTCCGGTTGCAGAAAGCACAGCAGAAGGTCTCCTTGGGTGATGTTTCCGGGTTGTGATTCTTTCTGCGTTGTCATTTCTCTTCAAGACTTGTTCAGCGTGAGTTGTCAAATAAGGCTGCAGCATTGTGGATAGTGCATCTCCATGCCTCCGGATGTGAGGCCAGGGCGGACCATTGTTGGTGATCAATTTGGACGAGCCTGAGATGTTGTTTCAGGGAGTTCTTGTATCGCTTTTTTGGAGTGCCCCTCTTACGCTGACCCATGGCGAGTTCATGAAGTTTGGAAACACGGAGGTCAGGTACTCCATGATAAATTCCACGAACTCCTTGTGAATTGCTGGGAAAAAGGGGAACTGCCATCAGATCTCCAAGATGCAGTCATCATTACCCTGAACAAGAAAAAAGGAGCAAAATCCGATTGCTCAAACTATCGAGGCATAACACTGCTCTCTATTGCTGGAAAAATCCTTGCAAGGATACTCCTGAACAGATTAGTTCCTGCTATTGCAGAAGAACTTCTTCCTGAAAGCCAATGTGGCTTCAGAGCCAATAGGAGTACCACACCACCAACCCCTGAAACAATCCAGTTTCATGACAGACGCAGTGACATTCCTGTCCATCACTCCCACTGAGGGCTATTGTTTTTGAATAAGGGAAATACTGTAGTTGTCAGTGCAAAAAGAGATGAAGGAATACTGTAGCACCTTTGAGACTGGCGGAAAAACAATTCTAGCATAAGGTTTTGTGGACTCCAGTCCACTTCCTCAGGTGTTGCAGCTCATGAAATGGACTGGAGTCCAGAAAAGCTTATGCTAGTGCTCTGGCCTAACTAAGGGGTTGTCTAAACAGCTAAAACACTCTCCACAGAATGTGAGGAGAATACCATCTGTCCCAATGGGATCCTGCACCTATTTGCTGTATTGTGAAGGAGGCCCCCCCCAAACCCCATATATATATATATATATATATATATATATACTTTTTGAAAAACAGCAAGGGGAATGTGTGTTCCTTCTTGTTGGGACAAGTGATCAAATTTATTTGCTTTCCCAATATGAGCAGATGATTGGTTGGCCATGTGTGGGGGGCAGAGCTTGCAAACAAGGCAAGTGCCCAGCACCACCATGTTCGATTTTTGCCTTAGTGAACTAGTGCTAAGGCGATAAAAGTGCTTTTTTTTTGTTTGCTTTTTTGTTAAAGTGAATGGTCACTTTTTCACACCTTGTATATATATATATATTTTAAAAAATACTGCCCAGCGGTAGCAGATTGAGATAAGTAAAAATGCAAGTAATTCACTTGCAAGTGCCATTTTGATTCGCAGGCATGCAAATGCGGATAGCTTCACATGCCTGCGATCTGCCAAAAAAGCTATTAAGACAAATAGCAGCTGCAGAGCAATCCACATTTTTTGACTTGTATAGATATGCCCTAAGCAGGGATATAGATAGGATAGCTGTCCTCTAAATACCAATTGGTATTTGGTTATACACTATTTTTCTTTTTCACTTGCTGAGTAGCATGTTCTGGTAAAATGTGTGGCAGACATAAATTCAGCCAAAGATTCCTATCACCACCAAGCTCAGTCTGTGGATATCCATGCTGGGAAAAGCTGTAGCTGTTGAATTTCTATCTACTGTATATTATTTTTATTTAAATTATTCATATGCTGTTTTCTCCACATTCCAAGTGGCTTATGAGAGCTGATGTAGAATAAACAACATCAGTATTCAGTTCACCACATAAACATATGTCATAATAAGATTAGTTATACCCAAAAGTGCTGCAGAAGTCCCTGTTATTCTTGCTGCAATAGAAAAAAACAGCTATCTCCATGGAAATTGGTGTACCATAGTGGCCAGTGTTGCGATCTGATAAATGTATATTCCGAAATATGCTGCACTGAGTTCGACAGGACTTTCTCCAAGTAAATATATATAGTAGTGTTGTTGGACTTCAGGTACATCTGATTTTTATGAAAGCCAGTGTATTGATTTAGTGATTGAGTTGCCAGACTTAATGCTTCCTGTGCCCATTTACTTGCAAGAAAGCACCAAATACAGAAGGCTTTATTTCTGAGTAAGTGTGCATGGGGCATGCCATTAAACTAGGAGAAACTGTCCTAATTCCCTGCTTGACCATGAAGCTCAGTAGCTGACTTTGAGCCATTCACTGTTTTAAGACTAAGGTAAATATAAAACATAAACATGTTTGTTTTAAGCTGCTTTGAGTTTCAAACTGGGGGAAAAGGTAGGGGATAGGAGAAGAAGTGACAGGCTGGTATTGTTGGTTGGAAAGGAGATTGAGAGGCATATTGAAAGGAAGAAGAGTGGGGTGGGGAGGTTGAGGGGTTTAAAGTCTGGCTGAGCTGTTGTGATGAACAGGCGGGAGAGGGAGTGAAGGACTGATCCTGTTAGCAGGAGTCTGTAGCATGCATATTTGGGGGCGGGGCTTACAATATTTGTGTTTTTTCCACTTTTGCAGGGGTTCCGTGCCCTTAATCCCTTCGGATGTGGAAGACCAACTATATTTCTTACAGATCAGCATGGCTGCTTTTTTAAAAGTTTGCATGCTTGCTCTGAACCATACTTTGAGCAATTCACTATCTCTTACCTAAATTTCCTTAAGGAGTTGCTTTGAGGTTACAGCAGTGTGCTGGGCTCCTTGCAAACAGATGCATTTATAAATTAGCTTGGACAGTGTTGTTCTCATATATTCTATTGTTAGTGCAGAAAGAATGTGTGTGTGTGTGTGTCTGTGAAACAAAATAAACATAACAAACAAATTGATAGTTGTTGGTGTACTATATGTGTCTTTTCGTAGCTGATAAAATGCCAATTTTTCTTGTGCAGGAGTAAAAAGAATACATTTTTTTAATAAATGTACACAATTTCTATAAATTTTCATTATAAAGAGCTTAAATCTATACAACATACTGATGCAGAAAACAAGATTTATATCTCTTTTAACTAGAAAAATAAAATTGTCAGGTGGGATTGTTTTATTTATAGCTATATATGTAAAATTCAGTACTTGCAACTACTTTGGGTAGAATATGCTGGCCATTAGATCCCAGATGAGCAGTTGATTCCAGTCACATGGTACTCTACAATGAACAGTTAAGATTGTGACTTTTTTGCATAGATTTTATATACCTAAAAAAAAAAGGTAAGACCCCCACACACAAAAAACATAGTCCTAACCACTTATCATGAAGTACCAACCAATTTGAACCAACCTAGATAAGATAAGGGGAACACATTAGATAACCAAGTAGAAATAAAAAGACAATGGAGTCAATACACAGAAGAACTATATAAAAGAGATGGAAGGGAGACAGATTCATGGAAGAACCATATGAAGACAAACCTCCAGTTTTAGAAAGTGAAATGGAAGCTGCACTTACAGGAGTTGGGAGAAATAAATCACCAGGAACTGATGGAGTACCAATAAAGCTGCTTCAAGCTACAGAGACAGAATCTACTCTAGTTCTAACTAAAAACTGTCAACAAATATGGAAAACAAAACACAGATTGGAAATGCTCAATATACATTTCAATACCCAAGAAAGAGGACACCAGGGATTCCAGTAACCACAAGACCATTGCATGCAAGCAAAGTGTTGCTCAGTATTCAACAATAAGGACTTTTGCCTTATATGGAGTGAGAAATGCCAGATGTCCAAGCTGGGTTCAAGTAAGGAAGAGGCACTAGGGATCATATTGCAAACATACGTTGGAAAATGGAACTCACCAAGGAATTTCAAAATAAAACCAGCCTGTGCTTTATAGATTATTACAGATTATAGATCTATAGCCTTTGGCTGTCTGGATCATGAAAAAAACCTATGGATCGCTCTTAAAGAAATGGATGTGTCACAACATTTGATTGTTGTGCATAACCTGTACTCAGGACAAGAGCTACTATTAGGACAGACTAGGGAGAAACAGAATGGTTTCCAATTGGCAAGGGGTCAGACAAGGCTACATTTTATCATTCTATCTGTTTAACTTGTATGCTGAAGATATCATATGATAAAGCAGGATTAGATGTGGAGGAAGGAGGCGTGAAAATTGGAAGAAGGAACATCAAGAATTTAAGATATGCAGCTGACACCATACTACTAGCAGAAGATAGGAAAGACTTGGAACAATTCCTGAAGAAAGTCAAGGGAGAAGGTAGAAAGGCAGGTTTACAGTTAAACATTAAGAAAACAAAAATAATGACCACACCTTATTTATGTAACTTTAAATTAAACAATAAAGATATTATTTATTTATTTGTTTGTTTGTTTTATTCATTATGCTGCCTTTCTCCCAGGGTGGGACCCAAGGTGGTTTACAAATGAAATCAGTTAAAACCTAACAATTAAAATAGTTTAAAACAATATAAAATTATGTTAAAAAGATACAAAAATTAAAAACACAAATAAACCCAGCATGCACCCCACTAAAAATCCTCCCTGAAAGAGATTAGATATGAATATAATATTAAAGACATTGAAATAGTTCAAGATTTTCCATACCTTCACTCAATCAAAATGGAGACTGCAGTCAAGAAACCAAAAGACTAGGACTTTGAAGGGCAGCTATGAAGGAACCAGACAAAATCCTGAAGTGTAAATATCACTGAATACTAATGTTAGGATTGTCCATGCCATTGTATTTCCCAGGTCTATGTACAGCTGTGAAAGTTGGATAGTGAAGAAAGCTGATAGAGAGGGGGGGAATCAATGCATTTGAAATTTGGTGCTAGAGAAGAGTTCTGTGGATACCATGGACTGCTAAAATGACAAATAAATGGGTCCTAGAGCAAATCAAGCCTGGACTCTCCCTAGAAGCCAAGATGACTAAATTGAGACTGATGTACTTTGGCCATATCATGAGAAGACATGACTTGCTAGAAAAGACAATAATACTTGTTAAAGTAGAAGGCCAGTAGGAAAATAGGAAAACCACATTCCAGATGGATAGATTCAGTCAAGGAAGTGAGTCTGCAAGACCTGAGTAGGGCTGTTGATGATAGGGTGATTTAGAGGTCTCTCACTCATGAGGTCGCCACAAGTTGAAGTCAGCTTGATGGAAGTTAATAACAACAAAGAAGATTTGCTCTTTGATTTATATAATTTGTTCAGATTTAGCATGTCAGTTTGGTTGCATCCATTATATATTGTCTGATGGGTAGTAAGGTGGATACATAAGTGGCTGAAATAAATAAATACATAAATAATTTAAGTGACCTTATGGGTGAATACAGCCTAATCTTTGAGAATATACATATCCCATAGGTACATTTTCCAGCCAGAATTATCTGCAAATTCTGGTTGAATATACAGTTGTCCCTATGTATCCATGGATTTTGTAGCAAACCTTGATTTTGCCTTCTTATATAAGGGACTCCATTTTGCTATGCCATTGCATATAATGGGACTTGAGTATTCACGGATTTTGGTATCCACGGGGGGTCCTGGAACCAAACCCCAGCGAATATGAAGGGACAACTGTATACTCCATTGCATACCTACTGTATATACTTGTGTATAAGTGTTTTTTTTTTTAATGTCAGAAGTTGACCTCAGAAACCTGGGCTGACCTATACATGGATCAATGTAAGTACCTCCACCACGTTGCTGCTTGTGGCCTTTTGGAATGCCTGGGTGGAAAAATGGTGATGGTGACAGCTCTTTGGCATTTTGCCACCATGGTGGGTAGAGTAGACTGGGTTGGTGCTTCTTTTAGGTTCTTCCAAAATGGACTAAGCTTTGTCCATCCCAGGAGAACCTAAAAAGAAGCACTGACCCCTTCTACTCTCTCCAGTGGCCTTTTGGAATGCCTGGGTGGGAAAATAGCAGCAGTGGCTCTTTGGTGCTTCTCTGCTGCAGTGGAGAAGTTACCCTCTCTGCTCTCTCTGCCATGGCAGGGAAGCTTATCACAAGCTTCCCCCAAATTAATCCTGCACAGTTTCCTTCCTCAGTTTTGTTGCTTCTAGTCTGAGAGCCTCAAAGCAATTTTTCAACTTGGAAAGGAAGTGAAGGAGCTCCTGGTATCAATTCATGTGTATTTTTGGCCACGTTTCTGACTGTGTGAGAAGATTTCAGGGTCCTTTCTGCCCCAATATTGGGAGTCAGAGTGGCTGGGAAGGAGTGCGTTGTGGATGTCGGTAGGAAGGTTGAGGGCTGTATGTGGCACAACACACAAGCAGCAAAAAGGAACGGAGGCAGGTGGGGAAAGGATACAGGGGGTGTATATCAGGCATGGGAACAAACTACCTAGGATCCATCCCCTTCTCTGAGTGGTGAAAGATAGAGGGCTTACTGGTTGTCCATCCTGGGAGAATCTAAAGGAGACACCAACCCCCTGTACGCTCTCTGGCATCCTTTTGAAAGGGAAAATGGTGACGGTGGTGGCTCTTTGGTACTTCCCCACCACGGTGGAAAGAGTAGAGGGGGTTGCTTCTCCGCCATGGTAGAGAAGCATCAAAGAGCTGCTGCCGCTGCTGTTTCCTGCCCAGGCATTCCAAAAGGCTGCCAGAGAGAGTAGAGGAGATCGGTGCTTTTTTTAGGTTGTCCCAGGATGGACAAAGCTTGAGAGCTTAGTGATCCCAGGAGAACCTAAAAGAAGCACCTACCCCCTCTACTCTCTCTTCTGCAGCAGGGAATCACCAAAGAGCCACCATTGTCTCTTTCTACTCAGGCATTCCAAAAGGCCAGAAGCAGTGCCACAGTGGAGGGAGTAGAGGGGGGTTGGTGTTTCCTTTAGGTTCTCAATTTATCCATGGGTCATAGTGATCCATGGGGAGAGGCGGGTAAGAAATAAAAAAATAAGAATAATATCAAAATCTATGATTTTGGCCCCCAAACCTGCCCTTGGCTTATAGGTGAGGTCGACTTATAAGCAAGTATATACAGTAAGTTACTTGCTGTGTTATATGTGAAACAACAGTTCTCCTTTCACATGGTGCACTGTTCAGGTCAAAACTGTTGCCTGTCATCAATATTAGGGAGTGCATAGAGGCAGACTACTTCTCTGTATATTGCACAGTAGAGTATATTATGGATTGTTTTCAGTTTACATCCATCTTATCTGGGGGGCAGATGGGAAGAAAGTTTTTTACTGTTGAACAAAATTACCTTACATAGCAGTGATAGGGTTTTCCAGAAAATTTGCCAATTATCTAACAAAGCAGGGGTGGGCAACTGCAAAGGAGAAGGGGGGCATTTTTCATCTGCACACACACACCCCTAGTGGGCTGCACTAGCATATACAGTGTGGTCACATTGTGTCATTACTGGTTTCAAAACTGAACAATGTTCAGCTGATTTCCCCCCCCCCCCCAACTTTTCTCCAAGTTTTGGGAGGTATGTGGAAGATGCTTACAGGAGGAGAGGGTGTTGTATTTTGCAGCAATTCATAGCAGTTTCAACCGTTCAACCATAGCAATTTAGCCGTTATGGGGTGAAAATCTACCCTTTAAAAATTAAAATGTTTTTTGAAGGTCTGGGAGCCTTGGGAGCTATACTTTGGGGCCCAAAAAACTTCATGTGGCTCACAGGCTTCACTTTGACCTCTCCTGTAATAAAGCATGTTCTGATTTGGCATTTTTATTTGACTTATACCTATTAACAAATTTTTGTAATGTTCCAGGAACCCATAATGGTATGATCTGAAATATTTGATTAGAAAAACACTTAGGAACATGATATGGTTCAAATATCACCGTATATTCAAAGCATTATTTTTGCTGAAATACTTAACTTTAACTTTTGGTAATAGCATGTTCTTCCTGACAGTCTTTGTTTAAATGGGGGAAGGGCAGAAGAACTGAAAATGGTTGGCATGCTAATTCTATCAAACCCAATGAATTGCATGATATGTAGTGGTTGCCCTCTCATTTGTTTCCAGTGTGGTTTAGAACTTTTCCACTGTCTGTAGAATTAGTTGCGCTACTTTCAGATCAGATTGATATTGCTAAGCTTGCCTAATATGGTGTGGCATCTATACATTATTACTAATGAATTTTAAGAAACTTTTTTTAATGGAAAATTAAATGTGGAAAAATTAAGCAGTGGAAATTTTCCAGAAAAAATGATATTGGAATTTTTTCTCCACCGCATCACAGGAATATGATATGAAAATATCTGTAAAAGCATAACTAGATTTCTGTTTAAAATAAAATACTTTTGGAAAATGCTCTGTTTAAGAAAGAAAAGTTTATTTAGAAGTGTCAATGAAGCTGACTATAGATGGGGGAAGTTATCATTACTAATGCTGTGATATGTGTGTTCTCCAAACCCCAGAAGGGAATTAAAGGAGCATTAATACTTTTAATGACTGGTGTTCTCATAGGATATTGTCTCTGTATTTTTCTGTTTTACTGTAGAGTGAAATCTGAAAAGGAGATGGTAGTGGCAAAGAAACATTTCTGTCTCTGATGTCTTCTAATTTGGTTTGTTCACTAAGGCAGAATATTACTGGTGATGGTTATTTTAAAAAGATGTTTGAAGGTACGGTAGTTTTTGTGCCCTTGCCAGTAACACAATTTCCCTGTGTTTCATGAACATTATGACTTTGTAATAAACGTATTGAAATAACTCAAACTTGGCTGTCTACAAATATTTTGAACACAATGAGCATGGTACCATCTCTGCTGAGCACGACAAATGTTTCCTTTACTTCTAGCCTTTCCTCAGGAGACGGTTGTGTGGGTTGGGATGTGTGTGATGATAGAGAAGGCATTTTGTTTGCCTTTGAGCAGTGTTACCTAAGTTGGGGGAGGGAGCCCTGCAGTTTGAGCAAAGCAACCTCCCCCAGTTTCTCCTCAGGAAAAGCCAGGGTAGTATGTGTGTGTAGGTTCCAAAGTATGTACAGTATATGGTTACATTCTGAATAGATACAGAACATGGACAGTAGTACTTAAAAGTGCACAATATCTTCCAATACTCTTCCTTTCTCTTTCACCAAAGGCTGGGAGGGGGTGCTTTCAGTGACTTCTTGATCTTGGAGCTATGAGACCTTATGCTATGCAACAGCTGAAAATTTGTGCTTGCCCTGCTTCTCTTTCCAAGCAGTGTACACCCCCCCCATCTTTCTCATGGCAGTGCTCTCTCTCTCTCTCTCTCTCTCTGTGTGTGTGTGTGTGTTGAAGCAAAGTCAGACAACTACAGGGCTTAGCTTGGTTTGGCTAGCAAGACCACTGGAACACATGTGGATCCTTGCTCCTCAAAGTCCTGAGATAAGTGTGATTTCATTCTGGATTAATATTTTCAACAGATTTGTGAGGCAGGCTGTTAGCATGTTCTACAGACCTGCAGATCCAGATCCAGACCTGCAAGTGGGAGACTGGGACTTGCCATCTTGGATGCTCTGGGATTTGAACTTCCATTTCTTAGGACCAAGTCCAGCACCCTTTCTCCTGAAGATATCACCAGCTTGTGTGTCTCTTCAGACTCTCAAGTCAGAAATGGGCAAAGTACAGCCTCCATTCCATGTTTTGCAGAGCCCTTCCACCCCTTCCACCAACAATCTGTGGTGGTGAAATTAACTCCCCAAAATTATGTCTCAGAAATCTCTGGAGGTTTGATTTGCCTTCTAAACATACACCTGGCCCTTTTTGACCCCGAAGGACCGTTATAAAGAACTTGGTCTTGAGATTAAGGATTAAGGTGTTGCATGCATTTAAGCCATTTTTGTCTGTCTGTTTTTCATCAGGTGGACAAATCATTCCACAGCTATGGAGAATGAACCAAGTACAACAACATCTTCCACAGGCACAACAACCATAGCCACGACATCTTCCCCTTCCCGTACGCAGCCTCCTCAGATATCTGTTTATAGTGGGTCAGATCGACATGCTGTTCAGGTATTATATAATTTATATTTAGCTACTACATATCCATGCTGAAAATACATAGTGAAACTAGAGGGGACTGTATAATTGCTGAGAATTGGCAGGGACTGCAGACATTTAAGTACTGTATGTTTAGTATTTCAGGAAGAGAGAAACTTTATTTGCAGGGAAAATTTGTCGCCATAACCACTTCTGCTTTGCAAAATGTCTGAATACCAGCAGCATCTCACAATCTAACCAGAGAAAAACAAGAAACAGAACTAGCATTTAACTACCTGCTTTAGTCACCAATAACTCTCTCATTCTTGTATGCTTCATTTCTTGTGTCACTTTTCTGTCCTTATTTTTGAAAATTATTTCTTTCCCCTATTCCTACCTTATTATCTCTCTTTTTTCTCTACTTTGCCAATGTAGTAGAGCAAGAGCTTGCAGGCAGGGATCTGCCAATCTCCCCAGACTTCCTGGTTCCCTCTTCTGACCTTAGCTGCAATCCACATAGTACATTGGATGAAATGAATTTTCCCAGCGGCAGTGGATTTTGAACTATCCCTTTGAGCTATTTTGAGCAGAGTACCTGGGGAATGATTTAATTTTAAATGGGCAATTAAGAACCGTCAGCTTTACAAAAGAGCTGCATATACTTAAGAAGAAAACTGCTAGAACTTGTTTGTTGATTTTGGTATAGAGAATTCCCCCACCCCCCACCCCTGTATGAAAAGGAAGCTGCAGGTAAATATAAAACTGGTTGTCTTGCACGGTTTGTGAATATTTCCTACCCTTTCTTTTCTTTTCTCATGCAATCTCAGGTGTCTACAGTTGAAGCCAAAACCACACTAAGCACCACACTGCCTTCTGCTAGTTTACTATTATTTGACTGTCAGCTAATCTTCATAAATTAGGTATTGTGACATGTGCTGTTGCTCTTGTGGATATTACATATATTTATGTGTAATGTCTTATACACACACGCATGCATGGACAGACATGGATCAATACAGTGGCCTGTGTTTTTGGACTCTCCTTGAGGGCGTGGCTATTGGGACTGTCATGATAGTACAGGGCATCCCCCCTCCCCCATATTGACAGGGCATATGTTCCTGGATTTACTGTGTATAAGTGAAATCATGGATAATAGCAAACCCTACTAAAATAAAGGACTTTCTGTGCAAACATACCATAGAGTTGCGTTGGAAGACCTAGCAATTCCTAGAAAGGATACTTTTCTAGGCATTTTTCAGTGCAACTCTATGGTATATGTCCCCTATTTTGTTTCCCTCTGATAACTGAAACTACAGCCATTGGCTCTGTAGATATGGAGAGGGGCGTACAACCTATACCTGCATTTCAAAACTTACCATAGCTCTACTCTGCTTCCTAGATTCTTATCTACCCCAAATATACTAACAGCACATAGTCAGTGACTTTTTTTCTGATCCTGCCTCCATTGCTTTTTTCCTTGTTCCTTTCCAAATGTTTAGGACCTCATAGAAGCTAATTCTTTGAAGAATCACTTAGTAAAAATGAGTAACTTCTATTTAGGTACAACAATGTACCTAATGATTATAACATTCCCTTGACAGGAAGTGGGGTTGTACATTATTATTTGTGTGTTGTAAATGAATGTGATCACTTTGTTGAAGGTGCTATGTGTATTAACCCTAATGGGTAGACTAATTCTGTGGACATTAAGCAGTGTGCAGAGAATCTGATACCATTGTTCAGACTTAAGAATGATTTATGGCGACTGCATAGTTGGGCTATGGATTCATATCCCCCATCTGCATCTTCCCGGTAAACTGCTAGCTAGGATGTGAAGCCTTGTGTTCAAAGGTCATTCATGGAAGTAGGAATGAAGATAGTGGGGCTATGATGTGGTACTTTGAAAATACAAGCTATAATGGTACTTCTACGGTTGCTTAATGTGGTAGTGTTAAAAAAACTTCTATTTTTGCCACTGACAGTGTACTTAAAACCCCACAGGTTATTCAACAGGCCTTGCACCGTCCCCCTAGCTCTGCAGCTCAATATCTTCAGCAGATGTATGCAGCTCAACAGCAGCATTTAATGTTACAAACAGCTGCTTTGCAACAGCAGCACTTGAGCAGCACTCAGTTCCAGAGTCTGGCCAGCGTACCACAGGTGAGACTGGGATAGATTAGAAAATATTTATCTTGGAATTAACCTTAAGTGCTGTACAACATAATAATACAATAGGGTTTTCCCCTCAATATAGTGGCTTCCAATCATCCGCTCTTAACCCCAGGGACTGGCCATCAGTTTTATAACAGATGTCTACTTAGCAGCATGAGGATAATCTCAACTAGACAAGTTCTCTTCTTATAGATCATAAAATTACCAGTTGGTATCTCGCTGTTGTGTTGAAGGGGAGATTTTATATATATATATATATATATATATATATACACACACACACACACACACACACACACACACACATACACAGTAGGACTTCGATATCCATGGGGGATTGGTTCTGGGGTGTCCCACGGATAATGAAATCCATGGATAATAGCAAACATCCCTGTTGCCATTCCCGCCACTGGAGTGATCCCAGGGGTGAAGGGAGAAGGGAGGCGAGATCTCCTTCCCTCCCTTCACCCCCATCACCATTCCTGCTACAGGAGTGATCCCAAGGGGTGTTCCCAGGGACGAAGATAGAAGGAAGGCAAGATCTCTCCTCCCCTCCTTTTGCCCCTGTTGCCATTCCTGCCATTGAAGAGATCCTGGGGGGCAATCCCAGGGGAGAAGGAAGGCGAGACCTCTTCCTTCCCTCCCTTTGCTCCCATCATCATTGCCACCACGGGAGTGATCCTGGGGGGCAATCCCGAGGGTGAAGGGAGAAGGGAGGTGAGATCTACTCCTTCACCCCCATTGCCATTCCCGTCTTGGGGGCAATCCCAAAGGGTGAAGGGAGGCGAGATCTACTCCTCCCCTCACTTTCACCCTCGTTGCTATTCCCGCCACGGGAGTGGCCCCGGGGAGTGACCCTGGGAGCGAAGGGAGAAGGAAGGCAAGATCTCTTCTCCTCCCCTCCCTCCCCAGCCACCCCCCATGTCTCTATTCATGGATAATTGAATCAGCAGATGACAAATCAGCGGATACCAGGGTGCTACTGCATGCATGCATGTATGTATGTGTGTATGCACACACACACACAAGCATTTTTAATTATCTGTCAGCCTGACAATGTATTTTTTTTCCTGTAAAGCACAAGAAATAGTGTCTCATTAGGGAGCAGGAACCTGAGGCAATTTAGATTTGAATCTAATCAAACTGATATCTTAGAATCATGAACTATGATTCCCTGATCAGCTTCTAATCAGTTTTATAATTTATATCATCAATTTCAGTCTCATGTCATATTCTTAACTGTGGACATTCTCTAACATCAGTGTTTGTTTAATGCATTTCTGTACCACTGTATATGTAAATATTTCTGTGGGCGGTACAAAGTTTTAAAAAATAAAACAAAACAATAGAAATGTAAAAGTAGCAGATGAAAACACAACCAAAGGCCAGTTTATTTTATTTATATGTATTACTCAAAGCTACTTGCAGTAATTAAAATAACATAAAGCAATAATTTAAACCAAAATACAACAAAGGCATATATGACAGATAAAACACAATCTTCAGATAAAACATTACCTGGAAGGTCCACTATTTGTGAGAACAGTAACTAACTTACTATTTATAGCTTTACTGTACAGCAGCACCCCTGCATCCATGGGGGATTTGTTCTGGGTCACCCCATGGGTGGTGAATTCTGCAGATAATAGCAAACACCCTGGAGGAGGAGGAAGGGAGGGAGAGAGGCTTGTGGCCCAGGCTGCTGCCACCGCAACCCAGCCTACCTAGGCCGTGGCCTCCCATGCCTCCTCCTCCGCTGCCACCACCATCACCCCTGCCACCTTCGCTCCCAGGCCTCCATCACCAACACTGCTGCATGCACTGCTACTGCTTTCCCCCTGCCGCCACTGCTGGTCTCGCCGCCGCCGCCATTACCCCTGCCACCACCGCTGACACCACCATGTGTCTCGCCAACTCTTTTCCCCCTGCCTCTGTGCCTCTGCCACCACCACCACTGCATGCCCCATCACTGGCACAGGAGCCATCCCCTCCCTCCACGTCCACCCCTGCCCTCACTGTTGCCATCCGTGGATAATTGAATCAGTGGATAGCGAATCAGTAGATGCAGAGGTGCTACTGTAACATATACAGCTGGTTAACTTTTATACAGTTGATATTCACTGGGGTTTGGTTCCAGGACACCCCCCCCCCCCGTGGATACCAAAATCCGTGAATACTCAAGTCCCATTATATGCAATGGCATAGCAAAATGGTGTCCCTTATATAAGATGACAAAATCAAGGTTTGCTTTTTGGATTATTATTTTTTAAAGAATATTTTCAAGCCGTGAATACTTAAAACCATGGATGCCAAATCTGTGAATGTGAAGGGACAACTGTAATTCTAAAATGGTAGGGTAGGGTTTTTTCTCCACAAACTGGCTGGGGATAGGTGTGAGTGAAGAATACCAGAATACTTGTGAGCAGTGGAGAAGTCATGTGTATTGTTCTATACATCCAAGAGAACTGTCAAAAGCTGGAAGAGAATGGCAAGTCAGCAACTTGATCAGTAGCTTCTAACTGGCTTATCTTGCATATCTAGGCCAAGATTGTGAAACAAATGTAGCACTATATAGTTATAGAGGAAATTCTGTGGCCTGTGTTTGATACAAAATCAGTTCCAAAGGGTGTGGTGGCAGCACCATGGAATTTATTACTGGTGTAGACAGGTTGTTATCTCAGGATAACAGCTTCTGAATCTTTTTAACTGTGCAAACATGCCATAAGTAGGAATAAGGGGATTGACTGCAGGTTTGAAAGGCCTGAAGACCATAGACAAACTCATTCTGGATTTCTTATGGCCATTGGTCTGCCTAGTGAATGTCACTGAGCTGGATGTTCAGTTTCTCATGTTCAGCATTGTTCAGACACTGTTTATTGCAATGTAAATGACACATTTGACTGATGTGCTTGCTATTTAGGCAAACTTGTCAGGTGGAAGGCAGTGTGCATCCCCCAATGGCAGCGTCACTCAGCAGTCAAGCATGTCAGAAACCTCGGTAACTATCTTTTAAAAAGTACTTTCTGTTGACTCTCCCTTTATAATTTACCAAGTTCATTCTTTGAAACTCAGGAGCCTAATATTTATGTTTTAATATTTATTCTTGCACAAAGAATTGCAGGAGCAGAAATTTTAATTTTTAATTACCTGCCATAATTCTTGGTGTGTTTGTACTTTTAAAGGAAATAAAATATGGATAAATCTGTCACTGAAAATGTCCCTGACTAAACTCCTAACACTAAATGTTTTGCAAGAACCAAAAGTCTGTATAATTTTGAAATATATTTAGCTATGGATTTTATCAGATGCCTTAGAAAAGGAAATTCCTTCAAGAAGCAGTTAGAAACTTAAGCAGTTTTAACATTTTAATATGGAATCCAATTAAATTCCAGTGACTACAGCTTAAACAAAGCATCATGATACTTCAAAGGAGGGAAAGCTTCTGTAAGGTTGCTGAACATTTTACCACAATCAAATTCTTTAAACTCTAGAATTAAAATGAGACATATTATCAATGGGTATCACAAATTTATTATATCAGAATTAACGACTATTTAATATACATGTTTAAATATAAAAATGTATCTTAACATACATTCACCATGGTTAAAGAGAATGAACAAGTAAGTGACCAAAGATACTGTCAGGAGTCTAACTTTGAAAGGTGAGATTCTGGAGTTTTATCAAACCCAGATTCAGTGCTACAGAGCACAACTGCGAATCAAGCAGATTATGAGGCAATCATATACAAGTTTTTAGTGGAACTTAAAACTATACAGGATTGTAACTTACCTTTTTGGTATTGTGGTCAATGAAAGTGCATAATACAAACAACTATTTTTCTTCCTTAGATTAATCTCTCTGCTTCTCCTACACCTGCTCAGCTAATAAGCCGTTCACAGGCCTCTAATACCAGTAGCAGCAGTCTTACCCAACAGACCATGCTACTAGGGAGCACCTCCCCTACTCTGACTGCCAGCCAGGCTCAAATGTATCTCCGAGCTCAAATGGTAAGTATTATTAGGTTATCTTAGATTTTTCAAAAAGTTTGGTGAAGTTTATCTTTGTTTTCTTTTTTTCCCCTTTGGCTAATGGTTCCCCTTCCTTGCTCTTCCAAGTTTCCAAAAAAGGATGTGTTGCTGGACATGCCTACATACATACAAACCTATAGTAGTAGTCAGTCATTATATTTCATGATATTTTTGTACATAAAAGATTTACATTTGAAATGTTGGGGGGGGGGGTCTTCTGTAGCAGTGTTACTTTCAGTTATTTTTCAATTGCTGTAATATATGGATAGATAAGACCCCCCCCCCATTTGTGGTATAGTGTAGTGATCTGAGCATTAGACTCTGGGAGAACAGGAAACAAATCCCCATTCAGCCATGGAAGCCCAAGTCACACTCTTTCAGCCAAGAGGAAGGCAATGGCAAACCTCCTCTGAATAAATTTTGTGAAGAAAACCCTTTGAAAGAGTTGCCATAAGTCAGAGTCCACTTGAAGGCACATAAAAACAACAAAACATTTGTTGTAAAAGAAGAGTTCTATGGTCTTATTTGCTATTTCGAACCCCTTTCCCCTTGCTGTAATTTAAAAAGTCTTCATCCACTGTTCTTGGATATTTCCTTACTACATTTATGTTAGACATCCTTCTGCAGATTAGGAGAAAAGATTACATTGGGGATTAGAGACAGAGAACTGATGTAGGTACATGAGAAGTTGAGAATAAAGTGCATGGGTTGTATCCAGTTGTGGCTCTTCTGTAGTGAAAGTTGCTTGCACAAGTTGAGAAACCCTGTTTTTGCTGACCCCTTAGACCTACATGCTTTTTTGCATTTTTCCCATCTTTTTCCAGAGGGACCCCCCCCCCCCAAAAAAAAACAATCAGGAGTAGCTGATAGGGCAGGGCTGAGAACAAAGGACTTAAGTGGGTTGAGGATGTTGACTGGAACTGAATGTCCTAATTTGCATAAGCAGAAACTCTTTCTGCTCAGTCAAAGATATCATTGAATCCAACCCCACAAGGAGAGTTTGGACAAGGAGAGAAACCCCATGTAAAAGTCAACAGTTCATTTCTTTGGCAGCAGGGAAAGAAATGACACAATGTATGCATAAATAGCTATGTTGCTTGCTCAATGGCAATATTTCAGTCTTAAAAAGACTTAATAACATGAACAGCACAAATATGAAATATGAAGAACTATATGTGCAGATAGTTCAACAGCTACTTGTATGCTAGTGGGAGAAATTAATATTTGAGTAGTGTAATTGTTCCTAGAAAGCAGTAAACAAAGTTTCCTTGAGTTTGTTTTAAGTCCACATGTAATTATAGACAAGAACCTCCAGCCAGTTTCTGGGTGTATGAGGTATAATGGAGCATGGCTATAATGACTGAAGGACAAGATGTTGCGGAGAGAGGATATGTGCTCGATTAAAATTTATCTATAGATTTTCCTTGGGTTTTTTTTTCTGGCTGTGAGGCCATGTTCTGGAATAGTTTCTTTCTGACATTTCGCCTGCATCTGTGGCTGCCAGATGCAGACACACACACACTCCTACCCAACCATTCTCTGAAGATGCCAGCCACAGATGCAGGCGAAATGTCAGAAAGAAACTATTCCAGAACATGGCCTCACAGCCCGAAAAAACCCCCAAGGAAAATCTATGGATGCCGGCTGTGAAAGCCTTCGACTTCACATTAAAATGTATCTGTTCAATGGTTTTGTTCAGGCTCAGTATGACTACATTCTAAACAGTATGACTTGAGGTGATTGCCTTCTTGATTCCATATGTGGAGATCTCTCAAACCAGCAGTTTCAGCAACGCCTACCCAACTTGATGTATGGGTCTTGCAATAAGAGCATGAGATTAATCCTGTAATTTTATAAGTAATGCAAAGTAATCTTGAATAGTAAGAATTTTTCTAGCTTCTGTATCAGGGATGGGGAGTGTGTTCCCCTCCCTAGTGTTGTTAGTCTGTGATTCCAATCATCCCTCACCATTGGCAGTATGCATAGGGCTGATGGTGGTAGTTCTACAACATCTTCAGGGCAATGCATTTCCTATCTTTGTTAGAGAGGGGAAAAAGACATAGAGTGGTTTGGTCATTCCTGGGGAGAAGCACGATAAAGCTTGAGCCTTGTCACTTTTGTCTACATTCTACATGTTATGTGATATTGTGGTATTGCTACTGTTGGGCCATGTACTCTGTAGAATCTTTTATTTGATGCTAAATGGAATAAACTCCTTCTTATATAGCACATTAAAACACCAGGGCCCTTTTCATGATAATGTTTCTTGAAATCTAGTTGGCCATGGGCGAGAAACCATTGACGCCCCCTTGTCGTGGGAGAGAGGCTTGCGTACCCTAATGATGTTTTGAGCTATGCTGGCGGTGGCATAATAGCCACTGGTAGGGTCTCCCATGCCAGACAGGTCAAAACCGAAGGGTCTGACAAAGAGCGTCAAAGGGCAGGATGGGCTCTCCAGCCTTGTGGCAACCGTCCTAGGAGAAGGAAAACTCCAATCCCAAACCCGGGCAGATGGTGCTCGTCCAACCCTGTAAGGTCAACCATCTAAGAGAAGGAAACTCTAACCAAACCTACGGCCCGAGGACCTCACTGCCACGTCCATGCTTGCAAGGCCACGGCAGATGAATCTCTGGTTTAAAGGGTGAGGCCAGTTCTGTGCACGCTGCGCTCCACCAGAAAAATCCATTGCACAGGCTCGAAGGACAAATCCATTTCCAAAAAAGCCCTGTAGCGACTGGCGAGGGACGAAACCGGCAGGTGTAAAGATGCACTGGAAGCCGCAGCCCCAACCCTGCATGCAGGCGGTTCAGGACATTGGTCGCTCAAGCCTGACCCGGGAGATGACAGTCTTGTTCGGCAGCATTCTGAACGACCAAGCAGCCTTTTTTAAGGAGAGCACTGCTTGCTCCACATGGAGAGGGGCCTAGAAAAGGTGGCCTAAAGAAAGCTCATCCCCAACTACCTGGTTGGCTAGCCGCGGCCAACGGGAATCTTCTGATGCGGTCAAACCAAGGCAAAGAAACAAAGGCACACACCGGCCTCCAAAGGTGTAAATGAACTGACACTTGCATGCTGGAACATCAGAACCATGCAAGACTCTGAAGATAGTGGACGGCCTGAGCGTCGTTCTGCCCTAATAGCCCTTGAACTATCACGGCTTAATATTGACATCGCTGCTCTTAGTGAAGTTCGCTTCCATGAGGAAGGCAGCCTTAAAGAACATGGCGCCGGCTACACACTTTACTGGTCTGGCAAACCCAAAACCGAAAAACATCTGTCAGGAGTAGGCTTTATGATTAAAAACTCCATTGCCTCCAAACTCGAAACCTTGCCAACAGGACACTCTGATCGCATTATTTCCTTACGCCTCCCACATGTTGTTCTCTTTAGTATATATGCCCCAACTATGCAAGCTGACCCTGTAGAGAAAGACAAATTCTACACAGACCTACGCCAACTCATACAAAAAGTCCCTGTAGAAGATAAAATTATTATCCTTGGTGACTTCAACGCCAGAGTAGGAAAGAACTCCGAAGCCTGGAAAGGTGTCTTAGGCAAGCATGGTGTTGGAAATTGCAATGATAACGGACGCCTCCTGCTAGAGTTCTGTGCAGAACAACAGCTGACTATTACAAACACAATCTTTCAGCAGAAAGATAGCTTGAAGACAACCTGGATGCATCCCCGATCCAAACATTGGCACCTCATTGACTACGTTCTAGTCCGTCAGAGAGACATTCGTGATGTCCGTCATACACGAGTGATGCCCAGTGCAGAATGCCAAACAGATCATCGCCTTGTCAGATGTAAACTAAATCTTCATCTTAAGTTCAAACCTAAGAGGGGTGGCATCTTAAAGAAGAGACTCCAAGTCAACAATCTTCAACAAGCTACCATGAGAGACAACTTCCAGGCAAATCTACAAACGAAACTTGAAGACCACCCTACAGATCCTTCTCCTACAGTGCTTTGGCAACATATCAAAAACAGTATCCTCCAGTCTGCAGAAGAATCCCTTGGCTTCTCCCACAAGAAAAATCAAGACTGGTTTGATGAAAACAACCAAGAGATCCAGGAACTGTTGGCAAAGAAGAGAGCTGCTCACCAGGCATACCTCGCCCAGCCAACCTGTCATGTAAGAAAAGCAGCTTTCCGCCTCACATGTAGCAAACTACAACAAAAACTCCGAGACATGCAGAACAAGTGGTGGATCAGTATAGCAGAAAAGACACAACGCTGTGCAGATCTGGGTGATCATAGAGGATTTTATGAAGCTCTTAAAGCAGTGTTTGGACCTACTTATCAGGTCCAAAGCTCCTTATACAGTACAGATGGTCAAACATTAATTACTGATAAAGCCTCCATCCTAAATCGTTGGGCTGAACATTTTCAAAGTCTCTTTAGCGCCAACCGAGTAGTCCAAGCCTCAGCTATCCAAGATATGATACAAAAACCCATGAAAAATGAATTGGACATAGCTCCCACTTTGGAAGAGACCTTTAAGGCCATACAGCAGATGAAAAACGGCAAGGCAGCTGGGATTGATGGAATCCCACCTGAAGTTTGGAAACACGGAGGTCATGCACTCCACGAAAAATTCCACGAATTCCTTGTGAATTGCTGGGAAAAAGGGGAACTGCCATCAGACCTCCGAGATGCAGTCATCATCACCCTGTACAAGAAAAAAGGAGCAAAATCCGACTGCTCAAACTATCGAGGCATAACACTGCTCTCTATTGCTGGAAAAATCCTTGCAAGGATACTCCTGAACAGGTTAGTTCCTGCTATTGCAGAAGAACTTCTCCCTGAAAGCCAATGTGGCTTCAGAGCCAATAGGAGTACTACAGACATGGTATTTGCCCTTAGGCAACTGCAAGAAAAATGTAGGGAGCAGAACAAGGGTCTCTATGTAACATTTGTCGACCTCACCAAAGCCTTTGACACTGTAAGTAGAAAAGGTCTGTGGCAGATCCTGGAAAGACTAGGATGCCCCCCCAAATTCCTTAAAATGATTATCTTGCTACACGAGGGACAGCGTGGTCAAGTCAGATATGGCGATGCTCTTTCAGAGCCCTTTCTAATAACTAATGGAGTGAAGCAAGGTTGTGTTCTTGCACCAACTTTATTTACAATCTTCTTTAGCATGATGCTCCAAAGGGCTATGGCAGAGCTTGAAGAAGACGACGGCATCTATATACGCTACCGTACTGATGGTAGCTTGTTTAACTTAAGCCGTCTGAGGGCTCACACTAAGACTCTAAACTATCTAGTCCGTGAGCTGCTCTTCGCCGATGATGCTGCCCTTGTTGCCCACACAGAAGGAGCTCTGCAGCGCCTAACATCCTGCTTTGCAACAGCTGCAGAGCTGTTTGGGCTAGAAGTCAACCTGAAGAAAACAGAAGTTCTTTACCAGCCTGCACCACAGGACGAACACCACCATCCCCACATTGCGGTCGGCAAATCAGTGCTCAAGTCCGTTCAGCAGTTCACCTACCTGGGAAGCATCATCTCCTCAGATGCCAAGATTGATAAAGAGATCGATCACAGATTAGCAAAGGCATATAGTGCATTTGGAAGACTTCACAAAAGAGTCTGGAGCAATAAACACCTGAGGCAAAGCACAAAAATCAGTGTGTATAGAGCCATCGTACTGTCTATCCTCCTTTATGGATCTGAAACATGGGTCACCTATCGCCACCACCTACGACTCCTCGAGCGCTTTCATCAGCGCTGTCTACGCACAATCCTAAATATACACTGGACTGACTATGTGACGAATGTTGCTGTCCTTGAGCAAGCAGGGATCACCAGCATTGAGGCCATGATATTGAGAACACAGCTGCGCTGGGCAGGGCACGTTTCTAGGATGGAGGACCATCGCCTCCCAAAAATACTACTCTACGGTGAACTCGCCACGGGTCAGCGTAAGAGGGGCGCTCCAAAAAAGCGATACAAAGACTCCCTGAAACAACATCTCAGGCTTGGCCAAATTGATCACCAACAGTGGTCCGCCCTGGCCTCACATCGGGAGGCATGGAGACGCACTATCCACAATGCTGCAGCCTTATTTGAGAACTCACGACGAACAAGTCTTGAAGAGAAACGACAACGCAGAAAGAATCACAACCCAAAAACATCACCCAAGGAGACCTTCTGCTGTGCTTTTTGCAACCGGACTTGTTTATCTCGGATTGGCCTTTTTAGTCATCAGCGCGCTTGCAGAAAGCGCGGGATGAGTCCTTCCTGAATCTTCGTTTGCGAAGAAAAGCCAGAGTTGGCCATGGGCGAGAAACTTAAAATGGGTATGGAGTCTGAATTGTATCCCATGGAAATCTTTGAAGGTGATGTGTACAGTTCATCAGTAAGATATTGTAAAATGTCTTCAACTGTTTGAGGGAGTTTGATTTCTTTCTAGTGATGCTCATATGTACTAACTTAAAGTATTCAAGAAAAAACTTAAAGTGTTCAAGTTTCTCAAAATATTACTCTTCTGATCCAACTGATGGAGGAGAGATTTGATTAAACTTTTTCAACCCAAAGGCCACAACACATTTCTGCATTATTCCTTGAGGAACCAGATTTCAGTGTTGTGCAGAGCCAAATCAGCATTCTATCCTTGTCGTACTCTGCATGAGACAAGTGGAGTCCTGTTCTCAGTGGTGAGAAGATCACGTGAGTTGGCACTGTGGGATGAGAGTGCTCTCTTCCTGCATCAGCAGCTCCCTACATCTTCCTTACGTTCCCAACAGGAAACCTAAGCAGGGAGACAAGCCTGTTGCATGTGGAGGAACTCGCTTAAAGTGCTTAAACCTCTTTGAGAAAGTAGCTCCCCGTGGATTAGCTCTCTCTTTGCTTCTGTTTCCCTGTGATCCCCCACTATACACACATACACAAACACATAAAATATTTAGCTGCTCAGGAAATAGCAGTATCAAAGAGGGTAATATCTGATTGGGAGCTGCTGCCTTGGGGTGCTCCAAGGACCTTGCAGTGACTCCTGGTGACACAAGCTTGTCTCACCTTTTCTACTGAGAAAGGTAGGGAAAGCCTTTAGGAAGTGCCACTTCAGGTTGCTTTAGTTTTCTTGCAACAAAAGCTCCTGAGGAAATTTACATATTCTCCCCAACAGGGGTTCACAGTATATAACCCCCCCCCCACTCCTACCCAACCATTCTCTGAAGATGCCAGTCACAGATGCAAGTGAAACGTCAGAAATAAACTCTTCCAGAACATGGCCTCACAGCCCGAAAAAACCCAAGGAAAATCTAGGAATGAACTCTGCTCTCTTATCATTTCCAAAATATGAGGTGCGTGGTTTTTGTAGGGTTTCATCAGGCTTAATAAGAAGACCTAGTAGCCCAGATTTGGCCTGCTGGCTGGAGCGTCCCCGTTGCTTGTGTAGGAGGAATCCTAGCATAATTAATTTGCAGGCCAAAGAGGTAGCAAAGATCATCATTGAGGTAACAGAGTTTTGTGGGAAAGGAGGAATCTAGTTTCAAGCCTGCTGAATGGAAAACTGCATTCCTTCTAGTTAACTTCACCATCTTCTTGGGAAGAGCTGGATTAAAGTTAGGAAGGAAAGAGGAAGAGGTATTTTTATTTAAAAATACAGATTTTAACATTAATTTTATATTTAAACTCTTTTATTGATCCCTGTAATGATTTTCAGGTAATTTATGTGATTTATAAAGCTATGCTGCTTTTCTGATCAATTGTATATGATAATAAGACGTATTTTCAAAGTGTTGTCTGCTGCCCCTTGACATCAGGGGGCAAAATCCCTGAGTTTTTGATCTCACATATGATATGGCAGGTAGATCCATCCTCCTTACCAGATATATCTCAGACAGCAGTGGGAAGGCAGCACCAATGTCCCTACATACATTTATGTGACCTTTCTGTGACAGACCATATTCCTCAGAGGGCCTCTAGATTGCACTTGTCTTACCTGTTTTATAACTTTGTCTTTGTAAAAAACATGAATAGTCTCCCTGTTCTTCCTTTGTCCTGGCCTAACCCACTCATTGCTTCATGATACATCTGGTCTCTTGTGGGAGGTGGACATTAGCTAGCAACACTCTTGCTGCTGATAATATATAATAATAAAAAGTAGTGGTAAAATATGCAAATTCCTGTAAATTCTCTGTTTTCATTTCATTTTAGGAATATGATTATATTGCTTGCCACCTGGTTTTCTCAGTTTTCCAATACAAATATTGTTTCCATGGGAGAGGAGGTCATGTTGTTGGAAGTACAGCACAAGAGAAAGTGTTACATCCTGCCTTCCCATTACTTATAGTCACATCATCTAACTGCTATTTACATTTTCTTACAAGTGCTCATGAATTATATCCACATACTTGATGTTGTGTAGTTTCCCCTTAACCACGCTTTGAACTCCAGGTTTAAAGGTGATCTTGGTGACCTTTAAGCAAGACAGCATTGCTGGTAATGTTGTGTTTAATCTCAGTTGAGGTAGAGAAGGGAATTGGACCTGAGAATCATAGAATCCTAGAGTTGGAACAGATCACGAGGGCCATCCAGTCCAACCCCCTGCCTTGCAGGAATACACTAATCAAAGCACCCCCAACAAATGTCCATCCAGCCTCTGTTTAAAAACGTCCAGAGAAGGGAATGAAATGAAAAAGTGTGTGATCCTGGAGTCTATTTTTATTTATTTATTTATTTATTTATTTTGTTCATTTATATCCCACCCTTTTCCCTATAATGGGCTCAAGGCAGCCTATGATTTCACATTTTTAACATACAGATTAAAAACTATCTAAAATCAATATATAAAAGTTATTTTAAAAGCAATTAAACAATTTGTAAAGTTAAAACCATTAACATTAATTAAAAGACAGCATAAAACAGCACAGCACACCATTAAAAGCCCAATCCAGTCAGTTTCTAAAAGCCCAACAGCATAAGAATGTTTTTACTTGTGGAAGGAGAGCAAGGAAGGAGTCATCCTAGCCTCCCTAGGGAGGGAGTTCCATAGTCTGGCAGCAGCCACAACAAAGGCTTTCTCCCTTGTTCCCGCCAAATGAGCCTGAGAAGGTAATGGGACAGAGAGAAGGACTTCTCTTGAAGATCTTAGAGTTCTAAGGGGCTCATAAAGGGAATTACATTCCTTTATGGAGTTGAGCCCACCTGATCTGCATTTACCCCAAAGGAGAAATTTTAATTCCAGTTTAGGAAACAGATTGGAACAGTTATTGGGACAACTTTGTTATTTCTAGAATTCCCTCCAGCCACTGGTACAAGTCATTAGTACAAGCTGATCTTGTTCTTGGACAGCAGGTAATACTGTAGGGTATATCTCACAATCCATTGGTTTGAAAAGTGCTTACCAGCCTTTCATTGCTTCAGGTCTGATAGAATTACATACAGCAAATAAGACTCTTATTACTGAAGTGCTGGGTGAACAGCTCACTCCTGAACTTCTCTCAGCCATATAGTTAACAAAGGCAAGACAGCCCAGTATAAGTCAACAGTTGGCAAACCTGCTCGACAGACAGTGCTCATCCCTCGGTCAGTAAAAATGTCAGTCAAAATTATTTCATAGCCACCACTTTTCTCAGGCTGCTAAAACTGGAACTGCTTCTTTTAATTATTGTCTAGCTATAGTAAAGGTTAACAAGTTTCAGGTTAGTTGGGTTGGTTCATATTCTTGATTACTTTCAAATACAAATACAAGAGGATCATTTAATTGTTTTGGAGGGTGAGGAGAGTCAGATGGAAGAGGTGCTTGTATATGAAAAGATAAAATAGCTGAGTTGACTAGAGAAATACTGAGAAGCTAAGATTATAGCAAAAATGGGCAGCTTTTTGAAAAGGCTGAGCCAAAGAGAAACCTGTAAGCAATTGTTATCCGTGTGCATGCATCCATGGTACAGTTTGTCTTTCAGATTTCTTTTTACTGCCTTCACAGCTGATTTTTACACCTGCTACCACTGTGGCGGCTGTCCAGTCTGACATTCCTGTTGTGTCATCATCATCTTCGTTTCCCTGTCAGTCTGCAGCTACTCAGGTGAGCTCACTTGTAGTGTGTGTGTGTGTTCATTTCACAAAGTCATTGTGGAGTATCGATACGAAGTTCTACACTTCATGTTTGCAGTACTTTGTTGTTCATCAGAATATTATCAATACTTTCATGTGTACTTCCGTGTGTCCAAAGCAAAACAGTCTTTCACAAAAAGCCAGAGTTCTCATTTTAAAGCTTCAGAATTTTTAGTTACCATAGAAACTTACCAAAGTGCTTTGTCACAAGTGTAGAAGTGCTACCAGTAGTTCTTTTTGGAATACAAGAATCATTCCTGTAGATAGCATCTTAGAAGGAGGCATAATAGTCGCTTACAATTATCATTATTAAGAGAAACAATTCTTGGCTTGTTAACCACTGCATGTCTTTTTTGGTTACATTTGTTATGAACATTTCTAGTCCAAGTTTTTGCATTCTGATTTGTTTATAAAAGAGACAGATATGTTTTTTAGTAGTGAAAGTAGGATTACTCTAAGCCTAAGAGCTAAATTTTGAAAGAAATGTGACATTCACTGTAAAAAAAATAACAATGAAGTATTTAATGCTCGCAGCTGAAATGTTCAGTATTTCATGGGTATACTTCCCTGCTATTTCTTATTGAAATACCATTTTATTATTATGGAACCCACAGTGTGAATTACAGTGATGTCATATGGTGTCCTTTTCTTTTAGGAGAAATATTGTAATGCAGAAACAACTGATTGCAATCAGTAACACCATTTTTAAAAAATGTCTAGCTTCTTTCATTTCCCTTGGAGCAGATATGAGTAATGTAGAAAGGCAGTGAAATAAAAGTGTGCGATCTGGTGAGACTGCATACAGACTAGTTATAGAATATTACAGTCATTCAGAGCACTGGCCAGGATTCAACTGTGTATTTCTGCTAGTTATCACTGCTTCTTGATGATTATTTCTACCTCCTTCAAACCTTTCTTGCACCCTAAAAACTTTTTTCATAACACTGGGAAACCCTCTGGAGCAACTTTTTGGCAGCACAGAGGGATGCAGCTGGAACAGAATAAAGTCTCAGTTCCATTGACATATGGACTTACCAATGGATGCAGCAGGACACCATTGGATCTGCCCACTCTCAGAAGGCAAACTTCAGAGAAGGGCCAAGAAATGATATGTCTGTATTTAAGGTGTTGTATGTAGCAATAGCACCTCATCCTAAAGACAGATGCAAGTTTACAGTTGTTGTTTACAGTTGTTGGAACGCTGACCCCTTCTGATGGTTCTTGTATATTATATTTCTGTCCTACTGAAAGAAGCAATAACACATATGTATGGATAGGCAATCCAATTAAAAGTTATTTTTTCTTTGTGTTATGCTAAAATTTAGTTACAAGCATGAATACCGCATTGGTAGAATCAGTTACAATAGTTAAACAAACCGATTAAATTGCGGGGGCTTTTGTCGACTGACTTCTTTAAAAAAAAACCACCCACAATATTTTAAAAAAACATACGAGTGGAAGCTTTGTAGGGGAAGCTTTGTAGTCTCAAAATACGTAAAGTAGTATAGTCCACTCTGTGGATCAAAATATTTATCATTTCTTTTGCTTTGCTAGTCAATACCATTGTGAAATTATGGATAGTACCTTTGAAGAAAATCTATTAAACATTACATAGGTTTGGCTCCATAGATGTACAAGGATAAATGCTTAGTAATTTAGACTGTATTGCTCAACTATGAATGATTTGCTGAAGGTGGTGGAGGGAGGGAAGGAAAAAAGGGAAAAGGGATCTTCAGTCAGTTTTGATGGCGGATAGGAATCAGTATGACTGATTCCTTGTAGCCAGAGGCTGATGATGAGGGTCAAACCATGAGGATGTTCTGTAAATACCAATACTGATACCAATCCAATTAAAAAACCCTCTAGCTTTGTTTCATTCTTCCAGTTCATCCATACATTTACATACAAATTAATAAGCAAATCAATAACATTTGAGATTTGTATTTTTTTTATTGGTGCTTTTGCCCAGCTAGTGTGTAACAGCCTGTGGAATTTGATGAACTGTTGTCTATGGAAAATGAGCTGTATTGTTATTCCATTGGGTAATTAAGATGGCACTTTGCTGGGTGGAAGTAATGAGAGGGAGGTGTTGGCACTTGTCTACAGATTAGCAAGCAACCAGTCAAGAAGTCCGCTACGAGGCATGTTTCCCACAGCGGCGTCAACCTGTTGTTTCTCAAAATACCTCATTACCTCCTGCAAAATATCTCCCACACTTGCACCCTTCTTGGCTGCTTTGTCAGCCAGTTGAGGAAGCTTCTTCAGTTCCTCATCATTCTCATTCATGAAAGTGAGATTGGGCACTTGGAAGTGGGAGGCAGCCATCCACTGGAGGACAGCCTGGAGTTCTCTGTTCTGCGAGCTGGTATTGGCAGTCTGGTTGTTTACAATCACCTCAGAACCAGCAGGCACAAGTGGCTTTCCAATATGAGAAGACCGTGGAGGTTTCTGGGATGCCATTGAATCTGGAGTTGATACACCTTTGTTTCTTGCAGTAAAGTATGTAGCTTGATCGTCAGAGTAATCTTCAACAACAAAATCAGGGCTTTTAGTCATGTACATACACAGCTTCATCACAGATTCCATCAGCTGATCAATGAATGTCTTGTTTATTTGTTCCATGTTTTCAGAATCCACATCTGGACTGTGGTGTTTGGATGAGGACTTCCTCTTAGAACTGTCATCATATGAGTTCTGTTTGAAATTCCTGCTTACTTCACATTCATCCACATTGAAACCAGCCTCTTGTAGGACTTTCTGGATGATTGATAGGAGAGCGCTTTGTATTTCTCCTCTCTGATATTCTTGTTGTTGTGGATCACCTTTGCAACCATGAGATTTAGAGCCGTGTTTGCCACCCTTTTCAAAATAGCCAAATGAAGACGAATTTGACTCAGAAGTTGGCTCTTTGTATTGAGTTAACAAATGTTGCTGTATCAGCATTAAAGCTGTCAAAATGAGGTCTTTGGCAAGAAACTCAGTTGTGGAGTTACTCTTTTCTGGCCTCTTGTCATGACATCTGTCTGACCCTTTGCTACCTCCTGTTTTTGATCTCAGCATACTAATTCCATCCTTAATTATTGTCTCACCTACTTTCTGAGCTGATGTCTGTCCTGCATCATGCTTTACCTTTTCTCTTGTATGTATTCCACCTTTCAGAGATGCAAAATGCATATTAGGAGAGTTAGGGTCTAATGAACATCCTGTTTTCAGTAAAGAATATACAAGACTATGTCCCTTTTCCTTAGTTTCTGATGTCAAAGCATTATACATCCGTAGTACCATTGCTTCTAAAATCTCAGTTGATTTCTGGGTTCCTGCATGAAAGAGATTTTTCTTCACTGTGGTAACAAAGTCTGAGTCTGTCATAAGGACCCCAGTGACATTATGTAGATTTTTCATTGTAGAATCAATTAAGTCTGATATGACATCCTTTGTGTGTTTCAGGAACACTCGTTTTAAAACCACACATGCTGGGAGTGGTTGCCTCTTGTGAATCTTGGTGGCATTCACAAATGAGAATGTCATATCCTTAGCATTTTTGTTTGCATAAACCATTAGCCCTTTGTTAAAAGAACTACCATCACTGCGACCTGACTGCCTTCTTGGGTGTATCAAATGGGCATGTGTGGGCTTTACATCATCATCCTGAATAGATTCACTTTGGTTGGAACATACTTCACCATAAAAGAGAGAGGTTTTCTTGGGGGCTCCTTTTCCCTCTTCCTTCTTGCCCATGTTGTCTTGAGACGATTTGCAGCTGGGTTCCTGTGCATTTTCCATAGCCTCATTCACCATTTTGGAAGCAACCTTACTCACCTGACCAGGAGGAAGAGCTTTCCCATCTTTAGTGGCATAGATTGCCTGGCGGATGCACTTACTGGCAGCATCTTCCAGGTTTTCAGAGATTTCTTTACTTGCCATTTGCATAACCAAAGAACATAGCTTTTGAACAGTGCTTGCTACTTCATCTGCAGATCCTTTCTGACCTTCAGAAGACTTGAAAGCTGTATTATTGTTATTCTGAGACATCTTGTCAGCTGCTGATGGCTTTTCTTTAGGAGGGGTAGGTGAAGGGGCAAGTGCATGTTGGAATCCACATGCATATTTTTGCAGATCATCAAAGAGCCAGGTCACAACATTGAGTTCTTCAGTTGAACCTTGTTTGAACAAACAAACTGCTCCTTCAGTCTTAGATTGCTCTGGTGTATCACTATCCTTTATTACAATGACCTCTTTGTCCTGCATTTTCCCGAGATCAAGTCCAGTGACAGATTCATTACTTTTAGACTGGCCAGCAGCATCTTTTTCTGTATCATCTGTGTTCTTTATGTTCAGGCTGGAGACATCAACAAAACAAATCACTTTGCGGTCCTGATCTTTTCCTCCCTCAGGATTGTAAAGATCTACTTTACACACACCTGCTTGGCTGTGCAACCAGTCAACTTCCTGAGACATCTTTTGAGGTTTGGAAGTAGAATTGTACCTAGGACTGTATAGGGTGTTCTTTATCAGCTGAGCTGCTTTGATGACCCTGCCAGACTGAAGATGTTGCCTCCTCTCTCAACTTTCCATGCTCTTCTGGTGCCACATGTCATTTTCACTTGTGTGCACACATGGTTTCTATGGCAGCAGTGACATCACAAAGAAGCAGCACTGCCACCCACCACTGGTATGGCTTCAGTTATTTAACAAGGGATTGATGCACAGCCTTTTTTTCTTTTCCTCAGTAATCTGTGGGGGGGAAAAGCCATTTATAGAGGAAAATTAATGGTGCATTCTCTAGAATTTAGTGGCTATTTCTGTTTGTTATATTTAAAGATGTCTATAAGAGTCTTAAATAAAGCTTCCAAGGTATTTCAATCATTATTTAATTATAAGCCCTTTCTTAACGGCCACAAAGGCAAAGCCACAACTTAAAAATACACTTGGTAGGCACCTATTCTCAAGGAATTACTATTCTGTTCTTTGAGCAGAAGGACCATTTTTGGCCACCATACCTGTGAGTAGATTTGCTGAGAAAGAAGGGCTGCATCTTTCACCATCCTCCATTTACAATTTGCTGGGCCATAATCACCAAACTGCTTTTAGTACAGTGTGAACTACATACATGCAAAGAACCATGAAACAGAAACAAGAAATTTGCCACTCATTGTCATGGCAAGAAAGCAATCTTAGTTGCCTTAGCTAGTACTCATTGATGGACTTATTTTCCATGATCTCCTTAAAGGAAGTGAATAGTATATGTTAAAGGAGTAATGTTAACATTCAGAATGTAATTGTATGCACATTTATTTGGGAGGTAGTTCCATTGAACCGAGCCAAGATGTGTAGAATTACACTGTTTGACCTTACGTTTAACTTTTTTTTAATTCTAAAATATATTGAATATAACAAATCTTCAAATAGGCAATCATAGTTGCTAAAATGATATAACAATTGAAGATCATAAAAGTAATAAACTAAAAATCAATTAAGTTGTGCTGTATAGATTGTCAAGGAGTGTAGCTGATGCTTCTTTTTTTTTATTTTTTTTCTTAAAGAATATCATGGCACTCATAAAAGGCTATGTACTTTCTCCAGCAGAATCGGTTACATTAATATATTTCAACTTGAGTTTAGTTTGTCTCACTCTGTAGAGCTAGCACAGAAGATAATTCTTTATACCAAACATAGAATAGATTAGGGTATAAACTGTGTCTGAACAAATAGTATTTGGGAAGAGATGGATCTATATATATTCTGTTTACCTCAGAATATATTTGTAAGTTGATCCTTTAACTTCATTACCATTCAAACTGATGAATCTGAGAAACACAGAAATGACACAACAATAAATACTTTTTTTTTCTAAATTAACATTTAGGAAGGATGCTGTATACGTATGTGATAGTAACTGTATGCCACATTAGGGAAATGATTAGATATTTTGTGAGATGGGAACTCTTTCTGTTACTTGGGCATAAATGCATTTACTTTGGAAGGTATAAAATTTTATCTTGAATTTGCAGAAATATTGTTTATTCATTATTTGATTTTGTCTGCACAGGCTTCTATCTAAATCTTCAGTTAGAGCAACTTCTTTATACCTTACTGTTTATAATGAAAATGTGCAGTATAAGGTTTCAACAGAAATTGGGCTTGTGAAGCTCTCGCTAAGTTCAGACATAAAGTCCTGATCTTCAAACTGCAATTTGTAAATTAGAAAAATACTCCAGGCCCCCATATTCCCTCTGTTTCCTTTCCTTCAATGCTTATTTATAACTGTAGTTTAGCATTATGCCTTCATCGTGGCTAACTATTTAAGAGCTAGTCTCAGTTGTGTTAAAACCATGATTTTAAACTGGAATTTGAAATGGGTTTGCAGACTATGGGTTTGGGGCAGTTCTAAGTAGGTTATTTGTCATAATCTTAACTTAAGTACAGATGTAATGCCTGAACTTATGGCTGTACCTAACCATGGTAAGCCCACTGCATGTTTCCATGGTTTGGAAATCAGGAATGTCATGTCAGAACTTAGGTTCTGTTACAGTTAAGAACTCCCCTGATGCTCCTTTCCAACACAAATCTATACAAATCCCTCTGTTCTAACAGTGGTACTCTTGCTGGAAAATCATTTATTGCTTTTCTAAGATCTGATACATTTGACCTATTTTAGTGTGGGGAGATGTGATCAAATGGGAATCTATGGCACCACAGTCTTTATAACTGTTCCTTCTCTCTTCAAACCAAGAGTAGTCTGAGCACCAATGTGGTCAGAGGTCTGAGTACACGAGAAGATAAATGGGTAATCCTTCACAAATTCAACTTCAACTACTATTTAAAGCATCTATTCAATTTGATAGTTATTTCATTTGATAGCTGGAATGGGCCTGATGTGAAGTAGCTCTTAAATTTTCAATTCTTCATTGGAGTCATAAGGGCAGTTTATACAGTCAGCAATATCAAATGCTAAGCTTTTCTTGGAGTTTACAATTTGGTGAGAGGGGAGTTGCATATTTTCTTTTAAACATAAACCTTAGAGGAACCTATTTTCATCATATTCTAGCTTTGTGTGTTGATTTGAACTCTTAGGATCATTGTTGTGTAGTTTGTGGTATGATATGGTAAGGGAAGAAATGGAGCGCTTTCTGCTTTAATATATCCATGCTTTATTGCTATAGTCCACTGTAGAAAAAAATTGCCCTAGTAATAAGCAACAGGTTCTGTTATACCAGCTCCTTTCCTGTTTGCTATATCCTATATAGTAGCTTGGATTAATTTATATTGAAGTTTGTTTGACCTAGAGGAACCATAAGCAAGGAGGAGGACAATACAAGCACATTATGTCACTTTTATGGTTGCTTTGTTAAGAGCAGTGTACTGGGTTTACTGGTTTGGGGAAAAGGCTCTTTTGGCCACTAATTCTCTGCAGGAATTTATATGCAGAAAAAGATAGCAGTAGAGAACAACAGAACTGTCTATATTCAATCTCGAAGGAAAAAGAGGAGAATGATGGCACAGGTGTTAAAAACCCTACTCCTGACCAATCTAAGGGGGCTAGAGGAATGCAGCTAATCTTAATGGACTACAGACTAAGACACATGGATTTTCTCACCCTCTGATGTGAAGAAGAGTCCAGGTAAGCTTGGTGGCTGATGAAAAGGACCACATAGAGGGTTCAAAAAGGAGATCCTCTGGAGAGAGCTTCTGGAGAGAGAGACTCCTCTCTCTGGCTTATATATAGCCCTTTCCTAACTTGGGGGCTGTCACCTGGAGTGAGGGGACACCTCTAGGTGGGGCAAAACATGACAATATTATTTTATGGAGGGTACGAAAGGCTTCATGTGCTTAGAGTGATGAATGCAAAGCCTATGGCTCGTATGCAAAGATTTTTGGTCTGTGTGCAAAGGGCAGATGTGAGCATGGCCTCTGCTTTTCACCTTCTGGGCACTGGTAATGACTCTTAGATGGTCTGGGGAGACGAAAACAATGGAGTTGCACACCTGAGACAAAGCCAGTTAAGTACAGGCATTTGGTTTCCTTCCAATCCAAATAGGATTGGCCAACATCTCAGGAAACTGGGGGTGTATCAGTCTGAACTAGTTTGGTAGGGTCTCCATTCAGTGGAGTTAAACAAGACAGTTAAGCACTTATTGCTCTCCTGAAAACACCAATGACACCATATCCTTGTCAGCAGGAGGGAGGGAAATTCCAGGACTGACTTCTCCAAGATGGACAGAGATCCAAGATTTTCACTGCCCTACTCTTCCAATATATGCCTCTTACAATGCATGCAGACTCTGGCAAGAGGCAGCTCCCTGCCTTAACCCTCCAAGTCTACTTTCAATTCATATTTATTGAGCATAACTTGTAACAGCTTTGAATGTCAGAAGCCGATTTCCTGAATGGAAAGGTGCCTGTTGTCATCATCATCAGTTTGTTATTTATAAAACACCTACTCTACATTAGGCACTGTACAAAAACACAGAAAATAAGCTCTGTTTGCAAGCTGTCCAATCTAAAAAAAATGAGACAAAAGAAAAAGATAAATTGTAGGGAGCAGAAAAATCTCTTTTCCTTGCTGGCAGAGGAGAAAAGATGGGCCAAAGGAGTTAGAAATATACAGTAATTGACATCTGCTGTCACTGTATCTGGTGCATATGGAGGTTCAACTGTATAATGTTTCAAACCTGAGAAAAGAGGCTTCTTCTTCTAAACAAGCAAATGGAGTGGAAGCACAAGTGAATTGTGTAGCTCTTCTCAAATCTCCTTGTCAGATCTCCTTTTAGAAATGATGGCAGAAGCTTCTAAACATTTTTCTAAAGAGGTACATTGGTTAACAGAGTAAAAGGTTCTTGCCTGATTTGTCATCTTTCTGCCCTGTTTGCAGTCCTTTTTACAGGCACCTATAGAGAGACAACCTGCCGCCACTTAAAATGACAAGAGTTGAGGTCATTTTTTATTAGTTATTAAGTTAATGTTGGTACTAATCACACAATATCAATTCCATGCATAGCTCTCTGTGCTGTATTATGGTGGTGCAATATAGAAATTATAATAATTTAGGATAGAAAGGAGCACCCTTGTCTCATTTTCTGACTGGCAATACCTATTGCAAATTAGGGGATGGGAGAGGAGAGTGGTTAAAGAAAAGTCTGAAGCTTGGTTGAGCATGGGAATGTCCAATTCCAAGTCTCCCACAGCTACGTTTGATGCAATCATATTACCTAATATGTTGCCATCAGCAGGCTGTGCCCTGCTTACTTTTGCTAAAATCTTTTGTGATGGGGGACGGGAAGAGGCATAAGCAAACATAATACAGTAGGACCCCCATGTCAACGGAGGATTGGTTCCAGGGGCCCCCATGGATACAGAAAACCACGGATAACAGCAGACACCATTGAAAATAATGGGACTTCTGGTTTATAACTCCATAGAGTTGCCTTGGAGGATCTAGAAAACATCTAGAGAGGATGCCCCTCTAGCCATTTTTTAGGAAGACTCTATGGTAGGTGTGCTGTTTTATATCCCGCAGATAACTGAATCAGTGGATAAGGAATCAGCGAATACAGGGGTCCTACTGTAGTCTGTTGGACCTGATCCTTTACATTAAAAGCACCATCTTCATTTACTGCACAGTAAACAAATGCGCCCTGCAACAAAATGTTGCAGACTAGAGGCTGCTGTTTGGGATGCTAACCAGTCAGGTAGCCATGCCATCTTGCTAAGTGCTCAGTTTCCTCTACCCCCAGGCAACTAGCATAACATTCTGTGGCTATTGAGCATGCTTAGTCCGCATTAGGATGTCTCCTTCCTTAGATTTATCCCTGAAGCATTATTGTATGGCTGATTTTGGCTACTTAAGGAATCCTATTCAGAGAGTGAGTTCACTATGGGATATTCAGGTGCACACTGAGTTAAGAATATAAGAAGATCCATCCTGGATAATATAAAAAGGCCTGTCAGGTCCAGGATTTTGTTCCCATAGTGTCAAACCATGTAGATTTTATACCAGTGCACGCCTTGACAATACCAAGTAGAACTAGCAGCCAGAGCAAGACCCAATGGAGGTTTCACAAAAGGGTTTATGATGAGTAAAGAAAATGTGGCAGTCTCCCATTAGAGTCAGGAGCTGAGAAGCCCAACTGAGGAAAATCAGACAGGATGAGGAAAACAATAGTGAGAAGGACATTTAGGCAGCTACTTAGACATGATACATTATAAGGGCTAAAAGTCTGAACTATGGAGTTGGAAAACTTGGATTAAAATCTCACTTTAACCACTAGGTGAGCTTAGGCGAAACATTGTCACTCAGCATCTGTCTCTAATTCAATATAGTGGGATAATAACATTTCCATATCTATAGTGAATACTTTAAGGATTGTTGAGATGGCATATACAGAGCAATTTGAACATACTAAATAACTCTCCAATTGAGTAGTTTGATTCAGTGGTATGTGTAGAAGGAAACAAGGGAGCCAGACCAGCTCCCCTAAAGGTGATGGTTGTCATAAGCCTTGTTCTGATAGTGTGCATCTGAAAACAGAATACATATTTGTAGCTTTCCTGCTCGCGAAGATGCAAAGTGGCTCATGGTTTCTTTCCTCAAAGAAAGGGGCATAGTGGTCTATCAGGAGTGCTGTCTTTTACACCTAAGCTGGATCTTGCTAATTGTTGTACTGATGTATGTGTGTTTAATCTGGTTTTTAATTTTTTAAAAAAATGTTTAATCTCTTTTTAACTTTTGTATTTTAACAAAAGCCTTTTAATTTTTGTATAACAATGTGCTTTTTAATTTGTTGTAAGCCTCTTTGAGGCCCAAACTGGGGAAAAGGAAGGATAGAAATAACAACAACAACAACGACTCCTCTTAGTTTGGAGCCAGTTATCTATTGAACCCCATCAGAAATACACCAAGATAACCTGTATATACTGTACAATTTCAACCCTACATCTCAGATACTATAGATATGCTAATAGTAGAGGGATGGTCAGATTTCAAACTTGCAAAATCAACTTAATTTTTTTCCTAGGACCCTAAGATCCACCAACTGGAGCTGTGTGCAAAATAGTGGCTCAGAAAGAGGAGCAAACATACCTTAGAATTAAAGAACAGGGCAACTTGAAGTCTATCACAGAATAGGTACTGTATTCCTTTTCAGTACCAGAACTGACCACATTTTTTTTCACACAAAACCCCATTTCTATTTCCCTCCTAGGTTTCTTTGTTTCAACAGTCTAATTGAGGGTAGGATGGGGAGAATTTTTGTTGTTGTTACCTTTATTTCTACCCCACTTTCCCCCCAGTTTAGGTCTCAGAACAGCATACAATAAAAAGACATTGGAGATTATCAGATTCTTTAAAAAAACCACACACACCAAGGAGCTTGCAAGAATGTCACTGTACTGCCAAAGGGTCCTGATATTACATGACATCGTTCTCCTGGCATGCTTGCTCTGTTCTCCCTCTGTGCTGAAGCGATGAAACAGGTGCCACATTTCATTAGCGGAAACATGCCTGGCTGTTTGGAGCACTTAAGGGGGCTTCTGCTAGGAGGGTTCCCGGGAATCACTGCAGCCAGCCGACAGTGGTTGAAATCATGGCAGAGGCAGCAGAGATAGTGGTGGTGGTGACAGAGGGCAAGGGAGGGGTTTCCCTGAATACAAGGGGGAGTGGATGGTGGTCTGGTCTTGTCCCGGAGAGGTAGGGAATCAGTCTCAGCTCACTTGGCTAGTCGCAGAGGAGGTGGCTGTGACAGGGAAAGAAGGCAGTGGAGACTGTGCTGGTAGCAGTGGTGATGAGCAGAATGGCGTGGAGTGGAGTGAAGAGAAGAGAAGGGCTGGTCAGGCCCTACCAAGGCAGAGGTTGGCGTCCCCAGAGTGGAGTGAGGCGGGCTGGGCTGGGCTAGACTTGCTGGGAGTCGGGAACTGAGGTGCCAACAACAGCACCAGCTGAACCAGCAGCTGGGCTGGCTTAGACAAGGCCAGGAGTCTGGAGCCTGGCCGCTGATGGCAGCACCAGCCATAGTAGCAGCAGAAAGAGAGTAGAGCACAATGTAGAGGAAAGAGGAGGGCTAGCCCCGCTGAGGACAGGAGTCAGGAACCAGGGTGGCAATGGCACTGATGGCTGTTGGCAGCTTCAGGCATACAAGCAGCAACAGAGGTGTAAGTGGTGGTAGTGGTGCTCTTACTAGAAGCGCATTGTTATCCTGAAGGATAATAACACAACAGAATTTACACCAAAATGAAGTTCAGTCTGAAGCTGCTCAACCTATATTATAGGAACATGGAATGTGAGAAGCATGAACCAGGGGAAGCTAGACATAGTAAGAAATAGAATGCATAACCATTGCAATACTGGGGGTGAACGGGTTAAGGTGAACAGGAATGGGACATTTTGAGTCAGATAAATTAAGTTGAGTCAGATAAATTACACAGTGTTTTACTCAGGAAATGAAAGATAAGAAATGAGGTAGCATTTATAATGAGGAGAGACATAGCAAAAGCAGTTAAAGGATGTATAATGCAAAGTCTGACCAAATCATGTCAATAAGACTTCAGGGAAAACCCATCAACATAACCATAATTCAAGTTTACAAACCAACCACAGAGACGAAAGAAGAAGAAATTGAAAGATTCTATCCTGGACTTCAAGAAGAAATCAATCACAAACCAAAACAGGACTTCTTGCTAATCATAGGCAACTGGAATGCAAAAATAGGAAATGGAAAAGAAGCAAAAACTGTAGACAAATTTGGCCTAAGATCACAAAATAGGCAGGAGATTGACTAATTGAATTTTGAAAGGACAGCACATTCTTCAGACAACTCAAGAAGCAAGTGTATACATGGACATCACCGGATGGCCAATATAGAAATCAAATAGACAACATAATTGGAACCAAAGATGGAGAAACTGTACTTTCTACAAAAATAAGAACAGGAGCAGATTGTAGCACAGATCATGAACTAATAACAGCAAAAGTTAGATTAAAATTAAAGAAGAACAATAAACTAACCATAATTCCAAAATACAACCTGAAAACATCCCTAAAGAGTTTAAAGACAATGTGTAAAATAGATTTGCTTTATGAAGCCTAATAGACTGGAAACCAGAGGCACAAGGGATCATATTGCAAACATACATTGGATAATGGAACATACCAGAGAATTTCAAAAGAAAACCAACCTGTGCTTTATAGACTATAGTAAAGCCCTTGATTGTACAGATCACAAAAAGCTATGGATCGCTCTTAGAAAAATTAGGGTGCCTCAATGTTTGATTTTCCTCATGTGTAACCTGTATTCAAGACAAGAGGCTACAGTCAGTACGGATTACGGACAAACAGAGTGGTTTCCAATTGGCAAGGGGGTTAGGCAAGGTTGGATTCTATCACCCTATCTGCTTAACTTGTATGCTGAGTGTACCATATGTATAGCAGGCTTAGATGTGGAGGAAGGAGGTGTGGAGAAAGGAACATCAACAATTTCACATATGCAGATTGTGCCATACTATTAGTAGAAAATAGCAAAGATTTGGAACAATTACTGAAGAAAATCAAGGCAGTAAATGCAGTCAAGGTTTACAGTTCAGGATTTTTCATATCTTGGCTCAATAATTAATCAAAACAAAGACTGCCGTCATGAAATCGGAAGATTAGGACTTGGAAGGGTAGCTATGAAGGAACTAGACAAGATTCTGAAATGAAAAATATGTCACTGAATGCTAAAATTAGGATGGTATAAGCCATAGTATTTCCCACTTCTATGTATGGGTGTGAAAGTTTGACAGTAAAGAAAGCTGAGAGGAAGAGAATCATTTGAAATGTGGTGCTGGAGAAAAGTTCTTTGGATACCACTGGGGGTGCAGTGGTTAAATGCCAGTAGTGCAAGTGACCATGTTGTAAGTTCGATTCCAGAGGGCTCCAAAGTTCACTCAGCCTTCCATTCTTTCATAGGTTGGTAAAATGAATACCCGGCTTGTGGGGGCAATTAGCTAACACACATTGGAAGCTGCTCCTTGCAATGTAGATGTGTAAATTGCTATTGCTTAAAACAATTTGTAAGCCAGTCTGATAGCCTTGTGGCTGAAGAGCAGGATATAAATAACTAAATAAATAATAATAATAATAATAATAATAATAAAGGATCCTAGAGCAAATCAGGCGGAAACTCCCCCTAGAAGAAAGGATGACTAAACTGAGGCTGGCGTACTTTAGCCATATACTGAGAAGACAGAACTCGCTAGAAAAGATCATGCTTGGCACGGTGGAAGGGAAGAGAGGAAGACTACATTCCAGATGGATAGAGAACACAGTCTGGGGTCTACAGGAACTGAGCAGGGTTGTAGAAGATAGGGCATCTTGGAGGGTTCTCATTCATGGGGTCACCCTAAGCTGAAGTCGACTTCAAAGCAGTTAACAGCAACAAGAAGTAACAGAGTATTTCATTAGTATGTTTGATGGGTAACAGAAAACATTCAGCACCGTAGAAGTATTAGAATTCTGCCTTGAAATTAGGACCTGCCTTGGATCCCACCTTGAGAGAAAAATGGGGTAATACATTCAATAGATAAATAAAATTGATTGCTTGGTTGGTTGATCGATTGATTGTTGTACATGGTGAGGTGTATCGAAAAATACTGTATGTTTAACTGTGATTAAGGCACTGTTGTGATAATTCATAAAAGATAAGTCTAGAACCAGTCCTGGAATTGCAGTGAAGCTAAATCACAAAGGCTTGGCTAGAAGCTGAACAAATAACCTGGAAAATGGAGTTGTGAGTATGCATAATAAGTTTCATATTAATCTGATAAAAGATGAATTCATGAATTGGTAAATTGATCATAATTGTGTTCCTAGTAAGTGCTAACTTCCCTACTGATTCTAGTCCTTAAACCTTTTTTTAGTAATAGTTCTAAAATCTTGATAATATTTCCTGCAGAGGTGACTTAAATGCTGAAAAACATCAAACTTCAAAATCATGTCATAGTAACTGCACTGAAACTCCCTTCTAAATATATTTGGGACATATGGAAGTGAGTTTTTACTTTATTGTTGCACATCTGTCAGATGCATTTGGTAACTGTTAAGATGGCCATCCAGGAACAACTTTTAATGCAAATAAAACATTATGGCTAAAATCCTGCACAGGGCATGCAGCTATGATGTTGTAGCTATGATGTCATAGCTATACTCCATGTCTTGATCCGATCTATTAAATCCCACCTTAAAAAATAGCAGCCATACCATGCAAAGGGATTCTGTGGTGCTGGTGAGTGAAACACTAAAGGACCTGCAGGGTTGTGTCACAACTCCTTGTTGTACCGCAGCTTGCTGGCAGGAGAAGACTGGGCACATCATCCTTCAGCACCTAGCTCACCAGTGCCACATAACTCCTTTGCTTGGTATTGCTGCCTAGTGTTTAAGGTGGGTATTAGGGGCTTTTGCCATCATTAGTAATGGAACCATGATCATATATGTGAATATGAAACAGATACAAGGTCATAAGTTTAGCTTATGACATCATAAGTGACTACCAGGATGCCAGCCTCTTTTTGTCCTTGTTTTAACTTACATTACCATGTTCTTGGTCTTTGGTTTGATGTTGTATAGAGGTTCACTGAATGAAGGGCCATTAATGGTTATTATTCTGTGTGTCTTGGTCAGCAAAAATCAAAGAAGCAGAGAGAGAACCCCTGCCTGCCTGCCTGCCTGCCTGCCTAGCTCCCTCCCTCCCTCTCTCTCTCTCTCTCTGGCTGATATCTCTCTCTCAGGGCTCATTCAGGCTGCTGGAAAATCTTCCAGTGGGAATGAATAACCCCATCGATGCTTCTGTGTGAGTGAACACATTGACTGAAAAATGTGGTCCTGCACCCTTGGGAAATCATCGCTAAAGAGTGTCACCTGTAAGTACAGAGTACTAGTGCAGACTCCCCAATCCATCCTCACCACCTGCTTTAAATGCCTGAAGCAGGGCTGGCACCAAACAGTATTATGATCACAAATGGCTCATGAAATTATCCCAGTCATTTGAGAAGAAACAGTTCCATGAAAAAGCCCTTCCCTATCTCTGCTTCTTTGAATCATGTCATTGATTCTTTAGCACATTTACTAGGAAGTTGTACTCAGAGGAGCATCCATTTAATAGGACATACACAAAATTATACTGTCTGTGGTTCTCTGCTCCACCTCACCCTAAACCCCTGAGACTGCTTTCAAAGGCTTTTTGCAAGATATTCTAGCTTTTTAGTGTCCAAATTAAAGTAGTTTCCACTAATATTCAGGATTTAAAGTAGGGTTGCATAAAATGACCCTCTCTGACCTGGTATTTTTAAACAGATCTTGCTTGATTGCTGCACTTTCTTTGGAGAAGTTATCTAACTATAATTGATATAGCTACATAGTTATCCCTTCATATTCGCTGGGGTTTGGTTCCAGGAACCCCCGGGGATACCAAAATCCATGAATGCTCAAGTCCCATTATATGCAATGGCATAGCAATATGAGGTCCCTTATATAAGATGGCAAAATCAAGCTTTGCTTTTTGGATTATTATGTTTTAAAGAATATTTTCAACCGTGAATACTTAAATTAGATACCAAATACTTAAATTAGATACTAAATCCATGGATATGGAGGGACAACTCTAATTAATAAAAAGAGCAGCTGTACCTCGTCTGTAAAAGTGAACATTCTTCTGCTAGTATTCAACTGGGAGGAATTCAGGGTGTCTTTGCCCTACTCAGCTGTTTTAAAGGAAAAGGATAGGCTCAATGTAATGTCTCTCACTATCTTGATATCAGCATTTTTGCTTACGGTAACAGAAAACAATGGAAATATTTAAAAAATTAAATTTTAGGACATAATCTTTTTCATTTAAGGAAAAAATTATAGCTAGATATAAATGTAAATACACATCAGTAAGCTAGCTAATGCAGGCTTCAGATTTTTTTTGTCATGAGTTTATTTGGCTTACCTCTTTGTTTGAGTGCTTAAAGCTGAATGATGGTTTGCAACAGAGCCACAAATTGATCTAATATGTTAATTACATTTCTGAATTGGTGGGTCACTCACTTCTCATAAAGAGTAGGCAAGTGTTATTTATAGGTAAAAAAAATAAAAATAAAAGCATCATTTGTGGAAGCCTACCCTTTTTTTTGAGTTAGCATCCTACTTCTGTGTCCCTCAGAATATAAGCTGCCAGTGACTGGCAAAGGAGACACTCATGTTTAATTTTCCAAAATTCAAAAAGCACCCCAGAACAGGAATATCTCAGGAAAAGAAAAGGGCAACTTCTCCAGTTCTATTCGCTATAAAATAAGCTTGCCTTGTCCCAAACATGTGAGCAGAATAAAACAGCTGCTCTTGAAACAGCTGAATAAGTTCTTACCAATTAATTACAGTCCTAGAATACATTTAATTGTATGCAGTTACTTATTTTTACAGACAGTTGCTGCATACATTGAATGGTTTATGTTGGTGTAGGCTGTGATACAGGAATCTATGGACTGGGCTATTTAAATAGCAGTCCAGCAGACTCTAGAGCAGGAGTGGGAATTCTGCAGCCCTCCAGATATTGTTGGAATGCAACTCTTAGCATTATTCACCATTCGCTATGGTATCTGGGGATTCCGGGACTGACAGCTTAGCAGCACCTGGAGAGCCACAGGATTTCCACCACTGATGTAGTGGAACCAGAAAATGGCAATTCTTCCTTACTCACTGCAGCCTTTATTGCACCTCCAAAACTGGATTTGAAGAATTAGGAAACCCTTCGGAGCTGGATTTTGGGTAGTGCAGAGTAAGGATGAATAGGATTTCCCAACAGAACAAAAAGAAAAAAGAATCAATTGTTCCATAGAAGCGGCAGGAGGAGTGGGATTTTTCTCCCATCGAGTATGGCTGCTACTCACTTGTTAGTGGGTTGCTTGGAGGAATGGGCAGAGGGAAATCTGTATGTCCATACTGTAGAGAGCTGAAACATAGATACTACTAACAGATTATTTTAGCCTGTTCTACAGTTTGAGAGCCAAAGCCTTTACTGTCTCTTTTGTGGCACTCCTTGGTCTATTGAGGTTTGCTTTGATGAGGTCTGCCCAAGTCCAAAATTGTGCATTCTCCATAAGCACTTTTTCTTCTAACAAGCTATGAATAGAGACACATGTTTAAGTATTTGAAGGGGTGCCACATTGAGGATGGAGCAAGCTTGTTTTCTGCTGCTCCAGAGATTGGAACACGGAGCAATGGATGCAAGCTCCAGGAACAGAGATTCCACCTCAACATTAGGAGGAACTTTTTGACAGTAAGAGCTGTTCGGCAGTGGAACGCACTCCCTCGGAGTGTGGTGGGGTCTCCTTCCTTGGAGGTCTTTAAACAGAGGCTGGATGGCCATCTGTCAGGGATGCTTTGATCGTGATTTCCTGCATGGCAGGGGGTTGGACTGGATGGCCCTCGTGGTCTCTTCCAACTCTGCAATTCTATGATTCTATGTGGGGGCATATTGTGTGTATGTGTACGTTTGAGAGAGAGATGATTTTTTTAAATGAATGTAGGCTGTTAAATGTTAGAAATCACGCTTAGTTTAACTGGAGCTTAACAACAAGCTGGCTAAGAAAGGAAGCAGGCAATTTGGCAAAACTTGGAGAAAACACTATTGAGATTGTTGACAGGAGTCCTCCAAGGGTAACACCACTTCTGCATAGGATTACTCATTTGTCTCCTGTTGCATGATATTCATACTCTTGTCTTGCATTATACTATCATACAGCATGTTGCCCATTCCTTACTGTTTACTAAATTTTCTTGTTCTTCACAACCTAGTCTTTGCTACCATCAGATTTGTAGTGGCATGAAATTGATCTTCCCATTAAAGTTTTGTGCAGAAGAACTATGCATTGGTTCTTGGTTTGTTTGTTTTTACCAGAACCAATCCTTGGTTCAAACTTTATACATGCCTTGTTTTTTATACCAGAGCTAGCTTCAAGTTTTTGTAAGCCAATGGTCAACTTCAGCAGGGTCTGTAATGAAAGACACAGTGAGAGGCAGGGTGGATGAGCTATGTGAAAAACACTCTGTCTCTTAGTGTGCATCTGGCAGAGTCAAAGGCATTGTGCAGAATGAGAGACAGTGTGGGTGTACTATTGTCTGTGGGTCCAGACCCCAGCAATGGCCAAAGTCCAAGTCTATCAACGACTGACGTAATCTATATTATATGCAAAACCCAAGAACAAAAAATGCCATATCTCCAGTGAATGGCAGTACATTAAAGCAGGGAGAAGTGCTTCTTAGCTGCATAGTACTTAACGATTTGTCCTAAAGGATAAAATGGGAATATATAGTAGATTGTTTAACTGGAAAAAATGCATTTGTTTTTTTTCAATTAAGTGCATTTTTGTGAATATGTTTTAGTAATTATTAATGCCTCAAAATGTTTTGTAACACAATGTTCATCTTCTTCCTATTGCCGGACATTTTGCACAGAGACTTCTTACTTTCTGAAGCATGTTGTAATACTCTTCCAGAGATCTACCAGGCAGAGTAGATGAAGCTTTATGTTACAGGAGAAAAATGTTTTCATATAACAAGCTTCTAGTCCTTGGAACTTGGACCTGTTTGCTCCTTGTTATGTAGAAATGATTAAAATATAGTTCCAAATCCTTGTTAGAATAAAAGGAGCACCAGTCCCGCCCCCTCCCCAGACTATGGTCTTAAGACCATACAAGACAAACTGAGGATAGTGGACATTGAACTATAATATTGCCTGAATTTAGACTCTAATCCTGTTATAAACATGAGAGCCATTAATGAAATCATATATAATTCAACAAAGAGGCCAGGAGAAACAGAGATGCACCTATGTAGCTGGAGTCTGGGTCTACTGAGATGACTTGGGATAGCAACTTATATCCCATGATACTCACAATGAACATGAACTCATAGTTCATTCTTTCTGTTCACTTATGGTTTATCATGTGGTTTTATGCATTAAAAAAAATCTTTTAGGTGTATGAATGTGTGCATACCTTAGTGAGCAAGCTCTATCAGTACATGGTATCATATAATTCCACCTCAGCCAGACAGAGTTTTACATTTCTGCCACTGATTGTAGCCCGTTTGGATGTATCTATGTAAAGAGAAGTGGAGCAAACAGTGTGTCTAACAGTTTAGCAACTGCATTCTTCTAGTGCCCTGTGCAGTGGGCAATGTCAAAGCTGTGGGCAGGAGCAAAGAGTGAGCACTTCTTTTAATCTTTGAAACACACAATCTTTTAAAACAAACTTGACTAGGGACAGAAATGGAGAAGTGTAAATACACCATCTTCAAATGTGTTTTCTGGATCTAGTGACTCTCCTCTACCTTCCATTTATAGATAGATGAGAGTAGAATGGAAGAGTTTTAAAACGCCATAAAGCAGACGGGGGCATAAAACATTAACATAATCTGATTTGTATCTATTTGGACATAACTGCTACATTGACCCTTTTTCAACTGTTGTGGTTGGCAAGTTGCCCTGTTTTGAAACGTTTCTTGGTGGAATCATCACACTTGTGTTCCACACCTTTATCTGCTTTTACCAGTAGTATTCATTAACAGCCTACAGATATGGTGGAAATTTGAATGGCTATAACTACATCCTGCCTTTAAGAAATATTATAGTATACTAATTGGATTTTGTATCATAATGCAACTGATTGGGAACTGATTATTTATAAAGCTTTGCTGGACATGAGCAATAAAACAGCTTGTCTCCCCCTCACTTTTTTTTTATTTCTTTTTATTGATGAGCTTGCCCAGCTACCCCAGTTCAGTTCAATGCACTGTTGCTTGCAATGGGGCTGCTGTGATGGTGTCTGTTGCGCCAGGAAAGAATGGTTTGGGCGCCTGGCTGGGCACGTGAGTGTAACATGAGAGGGAAGAGTTGGTTCTTACAGGTTAGCAAGCAGCCAATCGACCAGTCCACACCGTGGCATGCGTCCCGACATGGCATCCATTTGTTGTTTCTCGTAGTACCTCATTACCTCCTGAACTATGTCTCCCACACTGTAACCCTTCTTGGCTGCTTTATCAGCCAGCTGAGGAAGTCTGGACAGTTCCCCATCTTGCTCATTCATGAATGTCAGGTTTGGCACATTGAATTGTGAAGCAACCAGCCATTGGAGCACAGCTTGCAGCTCTTTGTTTTGTGCACTATTGTTACAGTTCTGATTGTTGACAATCACTTCGGAGCCTGAACCACGTAATCTTCCATCAGAATCACTGCCCTTAGCCATCAACATGCACAACTTCATCACAGATTCCACCAGCTGATCAATAAACTGCTTGTTTATCTGTTCCATGTTATCATACATATCAGCACCTCCACTTGATTTTGATAGGGCCCGTTGTGGTTTGCTTTCAACAAAAGGAGGCTGTTTATAGCCCCTATCACAGGTAGTCTCATCAGCAAAACCAGCTTCTTTGAGTACTTTCTGGATGATTGACAACAGAATACTTGAAATATCACCCTTTTGTGATTCCAAGTGATCCATCCTTCCCCCTCCTTGTCTTGAATTGTGTTTGGAACCACCAGCTCTGTCATGGACATAGCCAAATGATGTAGTGTTTGTCTCACGCATTCCTTGGTCCTTGTTTTTTTCTAAGAGGTGCTGCTGGATTAACATTAATGCCGTTATAATAAGGTCTTTAGCATACACATCCATTGAACAGTGCTTGTCCGAACCCTTGCTTCCAGATGGAAGGGGCCTCAGTTGTCCATGTCCTTTGCCTCCTCCACGCATTTCACCTTTCAGTGATGCAAACTGGAGTCCCTGAGTTCTGGAGTCTGTATGAGTACCTGCTTTCAGTGCTGTGAATGCTAGGCTTTGAGATTTTTTATCATCCCCTGCCAGTGCTTTGAACAAGCGTTTCACCATTGCTTCCAAAATTTCAGTTGATTTCTGTGTTCCTGCATTGAAAAGGTTCTTCTTTACTGTGTTCACAAAGTCTGAGTCAGTCATGAGCACTCCTGTGACGTTGTGAAGGTTTTTCATGGTGGAGTCAATTAAGTCAGATATGACATCTCTGGTATGTTTGAGGAGTACTTTCTTTAATACCACACAAGCTGGTGGGGGGTGCTTTCCCTTTTGTACTTTCATTGTTTTCATGAATGAGAACATCATATCGGACGCAACCTGGTTTGCATATACCATCAGTCCTTTGCTTACAGAACCATCATCTTGTCCAGACTGTTTCCTTTCACACATTTGTCTGTCAGATCCCTGCCTGTAGCCATTCTGATTAGATTGATTCATTTCTCCATAAAAGAGTGATGCTTTTCTGGGATCATCATGGGATGACTTAGAGGATAATTTGCCATAGTCATCACCAGTCTTGCTGTGAGATCCATAAGGATTAATTGACTGCCGAATACACCTCCCACTGCTTTCAAATTTATCCTTCATTTCTTTATGTGCCATTTGAACCACTAAGGAACAGAGCTTGTTAACATAATATGAAAGATCATCTCCTCTCTGGTTACCAGAGCCCCTGAAGGATGTGTCACTGTTTTGGGACATCTTGTCAAGTGCAGGCGAATCGTATGCTGATTTACGAGGGCCTGAGGGGGTTAGTGCATGCTGGAATCCAACTGCGTATTTCTGAAGATCGTTGCTGAGCCAGCTCACAACGTTGACTTCTTCAGAGGAACCTTGCTTGAAAAGGCAGACTGCTCCTTCAGTATTACTGTGATGATCTCTCTCGTTGTCCTTTATTACGATGACTTCCTTTTCTTCAAGATTACGCAGATCAAGGGAGGGGTTGGCTAAGTTACTACCTCTCTTATGTTTGTCTTTGTCTTTTATATTAAGGCTGGCAACATCAACGAAACAGATCACTTTACGGTCTTGATCACTTGATCCTTCTGGGCTATAGAGGTCTACTTTGCAAAGGCCGGCCTGACTGTGTAACCAGTCAATCTCCTGAGCCATACTAGGCGTCCGAAACCAGAATTGTACCCCCGGTTGTGGAGCGTTCTTGTTTCAGTTTTTGCTGACCCTGCCCCACTCAAGATGTTGCCTCCTCTCTCAGCTTTCCATGCTCTTGTACTGGCTGGTGGCATTTTCATTTGTGTGCACACATGGTTTCTATGACAGCAATGACATCATAAAGCATGAATATCATCCACCAACCAGTGATGCTTTGCCCATGCTTAACATAAGATTGCTTTCCATTTTCCATCTCTTTACCTGTACTAAAACAGGTAAAGGTTTAGAGTAATACTTTTGAGTGGCAGATTAGATAGGTTAGGAAGCAGATTTTGGCTTCCTAAATAACCTGTGCTGTTCAGAACAAAATCAAGAAAGTAGACAAACCACTGACCTGAGATATGCTTTATTTTTCTACAAATAAATATATTTTGTTGCATTCACACAAAGCTCAGTATAATACTGATACAAGATTTATTAGAAAGTAGAATTCTTTCTTGTATAGAGTCTTTGATTTTAAGGCTTGTAGTGACCTCACAATGAAGAAATCTTCATTGGGCACTAAGTCCTGCCCATTTTCTCCTGACTTTCTTCATTCTTCCTTCTGCCGTTGATTCATCTTTGCTTGCAGTTTCCTTTCTACTTTCTTTTCATTGTTCTCTGAAGCTTTTAATAAATGCTTATCTTTTCAAAATAGGATTGTGGTTTGGACCAAGGTAGCTTCAGGAACTATGTATAGTATCTATAGATGCTGTTTTGTGCAAAGGTAGAAATGATGGAAATGAATAAAAGAGAACTGCCAACTAGATCTCTCCTTATCATTTATTTGTTTTGTTGATAGTTTTTGTGTGCCCCACAAGAAAAACTGTTGAAGGCAATGAGTAACAGATTTTAAGGGTAAATATGGAGCATACAAAACTGAGCTAAGATACTTGAGAACATGCCTGTTTAGTTAACATCCTCATACTAGCTTAACATGTACATGTGCAACATCAGCCCAAAAGAAAGATCTTGAAGAGTTTTAAAAATATTCTTGCTTTGGCTAGCATCCCCATGAAAGAGAATTCCACAGTTGAGGAACAGCTAGAGTATCTCTCTCTGTGTCCACTCATTGTGACTTGTGCTTTTGGTTTATTTTAGAGAATGGAATGGCCTGGAACAAGGGAGGGCAACTTACATCCCTCCAGATTTTGAACTGCCACTCCCAGTATCCTCATGGTTATGCTTGCAAAGGTAGATGGGAGTTGCAGTCCAACAACACTTGAGTAGCTGTGAGTTTCTCTCAATAATGGGACTCAAGGGAGCTAACAACATATTTAAAAACAATCTAAATTATAAATGATACGAAATCATTAATAAAAGTATAAATGTAAGTTATTTTAAAACATTTTATACAATTAAACAATTCATACAGTTAAAACATTAAACATTAAAAACATTAAAACTCACAAAAAGACTATACATGTATGTGCGTGTGCCTTCAAGTCACCTTGACTTCATGGCAATCCCATGAATTTCATAGGGTTTTTAAGGCAAGGAATACTCAGAGGCAATTTTGCCATTTTCTTCCTCTGAAATATAGCCTACAGCACCTGGTATTCATTGGCTGACTCCCATAGAAGTACTAACTGAGGTTTGTGTGATTCCACTTAGCTTCCAAGATCAGATGGGATCTGGTGCCTTTATACAAACCTTAAAAACAGCACTGCACAGCATTAAAAGCGCATCCCAGTCATTTTTTAAAAGTCTGACAGCATTAAAATGTTTTAACTTCCTGAAGCAAGGAGAGCAAGGATGGGGCTATCCTGGCCTCTCTAGGGAGGGAGTTCCAAAGTCTGGGAGCAGCCACCAGGAAGGCCTGCTCCCTTGTTCCTACCAAACAAGCCTGAGAAGTCAGAGGGGCAGAAAGAAGAACCTCTAAGACATTCTTAGAGCTCTAATGGCTCTTAAAGGGAAGTAACCTGGGCCCAAGCCATATAGGGCTTTATAGTCAAAACCAGCACTTTGAATTGTGTCGGGTAACAGACCTGCAGCCAGTGGAGCTATTGCAACAAAGGAGTTGTGTGCTCCTTCTAGTCAGCGCCAGTTAACAAGGAGGGAGGAAAGTAAAGATCATTTCAGAACTGCAGTATAACTCTGCCACTTAAACTCTACTCTCTCGGGCTTTTCTTCGCAAACGAAGATTCAGGAAGGACTCATCCCGTGCTTTCTGCAAGCGCGCTGATGACTAAAAAGGCCAATCTGAGATAAACAAGCCCGCTTGCAGAAAGCACAGCAGAAGGTCTCCTTGGGTGATGTTTTTGGGTTGTGATTCTTTCTGCGTTGTCATTTCTCTTCAAGACTTGTTCGGCGTGAGTTCTCAAATAAGGCTGCAGCATTGTGGATAGTGCGTCTCCATGCCTCCCGATGTGAGGCCAGGGTGGACCACTGTTGGTGATCAATTTGGCTGAGCCTGAGATGTTTCAGGGAGTCTTTGTATCGCTTTTTTGGAGCGCCCCTCTTACGCTGACCCGTGGCGAGTTCACCCTTGCTCAAGGACAGCAACATTCGTCACATAGTCAGTCCAGTGTATATTTAGGATGGTGCGTAGACAGCGCTGATGAAAGCGCTCGAGGAGTCGTAGGTGGTGGCAATAGGTGACCCATGTTTCAGATCCATAAAGGAGGATAGACAGTACAATGGCTCTATACACACTGATTTTTGTGCTTTGCCTCAGGTGTTTATTGCTCCATACTCTTCTGTGAAGTCTTCCAAATGTACTATATGCCTTTGCTAATCTGTGATCGATCTCTTTGTCAATCTTGGCATCTGAGGAGATGATGCTTCCCAGGTAGGTGAACTGCTGAACGGACTTGAGCACAGAGTTGCCGACGGCAATGTGGGGGGTGGTGGTGTTCATCCTGTGGTGCAGGCTGGTAGAGAACTTCTGTTTTCTTCAGGTTGACTTCCAGCCCAAACAGCTCTGCAGCTGTTGCAAAGCAGGATGTTAGGCGCTGCAGAGCTGCTTCTGTGTGGGCAACAAGGGCAGCAGCATCAGCGAAGAGCATCTCATGGACTAGATAGTTTAGAGTCTTAGTGCGAGCCCTCAGACGGCTTAAGTTAAACAAGTTACCATCAGTACAGTAACGTATATAGATGCCGTCATCTTCTTCAAGCTCTGCCATAGCCCTTTGGAGCATCATGCTAAAGAAGAATGTAAATAAAGTTGGTGCAAGAACACAACCTTGCTTCACTCCATTAGTTATTAGAAAGGGCTCTGAAAGAGCATCGCCATATCTGACTTGACCACGCTAGCCCTCGTGTAGTAAGATAATCATTTTGAGGAATCTGGGGGGACATCCTAGTCTTTCCAGGATCTGCCACAGACCTTTTCTACTTACAGTGTCGAAGGCTTTGGTGAGGTCGACAAATGTTACATAGAGGCCCTTGTTCTGCTCCCTACATTTTTCTTGCAGTTGTCTAAGGGCAAATACCATATCTGTAGTACTCCTATTGGCTCTGAAGCCACATTGGCTTTCAGGAAGAAGTTTTTCTGCAATGGCAGGAACTAATCTGTTCAGGAGTATCCTTGCAAGGATTTTTCCAGCAATAGAGAGCAGTGTTATGCCTCGATAGTTTGAGCAATCGGATTTTGCTCCTTTTTTCTTGTACAGGGTGATGATGACTGCATCTTGGAGGTCTGATGGCAGTTCCCCTTTTTCCCAGCAATTCACAAGGAATTCATGGAATTTTTTGTGGAGTGCATGACCTCTGTGTTTCCAAACTTCAGGTGGGATTCCATCAGTCCCAGCTGCCTTGCCGTTTTTCATCTGCTGTATGGCCTTAAGGGTCTCTTCCGAAGTGGTAGCTATGTCCAATTCATTTTTCATTGGTTTTTGTATCATATGTTGGATAGCTGAGCCTTGGACTACTTGGTTGGCGCTAAAGAGACTTTGAAAGTGTTCAGCCCATCGATTCAGGATGGAGGCTTTATCAGTAATTAATGTTTGACCATCTGTACTGTATAAGGAGCTTTGGACCTGATAAGTAGGTCCAAACACTGCTTTAAGAGCTTCATAAAATCCTCTATTTTCACCCAGATCTGCACAGCGTTGTGTCTTTTCTGCTATATTGATCCACCACTTGTTCTGCATGTCTTGTTGTTTTTGTTGAAGTTTACTACATGTGAGGCGGAAAGCTGCTTTTCTTACATGGCAGGTTGGCTGGGCGAGGTATGCCTGGTGAGCAGTTCTCTTCTTTGCCAACAGCTCCTGGATCTCTTGGTTGTTTTCATCAAACCAGTCTTGATTTTTATTGTGGGAGAACCCGAGGGATTCTTCTGCAGACTGGAGGATACTGTTTTTGATATGTTGCCAAAGCACTGTAGGAGAAGGATCTGTAGGATGGTCTTCAAGTTTCATTTGTAGATTTGCCTGGAAGCTGTCTCTCATGATAGCTTGTTGTCCTTTTTTAAGGAGAGCACTGCTAAACTCTAGTATAGTTTAGTGAAAAGATGGATATTTTTGTGGTTTGGACATTGCCTTAGGAGATTATCAGATGGGAACAAAAAAAAGCGTTCCCGTCCCACAATCTCCTTTCCCACCCCTGTCCCGGCACAAGAACGAAAACTTTCACACTTACCTGAATCGTTCTTGCGCCGGGAAGCCCAGGAAGTGAAAAGAGCTCTAGACCTCCTTTCACTTCCTTGTTCGTAATCCCGGCTGCTGCTCTCGCGAGAAGAGGAGAGATGGGATTTAAAAGGACAGGCTGGGAACAATGGGGGGGAATCAATGAGCAAGTGGGGGAGGCAATTGGGCTGGCGATGGGGGGTGGAGGGCTGGTGATCGGGGTGCAGGGAGGGCTGGCGATCAGGGGGGCTGGCGATCGGGGGGTGGAGGACTGGCGATCGGGGGCGGAGGGCTGCCGATTGGGGTGCAGGGAGGGCTGCCGATCGGGGTGTGTGGAGGACTGGTGATCAGGGTGCAGGATTGTACATATCCCTGAGTAGAATCAACAGAAAGAGGCAAAAATCATCCCGAAATAGATAGAACAAAGCTGTCCTGAGACAAACCTTCAAATCCACCATGCTCCAGGACTATTTGTTGTTATGCGCAGTCAAATTGGCTTTGACATATGGTGACCCTGTGATTGAGACATCTCCAAGAAATGCTGAGGTCTTTCAAACTCAGGGCCATCACTTCCCGGATTGTCAATCCACCTGTAATATGTTTTACCTCTTTTCCTACTCTCCCACATTATCATATTTTCCAGTGAGTCATATTGTCAGATGACATGTCCGAAGTACAAGTTGGATCATTTAGCCTTCTGGTGAGAGTTCAGGCATTCATTTGTCTTTCTGACAGTACATGATTTGAACAGCATCCACCCAAATATCCAATTCATGATGGAAAAAGAAAAGGAAGGAACACTGCCATTCTTGGATGTCCTAGTCATCCGCAAACCAAAGCAATGGTTAGGCCACAAGGTATACAGAAAACCCACACAAACAGACAGATACCTACACAAGAACTCCAATCATCACCCAGGACAAAAAAGAAGCACAATAAAAACATTGGTAGACTGCACTGAAAGGATCTGAAAACCCCAGTACCTGGAGGATGAACTGAAGCACCTAAACTGGGCTCTACAGGCTAATGATTACTCCAGATCAGACATCACAAGAGCAGCAAGACCCAGGGAAAACCACAGGAGTGAAGAAAAACAGCCACCCAAAGAGAAGGTATTTTTACCATACATCAAAGGAGTCACAGACTGAATAGGGAAACTGATGAGGAAACACAACCTCCATACGATCTACAGACCAACCAAGAAAATCCAAGAAATGCTACGCTCAGCGAAGGACAAAAGAGTCCCTCTCACAGCTGCAGGAGTTTACCACATACCATGCTGCTGTGGACAAGTTTACATAGGGACCACTAAACACAGTGTGCAAACACGAATCAAGGAACATGAGAGACACTGCAGACTGGGCCAGCCAGAAAAACCAGGAGTAGCAGAACATGTGATAAACCAACCTGGACACAAAATGCTATTTAAAAACACAGAAATTCTGGAGCAGGCCAACAACTATCATGTCAGAATGCACAGAGAAGCTATTGAAATCCACAAACACCTGGACAACTTCAACAGGAAAGAAGAATCCCTAAAAGTAAACAAGATCTGGCTGCCAGTCCTGAAAGACACTAAAATCAAAACTCAACATTTGCAAAGGAGTTCCACCCAGGGACAAGGGGATTTCCAGCAGATAACAGGCCATTAGCCGACCATTAGCCAAACAGACACTAATCCTCCTTGCATATCTCCACCCAGAAACTAGCCTTTCAAATACTCAAATTTACATATCCTCCCCACCAGGGGTTCACAGTATATAAATCCCACACACACTCCTACCCAACCATTCTCTGGAGATGTCAGCCACAGATGCAGGCGAAACGTCAGAAGTAAACTCTTCCAGACATGACCTCACAGCCTGGGAAAAAACCAAGGAAAATTTATTGGTTTTCCTTCTTCCAATTTTCCTAGCCTGTTCCTTAGAATCTAATCCTGCTTTCCCTATGATATGTTCTATGTGTAAATTAAACAATTAGAAAATGTAAATTAAACATGTAAATTAAACAAATGAAAAAATGTAGCCTTTTCTAATCCTTTTGCCAATTGAAAACCATTCTTTTTCTCCATATGCGTCCTGGCCTCTTGTCTACAGTGCAGGTTATTCATAAGGACAATGAAATGTTGTGACACTCCCTTTTCTTTTAGAATGAACCATGGCTTTTCATGATTTACATAGCCAGAGGTTTTGCTGTAATCCAGAAAGCACAGGCTGATTTTTTTCTGAAATTCTTTACAGTATTTCATTCTTCATTGAATGTTTGCAGTATGATCCTTAGTGCCTCTTCCTTTTCTGAAGCCAGCTTGGACATCTGGCATTTCTTGCTTCCTTAAATGGTAAAAGTCTTTGATCTAAAACCTTAAGCCTCACTTTGCTTGCATGGGAGCTCAGTGCAATAGTCTGATGTTTCTTGCAATATTTGGTATCCCTTTTCTTGGGGACTGGAACAGCTATTGAGTGTTTCTAGTGTGCACACCATTCTTTCATCTCTTCTGTATAGTTCTTCAGTGTGTTGCCTCTGTTATATATTTCTTTTGTCCTGATCATATAATGTGTTCCGCTGTTGATCATTCAGCATCCCTAACTTTGGTTTAAATTTCTGATTGATTTCTTTGATCTTGTGGAAGAGGTCTCTTGTTCTATGTATTTTGTTGTCTTCTTCTGTTTCTTTGTACTGATTATTATAATAATTCTCTTTGTCCCTATGGATGAGTCACTGAAATTTACATTTACATTTAGGATTCTGACTGAAAGTTGCTGTCATCTTTATAAATTAACTCATTCATGTCTCAATTCCTATACAGTTTTATGTAAGTATGCTAAGTGTCCTTTAACTCCCCCTATCTCTACATACATGTTTTTTCTTTTGCTTCTTTGTTATAAATTCAAGAACTATATTGATAACTGTCAGCCTTTTGGTATTTTAATTAATCTTTGTAGGTGCCTAGCACTGCATTTGTGTGAACATATGTCACGGACTCAAACCTGGGTTCACTTCCCAGGAGCCCCAGGTTAGCCCTCCCTGTAGAGTTAGTCCTGAGTATCCTCATTCCAGGATGCTCTCTACAGACCCCAAAATCATCCAGTAACTGCCACCACCCACTGGGTTAAATCTGGGGGGCTTCTTTCCCCTTGGGACCCCCCTTTTCTCATGGACAACGCAGTGGGAAGTTGTGCGTAGTCTATATTAATCAGTGGCACTCCTTGCCACTATAGAATCAACTAACTCCTTCCTCCTAACCCCAGAGGAGGCTCACAGTAGCATAGTCAAGAGTAAGGCACATGGTAAGCACAGTATAGGAAGATTAATAAATTTACTTTATTCAAGAGAAGTAATCATGCAATCTCACATGAGGCAGGATTCTCCCCTAGCTCAGGCAGGCAGGCTTAAAGTGATAGCAATACAGAGTATCAAGATCAAGCATTACATTACTCAGGTTACATTCAGTTACTAATTTAGCTACATTCAACCAAAGTAAAGAAATTAAAAGGATTCCCTAATGCAACTAAACATGCCTTAATCTCTACTAAATACTTGCAGATTGTTGCCTTGAGATGTTATTCAGGCGCTGGGAGTCAGGCCAGAATGGAATGGCCTTGCTCTACCAGCATAGCAGTCTTTGTTCCTTCACATGTTCCAGAATATCTCTATCTAAACTCACACACTGGTTTCAAACAAAAGCAGTTAAATCCTCTCCAGATTTTCTGGGCTTAAAGCTGTAATTGGTCAGTCCAGTCACATGGTGTTATGGTAATGATGTCATCTCATTAGCTCTGTGAAGGTGGTGCTTAAGACCTTCCCCATTAATCCTTTTCTTACCTGATACTATTCTGGCAAGACAATCTGTTTACAGACAAAGGGAGTTATAGTTCTCTCGCAGAATGATAGGAGTTGCACCTTGTGGCCACATGACGGAACTCCATCATGACAACATATACCTGGAAATAGGTGTCACTGAACTCATACATAATTGCTTCTTTGTAAAATGTGTAGTATTGTGCTGTAAATATGTGTTCACAAAATAACTTGGTTAGAGAGATTCTTCCTCTAAGCCCACAAAACCATAGTGTGTATGGTCTCATGTTCTTTTGGTATCCTCTCTTGTTTCTTTGTCTTTTCTGTCCCATCTCACAACCATTAAAATGGTTTCCTCTGTCGTTTAAGTACATTTTCCTGCGTCTGTTCTATAGCCATTTTAGTGACCCAACATTTTGCTTCTTTTTGGCTTTGTTTGAAGTTTCCAGGAGGAAACATTTGTGGCCCTGAATACGTTTACTGCAATACCTTGGGTTAGCTATTATAATGTTTGTACGAACTTAAACAGTGACATAGATGTCAATATTTTCCTGTTTGTTTTGTTGACATAATTTAAGGAAATTTTAAACACACATATAATTGGACTATTTGCATTAAACCATAGGATATTACAAACTTATAAGATTTCTGGAATGTGAGGAGTCATTATGATCTTAGCAGTGTTGTCTTTGATCCTGCAACTGAAGTGCATGTGGGGTCTTTATTTTATTGAGCAATAGGAGTCCTGGTGGTGCAGTGGTTAAATGCTGGTACTGCAGCCACAATGCTGTGAGTTTGATCCTGCAGGGCTCCAAGGTTGACTCAGCCTTCCATCCTTCCGTAGTTTGATAAAATGATTACCCAGCTTATGGGGGCAATTAGCTAACACATTGTAAACTGCTTGGAGAGGGCCTGGTGGTGTAGAGTGGTGTAGAAGTGTAAGTGCTGTTGCTAACAATTTGTAAGCTACTCTGGGAGCCTTTGTGGCTGAAGAGCGGGGTATAAATACTCTAAAATAAACAATAATAACATAAATCTTTTATTTTTTTCATGATGTCATTAACATGAATGATATGATGGATCAGTTTTGTACCACTCTATTGTATGCACTTTAATTGTTAGCCATCAGTACAAATTTTTTTCTTTTTTCTTTTTTTGCTATATAATTGGGCCCTTGGTATCCACTGAGATTTGGTTCCAGGAACCACTGTGGATACCAAAATCTGTGGATGTTAGTCCCATTATACACAGTGGTGTAGTTACATAAAATGCCAAAATCAAGGTTTGTCTTGGGGGGGGGGAAGGGGGGAATATTTTTAAGCCATGGATGGTGGATCCGTGGATTTAGAATCTGTAAATACAGCGGGCCGACTATATTTCATCATTTATTTTAGAGACTGATTGTGTCTTTCTCTGAGAGAGATGTTACAGTCTAAATTAGATTTATATGTAAGACAAACATTGATGGTGAATGTGGGGTCAGCCCTGGTTAGTACTTTGATGGGAGACTGCCAATGAATACCAGGTGCTGTAAACTATATTTCAGAGGAGAGAACTGGCAAAGCCACCTCTGAGTATTCCTTGCCTAAGAAAACCCTATGGAATTCATGGGGTCACCATAAGACAACAGGCAACCTGAAGGCACATACACAGTGGAATTCAAATCTGGTCTGGAGAAGAGAAGGTTGAGAGGGGACATGATACCCATGTTTAAATATTTGAAGGGATGTCATACTGAGGATGGAGCAGGCTTGTTTTCTGCTGCTCCAGAGATTAGGACACGGAGCAATGGGTTCAAACTAAAGGAAAAGAGATTCCACCTAAACATTAGGAAGAACTTCCTGACAGTAAGAGCTGTTCGGAAGTGGAATGTACTGCCTTGGAGTGTGGTGGAGTCTCCTTCTTTGGAGGTTTTAAACAGAGGATGGATGGCCATCTGTCGGGAATGATTTGAGTGTGTATTCCTGCATGGCAGGGGGTTGGACTGAATGGCCCTTGAAGTCTCTTCCAACTCTATGATTCTATGATTCTTTGATTCTATGAAATCAATTCCTTTTATCGCTTCACTTGGCTTTTGTATCATGTATATCATCTGGCATGCTACTGGCAATGAATAAATGTAAAATGTTACTATGTAGATATTGCAAAGCTCAGTTCTGAACCATTTCTCCACAGGGGATTACCTTCTTGGTTTCTTCACGAAAGTGCACACTTGCTTTTCTGATAATAGCACAATCAACTGAGAAGCATCACATTAACATGGTGTTTTTTACAATATTTTTATTGCTTTGTTCAGGTCCAGAATTTGACACTGCGCAGCCAGAAATTGGGTGTATTGTCTAGTTCACAGAATGGCTCTCCAAAAACTAGTACTCAAGCCCAAACACTGGGTGTGTGTCCTAATAAACCTATAACCAGTACCAAAGCCAGCCAGTCAGATCCTCCAGAAAGCAAAAGGAAGGGAGACAGCCCAACTGCAGAGCCTCGGAGTCCAGCTGTTACACGTACATCAAGTATTCACCAACTCATAGCACCAGGTAAAATAAAGAGATCAGCTTAAAATACAAGATGCTTCTTTTGCAACCAGTGTCATGTGCATCTTCTTTGCATCTAGCTATGTGCCATGTGGAATGTGCTATGCAATCTGGAGCTCATGGAACCCTGAGAAGCTTGAGGTAGATGGGAAATATTTCAGTCTGAAGACTGATTCATGGGAAAGGGGAGGTGAGCCTTCCCTGTGTTACCTGCCAGTATATTGATGTGGTTTTATACAAAATGCTCTACTGTCTGATATCACTGGAGATCTGATTTACTTGTATTTATTAAACAAGTCTAAAAAATTTACTATGCTAGTTTTCTATCGCAGCATACATTATCTGAAAACTCCTCCCAAAACTGCAAGTAATTACGTCGAGTGCCTTGAGAATTCAGTTCAATAATGGGCATTAACTGATTAACTCACAGTTCCCCTTTATTTGGTTGAATTCACATGCTGTCATTATTAGCACACTCCAGTGGAATCAAGGAGACTTAACATAGTCATGATATTTATTCTAAAAGGAACAAAGGGTTTTCCCATTTAAAAACTTTGTTTTTATTTTGGTATGGTATGCACACTTTTCTGACTAACTGCAGGTTTTGCCAGGAGGCATCAAAGTTGTTAAATAATTCTTACAGAAGCTGCAGTCAGGCTGTTGGTCAGGGACTTTGCACAAGCACACACACATTCTCTCACCTCCTTCCTTCCTGATCCAAATTGCTAGGAAGGGGGCCAGCTTTAACTTCAGCAAGATCATTGGAGTAGGATGGAATTAATTTGTTCTGATCAGTGACATTGAGCAGGAAGGCTGGAATGGGTGTGAAGTAGAACCTCTCTATCCCAGTGATTTTGATTATAATTTCTGTGATGTGGGAAAGGTTTAACCTTCCCTCTCCTCCCACCAGTTTTGAGCTAGATCAGTGGAACAAGGATAAAGCCTTCTCCTCAGTCCAGCAATGCTGAGCAGGATTGCTAGGGTGGGAGCAAGGTTAACCACTTTCCTTCTTCTCATATCAGTAATGTTGAGCAGGATTTGGGAGGAATAATAATAATAATAATAATAATAATATTTATTTATTTATATCCCGCCCCTCTGCGAGCAATCGGGGCGGCTTACAACAATAAAATAGTACACAGTATAAAACAGCTCAAAATCCCTTCCCCCCCTTAAAACATTATTAAATTAATACAGATTAAAATTAATATATAATACAATTTATTAAAAACCCTTTCGAGCAAGCAGCATCCGTTTGGAGGTCCAGAAGCAACCTCCGGAGGGGTTCCTGAGGCCGGGGTTAGTTATTCTGGAAAAGCCTGCCTGAAGAGAACCATCTTGACAGCCTTTTTAAAGCTGTCTAATGATGTCAATAGGCGGATCTCATCCGGCAGGCCATTCCACAATTTGGGGGCGACAGCCGAGAAAGCCCTCTGGGAGGTGGTCGCCAGCCTAGGTCTTTGTGGCTGCAACAAATTCCTTCCAGAGGACCGGAGAGCGCGGGGAGGATTATAAGGGAGAAGGCGGTCCCTGAGATAGCTTGGGCCCAAGCCATTTAGGGCTTTAAAGGTGATAACCAACACCTTGTACTGGGCCCGGAAGCTGATAGGCAGCCAGTGGAGGCTTTAATCTCATCCTCGTTCCAAGATGTTGCTGGGAAGAAAGTGCTTGTGGATGATTCTCTTTGTGCATCCATTTCCTACTGGTGTAACCAAGAAGATGGGCTAAAATGTCTTTGGGCAATGTCTGATATGAAGCAAGAAAAGAAACTGGTCATCATTTTGGTGGTCAGACACAGAATAACACAAAGTGTGTGTGTGTGTGTGTGTGTGTATAATTTTTCTTAAATGTTTTTCAAAATACAATAAAAACTACAGATATTTAAGAATGAAAAAGGAGAAAATAAGAAAGAAAAAAGAAAATAGAAAAGTAAGATATAAAAAGATAGAAAGAATAGTGACTTCTGACTTTCTTCTCAGCAGTTATACATACATTAATATAGCCATACCTCTGTCACGAAAATTATATCATATACTTTTTCTGATAACCAAATCTTACTAATTATCAAAACCAAAAATTATCAAGTCATTTTCTTTTTTCTGCAAAAAGTCCATAAGAGATTTCCAATCTTTTAAAAATGTCAGCAGTGATTTTTCTCTAATCAAAGTAGATAGTTTATCCATTTCTGCTAGGTCAATCATTTTCAACAACCATTCCTCTCTAGTAGGTAATACTGAATTCTTTCATCTTTGTATATACAATAGTCTTGCTGCCATGGTCATGTACTAAAGTAATCTTCCATGGCTCTTTTCCAACTGTTCATCCATAAGTCCCCAAAATAAAGGTTCTGGTTTTAAGAACATCTGCATCGAAGTATGTATTTGAACCCAGACCTTTTTAGCCTTTCGGATGTGCGCTACATATGGTAAAATGTTCCTTCATATTGTTCACATATCCAACATACATTTGAAACACTCTTATACATTCTGTACCATTTCTCTGGAATCATGTATCAACAATACATCATTTTATAAAAGTTCTCTTTAAGATAGTAATGCAATGTAAATTTCAACCCTTTTGACCACATCCGTTTTAAGTGTTAGGTATATTAATATCCAAATGTTTTAGCCCATTTTATCATACAATTTTTCACTTGTTCTCCCTCCATCTCAAATTTTAACAGAAGTTTATACAGTGGGCCCATCTCATCCATACGGTTTCAGTTCCTGCTCCCCCCATAGGAAAAAAAACAGTTGCTCACCATATTTAAATCTCCATGTATCAACCAATTCCAAATTGTTCAACCCTTTTTGCAATTTGTCTAGAGAGGTCCTAATATTTTCTCAGAAGTTCTATCATTTGGGAGGAATACCACCCTGTTCTAATCTCCCATAAGGCACTGATTCTCATGAGAGCTCCATCAACTTGTCCATAAGCCCCTTATGAAATGTTACCTTGTCCTGTTATGGGGCATAAACCCCCACCACCAATGTTTTAACCCTTTGCATGCCAAAGATCATTAAACAGTCTGTAAGCACTTAGAAATGAATGCTGTGATCACTACAAGTCAACATGGATTTCTCAAAAACAAGTCATGCCAGACTAATCTCATCTCTTTTTTTGATAGAGTTATCAACTTGATAGATAAAGGGAATGCTGTGGATATAGTATATCTTGATTTCAGTAAGGCTTTTGACAAGGTGACCCATGATACTCTTGCAAAAAAGTTAGTAACCTGTGGACTAGACAATGCAACTGTTACGTAGATTTGTAATTGGTTGACTGACCCAACCCAAAGGGTGGTCGCCAATGGCTCCTCTTCATCCTGGAGAGAAGTGACTCGTGGGGTGCCACAGTGTTCTGTCCTGGGCCCAGTGCTATTCAACATCTTTATCAATGACTTGGATGAGGGAATAGAGGGCATCTATCAAGACGGCATGCTTATCAAGTTTGCAGATAACACCAGATTAGGAGGGGTAGCTAATACCCCAGAGGACAGGATCAAAATTCAAAATGTCCTCAACAGATTAGAAAACTAGGCCAAAACTAACAAAATGAATTTAAACAGAGAGAAATGTAGAATACTACACTTCGGCAGTAAGAATGAATGCACAGATATAGGATGGGTGACACCTGGCTTGACGGCAGTACATGGGAATGGGATCTAGAAGTCTTAGTGGACCACAAGCTGAACATGAGTCAGCAGTGTGATGCAGCAGCTAAAAAAAGCCAGTGCAATTCTAGGCTGCATTAATAGGAGTATAGTGTTTAGACCAAGGGAAGTAATAGTGCCACTCTATTTTGCTTTGGTCAGACCTCACCTGGAATACTGTGTCTAGTTCTGGGTGCCACAATTCAAGAAGGATATTGACAAGCTGGAACGTGTCCAGAGGAGGGCAGCCAGGATGGTGGGAGGTGTGGAAGCCATGCCCTATGAGGAGCAGCTTAGGGAGCTGGGCATGTTTAGTCTGGAGAAGAGAAGGTTGAGAGGTGACATGATAGCCATGCTTAAATATTTGAAGGGATGTCATACTGAGGATGGAGCGAGCTTGTTTTCTGCTGCTCCAGAGACTAGGACATAGAGCAATGGGTTCAAACTACAGGAAAAGAGATTCCGCCTAAACATTAGGAAGAACTTCCTGACAGTAAGAACTGTTCGGACGTGGAATGTACTGCCTTGGAGTGTGGTGGAGTCTCCTTCTTTGGAGGTTTTTAAACAGAGGCTGGATGGCCATCTGCCGGGGATGCTTTGATCGTGTATTCCTGCATGGCAGGGGGTTGGACTGAATGGCCCTTGAGGTCTCTTCCAACTCTATGATTCAGTCTGCACCCCAACTTATCAGTTTGTTCACTAGTCAATACCAATTTGGACATAGTAAAGTTTTATATACAAAACAACTCAATGTTTCTTTTTTGACTCAGAAATAAGTTCTTCACCTAGGTTTTTATAGATCAAATAATGTATGTTTTTTATAATATGTGTTTCTTCCAGACAAATTACATCCTGTATAAACTTTATCAAATAATAATTTTAAAAATCTTTTGTGGAGTATTTGCTCAATTTATATTCCATGTAAGACATTTGTAATCCATAATCAGGCCAGCAACTTATAAAAATCCACACCTGCAGCACCTGATGTAGCAGAATCTTCTTCCACTTCTACTTCTAGCTTCATCTGTTGTTCTTCATCTTGGTCTATTTCCTCCTCATCCTCTTGCATTTTTCCAAATCACCTTTAAATTTTCCTAGAAATTCTCTCACTCTCTGTATAGAATTTCTTGAAATCTTTGTTGTTTAAAAGTAAAAAGCACCTCTTTCAGCTTGTCCCATCTGTTTCAATTTATATATCAGAAAGCAATAGTCACCTTGAATCCCATTTTGGGAGAAAGGCAGGATATAAATCCAACAAAAAAATAAATAAAATAGTATTTTCTCCTATGCAGTATTCTGACAGGACTCTCTTTAAGCACTATAACCTCTCTGCCACCCATCATCAATTTGTTCTCAAAGTGCTGTTGCAAAACTTGGTCTCTTGTCTATTTCTTAACAAACTAAGCAGTCAAATCTCTTGGGACATTTATTTCTCTTGCAAATCTTGAATTCTGTAAATTCTGTCAATCTTAAATTACACCTCATCTTGCTATCTTTCCAAAAATGTTGCCAAATAATTAACCATTCTTCCTCTAATGTCCTTCCTGGGATCCCCCACAATCAACCTGAACCTTAGGCAATATTCTTTTTTCTCACTTCTAATACTGTCAGATTATCCAAGTCTTGTTCCCTCTCTTTATGTGTTATGTCAGTTTTATTTTCTAAAGTTTGCACTTTCTCATTAACTTGCTTCGTATCCCCTGCCAATGTTCCAAGAGATTCCTTAATGACTTTAATTTCTGGATTAAATTCTTGTTTCAGCTCCTCTCTCATATTTGTCATTTCTTGTCAAATCACTGTCATCTCCTCTAGCAGTTTCTGAGACATTTCTGAAGAGCTTTCCTTTTCTGAAGGTAAGTCCACAGATCCCCTCCTTGCTTCAGTAGCTTTCGCCTTTATTCTGGTTGTCATCATATTAAAAGCCAAGTTAAAAGGCAAGCCTCACACTTTTATTTTTCCCCTTTCTTCAAAATAGTAATCCTGTAGAATTGAAAAAAAATCTTGATCCAAGATAAAAATCCAGCACATATAGGGTTTAAAAACAAAAAGCCAATTCAGTTTTTTTCTGTGACTGCAGTTCTTTTCCTTGTCCATTTCATGGTGTTTCACGGTGAAAGTCTTATATTTGTAGATACAGTGATGCAGTCCAGTCTAATGTTATTTTATTGCTTAAAAAAAAAACCCTTCCAGTTTCCAGCAACTTTTTTTTTGCTGTTAATTTCAAAGTCCTCAAAAGCAAATACTCCAACAAAAATAAAAAAAAGGAATAAGGATTTTTTCCAACCTTTAAAAATACTATCCTCTTTAATCAATTGGGTCCTTATTAAATGACCATCTGGTTAAACCTTTTGCTTTTGAAATAGTCCTATTTTTTAAAAAAGAATCTTCGGTTATTTTCTCTTATTTACATGAGGAAGGCAAACTCACAGAGGATCCAAAATAATCACTAATGAGAAAGACTCTCTTTAATTACAATCCAAATGTTATCAAGACAGTTAACAAAGTGAGGCTTTTAGCAGATCCAGTGTTCATAAGAATGGTTTACTTTTCAGATGCTAAGCCAGCTGTTAATCCTAAGCATCCCCCTCAATCTGCATCTTTATGATTTTAGTGATCTTTGCACAAGGAGCTGGTTTCAGGGCATGTGTGGGTGATCTCACATTCTCTCCTTCTCTGGGCAGGGTTTTCACCAGCTGAGTTATGCCTTCCAGCAAATGATCTTGCCACTGAAAGCTTTCCGTGTCATGAAGTGCTCACAGAGGCATCAGTCCACAATGATCCTCACCCAGATGTCCCACAGAACACCACTATATGACTCCCAATTAGTTAATATGAGGAGAAAAGACAATATACTGCAAGCAAATACATGCATTATATAATTATGTTGAATTCTGCTTTTTTGGGTGCATAATCTGTTTTACCCAATGGAAATTCACAGAATGCTTTGACAAAGCTGCTTATGTTGCAAATATCTAAAATTATATGGAGAATAGGCAGCCCGGTCAAAACATTGTTACAGAACTAAATATTTACAAGATTTTATTTCATTATTCAGACATATTTCTATAAAGATTGATCAAAAGCAGGATACTGTTTTATTGTTTATAGATATTTTTCTTGGCTTGGCCAAACATTGGTGGGCATATTTCTGTTTATCTGAAAATATATATATATTGTTTTGGATTTTTAATGAGCTTTATCACTTCTTGAAGAAATTAGTATTAATTCTCATTTCCCCTTTTTCACTGTGCAGCGTCATATTCGCCGATTCAACCTCACTCTTTATTAAAGCATCAACAGTCCCCTCTTCATTCTCCACCTTCAAAAATTTCCCACCATCAGCTGATCTTCCAGCAGCAGCAAGTTCAACCAATAACACTCCAGCTTCCTCCCAGTCAGGAAACATCTCCATCACCACACTGTGTACCACTCCAAAGCCATGCCCTCCCTCCAACTCCAAGCAATACCTCATCACAGCACTGTACACCTGTTCACATCCATCCCCCACTGCCTCCTCCACTTTCTCCAACTCCATCCCAGTCCTCGCAGCAATCAGTGGTAGTATCACCTGCACCACCTCCTTCTCCCAGCCAGTCACCAACTATAATTATCCATCCCCAAGCTCTTATTCAGTCACAGTCACATCAGTTAGTATCATCAGCACTTCAGTCAGAGCATAACCCAGCACAAGCCGATGGGAGTCCAACAGAACCAATATCACAGTCTGCTAATCTTCCACCCCAGCTGCCATCTTCCCCAGTAGTACACATTGGGTCAGCAGATCCACCTTCCATAGTGTCCGCAGGACAACAGGTAACATCTCCAACGCCTCATCCACAGTATCCAGCTTTGCAGCCTACACCAATTCCAATTGCAACTTCTCCACAGCTGTCAACATCCCCCACGGACAGCCAGCCTCTCCCCCTTCCTCCTGTGCAGTCTCTACAAGTACATCCTGAAATTTTGTCCCAGGGTCAGGTTTTGGTGCAAAATACATTGGTTTCTGAGGAGGAGCTTCCTGCTGCTGAAGCTTTGGTGCAGCTGCCATTTCAGACTCTTCCACCTCCCCAGACGGTTGCAGTAAACCTTCAAGTACAACATGCAGTACCTGTGGAAACCCCAGTGGTAAGCCTCTGATAATTTCCTTTCTAGTTGTAAAGCTTAGATAAAATATTGACCTGGTTAGTGTTAGATCTCACTTGGTTTTCTTAAAATGAAACTGATAACATGTCTGTAAATCAGGTCTTTCTCTATAGAACATAATTCTAGGATTCTACAGTTGATTGAAAAATTGTTTGTTGCTCTGAGAGGTATCAGCCTGAAGACTGGAGTAAAAATGTCCCTATAAATAAATAAAGGAAGCTGATAAAGCAGTAATAATTGTAAAAAGTGGCACTCAGTTATCCTTGTTGAAGATTAAATGGGAAGGGGGTTAAAGCTAAATCATCAACCTTTTAAGTTATCTGCTTAGAATACCTGTGTGCCTCTCTGTACATAATTAATTCTCATAGTTCTTTCCTCTTTAAAAAAATGTCTTCAAAACATTTCTATGCTTCCCAGTTGCCAGATATCTCTGAGATACAAAACAGGGGTAAAACTGTAAAATACAGAAATAATGGCTTAGATACAACATAAAGCAGGCAGAATGAAAACCTCCACTAACATAGTTAGCCTAAATATAAGCAATAAGTAACCCATAGTGCAAGAGAAAGTGTGTGCATACAACCTCTAGAGTAATGGTTGCACAATGGAAAACTGCTGTACCCTTTCATCCTTCATTTGCACTAACTTTGAAACTTCATTCTGTTGATGTAGCACAGTAACCCAAACTGCATTCAGGCTAATGAAGCATAACATAAAATCTAAAAGAAGTTAAAACTGGTAGGGAATGAAACTAGAGACAGAAGAAAATCAGAAGTACAGGGCTCTAAAAATGTTTAGACATTTTTAAATCTTGTGGTCTCTTAAAACCACAGGAATGATTGAAAACTCATGGGAGTTTGTTGCCAATCACTGATGTTTAGAAAGTCTTAGAATGTATAGCCTCTGTGTAGAAGCCATGTGGAGAGCCAGTGTGGTGTAGTGGTTTGAGCATTTGACTATGACTCTGGAGTTCAAATCGCTGGGTTCAAATCGCCAATTCAGGGTTCAAATTCCCTCTCAGACATGAAAACCCACTGGGTGACCTTGGGCAAGTCACACTCTTTCAGCCTCAGAGGAAAGCAATGGCAAACTTCCTCTGAACAAATCTTGGCAAGAAAACCCTGTGATAGGTTTGCCCTAGGGTCGCCATAAGTCAGAAACTTCTTGAAGGCATACAGCAACAGCAACAACAAGCCGTGTGATGTTTCAGGATTTAATGAATTTAATTGTGACTGAGATTACACGTAGCATAACAAAGTCTGAAGGCTTGCAGTAACTCTTCTAACCAAAGAACCAATGTTACACAACAAAATATAGTGCATGAATGTTTAGGGCAATCAACAAAATCTAAGTTATCAACAGGTCTTGCTTTTGAAACGGCTGCTTTGTTCAATGCAGATTTACCAAGTAGAGGACATGTGTGAGGAAGAAATTCCAGAAGAATCAGATTGTGTCCGTATGGCTAGGACCCCAACTCCACCCACTTTGTCACCACCTGCTATAAACAGAGAAGAGCTTGCCTATGAAGAGCCTTTTTCAGGTAAGGAGTATTAAAAATGCATAGATATTTAGGGAAATTACTGGTTCCTATCACTCTTCTTTTTCCAACACTTGAGGCCTGATGGCTGGTTCTTGAAATAGCCAGCTATCCTAACATATAGAAATGTCTACAGCTAAAACCTGCAGACAAAATGTCTGTAGTCAGCCATTGTAAATACTCCATGGCTATGGTTATAATTAAATTCTCATTATATTTTAACCTCTACATTGTAGATTGTGTTCCAATCCCCATTATAGGCTATAGGTTTGGTGACTGATATGAGAATTGCTGTACTTACCTGAACCTATGCATTTCTTAACTAGGTGTAATATAGTTAGTTCCCATGTAAAAATAAAATGGCATAAGCAGAACTTCATAATTAACTCTGTTAATCTCTGTCATTATAGATTAAGAGAGGCAGGGATATCAATAATTTTCAAAACTGTAGCATCACAACATTATGTTCATACCTAAGTGTTAGTTTGCAAGGGTTAGTAGTAGTGCACAGGAAGAAATTGGATTCCTCCCACTGTTCCCTGTGCATTTTTTTCAAACATATCCAGAATCGGTAGCCCTTAAAGGAGGACTATAGCACTAGGGGCTTGTCTATACTAGTGAAACCCCCCCTCCACATGGCATGCAGCCTTTCCCCTGAATCTGGTGCAATAATGCCACATAACATATGGCCCTATCCACACCAGACTTGGGGAATACCACCTTAATCCAGGTTTTAGAAAACGTACAGTTTTCTCCAGAGTTTGCTTGAAACATCGGAGAAAACTGTAGTGTGAACAATCTATCCACACTGGTTCAGGGTGGGGGGGGGAGAGGAGAGGAAGGACAAGCGCTGCCTGAGGTGTCACCATTATTTCCCCTCTTTGGCACCACTTCCTCATTCCAAAGGCAGAGCCCTAGTACTAGTTGCTCTCTCTGAGGTCAGAACGACTGGCTAGCCCTGTCATCGTGAGGCTGGCTATTCCTTTTGACCTCAGAGGGAGCAACTAGCACCGAGGCGCTACTTTTCTGGTGCATAATCGCCTGTTCTGAAGTCAGAAGATTGACTAGCGCCAGGGTTCTACTTTCACTGAGCGCAATCACTCTCTGAGGTCAGAAGGAGTGGCTAGCCCCACCTTTGAGAGGCTAGCCAGCCATGAAATCTCCATGAAAGCAGAGCACCAACGCTAGTTGCTCTCTCTGAAGTCAGAACAGGCGGGCCAGTTTTGCAATGGCGGGCTGGCAGCTCCTTCTGACCTTAGAGTGGGCGATTGTGCACCAGAAAAGCAGAGCTCCAGTGCTGGTCATTTTCTCTGAGGCCAGAAGGAGCGGTCAGCCTTGCGATGGCAGGGCTGTCCAGTTGTTCTGACTTCAAAGCAGGCAACTATGCACTGGAAAGTCAGAGCCCTGTTGCTCTTCTGGCCTATGCCATTGGCAGTGATGCCACAAAGGTAGCTGGCTAGCAGTTGTGGCAGACTTGCAATTTCATGGGGAGGGGGGCGGAATCTCAATGCAGGCAAGGTGTGTTGCTTAAATCTGGCCCAGAGTAGTCCGTATTTCATGGACCACAACTCCAGGCCAAAGCAGACTGAATTTCATCTGGATTTTTACCCCCAGTGTAGACAAGCCCTAGGTTGGCATGTGGCCCTCCAGATGTTGTTGGACTGCAGTTCTCGTAATCACTCACCATGGACTGTGTTGGGTAGATCTGATGAGAACTGCAGTCCAGCAACATCTGGACGACTATGCGTTCCCCGTGCCATGAGTGGATAAGCTATTGGGTTTACACAGCAACATCAAAAAATGGTATAAAGGGAACAGGAAGACAGAAAAAGAAACAGTGACAAGTTTTCCTTAGTTAAAGGCATGCACACCAATTAGAATAAGTAATTTATCTTCTAGTTATTAAAAGCACAGAAATTAGTCTACGTTTAGTGTAGAGATAATATTTAAAGGACTTGAAAAACTGTTCAGGCAAGAGATTAAGATGATTAGAATGCATAATAGGCTAAACATTCAATATTCTTTCCACCAACAAATTCCATGCTATTGAATTTATACTAGCTTTAAAAGTTATCCTGGTAAATCACATTTTTTCAGCTTAAGACTACGTAATGCAATTTCCCACATAGTACTGCGTATTGGATACCATCAGGCACTTAGTTAAGCATGGGAGTGCACAAGACAAAGGCTCAATTACCTTGACAATTTGTCCACTGAGGAAACAAATGCTAGAAAGAGAATTCTGCAGAAGCAAAGTCATGAATATAAGTATTGCTTTTTATAATTATGAAGACATTTGAGCTTAAGTTGTTTCTTTAAAAAAAATGTATTACCTTTTTTTTCCAGAACAAGAGGGACACCCTTCAATTGCCTCATCAGTCAGCGCTTCTGTTATTAAATCATCATCAGACCCTTCTCATGCCTCTATTCCACAACCACCTCTTTTGCTTCCAGCAGTCACAACAAGGAGTAACAGTGCACCAGTGTCGAATAGGAACCCTAGCGTAGAAAACAAACTTCCACAGGCTATCGTTAAGCCACAAATCCTGACCCATGTTATTGAGGGCTTTGTGATCCAAGAGGGACTAGAGCCATTTCCTGTAAGTTTAAAATATAACGATGAGCCATTTAAGTGTATGATGTGTTTTAAAAGGCAATATTTTGTGGTTACTTGGGGCTGTTGCTTTAACTGAAGCTTTTTCTTCTGAGTAACTTGCAACAAATGGAGCTTGTTGCTAGTAATGGCTGCCCATCAAACAATACAGTATATTTAAAAATGGGGTTGTTCGTTGATTATTTCTTTATTTAATTTATATGCTGCCTTTCTCCCAGAGTAGGTTTGTTGCTTCCCAGTATCCAGTATGAGGCTGGCAACAACCTCTGACTGAGGCTCAAGAGAGTCATTACGTATCATGTTTTGTAGTACTAAACTCAATAGTTCAGTGGTCTGGTTCACTATAAAAGGTTGGAGGGCAGCCAATGCAACATTAGATAGAGGACCACTCAGATGCTGACAGTGAATGTTTTCTGAAGCAGTGCATTCTGAGTTTGCTGATTCTTCATTGGGAAAAACCATGAAAGCAAAATTTATAAACCATTAATAATTTAATGATACACTTGATATTAAAAACTCACTATAGCTCAGAGATAGAATAAATACACGTTTTGAATATAAAGGCACAAGCTGTAAAATAAGACAAATTATTTAAAATTAAAACACTATGTGCAATATTGAATCTTCTTTCTCTTGAAAAATACTAAAATATTTTTAAAAACAAATTTATAATAGAACAGATCTTTCAAGCAAATGTTAACATACATAACTTTCATAAACCCCCCAATGTAAACAAACATAAAATTACTCAGTAATTCACATGAGTAAAATCTTCTGGAGAGGTACCACCTTTATCAAATATTTTATTCAAAGTTTGTTGATACTTATATTTCTTATATTGGCTATTTTGAATGTCACAACAAATCATGCTTTGTCATGACAGGAATGAGCCACAAGAAGTGTGAGTCTTAAGTGCCCCACTTCTAGGGAAGAGGTGCAGCTACAAGCAAGTGAAAGAGTTCACTTCTGTTTTGATTTACGTAATTGCAATTTTCTGTGATATCCAGTTTGTTGAAACAAGCCATGACTTGAAACTGGCTTATTCCAAACAAAACACAGTTTTAAGAGTAATAACAATTGTTGGGTTTGGATGGAAAAACAAGACATAATTAATTTTTTAAAATAGAAGTGACTATTAGGATCTCCTTGTGAGGGAAGGAGGAGATCAAATGAGCCTAGACTTATTATAGCTCATTCCACTTGAATGTGGGCTAACTATTATTTTTTAGGTTTATAAAAAGTGACCACAAAGCACAAAGATTCATTTGTTTGCATAAAACATTTTATAGGGATAAAAAGAGTTTTATTGGGGAAGGGCTATGAATGTTTGACATGTTAAATGGTTTGTTTGAAGGACTGGATATATTGTCATACATTTAATACTCATATCTTTGCTGTCCTTCAAAACACCACTACTCAAAATGGTGGTTTGCAGACCAAGGCCAGTTCACAAGCTATCACTTGCTGCTTCTCAGCACCTTTCCAGGAAGCTATGCAAATACAATAATAATGGGACACAAATATGTTACCAGTCCGAGGCACAGCAGGAAAAAATTGTTGGTCCATCACATCAGATAGCTTGAGAAACGCAGTTTTAAAAGGCACAACAGTGCTGTCCTTTGTTTGTCTTCTCTAAAGTAAGTCCCACTGAGCTTAAAGGGATCTACTCCTGGTAAGTGGATAGCAGATTACAAATTTAGTTTTACTAATGTGTTTGTCCTAATTAATTGTCCTGTTTTTCAGTTGATGCTTTTTGTTTGCTATTTACATTCATTCTGCTCTTCAACTTTTAATTTGACTTTTTCATATCATGGCTCATGGCTTATACTGAGGAACAATGAGCAGACTTGAAACACTTTAGACCAATAAACCATTTGCTTGGTTCACTTTTCTGGTCTTCTTTATATTTTTTTACTTTTTGTGACTTTTCATCTTTTGAGGAAGTTGCATGTGCTCGTACTAATCCCAAAAGTAAATGTAGACAAAAAGTTTTTGCAACTTTTCCAAGAGACGCTCAGAGTAGAACTTGACCAGACCTCCAAGGAAGGGAATTCTGCAGTTGTTGGGCAGCCACTCTGTACCTCTCCTGGCACCCTGATGTATAGAAGATCCCCACTGATTGAGTTTTCTCAGTTGACTGTAGTGGCTGTAATGAAGCATTGATGATTTGATGATGATGCTGTGGTTTAACTATATCATTAGTGGTTTAGCTTGGTGAATAGTTCTGAGATTGCAGGCTTTGTTTTAATCCTTATCTTTATAGCAGCTAATTGCATTTCTTGCCCATGGATTGCTAAAGCAAAGAGTTAATAGTTTTTGTTATTGTTTGGCAAACATATGGCACTCATATAAGTCAAAGTACATTGGTTCAGCAAGAAATTTAGATGTCTAAAAATTGATGCCAGATTCCTTTCCAATTGATCCAAGAGTGATTTTGATCATTGAGCTTTCTTTTGTTGACAGGTAAGCTGTTCATCTCTGATGGTTGATCAGCCTGCAAAAAAGAGAGCCCTAGTGGAAGGACAGGTGATGAACGTTCTGTGTGTTGAGCCAGAATTACAGAACAATGCAAAACATGCAGACAACTCCTCAGACACAGAGCTGGAAGATATAATTGCTGAAGGTCTGTACATCTTATTTGTGACATACCAAACAACTATTTCTCCATTTCCCAGCTGCTGTAAATAAGTTCTGATGACTGAGCCTGCCTCATTTTTTTCACCATGAAACAGGGTCCTGAGATTTCAAATCCTGTTAGGAGAGAGTGAGTTTCCAAATAGTCAAAACCACCTATTATGTGTGGATGCCAAATCTTTAAGGAAACATTCTAACTCTGAACCAGCTGTGGCCTTACTTTATGTTGCATGCTGTTAGATGAGCATCCCAGACTACATCAGATGGTAGCCACGATCTACTGTTGTAATTGAGCATGATGCACACCTGCATCAGCTGTATACCTTGATCTCCCTTGCTAGATCAGTCTGCTACATTTTAAGGACCATTTGTTTGTTTTATGGTGACTGTAATATCTGTGCCGCAAACCCAAATTCCAGTAAGTTTGGCTTGGTTTGATGAGAACCAAATTGATACAGACACACTTCTCCCTTTCTCATCAACGTGACAACAGTGAATTGTGCTGGCTCTACAAGTGAGTATTGCCATGTTACCAGTTCTTCAGGGCTGGAAATCCAGATGAGAGGGCAAATATAGACAAGAGATTTCATTTTATATATTAAGCCAAGGTGTATCTAGAGTGGTGTTTTTCACCTGTGAGTAACATTAGGCTGATTATGCTGCAGTGTCTTCATACATTTTCCATTCTGGTAGTATATTTTTATGTTGAAGGTGTGAGATCTAAACTAGTGAATAAATATAAAATTGAGCTGAATTTCCAGCTTTATGTTCAGCTTCCATACCATGAAAAGGCAGCATTTTATGTCATTGAGCCCCTGTATATCTTGCAAAGGCTTTCAGATAGGTGAAATAATCCATATATTTTTTCCATATATGTTTGTGTGTGTGTGTGTGCCCGCACACGCGCACACACACACACACACACACAAACATATATAACTTCAAATTCCAAAAGCTGTTCTGCAGGCATTGTGTATTTATTTATTTATTTATTTATGTTATACATTTTTGTTCTATTCTTCAGATAAAGACAGCACCAAGATCAGTAAAATGACATTCCCTGTTCTGAGGCTTGTAATCTAAAAAACAAAACAAAACCAGAACACAAAAGAAAAGGGATAAAGGAGAGAACGAAATCTCAGAAACCAGTTCTTAATTATGAAGTTCTTAAATAACCAGTTGGAAAAGAAATAGTATAGAGTCAATGGAATAAGTCCTGTTTCCATTCTCTCCCTTCCTGTAGCCTGATGCCATGACAGAAGTAAAATAACACTGTACTTTCCCCCCAGTATAAGCTCTTGGTCACTTAATGAACTTTATTTCCATAAAAATGTATTTGATCTTCCCTGAAAGAAACAAGTATGTAGTATCTTGGATTATGGTTTTTTTAAATACAAAACTGCAAATCAATATAACATTTGCGTTAGTCAGTTCTCTGTATTTTGTTCAATACATGGTCAAAAATTATGGAGCTTATGTTTTACATCTAAGGGTCATAGGTCCAGCCTATAAGCCATAGACTTTTTGTCAGAAAAATCTATAACTGTTTGAGAATCCAGGCAGCTAGTGTTCATTCCTTCTGCTTGGGCAGTATGAGCACCCAAGCAGCCTTCAAAACAATAATTGGTGTACACAAAATCTCTGAATGCTATTGGAAACTTTTAAGACGCCCCATTATCAAGGCTTCCCATTCCAGGCTGTTGTTAACTGAAATATCAGTGGCTCCAGAATCCATAATAATGGCTTAGTCTCCATTAGGTCTTTGCATCCTTGCCACAAAAGCCAGTTTTCTCATAATTAACTCTTGTATGTCTGATCCTTTATTCTTTTTCTAGATGACAGTTCTCAAATGTGCTTAAGGCAAATCTGCTTGAGCTAATTATTCCCCAATTTAGAAGTAGTTATCCTCCATTTGAGTAAGAGCTTAATGTAAAAAATTCATCGAATACACATCACACCTCTGGTTAAAGGTAGTTCCCTGTTGCTTGTTAAACTCCACTTGGATGTACATGTGAACCAAACAGTTTTTTTAAGCAGAAGGTTGCACTTATGCACCTTTGATTTACAGTTTTAAAAAAATACTGTATGATGGCAACAACTAGTGGAAAAGAATAAAGTGAGTAAATCACTCTCGGCCACCATCTCGATTCACAGGCATGGCTGTGTGTGCACTTCAAACACAGATAGCTTTGCATACCAGCACCTTTGCCAAAAGACCATGGAGACAAACGAATGCTGCTGCGAATTTGCATTAATGTGCAGCAATCCACATTACATGTTCTTGTCTAGAAAACCCCTTCATTTTCTTGCTTTGATATCACATTTAGTAATGTGCACTGCAGTAGTTACTTTGATCTGGTATACTAAGGCAGCCTGCTATATTTCTACTTCTAGTGCAGTAGTTTTGCCAGGAACAGGGAGTGCCCTGAATAAAGAGTGTTAAGGGCAGACAGATTTTCTGAAAGACAGGTTTTTCTGTCATTACTGATCTTCCCAAAGCTTGGAAAGTTACTTTGTTTCCATTTTTCATTATAGTGTTTGAAAAATAGTTCATTGTTATGACTCCTTCCTATGTTTTAAACATGTGTATACTGTAAATACCTGCCTACACGGGTAACATTCCATCCATCTGATGAAATCCAAATGCAAGTCCATGAAGTCTCATGCCAAATAAAACTTGTTAGCCTTTAAGGTGCCACAAGACATTTTGATGGAGTTTGGTTGGTTGTTTTGCTGCAACAGACTAACATGGCTACTTGGCCTGGCAGCCATGGTTAAAAAGCAACCATGTTTAAACTGGAACTGTTAAAAAGTTATTTCCTGTTACTTGTTGAATTGCTGATTGTGTTTTGTTAACTTATTTTTTTAACAAAAAGAAACTCCTTAGGTAAGTCTTTACAATGGGTCCGCCTTATCTGCAGGCTCCGAATCCGCAGATTTAACCCACCATGGACTGCAAATAAATAAATAATTTTTTAAATACCAGAGATTTCTTTCAACCAGGACAAGAAACATTCCCAGGGCATCAGCAGAGTCAATGGGAAGGCCCAGCCACTAGGCATGCGCTCCTCAGGCCCGTGAGACCAGTGGCTGGTGGGCTATCCAGGGTTGGAGGAGAGAGATGTGGATGGGTGTGAGGCTATATAGTACTAATATGGCATAGAGCCTTTGAAATGAAAGAACAGAAGCACCTTTGCATGGCTACAGGGCCTTCACCCAGGTGCAGTGCCTCTGCTCTTTCATTATGAAAAGCAGAAGCAGATGGCTGATGTGCTCCCTGAAGGGAGGGGGAAGCACAAAGAATGCGTGCTGGTGGCCAGGTGAAGGCACCGCAGCTGGGTGAAGGCACTGATGCCAGGCAGCTGGGCAAAGACATGTCTGCTCTTTCATTTCAAAGGCCCCATGCCATATTAGTACTGTACAGCCTTGCATCCACCTGCATCTCTCTTCTCCAATCCTGGGAAACCCTGGGACTGCTCGGCCAGGTTGTGGAGGTAAGCAGGTGAGTCCTTACATATAAAATGGTAAGCAGGCTCAAGTCCTCATATATAAAATGGCGGAGGAACATATAAGATGTCGAAGGACTTGAGAACCAAACCCCCATGGATAAGGCAGGCCCACTGTATAGCATTGAACATAAAACCTGAAAACTCCTGTCAGAACACCTCTAAAATTACCTTAAAATGACTTTACCTTTACTTTAAAATTACTTTTTAAAGTAACTTGAAACTGTTACCTGTTACACCAGAAGAGTAACTTGATTTCCAGTTATTACAGCTTTTGAAATATTAACTTTATTATACCCTTTCCCCCATGTCCCATCACATTATCGGTATCTGTATTACTAACAATGCGTTACCTCAGGGTCTGAATCTTCCCCACCTTATGTGAGCCATCACTTATCTCCTCCAGTATCCAGTGGAAGTTTTTTCCTTATCGCATGCAACCAAAGTGTCAACCATGTATCCTGTAACTGTGTTTGTCAAACCCGTTATTTCACTGGAATTAGAGTAGAATTTTAAAAAACCAGCTTGTTGCCAGGCTAAATTTTTAAGAGGCTTTTGGGTACATATTATGTATGCAGACAAATGTGTGTAGAGCTTATCACAGGGAGATGTAATTATTGGTTACCTTTATTATCTCACTATTTCCTCCAGGAATCTCAGATTGGCATAGCATTACTCCTCCCTGAAATGTATAGGTAAAGATGAAAAACAGCATGTCAGGTTACATCTTTAACCTGATCTCAGAGAGTGATTTGTTTCAATCTCTGCTGAATAGAATTACTGAGTTGGAAGGCACACCAAGGGCCATCTAGTCCAGCTCTCTGCCAGTGCAGAAATCCACCACTAAAACAGAGGTGTACATCTTATCTCTGTTTAAAAATCTTAAATTAATGAGAGTCTACCACTTTATGAGGTAGTCTGTTCTACTCCCAAAAAGCTCTTACCCTTCAGGAAGTTTTCCCTAATGTTCCTTTCATTCTTTTAACATTTTTAACACCAGTTTCTTGCACTTAAAGCGGTGACAACAGGCTTGAAAATTCCTGGTGCAAGTTCAGAAGTAATGGAGAGAACCCAGCATAGCCTTTTGTCCCTGCCTGTGGTTTGCAGACCTAGAGACAACACTCAAAGCTTTGTAATACAACATGTGCCTTGCATAGAAAAAATCCAGGTTCAGTCCTCCCTTTCCCCAGTTCCTTGCAAGTGAGAGTTGATAGTTTTGGGATGAATGCTTCAGACCTATTTTGACTCTTCCTCATAAGTTCTATAAATTTTGAAAAACATGTCTATGTACAGACTAATTTACTTACTTTACTTATTTTATTAGGGTCACTAAATTCAGCTGTTCTCGGAAAGGGATCTGGAATATTTTGACTGCACACACATCCTAATATTAAGTCATGATAGATTGTTTAGGAAGTATTTCATTTAAGAGAAGAGAATGTTTTTTTTAAAAGCTGCTAATAGATGATTCAGCTTATTGAATTTGTATTGCTCTTTTCTTTAGAGGGACTAGATGAGATGGAAACTGATCTCCTCAAGTGTGAGTTCTGTGGGAAAATGGGGTATGCGAACAAGTTTCTACGATCAAAGCGGTTCTGCACCATGTCCTGTGCAAAGAGGTATTCTGGGTTATAATGAATTTCAGATTTTTTAAAAAGTGTATGTATGCCTGTTCTTCTTTAAATATAGCACAGTATCTGAGAGCAAAATCTTGTGAACCAAACAGTTTGATGCGCCACACATTAGGATTGAACAATAGTTTGCTCTATGAAATGGACCGTTACAGTTTGAACGAAACAAATCTAAAGCCCCTCTGGACTTACAAGAGTAGACTCACCATTCTTTAGGTCCTGTCCAATAACTTTGACAAGTGTTGGTTAGAAAAAACTCTTGTTACATTTATATCCTGCCTTTCTTCCAGGATGGTATTAAAAGCTGTGTTTCTCTTTTTCTTTCATCAGTTGAGCATTCATCTTGTTAAGCTTTTGACATCTATAAACAAAGCTGCAACATTTCTTTTTAACCCTTAGGTACAATGTCAGCTGCAGTAAGAAATTTACGTTATATTCAGCAGACAAGAGCAGTCGTTGGAACCGGAGCTCAGATAGTCAAAGCCTTGGGCGACGCGGGCGACGGCCAGGCGGTTGTGATGGAGCTCCTAGAGAACCCTTCCTTAGACAGGTCTGTGGGATGCTAACTGAACTCTTCACAGTGTCCTTTTGTTAGAATTCTAAAGGAAAAGGGTTATCCTGTGGTTTATCTGTACTGCATTTTCCAGCTTCCAATTACTTATCCATCTGCAGAAGAAGACTTGGCTTCTCAAGAAGACAATGTACCAGTTGCCATGACCACACGCCTGCGAAGGCAGAGTGAAAGGGAAAGAGAGCGTGAGCTTAGGGAGCTGAGAATTAGAAAGACAGCAGACAACATGGATTTGTTACCAGCTGTGCAATCTGACCCATCCATATGGACTGTTGAAGATGTTTGGGCCTTCATACACTCTTTGCCTGGTATGCAATTGGAATTTATATGAATTTGCTAAGAATCTTTGCGGTACAGCATTATTACCTTTAGGTAAAAGGAGGAAGGAACACATGAAAGCCAGTTTCAGTAGTACAGAAACAGGATGATGTGACTGTTATTTGTTTATGTGCATACAGTACAACCCCCGTATCCACATGGGATATGTTCCCAGACTTACCATGGATACTGGAAACTGCGCATAATAGTGAACCCTATTAAAATGAACAACTTCTGGACCAAGCATACCACAGAGTCATGCTGGAGGAACTAGAGATTCCTAGAGAGAACACCTCTCTATGTAGGAATCTCTAGGTCCTCCAGTACAACTCAATAGTTAATTTCCAGCAGAAGCATACCATAGAATCATACTGGAGAACCTAGATAATGCCTAGAGAGACCATTTTTGGGGGTGTGGGTAAGTGAATCCATGGGTTTCAGTACTGCGGATATGGGGGTTGTACTGTATTTTGCTTCCAGAGATCACTTTAAGACTTTACGTATTCCTATAGCCATTCTTATTTTAGGGATTCTGTCCTTCTACAGATTCTCAAGGTGACAAACAAATTAAAATCACAATAAAAACATTAAAATAGCAGCATAAAATCAGCCAGCCAAAGTAAAGCCAAGCAGAATAAAAGCAATTTGTAGAGGTAGTGCAGGTCATATTTAGTCACCCAGGAGACTAAAAAGATCATTTTCTTTTGCCGAAATGGCATCATGATAGGCACCAGGCAAGCCTTCCGAGGGAGGCATTATATAGTCACAGCCACCGACAAAGAGGCCCATTCCCTTGAAGCCACACCAGATACCTAAGTTTCCAGAGTAGCTGCTTTGTTTGCAGGATTTTTTAAAACAACATTTCTTCTGGTTCTACTTCCCTTAACACCTCCAAAAGACTAGGAAAATCATTTTATAGGACATTAGTGTGTGTTCTATGATGTGAAAGAAGAGCTAATGTAACAGCCTCTTTCTATTCAACCATAGCTTTCTTTTGAGCACCCTAAGTCTCTCCTGCTTACTTGGTCTTGCACTGGATGCCAGAGGATAAGTCTAGTTCAGCAGCACTTGGATTCTGGAACAAAGACTCATCCCATCTCCATCTCCATAAAACTCTATATTGTACACTTATGCAGAGACTTACTCTGCAATCCAGCATAGCAGCACAGAGGGACTACTCTTACAGTGAAGGAAGCAGGATAAAGTCATGTGACCAGAACAAAAGACTGAGGAGCCACCATGTATTACTGCTGCAGGCTTCAATTCATTCCTGTTCTGTGTTGCCTCTGTGTAGCAAAGCATAAAAATAAGCAATAATCGAACAGTGCATTAGATGTGACTATGATGTGATAGGAACAAGAAATACAACTTCCTTGAACTTCTTGCTTCACTGGATCTCTAGCCATATTCAGAGGTATTAGAATCATTGGAAGGGGCCTCATGGGCCATCGAGTCCAACCCCCTGCTCAATGCAGGACCTCCCGCTAAAGCATCCCCAGCAGATAGCTGTCCAGCAGGACCATGATGCATTCTCAAAAATAGTCACACCTGTTGACTAGCCCTGCCCCTGGCAAAGCTTGAAAAGGTTTTTGGAATACAACTCCCCAAAATTCAAGCCTGCCATACTTGAATGGAATTGTGGGAGTTGTGCACCAAAAAGAGACTTTTCCAAGTTCTGCCCTGGCATTCATGCATGCACAAATGTATGTTAGAACAGAGTCTTCAGGTGCAAAGGTGTATGCAGAAAAGGTTCAACATGATCTGGAACCCCCTTCACACAGGGTTCCAGAGGAAAGGTTCTGTCCCCAAAGATGAAGGACTGCAAGTCACAGCAGCCCAAGACAGTATAACTGATAGTGAGAGATGCAGTTGGTGGGAGGTGGGAGCTCAATGATGGTAGTTGCAGTCCAAAAGCATCTGGAAAGCCATTTGATTCCCCTCACACACACACAAATGAGGGGTCAGGACTAATTAACATGCACAACTTCGGGAGCAGGATTGCTTAGCTTGTCCTTATTCCACCATTATGTGCTGGGTAATGCATTAGTGCACTTCACTTCTGAACTTTTTTGAACTGAGCACTGTAATACTTTCTGTCTCATCTGAAGCAGAACATTAGCCTTTCTGAACCCAGGTAACAGAAATTCTCAGTTTTAGAAAAGGCAGAGGGGTATGATGAGCAGCATATGTAGGTACTGGCATGTACTATTTCAGGTGTATCATCAGTGTGTCTGCAGCAGAACTTGAAAATTTTAGCACTACTGTTAATGTTAATGTACTATTAAATCACTAAGGAAAATGAATCCATTAGCACTGAACTGTTAAGAGAAAATTAATGTAATTTAATCAGTCTATTTGTTCCATTATTTATTAATAAATCTTGGTCATGGTTAAATTTTTAAAAACCATTTAATGTTGCTAAAAATGGCTCCCCACCACCACCAAATTACCAATATATTAATGAATTAAAATAACATGAATTGCTAATAATTAGCAAAAACTTAAACCTTTTTGGCATTTCACAATTAAAATAGCAGTTTTTAATTTTGTTGTTGAAACCTTTTAACCAATTAGGCATAATTAATAAATCTTAATTATTTCCAAGTTTCTGTAATTATTTTTAATATGTTGATAGTACTGTAGCAGACCACCATTCCATAGAGGGTTGAAAACTTTGAGAAAATGCTCCTTCCTACAAACAGAAATACAAATAAAGATTTAAATGCAAGTTCAATTCAAAGAAATATGTTCCTCCGCCTTTTGGCACTTAAAATCATTAACTTGAAAAGTTAATGATTGAAAAAACTTTCTTCTAAAAATAAAGCTTGAAAAAACTTGCTTCTAAAAATAATATTTGTTATTTCTTTGCAGGTTGTCAAGATATTGCTGATGAATTTCGAGCCCAGGAGATTGATGGGCAGGCTCTCCTCTTATTAAAAGAGGATCATCTTATGAGTGCAATGAATATTAAGCTAGGACCTGCACTAAAAATTTGTGCACGGATCAATTCCTTGAAGGAATCATAGTGGAAAACTAAGGCTTAAAGCTCAGCTTCTATCAGATGACAGACTTGTAAAGTAATAAGCCAACATCTTAATATTTGATGTGATTATTACTGCTATGTTTTGCTAAGAATTTTTTTCCACATAGACTATTGGAAGAGCACATTTAATGTAATCTTCCAAACCTTCCACTAGTTATCCAGCTTATCAGAAAGCATAAGCTGTGTTGGCAAATTGTTGTAGTCAAATGCAGGGTGAGGTAGAGTCAGTGGAAAGCTCTATGAAGTGTATGTAATATGTTGGGGGTGATGCTTATTCCAAAAAGCTAATTATTTACCATACAAGATTTAAGATTTTTTAGAAAATATAACCTTGATTACCATTTTAAATTGTGTTTCTATACACTTTTTCCTTTGTAGAAAGCTTTTTAAGAATATGGATTAACAGAAGAGTCCACAGAGTCTGTGGAAGCATTGATTATGGTAAAATGCTATGCATTTAATTGTGCTCTTTGAGTTTCAATTAATCTTGAGTGTATAGGTTGAAGGGAATTTGCAACTGATCTTCTCTTTTCTCCTAATCCTAGAACTCACCCACCACTGTGTTCTTTTCCTTAAGTGCAGATGATTCTCCATCAAGATGTGAGACATTTTTTGTCAGTGAAGCAAGCCCTCTGCTTTTAGACTCTCATGTCCTCCTTATCAGCATAGGCAGCACTCCCATGTATACAAACATATTGAATGTGTTTTGGTTTTTTAATGGCAGCAGGGAGGTGTCTTTGATAAATGAAGTTGCGGACTGACCACGATGCACATGATGGTAAAGTTGCTGGAAACTGGAATGGAATGGCACCCTTCTTAGAGTATCAACAAGCAAATATTTTACAATGTTATGTTGCTATCCACAGAAGAGGGCATTATGTTGTTACTCTTCTAGGTTTTCTTGCTGCTAGTTAACATAGACCAAAGGAGTTAACACATGCCTTTCCATTCATGCAGACTCATCATCCATGTTCTAGTGAGCAACTCCAAATTACTGAATAATTCTAAAATGCAAATTGGATCAACATACATTTCTGGACTTTCTTTTCCTTCTAAAGTTTCTCCCCTACCCCACTCCATTTATTTTTTGAACCCCAGTAGATATTCTACAGATGCTGCTAGGGACACTGTTCTTCCCTCCACATTTGGAATAAGTACTTTTTGCAAGGACAGTGATTTCAGTTCTTAATATTTTCTCATGGCCCAGTGTTATCTGCAAATGCAGTTCATCTTATGGTGAAAATCTCTAAGCCAGTGTCACCAAAGTATTAAAGAAGTGTTCATATATTTGCAGCATTTTAAAATGTTGCGTCATATACCTGGAGGCCCTGAAACCACCATTCATTTAATATGGTTAAATAGAACTGGCCCTGTTCTGTGGCGTCACTAAGGCTGGTGTCACACACACATCCCGACAGTGTCACTTGGTACAGTTTGGCCCTCCACACCTTCCTAGTGCTGCCACTGGTCCCGTTCATTGAGAAATTTTCTGAAGCAAAACACATTCGTGAAAGTTTCATAAGACCATGGAATTTCAGTTATTTTCAGTAAGTGCTTGTACAAAAGAAAAGCCCTAAGATTGTGACCATCGTGTAACTGGATCTGAATCTTCCATAAGAGATTTCTACATTCATTTTAGATTTATATAGGTTTGTTTCTTCGAAATTATTTACTAAATGGTTGCTAGACTTTAAAGCACTATGGCTGTTACCCAACCTGTGTTCTACTGATGGAACATATCTATCCGTGGAAAGAGAACAAGGATAATTTTAGCGTTCCCCTTCCCTGAAGCAATCCTCCACATCCAAAATCTGCCTCTTTTTATCTGAACACCAAACACAAGAGTAAACAAAACAAAATTGTGTCTCTTTGCCTTGAGTAGAGGCCTGGAACAACCCCCCAAATTGAGTAATTTCTTGCTTTGGTAATAAAGGCCAGTATTCTGTCACCTACTTAGATAGGCATACTTAACTAAGGTGCTTATAGAGAATACTGGCCATTCTTACCAGGGCAACTAAATAACCTCTCCAGGCTTGACCTCTCCCTCAACCCTGAATGAGACATCATTCACCCATGTTCTGATCACTGGCACAATAGACCTCCTTCTCCCCCTACGATGCCTGGTAATGTAGGTTGGGGGAAAGTTACAATCATAGCAATAGTGTCACAATTGTGACTAAGCAGCAATCAGGAATATAGAACAGTTACTTACATTTACTCAACTGTAATTGTTCTGTATTCACAATAACTACTCAGTCATGACTGTGACACTGTTGCCACAGTCATAACTCACCACCACCACCTACTTTACTATGCATCAGATGCATGGGGAGGTCCATTCTACTGGTGATCAGAATATGGGTGAACGACATTTTGTTCAAGTTGGGGGAACAGGCCAGGAGAGGAAACTTAGTTACCTCAGTAATTGGCTAAGTAATTTAGGCCTTACAGCCTTAAGGGAATGCCACCAAAGATGTAAGCAAAGTAAATATGTGAGCATATGTATAAATAATAAAGAATTACAAGTTAAGTATGTTTAACTAAGTCACTGATGGAAAATACTGGCCAAGGTTTTTGTTTTATTTCTGTAGTAACATCTTTTAAAATTATTATTATTTAAGATAGTTTTGAATTAGGAAAAGCACTTAAGTCTGCATAGTGTTTTACTGGTTATTTTAATTTGAAATTTAAGAAGATTTTTCAGAAAGGTTCATAGTTCATCAACATGAAATAATCTGGGCCTTACAACCCTAAGGGAGAGCCACCAAACAAGTAAGTAAAGTAAATATGGGAAATAATCAAGAATGCAACTGATCAAGAATGACAAGAATTACAATTACAATTACATCAGCTTCTTATTTCTACTGTTGATATATTCTTCCACACATGACAGATATATGCTGTAGAATTAAAATGGTCATCAAACCTAGCAAGTATTTGTGAGCCATCTGATGCAAACAAAAAATACTAATTAAGGTCATTTTTGCCAAACCACAACTGGATGATTTTGGAATTATGAGTATATTTATGCTACCAGAGTGGGGGAGGGTTAATGAATTGTTGACTCTATCTGCATTACATTAAACAGAAAAGGTTTTAACTTATTTAGTCCTAGTGGAGACATTTAGGCAGCAAATGGGAATGAGTTCTATCTGAATTCTCAGCTAATACGTATGGGACTGTAAATGGTTTAAATCAACATATTTCAGTTTAATTGAGTTACACATCAGTCTAATTTTGTTTTCTAAGTGAAATCAAAACTTTAAAAATCTAGAGACGGGGGCAATTTTCCATCTCCTGTAGTTACAAAGTGGAACACAAGTTCATATTCATAGTAGAATGATACATTTAACTAACTGCACAATGTATAGACAGTGATTTCCTGAAGAGAATTGTAGTGTTATGTAGTATATTGGGGCATTGCACCTTCGAAGATGAAGAGTAGGAGTAAAAGCAGAAGCACAACTGTCCTGGACAGAAAAATCTGTTGTTCCATCTTCCTCCCTCAAGAAACCAGTTTTGATAGAGAAGATAGAGCAGACTGTCAGCAATAGCTGGAGCACCCAAGCATTTCTGATATTCTAGCATGGAGCCTTGCTGGTTTGACAGGCATGTTTCTTATTTTCACTGTGGCAATGACTTAGTAATAACCCAAGAGCAAACACAGTGCCAGAGAAGACTTGAGGTAAATCGCTGACTGCCCAGCTACAAAGTAGCTCCCCCACCCTTTTCCTGGGCAGAAGCAGCCTGGTACAATTTCCATATAGCCATCACAACGCTTGACCACTAGTGAAGGAAGAAAACCTATACTGCCTGAAGAGTTTCTTTAATTTGCAAAGACATGCTGGGTTTCACCAAGGCCTGCTAACCTTGACATAAACTTATCAGCTCTGGAGCAGTGAAATTAGGATGCCCCAGGAAAAGAAGGAACCCCATTTCTTCCCTGCTTCAACTCCTGCAACTCACTTTGTCTCTTGATGACAGCATTACCAATTGAGTTCTGTATTAAAAAGTAAGCTCTGCTTGTGATGATGATGGAAGTTGCTTCACAGCTTTCATTTTCTCAAACACAACCATGCAAAGAATCCTTCACAACACAGCTCCCTTACAGCATTGAAAGCTTAATAAAATAACAGGTCTCATCATGCTTCACCATCAGCAGTGTTACATTTCCTCCAAAATGCCTGTTAAGGATTTATTCTCCTGAACAGCAAACCTGACAATTTTCCCAGAACATTTGGATGAAATGTTCATTTCTGCAGATATTCACAGCATTAAATCTTCTTTTCAAATGTGCAGTTTATGAGTGTTGCTGTTATGTGGTTGTTACTGAAATCCAAGTGTTTTACTGACCTGTAAAAATTATCAAAAGATTTAAATTTCAGAAAATGATTTCTTAAAATTCTAAATTTTGTCTACTGGCAGGAAAGTCCCCTATGTGTTCAAAGAGCCTGCCTTTTATAACACGTCTGCTTAGTACTTTGGGCCTAAAATTTGTCTTGACTTAACAAATTGGTGCGACACAGACTTGTTGAAAAGAACTTATTTAAGTGATCAATGAATTGTTCCCAATATCTGTAACCATATCCAATTTACTCCACTGAGGTTTTTGTGTGTGTTTAATTTCAGATCCTGGTTGGTAAAATGACATTAAACCAGTCCCTATTTCAGATATAATAGGACATAATAGTTTAAAGAAACTATTTTTGAAGCACAAAAAATGGCACACAAGGGGATAAGGGGAAGTGTGCTGGTGTTTAATAATTTATAATTTATGATACTCTAGTAAGCCAGGATGATTATGTCTAAATTGGGTCATAAAGGACTACAAGATTAAAAAAAAGTCTGGAATTAGTGCTGCTGGACAAAGCCAAATATTTTAAAAATGGTAACTATTAGTCATATTAGTAAATATTTCCATTTACATACTTCTGGTTAACTTATGACTTTTTAAAATATCTAATGCCAGAGTGATATGGTTTTCATAAGTCTGTAATATTTTAGTAAGTTTTTTGATAGGTATCAATGTAGGCTTTGAAAAAAAAGGATCCTCAAAAATGATTAAAGGGTAGGGTTGGCCCAGTGGCCTTATACATTTTTAAAAGTATGTTCTCTTGGATTCTGTAAAATGAGCATTTATATTTTTCTTACCCTGTTCTCTTTTGATGAAACAATGGTGTTTCCATGCTACGTGAACCAGCAAGGAGTGGTGACTAATAATGTAATCTTAACTTTACGGCCCTGTATATTGCACTAATTTTGGAACTTGCTATTTAAGTACATGGTATTTAACTTATTTGGTCCTAAGTTAATCTTCTCCAATATTTCCACAGCTATGCTCTCGCCTTCATCCAGGGTCATTTTCCCATTTTCTCTTTACTGTCTATGATACCAGTAAAAAAGAAGGGTTATGTTAGGAATGAGTAGATCTGTGCAAGGGTGAGAGAAAACTGAACTTTGAATATATTTGCTTATAAACTAGTGTAAGATTGATCTATAAAGATATCTGTGTATGTCTGTGTTTGTATCATGGAATGGTACTTGGATTTTCCTGAACAAGTTGTTTTAACAATATGTAGCATCAATTTGGTAGTTGGATTGTTTCCAATGACAGTATTTTTAAAAAACAGCACCTCTCTCTGTGAAGCTGAATCATTTTTACTTTTTAAAAATATACCAATAAATTACACAGTGATTTAGGTACAGTTTGATCTATATGTATCCTTTTTATATTAAAAGCACTTTCATTTAACATAGCATGTGGATGACTTTTAGATTCTCATATTTGTTATGGTCTATAGGGGTGATGTAAATTTTATCATTAACCTGTCCATGGATAATCTCATGCTACAAATGAAGAATCAAAGCACCTTATTCTATTGCTGCTTCAATTTGCTTGTAATTGCACCTTTTTTTTAATTGAGCATTTTTATGTGGTAATATTTGCTTCCTGTGGGATTACATATTTGACCTGCAGTATCACATACATGGTTTATATTTCAACTTTACATTATAATTGTGAATACATGGCTTCAGAAATAAAAGCTACTTCCATTTGTCTACTTTGTTCATTTCACTTTTCTCACATTTGGGGAAGAGAGTGACAGTCTCTTATTCTTAATCCATTATTTCATATATGTGACACACCTTATGGCCTGGCACAGACCCACAAATAGTTCATTATAAAACTGATCTGAATGTGAAAATCAAATCTAAAAAATAACATCCAAGCAAAATTTGTTTTGCTTTAGTCCTCCTAGAATCAATGTTAGTTGTGACGAATTTCTCATTGATTTCTATGGGACTAATATTTGACTAAGGATTTAATCATGTACTTTCTTTCCTGGGAGTAAGCTCCATTGAACTCACTGTGGTTAATCTTTGAGGCGACATTGCACTATACTAATAAAAGCCTACATCCACTGTCTCGGTGCAACAGGCCTTTGTTCTTTCCTCCTTGTAGTTCTATACCACTCAAAAGCCAATGGAGAGAATTTCAGCCCTCTAGAATAGGTTTCAGGGTGCATAGGGAACTACAGTGTGAAGGATGGAATGCCCGTTCCCAATTCTGATAACAAAAACACCCAATTGCCCTACCTTCTGGAAGAAAATCTATTATTGGCTACAGCATTCTCAGGCTGGAGAAGTACAGTAGGACCCCCATATCTGCTGGGGATTGGTTCTGGGGGGCCCTGTGGATACTGAAAACCATGGCTAAGAGCAAGCACCATTGAAAATAATGGGACTTCTGGTTTAATATACCATAGCTTTGCCTTGGAGGACCTAGAATATTACTAGAGAGGACACATTTTCTAGGAAGATTCTATGGTAGGTGTGCTGTTTTGTTTCGTGTGGATAATTGAATCAGTGGATAATGAATCAGTGGATATGGGGGTCCTACTGTAATCCACTACACATGGGTTAACCCCTTGTGCCAACCTGATTGTGGCCCAAATAATCAGAATTCTAATTCATTGCAGGCATTGCCTCCTAACACACTCTCCCCTCAATTTTTAAATTCCTGCCTTGACAACTGGTCAAGTTTCTCTTTCTCCTTCATTCTTTAACTAATCTGTTAAATTATAAATAATTATATATTTATTAAAAGACAAGCTATTATTTAAAAGACAAGCATAGTTAAGGGACACCTGGCTTCTGATTTATCAAGTTGGAAAAGGAAGCAAAACAAAGAGGACAGAGTCAAGGAGGATTCCCGCTTGCCTTTAGAAAATACAAAACAACAGGCAGAAGACGATGTAATTTCAGTGAACTCTCCCAAGACTTCAAGTCAGCAGATCACAGAGGCTGAGCAGCATAATATACTAGTATTAAAACTGAGCGACAGGTCTTCAAGCCTGAAGCAGAGATGCTATTAAAGAAGATATATATTACATCCAGTGAAAGTGAAAATGAGAGCCAATCTCTGCAGCAGTGAAGAAAGCAAAAGAAATTCAGTCAGAACAAAGCGGTAAATGACAAAAACAAATATAAAATTAAAATTTAAAATGCACCTGGCAAGTCCTTTAAGAGTGGCAAAGGGTATGCAGAGCGTTTTAGCTCAGATGCAGCTTCTGGTCACCATAATGAACACTCAGATCCCACCCAGAGAGGCAGGGTGGATTTGAAGAAGATGAACACTCAATCAGGAACAAGTAGGCAAGTGTGCAGTTGTGCATGGTGATTGGCTTACAGGACGAGTCATTGAATCAAAGACAACAAACTGTGGAGGAGACAGGAGTCCCTTTAACAGCAAATACTCAAGAGTTAGTTCATGAATTACCTGGCATGTTTATTAGTGGGCAGTGCCCATCCAGTGCAAGAAATCAGAAGCATTATGAATAAGTCACAGTTTAATAATACTGCAATGTCAAATAGCATAAAGGAGTTAGTGAGGGCAAAAGTTCAACGTTCAGTCAACATTAAATAGTCAAACTGATTGAATACAATGAATTTAGCAAATATGAGTGATTTAAATAATTTGTGTAATTAAAGTAATTTAAGAAATTTGATGTCTCACTTGGATGCAGTAGATCCCTTTATGAAAATGTAAATAGAATGGGAATAAATTTATCTAATATTTCATGAAATAATTCACCTAATAATTCATCTCAAAATGAGAATAATTTTAAAGCAAATAAAAAGGTGCATGAATAGAAGGGGGATCTAAGGAGTAGAGAAATGAAGGCATTGCACTTGGTCCTCCCAATAAATGTTTGAAATGCAAAGAAAAGACAAAGCATATAGTTACAGCAGGCAATACATTTAAGAGGAGGATTTCTGACAGCAACTTACATCTGCCAGAACTGGAATCAGATTCTGGGGGTGATGTAGAGGAGTTGGAAAGTGACATTGAACAGGATTATGAAGAAGAAACAGATGAGGGAGGTAGTAGAAGTAGATTACTTGAGGTTGAGCATTTCAGTGGATTATTAAGAAAGGTGCTCATTACATTAGGTTTAAACACAAATGGAAACTCAGAATAGTCTTCAAGGACAGAAAAAAGCTAGCATGTTGCCTGCAATAATGCAACAGGTGCCTGTGCGGGACATTCAGATTTCATTACCTGAAATGTTTAACAAGTTACTCAAATCTGTATGGGAGAATCCAGTAAATAATAGGACATTTACTAATTATGGCAAGAAACTATATATGTATGACAAAGAGTTGATGGAGCAATTAGCAGTGCCATTGGTTGATGCTCCAATTTCAGCTCTGGTCTCAAATTCGGTACTCCTGAGAGAAGGGGACACAACTCTTAAAGGCATGGATGAGAGAAGGATAGATGCAGCACTAAAGAAAAAGATGTATGAGGCATCAGTACTGGCAGTTAGGGCCACAATAGCAACATCAATGTTTGCAAGAACATTGTGGTATGTTGTGGGTTCAGGAAGTCTTGGATGCTGAAGACTTATCTGCATGGACTCTACAAAAATATTACATAGATTGGATAGACTGCTACAGTATGTGGCAGATATAAACTATGATGCCTTAGCATTTTCAGCCAGGGCAATTTCACCTGCAGTTCTAGGCAGGAAATCCTTAACCAATTTAGTGAATATGCCATTTACAGGTAAATTACTATTTGGAGATAAGGCTTTAGATAAGGGAGATTATCACACTACACTGTTCTCTCTCTCTCTCTCTCTCTCTCTCTCTCTGGCTTTTCTTCACAAATGAAGATTCAGGAAGGACTCATCCCACGTTTTCTGCAAGCGTGCTGATGACTAAAAAGGCCAATCCGAGATAGACAAGTCCGGTTGCAGAAAGCACAGCAGAAGGTTTCCTTGGGGGATGTTACCAGGTTGTGATTCTTTCTGCGTTGTCATTTCTCTTCAAGACTTGTTCGGCGTGAGTTCTCAAATAAGGCTGCAGCATTGTGGATAGTGTGTTTCCATGCCTCCCGATGTGAGGCCAGGGCGAACCATTGTTGGTGATCAATTTGGCCGAGCCTGAGATGTTGTTTCAGGGAGTCCTTGTATCGCTTTTTTGGAGCGCCCCTCTTACGCTGACCCGTGGCGAGTTCACTGTAGAATACTATTTTTGGGAGGCAATGGTCCTCCATCCTAGAAACGTGCCCTGCCCAGTGCAGCTGTGTTCTCAATATCATGGCCTCAATGCTGGTGATCCCTGCTTGCTCAAGGACAGCAGAATTCGTCACATAGTCAGTCCAGTGTATATTTAGGATTGTGCATAAACAGCACTGATGGAAGCGTTCAAGGAGTTGTAAGTGGTGGCAATAGGTGACCCATGTTTCAGACCCATAAAGGAGAATAGACAGTACAATGGCTCTATACACACTGATTTTTGTGTTTCACCTCAGGTGTTTATTACTCCAGTAAAGTCTTCCAAATGCACTATGTGCCTTTGCTAATCTGTGATCGATCTCTTTGTCAATCTTGGCATCTGAGGAGATGATGCTTCCCAGATAGGTGAACTGCTGAACGGACTTAAGCACAGAGTTGCCGACGACAATGTGGGGATAGTGGTATTCGTCCTGTGGTGCAGGCTGGTAAAGAACTTCCATTTTCTTCAGGTTGACTACACTGTTATAGCACTATTATTCCACTTTAACTGCAATGGCTACCTCCTGTAGAATTCTGGAGTTTGTAGTTTAGTGAGGCCTAAGAGCTCTCTGGCTGAGAGTTCTAAATGCCCCTCCCTAAACTGCAAATCCCAGGATTCCACAGGAGGCAGCCACAGCAGTTAAAGTGGAAATAAGAGCACTATAATACTGCAGTGTGATAATTTCCAAGGTGTTAATAGCGGGCAAAGATAAAAAGCAAGTACTACCAATTGCACAAAAGAAGAAAATAAAAAATATTACAGAAATAATTCTTACTCCTTTTGAGGCTGAGGGATTTCAGATTATACAAGCCCCAGTGAAATAGATCCATGTTTCAGTTCAAGCAGCAAGGACAGCAACAAAGCAGGAGAGGAGCCAACCACTCCAGCAGGAGTGGTGTGGTGAATTCTGTTAATATCTACTCACAAGTACATCAGGCATCGATTAAGATTGCTTTATTGTCAGGATACAGATGCATATGGTAACACTGCATAGATAGTCCTGAGGCTTTGGTGCCAAAACCCCCTTTGTTAATACATTCTGCTAGTTTCAGTTTCACCACCACCACCTGGTCATTATAGTTATCTATACTTATGCAATCCTCCTTAAACATTCCCAAGCAGCCAGTGACCTTGGTGTGGGGGAGCCATCTCTCTGACACATACCAGCCCCAGCTCCCAGACTGCCCTCTGCTCATGTCAAGTCACTGGCATTATAAGGCACAGACCTAGCAATGCTAACTCCTGCATATCCCAGCTACCTAAGCACTAAACAGCAAACAGCATTCTAAATCGCAAACAGCACCTGCAACCTGACAGGTGGGAGAGCTCAATATTGACTTATGGACAATACCGGAAGGGGGAGGAGGGACTTCATTTTGGTCATCTCTGGAGTTTGATAACTTCAGACAAGTGGGTCCTGAAGGAAGTATCCAAAGGTTACAACATTTAATTTCAGAGAAGACCAAAAGGAAGATTTTTTCCATCACTGGTATCAAAAATGATAAAGAGAGAGATTGTTCAACAGGAAATACATAATTTGTTGTGGTTATAGAGGAAGTGCCTCTAAGCAAAAGGTTCAAAGGTGTATATTCCCTATTCTTCACAGTATCCAAGCACAACTAAGACCTGTCTTAGACCTGCAGTACCTCGATGGGTTTGTTCAATACAGAAGAATAAAAAGGGAGACATTACAATCTATCTTAAACAACACAGATTTTCAAGAAGCATACTTGCAAGTTTGTCTGGGGAAGCAGCCAGTTGCCGGCAAAAGTATCAACAAACAGCTTATAAGTGGATAAAGCAATGTCTGGGAAAGTGGCCAACTCTTAATAATAGCAAAGCAGTTGAAACAAAGTCCTGATAAAAGTCGGTAGAAGCAAACAGGGAGACACAAAGAATAGTCCAGTAAACAGTCCAAAAAGAGGCTTACAGAAGTCAGCAAAGGTCCAGAAGCAAGTCCATATGTCAGCAGGATCAGGCAACAGCATAGTCAGAATCAGTCCAAGGTCTAAACAGGAATCAAGGCAGCAGGAACACGGAGTCAAAGATAACCAACACGAAGCTTTGCCAGGATGATCAGTTGATCTCTGACAAAGGTTCCATGGCTTCCCCAAGGCTTATATATAGCAATCACGGCTATCCCAGGTGCTTCTTAATGAGCCGGTATTTCAGATAAAACCTCATCAATCTCCTCTGGGCTCCCTTTTGGGATCTCTGTTGGCTGAAAGACAGTATGGATAAGTATGGATAAGTCCATTTCTTCTTCCTCCTTATCTGAGTTGGCAGGGCTCGCTGCTGGGACTGATGCCAACCCACTAGGACCAGGCTCTTTCTCTGCTTGGGACTCTACATTGGCAGAATTCCCTGCTGGCACAGGTGTAGATAAACCTGTGCCAGGCTCCCTAGGGCCATCCTCTGCCATGTGCTCCTCCTCAGACTCCATACCCTCATTAGGTTCACAGGGCATGACAATCTTCCCATGAATCCATTATGCAGACAATTTCTCTGTTTCAAATGCAACAGTCATCATTACCAATCACAGCTCTGCCCTTTGGCCTAACATCAGCTCCAAGGGTTTTTACCAAAGTGTTAGTCCCAATCATATCACATTTGAGGCAGCAACAAGTTTATTTGTTCCCTTGGCCAACATTTTGATGAAAGTGGTGAGTCAAGCAAAGGGGGAGTGTCTGAAGAGTCATGAATTCATGGTGAACAACAAGAGAGGTAATCTGGAGATGACAAGGAGCCTAATTCATTTGGGGGCTCAGACAGATACAGAAAAAGGTTGTGTTTTCCTCTCAGAGGAAAGGAAGAAAAAGGTAAGGCAAATGATTACAGAATTAATTCCGAAAAAGATAGGAGATGTAATGAACTTAGCAAAGTGTTAGGAGTTTTGACATCAACAAATTCAGCTGATTCCTTGGGCAAGATTTCATACAAGGTCCTTTCAGTTATTCCTAAAACCACATTAGTTATCAATAATGAAAAAGAAATATTACACTTTAGTGGATCCACAGCACGTACTGAGAGAACTGAAGTGGTAGATCAAGGTCAAGTTGATGAACAATAGCAATTTCTTCATTCCTCAGGAAAAGTGTTAGTAACAACAGATGCCATTGTGATGGTCATTCTGCCCAGAGTCAATGGTCAGCAATGGAGACAGCCTTAAGTATCAATCTGTTGGAGATGAGGGCAGTCAGACTAGTGTTACTGCATTTTGCTTCAGTGATTCAGAACTGGAATGTGCAGATATGCACAATGTCAGTAAAGGCATATTTAGGACTTTTTCGGACATTTAAAAAGCAACGCAAGCAGCTCATCAGCTTGCGAGCCTGCTGCGCTGCAAAGTGTCAGTTTCGGATGACGCTGCCCTCTAGCGGTACTGTTGCGGTACAGCGGGGAGAGTTGAGCGTCATATTTGCTTGATTTTTACTCACGATCGTGAGTAAAAATCAAGCAAATATAAAGCTCAACTCTCCCCGCGGTACTGCAACAGTACCACTAGAGGGCAGCGTCATCCGAAACTGACACTTTGCAGCGCAGCAGGCTCGCAAGCTGATGAGCTGCTTGCGTTGCTTTTTAAATGTCCGAAAAAGTCCTTATACAACCAAGGCATATCTCGATTTCAGGGTTTGATATGGGAGTGAAACAGGATATTAAGATGGGCTGAGAAACATCTTAACTCTTTAACGGCAATCTACCTGAAAGGGACTTTGAATTTGATAGCAGATTTTTCTCAGCAGACACAAGGTATTACCAGGGAATGGAGCTTGAACAGTTCAATGTTCAACTTCTTGCAGGAGAAATTCAGATAATTTGTAATGGACCTTTTCTCCTCTGGCAAGAATTCCAAAGTAAGAAAAGTAATTTCTGCAGATGGAAGTCCAAGAGCAGATAGTCAAGATGCCTTGTCAGTGACATGGCCAAATGGTCTGTTGTATACATTTCTTCCTCTGCTGACAATTGAAAGAGTATTGATCAAAATCAGGCTGGAGAGGGCACAAGTAGTTCTAATTGCTCCTTATTGCCTCATGGACCATGGTTTCCTCCGTTGATAAATATGTCAACAGAGACTGTCTCAGCTGCCACGAATAAAGAACTTATTACATCAGGGGCCAATAACGCATCCAGACCCAGATTGGCTAAAGGTAGCTGCATGGAGTTTGAACAGAGAAACTTATGTCTTTTAGTAGGCCGTCCTTGAGCAAGCAGGGATCACCAGCATTGAGGCCATGATATTGAGAACACAGCTGCACTGGGCAGGGCACATTTCTAGGATGGAGGACCATTGCCTCCCAAAAATAGTACTCTACTGTGAACTCGCCACGGATCAGCATAAGAGAGGCACTCCAAAAAAGCGATACAAAGACTCCCTGAAACAACATCTCAGGCTTGGCCAAATTGATCACCAACAATGGTCCCCCTGGCCTCACATCGGGAGGCATGGAGACGCACTATCCACAATGCTGCAGCCTTATTTGAGAACTCACGCCGAACAAATCTTGAAGAGAAACGACAACACAGAAAGAATCACAACCTGGTAACATCACTCAAGGAAACCTTCTGCTGTGCTTTCTGCAACCGGACTTGTTTATCTCAGATTGGCCTTTTTAGTCATCAGCGCGCTTGCAGAAAACGCAGGATGAGTCCTCCTGAATCTTCGTTTGCGAAGAAAAGCCAGAGAGAGAGAGAGAGAGAGAGAGAGAGAGAGAGAGAGAGAATCTTTTATTGATTTTTTTCTTTTCCGAATAGGTATAATTATAATGTGTAAATATAATGTGATTATAGTGTGTTTAGATTAAGAGGAAAAATATATTAGTGTTAGGATATATAGTTTTATTTTTGTATTAGTAAGAAAAGAGGAAAACAATTATTATTTTTGCATTATTGTTACAGCCTTTTGCGGTTGGGTGTATTTTTCAGTAGAATGGTCTTATTCCAATAAAAAATTCCTAATCCCCAAAATTCCTAATCCAAGGGGCAACCTTGCAGGCTTCAATGACAGTTCATGGGTTCCCCTCATGGGACCTAAATTTAGTGTTAAATGTTTTGACTGGATCACCATTTGAACCTTTGAAGGAGACTTCACTAAGGTGTCTTTCGTTCAAAGTGCTGTTTTTGGTGGTCGTTACTTTGTCTCAAAGGATTTCTGAACTGGCATCTGTGTCCAACAGTCCCAATTTCTGTAGGTTTGATGATGACAAGTTATCTTTGGTTGTAGATCCTTCATTTATTCCAAAGTCAGTATTAATGAGGGCAATCACTAGAGTTGCCCACATTCTGCCCTAATCTTGTGCAGTCACTTGAAAAAAGTGGTATTTGCATTAAAAGTATATCTACAAAGGACATGAAAAAATAGGTGAACAAAGGCTTTATCTCCTTCAATCTGAGGTCTTTGGGGCATAAAGCAATGTATCAGATGTTGTTCAGATGGATTAAAAGCTGTATTTACCTGTTATGATTTGGCTGAAATTTCAAGGCCAAAATGTGTCTGGGCATACTCCACCAGAATGATGGCTATGACAACAGCCTTTAGAGAAGTGGCTTCAGTTGAAGATATTTGCAGAGCTGTTGGGTGGAAGGAGCCTTTGGTATTTGTCAGGCATCACAAGGTGGATAAATACAGATATCAAGCAGTCTTCAGGAGAACAGTTTTGCAGGAGGTGATGCAAGAGAGTAGTCAGGTCTGTCTTGGAGATGGAGGCTTGGGCATATCCCACATGTAGTGGATTGCTCATTCAGCCTACTTGAGAATGAAAGGTTGATACTCACTTTGATGAGAAGGGTTAGCCCATTTGTCATGGATTGCTCCTTCTTATCAACCTCTCAATTATTACTATATTTCACCTCCCATGTCAGACACTATATGCCTCAAGAGAATCCTGCTGTGCTCATGTCCTGGTTATGGGCTTTTCATAGGTGTCTGAAGTGGTCATGGAGTGAACTTTTACCAGACTAGATAAATGTTTGGTCTGATCCAGCACAGCTCTTCTTACATTTTTAGCCCACGTCTGGGGTAATTAGGAACACCTGAAGACATGCGAGTGGTATATATGCACAAAAGGCATACTTTAGGGACATTCCTTATACTGGAGCTGCACTTTTTGCTCTGTTCAAGCTTATCTTTTGCAAACATCTTGTGTGGAGGCATGTTTCCAGCATTTCTTGCCAGACACAAAATTGAAGTCTAGAATGCATTTGGAAAAGAAGTCCCTTTATTTCTTCCTGTATTCTTAAGCTTATATCTGACTTTTTGGTAGTGCACTTCAACCTTATCTAGGTTGTATTTTGCAGGTTTAAAACTTGGTTAAATATTGCAGCTATGTTGCTGTGTTCCCTCAAGTTATTTCCAACTTATGGCGACTTTAAGGCAAACTTATCATTTCTTGGAAATATTTTTTCAGAGGGTGTTTGCCTTTGCTTTCCTCTGAGGTTGAGTGTGTTTGACTTGCCCAAGGTCACCCAGTGGGTTTCTATAGCCGAGTGGGGATTCAAGCCCTGTTCTCTAGAGTTGTTGTATAATGCTCAAACCACTACACCATGCTCTCACTGCAGCTATGGGCCTTCTAAAATGGAAGTTACTGTCATTGCAGTTCATGGTCAGATTTTTTTCTAATTTCATTTTCCACCTTTCCTATTACTTTGTTTCAGCCTTCTAGGATAACTATTTCTGAGTTATTTATCTGTAGCATAGTCCATTGGGAACTGAGTATACATTTGGTTATCTGTCCCTTTGATTCCAACAGAGCTTACTGACTCTATTGTATGCGTAAGCATTCCTTGTAGGAATAAGCTTTGGTTGTCAGTCAGGATACACGGTTATTACTAACACTACGGTAATTTTTCTTTACTTTATTTTGAAATAATCACCCATACTGGAAATACAACTTGGACAATATCATAGTATTTAATTATATTGCCCCAAATGTACCCAAATTACACACTGGTGTAACATTGTCTCCCCATCAAGCAATGTTCATGCGTTATTCCCTCATGTAAGTCCACAAATATAACATAAATAACATAGCCTTCCCAAAAATATTGTGGTAATTAAACATTGTTCTTCCACAACAGCTTGTTAATAGACTACAATTTCAGTAACAGGCTTATGAGTTTCATTTACATCTTGGCAGATGAAAGGGACAAAACAGAATTTCCAACTTACAAATGGATCCACATCCCAAGACTCTTCTTTCAGCTCAATCTGCTGACGCCTTACCCAACATGTGATTGCAATAAGAAAGCTATTGACAAAATAAAGCCAGGGAACATTCATTTCTATATAAGCAGGAATCTGAGCACCAAGTAACACAATTAATGTTTGAAGGAAAACAAATGGTGCCCAAGTACCCATAAAACAAATTAGAAGTCTTGTCAAGAGATGCTTTGCACGGTCTTTAGGGCTACACTCAGACACATAAGGGAAAAACAAAACAGTCTCTTTCTCAAAGGAAGTTAACTTAATTGATTGTACCATATCCACAATGTCTGACCAACGGAGTACAAAAACCAGGCATATGATGAACAGCATTCCTAGTGAGAGGCAGTAACTCTGGCTGCTGATGTAGAAAGGACATTGATAAGCAGAAATGTAATTGCTTACATCAAACCCTGTGAAGCTGCCTGGAAGACTCAGAACATAACAGAGAACCAAAATCCACGTGAAGACTACAGCAACTGTATATAGCAATCTCCTGCACCTATTAGGATACTTGGAAGTTTGGGTTATTGTAATGTAATAATCCAAACCAGCAACCAAAGAAACTGGATAATGTAAGATCCCATAGGTTAAGGCTGTGATCTGTGCCAAAAGGCAGATATGATACTCAGTAAAGTAGATACCCAAAAGCATAAAGTTCTGAAAATAAGAGATTAAAGCCATTGTCACAAGAAGTACCAAGTCAAAGAAGGCTAGTGAAATGCAAAAGTAGCTCATAAAACTCTCACAGAGAGTCCGTTTTCTGACTCGTAAAACATATAGATTGAGTAAGACTTTCCCCAGCATGATAAGCAGAAGAGCTCCACAAGCTTCAGAAGGAGGAAAGTTGTGTCCGTGATGAAGATGAAGAAAGGAACAATTCTCACAGAAGGAGGCAACCATTTTTTCAGAGGGGAACATTATTTCCAGTTCACGCCTAAAAGAAAAGATAAGGCATTGTTATTCAGAGATTCTTAGGATTTCAAGCAATTCTCTAAAACAGCACAGGCAAATTCCACTGTGTCATATAGGCCAATATTCTTTAGAGCCTAAATTGAGAGCCTTAACTGTTTGTTTTTATTCTTGTGATTTGAATTTTTGTGAGCTATTTGAGTTATTTGAACGCTGTTTTATCCCATTTTTAACTATACAGTCGTCCCTTCCTATTCGCAGCTTTCCCTTTCGTGTTTTTGTGTATTTATAGAAAACTGCCGAGGGTGTGCGTGGCCTTTGGCTTCCCCCCGCACAGGGAACGCACGGCTTTGCGGCCAGCGCCAGGAGTTTCCTCGGTCTTTGTTCTCTGTGGGGGGGGGGGAGCTGAAGGCTGAGCAAACCCTTGTGCTGGCCGCAAAGGAACCAGGGGTGTGCGCAGCCTCCGGCTTCCCCCCGCGAAGGGAACGTGCGGCTTTGCGGCCAGTGCCAGGGGTTTCCTTGGTTTTTATTCTCTGTGCAGGGTGGGCGGGAGCCGAAGGCCGAGCAAACCCCTGCACTGGCCACCAAACTGCTGGGGGTGTGCTCGGCCTTTGGCTCCCCCCCCCCAGCACAGGGAATGCGTGACTTTGTGGCCAGCACCGGGGTTTTCCCTCAGTCTTCATTCACAGTGCAAGGGGGGGGGGGAGCCAAAGGCCAAGCAAACCCCCATGCTGGCTGCAAAGCCACCGGAGTGTGCTCGGCCTTTTGCTTTCTCCGCACAGGAAATGTGCGGCTTTGCGGCCAGCACTGAGGGCTTCCTCAGTCTTTGTTTTCTATGCAGGGGGGGGAAGCTGAAGGCCAAGCGAACCCCCGTGCTGGCCGCAAAACGGCATATTCCCTGTGGGGGGGATTAATTTATTCATGTTTTTTTCAGTTTCGCAGTGGTGCTCTGCCCCTAACCCCACAAATGGGAAGGGACTGTAGTCACAAATCAAGCAATCCATAAAAACAGAAATAGATGCAGATTACCACAGCAATACAAACATATATTAATATTACAGGGCTATTAGAATAGAAATGGAATAGAGCTAAGAACAGACAAGATATATCCTTATTTTCTCTCTAGGGGGAACATTCCTCAATTATAGTGTTGACACCAAAAATATTTGTTACGTTTCCCCCCACCCCACTAGTATCTTACCAATGTAACAAAATGTTGCATGATTTAATACTACAGTTGCCCCTCCACATTTGCGACTTCCACATTCGCGGTTTTGATTATTCGCGGAAAGCCCTGCCCCCCCCCGCTCTCCACCCCACTCCCTTCTCAAGACATCGAGGGGCTTCTCACGAAGCCTGTCGCTACCTTGGGAAGAGTGGGAATCCCCTGGCATGCCGCTCTGCAAGCCAGTCCCTTCCCAAGGCAGCCAGGGGCTTCTCAAGAAGCTCATCACTGCCTTGGGAAGGCGGGGGAGGAATCCCCTGGCACACCGCTCTGCAGCCCAGTCCCTTCCCAAGGTGGCCAGGGGCTTCTCAAGAAGCTCATCACTGCCTTGGGAAGGCGGGGGAGGAATCCCCTGGCACACCGCTCTGCAGCCCAGTCCCTTCCCAAGGCGGCCAGGGGCTTCTCAAGAAGCTCATTGCTGTCTTGGGAAGGTGGGGGGAAATCCCCAGGCACGCCGCTCTGCAGCCCAGTCCCTTCCCAAGGCAGCCAGGGGCTTCTCAAGAAGCTCATCACTGCCTTGGGAAGGCGGGGGAGGAATCCCCTGGCACACCGCTCTGCAGCCCAGTCCCTTCCCAAGGCGGCCAGGGGCTTCTCAAGAAGCTCATTGCTGTCTTGGGAAGGTGGGGGGAAATCCCCAGGCACGCCGCTCTGCAGCCCAGTCCCTTCCCAAGGCAGCCAGGGGCTTCTCAAGAAGCTCATCACTGCCTTGGGAAGGCGGGGGAGGAATCCCCTGGCACACTGCTCTGCAGCCCAGTCCCTTCCCAAGGCGGCCAGGGGCTTCTCAAGAAGCTCATTGCTGTCTTGGGAAGGTGGGGGGAAATCCCCAGGCACGCCGCTCTGCAGCCCAGTCCCTTCCCAAGGCAGCCAGGGGCTTCTCAAGAAGCTCATCACTGCCTTGGGAAGGCGGGGGAGGAATCCCCTGGCACACCGCTCTGCAGCCCAGTCCCTTCCCAAGGCGGCCAGGGGCTTCTCAAGAAGCTCATTGCTGTCTTGGGAAGGTGGGGGGAAATCCCCAGGCACGCCGCTCTGCAGCCCAGTCCCTTCCCAAGGCAGCCAGGGGCTTCTCAAGAAGCTCATCACTGCCTTGGGAAGGCGGGAGAGGAATCCCCTGGCACACCGCTCTGCAGCCCAGTCCCTTCCCAAGGTGGCCAGGGGCTTCTCAAGAAGCTCATTGCTGTCTTGGGAAGGTGGGGGGAAATCCCCAGGCACGCCGCTCTGCAGCCCAGTCCCTTCCCAAGGCAGCCAGGGGCTTCTCAAGAAGCTCATCACTGCCTTGGGAAGGCGGGAGAGGAATCCCCTGGCACACCGCTCTGCAGCCCAGTCCCTTCCCAAGGCGGCCAGGGGCTTCTCAAGAAGGTCATCGCCGTCTTGGGAAGGTGGCGGGGGGGGGAATCCCCTTGTGTGCTGCTCTGCAGCCCAGTCCCTTCCCAAGGCAGCCAAGGGCTTCTCAAGAAGCTCATCACTGCCTTGGGAAGGCGGGGGGGAGGGCCGCTGGCGCACCAGCTCTCCAGCCCAGTCCCTTCCTAAGACAGCCAGGAGCTTCTCACAAAGCCCATCACTGCCCTGGGAAGGGACTGGGGTGGAAAGCCGCTTGCCTGCAGGCTCATTTCTTATTCACGTTTTTTCCACATTCGCGGGGGTTGTCTGCCCCTAACCTCCGCGAATGTGGAGGGGCAACTGTACTCACACAGACAATTCACCAACATTTGTTTTTTAAAAAAGGTTATCTTGGTTTTCCTGGAATCCTGCAGGATTCAATCATACCTCATTAATATGGCACCCTTGCTTTCCATTAAAGGTTGAGTATCCAGTATCCAGAATTCTGAAATATTTCAAAATTGTCCACATGGGTAGCACATTTGCTTTCTGATGGTTCAATATTCACAAACTTTGTTTCATGCAAAAAATATTTAAAACATTGTGTATTAAATTACCTTCAGGCTGTGTACAGTGGGCCCTTGGTCACCCAATGCAGCCATTCTTTGGGCTTGGCTTTCCCAATTCGGTTTCCCACCCCAACCGAATTGAAGCCCCAGGAACCTCTGAAAGTGGCAACAATCGATAGCCAGCGTCCCTTCGGGTTTCCGGATGATCCCTGTGGGGCAAAAAGCCAGAGCTTGAGTAAAGCCTCTCCAGAAAGTCGAAGGAGGGTGGGTTACTCGGACACTGGAATTTCACCCCACAGGGAATGATCCAAAGCTGGCATCCGAGTAACCCACCCTCCTTTGGCTTTCCTGAGAGGCTTTTAGCCACACAGGGAACAATCCCTGTGGGGTGAAAAGCTGGAGACCGAGCAAAGCCCTGCCTCATTTGCCGCAAAGGCTTTGAGGCAAGCACTGGGGGGGATGCTCAACAGCGGGGGTATGGTGGCGGTGATGGGGCGAGCAACGGTGGTGGTGGCGGTGGCGGTGGCAGAGACCTGGGAGGCCTAGGCAGGCAGGGTTGCGGTGGGCCACGAGCCTCTCTCCCTCCCTGCCTTCTCCAGGGCATTCCATCCACGCCACCCCTGAACCAATATTTACTTAAATTTTTATTCATTTTTTTCCCATTTTTTTCAGGGGTCCTACACCCCTAACCCCTGCGAAAATGAAGGGACAACTGTACTGCACTAGAACGTATTGTGTCATCAAGGCTGATTTATTTTGCTTGTTATTTGGACAAGAGCTATAGCAGGCTGTGGGAGTATGTGTGTATTTGTCTGCTTGATCCTTTTGTTTCTCTAGAATTACATACTGAGAAAGACCAGGAGCAGTAGTTAGGTGGCTAGCAAACTAATGGTGGAGGTATAGGAAGATCTAAGGAAACTTGGGAGAGTTGAGAGAAAATGGTGCCATGAGTTTTGCAGTGACTATTTTATTTTTGAGTAAATCTGCATAAGATCTCTATATTTTAAACACAGGGCTTGTCTATGCAAGGGGAAAAGAAGCAGATTGCTCCACAGTAAAAGCAATTCACAGCAGCTGCAATTTGTCCTAATGTTTTGTTTTGTTTTAGCAGGCATAAGTGAATTACTTTCGTTTTTAATTACCTCAATTTGCAGCTGCTGAACTTTTTTTTAAAAAAATATTTCCTATGTGTGATAGAGCGATATTTCGCCTTTACATAAAATAAAAAAAGCCATTTTATCGCCTTAGCGCTTGCTTGCTAAGGCGAAAATCCAACATGGTGGCTCCAGGCGCTTGGTAGCAAGCCCTGCACCCTGCACTTGTCTAGCCAGACAGCATTACACTTCCGCTCATGTGGAAAAGCAAATCAATTTTCATCACTTGTCCCAACAAGCAGGAATGTGTATCCCCCCTGCTGTTTTTTAAAACTCTGGTAAAAGTCACGAAGGCTTTCCTTTAGAGTTTTTGGAGTTTTGGGGGGCCCCTCCTTCTGAATACAGCAAAATTATATGGGATGCCTTAAGACAGCTCATATTCTCCTCACATTCCATGAGCAGACTGGGAATGTTGAAAGCAGGTGGAAATGTGAATAGTACTGTAATTTAATCTGCTTTCATTTTCTGTTAATTGAGAACCTTTGCTTTTCTAATTGTTAATGTTACTTCATGAAGTTTCGGATCTTTTTTGGGTGGTGGTGGGGAGAGTCCCAAATTCACCCCTGCATTCCTGACTAATTACTTAAGTACCTGATTCTGGGGTCTACCTACTTTTGCACCAACCCTGACTCCTACATATTCTTTTATTAAAACCTAGTTTATACATTGTTTGATTTCACAAGAAACAACATTGGTTAATGTAAACCCTACTGGATATTTAGGGGATAAATTTTTGATTCACAAACGCTATTGTGTTAAAATTATGGATTTTCTGTAGTTATCATTAGGATTCACAAACTTTCTCACCACTGTACTAACTGGACAGTTATTTACATCAGGAGTTTAGGTTGTCCTCTCAAACTGAATCCAGTGTCAAAAATTAGACTTTGAACTGATTATATAAGCAACCATCTTATGAACAGGAATCAATGCATTAAAAGTTTGAGGTGAGCAATTATGTTGATGTGTGCTAGGCTGATTTGCAAGACAAGAAAACTGATTTTTATATTGGTACTTTATAAGCTATATTTACAAGTACTGTACAGTGGACGCTCTGTATCTGCAGGGTCCATATCTGTGGATTTGACTGGTTGTGGATTGTCGCAGCCCATAATTAAAATGGTCACCACCATTTAATAATATGGGACATGACCATCCACGGTTTTTGGCATCTTTGGAGGGTTCCAGAACTCAACCCCCATGGATACAGAGGGCCTGCTGTACTCACTTGGCTATATTTACAAATACTTATCTACAGAGGCTGCTAACATACTGCAGAAATAGTGCAGTTTGACACCACTTTAACTATCATGGCGCCATCTTATGACATCCTGGGATATGTACAGTCGTCCCTTCATATTCGTGGGGGTTAGGGGTGGAAGACCCCTGCAAATGTGAAAAAACCATGAATAATAATAGTCCTCCCCCCACCCACCTGCAACAACCCACCCCGTTGCCACTCGCAACCCACCCCCTGCCCTTTCCACAGTGGCGACGGTGGTCTCAGAAGCCGCTGTCGCCACTCACTCCTACCTCCCCGCCCTTTCCAAAGCGGCGATGGGGGCCTCAGAACTCCCCGTTGCCACTCGCTCCCACCCACCCTTGCCCTTTCCACAGTGGCGACGGGGGCCTCAGAAGCCCCTGTCGCCACTCACTCCCCTTGCTACCTTGGGAAGGGATGGGGAGGGAGAGCGGGAGGAAGGGAGGCTTTCCACCCCCCCTCCCAAGGCAGCGATGGGCTTCATGAGAAACCCTTTGCTGCTGTGGGAAGGGACAGGGTGGAGGGGGGGCAGGTGGCTTTCCGCGAATAATCGAAACCGCAAAGGTGAAAGTGGTGAATGTGGAGGGGCAACTGTAGTTTGTTGTGGCACCAGAGCTCTCTGACAGAGAAGGCTAAATATCTCACAAAACCACAAATTACATAGGATGGAGCCATGGCAGTTAAAGTGGTGTCAAACTGCATTATTTCTGCAGTGTGTCAGCAGCCAGAGTCTCGTTCAAGGCCTATATGGATCACTATTTCCAAAAGGCTTGACTATGGATGACTTGAAGAAAGTGGGGGGGGGGTCTGCTTTCTTTCCCCTCCCCCATACAGTGCTCTCAAAGTGTACTTCAAATTCTACTGTTCTCATCTCCTAAAAATGTTCATATTGCAAACTGGAAAAAAAAACCTAACACACCTTAACCATCCTCACCCACTTTTTAAAAATTGCTCTTTTCTTTAAACAACATTGTGTAGGGAGAAGGAACTCAACTCCCACTGTTAAACCACAACCAGTTGAGAGAGCCTCTTTGTGTGCTCTCTCTCTCTCCCTCCCTTGCTCTCATAGCAATTATACTTGTAATAGCTGCTGTATATCATTGATTAACCATCAATATTTTTAATATGGCAAGGCTGATGTGAGTAGTTTTTTGGTCTGTGAATCTTGGGTCCTGAGTAGGCTGTTTTTGTGTATGCTTAATACACTTACAACTCCTCGAACGCTTTCATCAGCGCTGTTTACGCACAATCCTAAATATACAGTGGACTGACTATGTGACAAATGTTGCTGTCCTTGAGCAAGCAGGGATCACCAGCATTGAGGCCATGATACCGAGAACACAGCTGTGCTGGGCAGGGCACATTTCTAGGACGGAGGACCATTGCCTCCCAAAAATAGTACTCTACGGTGAACTCGCCACGGGTCAGCATACGAGGGGTGCTCCAAAAAAGTGATACAAGGACTCCCTGAAACAACATCTCAGGCTTGGCCAAATTGATCACCAACAATGGTCCGCCCTCGCAACACATCGGGAGGCATGGAGACGCACTATCCACAATGCTGCAGCCTTATTTGAGAACTCACACCGAACAAGTATTGAAGAGAAATGACAACATAGAAAGAATCACAACCCGGAAACATCACCCAAGGAAACCTTCTGCTGTGCTTTCTGCAACCGGACTTGTTTATCTCGGATTGGCCTTTTTAGTCATCAGCGCGCTTGCAGAAAGCGCAGGATGAGTCCTTCCTGAATCTTTGTTTGCGAAGAAAAGCCAGAGAGAGAGAGAATACACTATCCCATATAAAACCACTCTTTCGGCAGGCCTTTCGGCAGGCCTTTCCTGATTAGATCCCGGATCTCTTTCGGCAGGCCTTTCCTGATTAGATCTCGGCCTCAGGAGCTGCATCTCCTGGCCTTTTTTTTTTAGTCTTGTTTATATTTGTTTTTTAAATGTGATTTTAGTTAGGTGGTTTTAACTTTATACTGTTTAATGTCTTTTTATGGGGGTGGGTGGCGCTTTTAGTCGGCACTGTAGCGTTTTAATTGTTGGAAGCCGCCCCGATTGTTTTTAGCAGAGGGGCGGGGTATAAATAATAATAATAATAATAATAATTACTACTACTACTGAAAATTAGGGTTTCCCCTTGAAATATGTGCCTTTAAATCACCTGTCAATTTATGGTCCCATTTTTTTGGGGGGGGGAAGTGTCATGCCCCCTCCCAGACTTCCAGTCTGGATTATGACACAGACAGCAAGCCAAATGAAGAGCGTGTCAGGCTGATCTCTTAGGATCCAGAAGCAGATTCTGACAGGAAAGATGAAGGGCAGAGGGACATGCCTATGCAGGAGACAAACAGGAATAACCACCAGTAGCCATGAGACACAGATAAAAACCAGACCATTCCGACAATAATTCAACACAGACAGGAAAAGGAGGACTTAAGGCAATTGGAGCATCTTTATACTAAACGGTCCTTAATCAGGCAACAGCTGAGGGAGGACTATAAATACTGAAGCCCCACTCTCAGCCAGGTGTTGCTGACAACTGATCTTTTTGGAGGAAGTAATATTATTCTCTTGATTCCTGGCTCCTTGCTTCTTTGGCTTTTGAACTCTGTTTTGTGGACTGACCTCTTTACTGGATACGCCCTCGGACTGATGCTTTGGATTCACTGCCTGACCCTACTTACCTGGACCAACTGAACTCTGCTAATGTTACTGCCAGGTAAGCCCCTGTTTCACCCACCTGGTGGATTTTTCTGCTAACTTACTCCTGACTGGCTCCCAAGACAAGACAGGAAGGCAGGATATAAAACAAATTTACGGAATAAATATAGTGACCCCATTAATTTCATACAGTTTACTTAGGCAATGAATACTCAGGGCTGATTTGTCATTGCCTTCCTCTGAATATAGCTTGATATTCTCCCTTCCAAGTACTAACCAGGTTTGATCCTGCTTAGCTTCCAGGATCTGGTGCCTTCACGGTAGGAATGGAAAGGGTATTCAGACATATTTCTTAAAATGGTCAAAACACATGTTTTTTGAGTGTCAAGAAACCTTAACAAGAAGAATCCTGGATCAATGAGAAGCTTCACACATCAGGACCTATTATGCACAAAATTCACATGTGGTTTTCTTCACAAGAAACAATTTCTTTCTCATAGAAATATTATTTTCTGTGTAGAAAATGCTGCCTCCTGTGCAGAAAATGCTCGTAATTGGGGACTCATTCTGCCCCAAATTTGCATGTGGTTGTTTTGCACTGAAAACAGCACCTTCTGCTCAGGAAGCACTATTTTGTGCACATAAAATAATATTTCTGCTGAGAATTATTATTTTCTGCACAAAGCAAACGTCTGTGAATTTTGCACTTAATAAGTCCTGAATTGTAAATAGCCTTCAAAAACTTTCTCACAGTGGGAAGAAAATTGCTAAAATTACTCATTGCTTTCTTCAAGAAGAAAAATATATGAAGAATTATATTCCTTCTTCATGGTATATTCTTCATATTATGAGCAGGATATGCATACAACAGTTCATGCATCAGGATATTCATCATGATTTCATGTCGAATAAATGGAGAGAGGGAGGGAAGGAAGGAATTCCATGATGAATTTCAGACAAGGTTGCCACTATGGAACTCATACTATTTTCAAAAACATCTTCCCATGATTATTTTTCACATAAAAATTTAATGGGAATTGACTTAGGATAAAGAGTAGAGGTGCATCAGATACCCGACAGCATGAATGGCTGTAATAGAAGAATATTGCAGATGAAATTATTTCCTTTATATTTCTGGTTCATTTGCTGCTACCACCACCACAGCAGATGATTCCTGCACACATCCAAATGTGTTTAAATGTGACACACATTTTGGAATGTGAAAAATTATATATTTGCTTTTAAAAAGAAGTTTAAACTATGGTAAACTATGGTCTCAACAGAAACAAAATTATGTAGCTAGATGGTAACTTAGCCCTGCCTTCAAGATTATGGACATCTGAAATTTCTATTTTAAATCCATTTGAGTAATAGTATTACTCTAATGGCAACAATCAACATAAACGAAATGCAATCAACATAAACGAAATGCAACATAAACTCTCATACTTTAACCTTGTGAACTGAGTTTCACTGCAACCCAAGTCTTTTAAGCTTAGTAATAACATTTTAAAGAATAGAGAATGAGGATCCCAATAGAAAAAGGTGTATAATAAAAATGCTGACACAAAGTTAGCTGAAAACAACTGTTTGAGCCAGAGGTGATTGGGACCAGGTCTTTTGCCGGATAAAAGTGGCATTATTGAAGCATTAATACCACTGCTTACTTTTCTGCTGACTGCAGAGCCTGAATGGTTTGATAAACAAGGTTGCACCCAAATCAATGACTTCGTTGAACACTGGCTACCTCATGATGTTCTGCTCCACAATGAATTTTGGTTAAACAGCAGTTGCACGATAAAGCACAACTTAGCTGACAGATCAAGATGGCAGATCAATATCATCACTGGTATGGCTACAATTCCTGAATTAAACACTAGATCTAAGAATATAAGAATTTCCTTTTGGCATTATACCTCAGTCTATCAATCTATCACCCTGTTTCCAGCACCAGCCAGCTATGCTGCTATACTTTGGCTGTATCATGAGAAGACAGGACTCACTAGAAAAGACAATAATGCTTGGTAAGGTAGAAGGCAGCAGGAGAAGAGGAAGACCACATTTCAGATGGATTGATTCCATCAAGGAAGCTACAGCCATGAGTCTGCAAGACCTAAGCAGAACACTTGATGACAGGGACACTTGGGGGTCTCTCATTCATAAGGGCACCATAAATCAAAGTCAACTTGATTGCACAAGGAAATGTACATGCAGGACATAAAAGAAACAGTGTTCCTCTGCTACTCATCACCCCTTGCATCTGGCCAGAGCTTGGGAATGTTCCCCCCACCCAGTAATCTTCTCAGAACTTCCAAGTCATGCTGTCTGGGAATTCTGGGAGTTGTCATCCAAATTTTTTTTTCCAAGCTTTGTGTCTGGTATTCAAAAGTATACTTGCTCCAGACTCAGAGATGCTATCTGGCCATGGTAGCCAATGGCCACTGATACACCTTCAGGAATATAAGTATGGGCAATTGTTGAAAAAGGAGGTAGCACTTAAGCCTAGGCCTATCAGCTGCAGAAGGGTTCATTCCCAGCCTCAGTGATCAGTCAAAGCTTACCATGTCACGCTCTCAACAGCAAACCCGTGACTTCAGTAACTGAAAATATTCATATCCTGTTCCACTATCATTAAAGGCAATTTACAATAGCATTTCTAGTGTTCATAACATTTTAATATCACAGTAATCCTTAAAATAAAAGGCTAATAATAAGAGAATACTAGCTTGCCAAATATCCCCTGTTGAGTTTGTTGCTGAGGTTTCAATTCTGGATTTCCTGGGTCCCAGTTCTTAACTTTTTGTCACTTATCCCAAAGGCAAATAAGCAAGCCTTCATGCCATCATCTCTGCTGTAGATGTAGACAGTCCTGATATCTATCCATGTTGAAGTTACACCAATATGTGCTGTGGTTTTCTAGACACTTGAATCTCTTCACTTTTAAGATGTGGACTCTCTAAATCTATATAGCATGCATTAAGCAGAAATATGGAGCTTCTGTGGGTTCTCCTGGTCACAGTTTGGCATCTAGAAGCTCTTTCTAAATACCTTCCGAGATGAAATGATCAAATATTCAAAAAGGATAGATACAGTAGTAATGGGAGACTTCAACTATCCTGGTATTTGTTGGGGGTCAAACTGCCAAGAATGTAAAGTCAAAAAATGCTCACTCACGTTGCAGACAATTTCATTGTCTAGAACATGGAGGAGGCAAGCAGGGGATTATTAATTTTTTATTTGATTCTAAGCAGTATGAATTAACTAGTCAATAGGCGGAAGTAGTGTTTCCTTTGAGTGGGAGTGAGTACATTCTTCTGGTACTTGTTATACAGAGGGAGAAGCCAGGTGTAGTCAGACATACAGTAGGCCCCCATATCTATGGGGGATTGGTTCCAGGCCCCACCGCAGATGGTGAACTCCGTGGATAATAGCAAATACCATCCACCACGCCACCACTGCAGGAGCCCTCTCAGGGGAAGGGACAGCACAGGCGAGATCCCTCTTCCTCCTCCGTTCCCCCCACCATCACCAACCGTGGATAATTGAATCTGTGGTTGGCAAATCAGCAGATATGGGGGTACTACTGTACATTCAGGACTATACAGGGCTGTACCCAGTGAAAACAGAACAAATGATGCAGTAAGCAGACTGCAGTCAGAACAGGTATAATACAGACACACCTAGCTACTGTAAATGAACGTAGCCAGAGGAACTGCATCCAGAGGATGCAGAGGAGCCAGAGGAACTGCATCCAAGGGAACTTAAAGAATTTATCGAGCCACTGCTGTTAATCTTTGGGAATTCTTGGAGGACAGGAGAGCTCACAGCAGAATGTAAGAGGGCAAGTGATGTGAAGAGCCAGAACATGAATGTACAGGTACATGCTCGTATCTATTAGACGCATATACAATCCCAATTAAAAACAAATAAAACCCACCTTAATCTTTGGGAAAGATACAAATATTTTTCCCCTTGAAAATATTTCATTTTGTACTGGCAGTGGTATTGCTCAATGATATTGCTTTCAGGTATTTGTATAATTATGAAAATGTTTAAAAAAGGAATGTTCAGAAAATATTGACAGCAATAGAGACCTCAACATTAGGAGGAACTTTTTGACAGTAAGAGCTGTTCGGCAGTGGAACACGCTCCCTTGGAGCGTGATGGGGTCTCCTTCCTTGGAGTCTTTAAACAGAGGCTGGATTGCCATCTGTCGGGGATGCTTTGATCAAGATTTCCTGCGAGGCAGGGGGTTGGACTGGATGGCCCTTGTGGTCTCTTCCAACTCTACAATTCTATGATTCTATGATTTTATGATTCTATAAGTATTTTCCTCATCTCTCCAAAGGGAAGGCAGAGGATCTGAGTAACTCTCAACCAATCAGCTTGATGTCAATAACAGGAAAGATTCTAGAACAGATAATTAAATAGTCTCTGAACATTTAGAAAAGAGTGCTGTGATTTTCAAGAGCCTGCATGAGTTTTTGAAAAACAAGTCATGCTGGTCCAACAAATTCCTCACTTGCCTTGTAGATAATTTCATTGTACAGAAGGTGAAAGAGGCAACTACGGGATCAATTATTTTAAATCTGATCCTAACCAATAGTGATGACCTAGTTAAAGGGGTGGAAGTGGCGGGATCCTTAGGTGGGAGTGATCATGTTCTCCTGGAGTTCGTTAAATAGTAGCATCCCCATATCTGTGGGGGATTGGTTCTGGGGCCTCCCGTGGATGGTGAATTCCACAGATAAAAGTGAAAGCCATCCCCGGGGAAAGGGCAGGTGAGTTTGCTCCTCCCCCTCCCTTCGCCCCTCCCATGGCAGCAATCATGGGGGCGAAGGGGTGAGATTGCTCCATCCCTTCCCCTGGGAGGGCTCCTGTCACTGCAGCAGCAATCACAGGAGTGAAGGGGGAAGGTGAAATCACCTCCTCCCCTTCCCCCTCCTCCCCTGCGATCGCCGCCACAGCAGAGCCATGGCAGGAGCGAAGGGGACAGAGAAGCAATCTCGCCCCCCCTTCCCCCATGATCACCACTGCAGCAGGGCCATGGCGGGGCGAAAGGGGGGCAAGATTGCTTCTCTACCCCCTTCCCCCTCGTGATCACTGCTGCAACAACAGGAGCCCTCCCAGGGGAAGGGACGGGAGAGGTGAGATCCCTTCTCCCCCCTTCCCCCATCACCAACTGTGGATAATTGAATGCGGATGATGAATGCGGTTGGTCAATCAGCAGATACAAGGATGTTACTGTAGTAACGCTAACCGTAGTCAGACCCACATTCCAGACTTTAAGAAATCTGATTTCAGTAAACTTAGGGAAAAACGAGGTGTGATCCCCTGGTCAGGAATACAAAATTTCAAACAGTTCCATTGAGAAGGAAAAATGGGAAGTGTCTAAATAAACTAAAATGGATGTCTAAAGAACTTTTTACTGAGCTAAGATTTAAAAGGGACATGTACAAGAAATGGAAAATGGGAAATCACCAAAGAAGAATTCAAACAAATAGCCAACTTGTGTAGGGAGAAAGTCAGAAAACCTAAAGTACAGAAAGAGCTTAAACTTGCTAGAGAGGTTAAAAGCAATAAAAAAGGGGGGGGGGGTTGTTATGTCTGTAGCAAAACTACTCAACACCTTCTTTGTCTCGGTCTTTTCCCAAAAGGAGAACAGTGCTCAACCTGGGGAAAATGGAGCAGATGATGCAGTAGGGGAAATATAGAACAGAATTGGTATAGAGGTAATATAGGAATACCTGGCTACTCTAAATGAATTCAAGTCTCCAGGGCCAGATGAACTTCAACCAACAGTATTTAAAGAATGGGCAGAAGTAATCTCAGAACCACTGTCAATATTTTTTAAGAATTCCTGGAGAACAGGAGAGATCCTAGCAGACTGGAGGAGGGCAAATGTTGTTCCCAACTTTAAAAAGGGAAAAGAAGAGGACCCAAGTAATTACTGTCCAGTCAGCCTGACATCAACACCAGGAAAGATTCTAGAGCAGATTGTTGAACATAAAGTCTGTAAGTACTTAGAAAAGGATGCCATGATCACTAAAAGCCAACATGGGTTTCTGAAAAACAAGTCATGCCAAACTAATCTTATCTTATCTTTGTTTTTGATAGTCACAAGCTTGGTAGATAAAGGGAATGCTGTGGATGTAGCACATCTTGGTTTCAGTAAGGCCTTTGACAAGGTCCCCCATATTCTTAAAAAAAATTATTTTATTGTATCTCCATAATTATGCAATTCGGGGGGGGGATTAAAAAGCATGTATGTGCTGAAGGCAGGGCTATGGAACTGATGTGGAAGGACAGATGATTGGCAAAGCCACATATTTGCATGATTGAAGAGACAGTGTGATAATGAATGATTTAAACAGGTATGTTCCTGTATGTTTTGCTAAGGCCATTGTTGCAAGAAAGAGGCAAGAAAGAATCTGGTGTCATAATCTCCTTGATCCCATTTCCTGTGCTTTGTGTGGGGGGGAGGGAGAGGAGCTGGGCATTATACTCACCTGACTGTAGTTAAGGCAGCCCTCAGCTTTGCAGAATGCATAATCTGAAGGCACTAGCTATGGTTACCTAGTGGGCAAATGCTTTTCAGCCTCATCTACCAGAGCAGGGACACACATAATGAAAAAACTGAACAGGTCACAGCTACATCAAGGCCTAAATGAGAGAATGCCTACCCAAGACCACCACAAAAATGTTTTTCAGCTTTCTCAAAAGTGAACAAAACAGAAGTACTATGAACAGAATGCTATCAGTAGTGACTTTAATGTGAAACTAATGGCCAGGATCCCAAGCAGTGGCAGCTGGTGGCTTCCATATCAATGGGATAGTGAATCTGTTCCGGGTTTTAGTCCAACCCTTTAAGGAGCTATGCAGTGTGCTGAATCTATTTGAGGGTTAGGGTTCAGCATCTAGATAGGTTCATTAAAGTTCAGAGCTAAAACCTTACTTCAGTTATTAGGCAATTGTCCCACCATGATTTTATTATTCGTTACCACCATTCACTTCTTATTGACCTCTAGGTCTTGACTTTTTTTTTTTTACAGCAGTTAGCTGCAGCTGTGAAGAGAAAGTTTTCTTCCAAACAGGATGAATCTAAACTAGGTCAAAGTGGCTGATATTATGCTGATTTTCCTCGATTTAAATTCAGAAGATGCTTGCTGACATCCATTGTCACTGGTAAGAATTCCTATAGTCTCTAGCCACCGACAGCACCTTTTCTTTTACAGGATAAAAAGTAAGAATTTATATTTGTTCCAGCTGCAGTGCAGTTGCATGTATTTTACAGACCCACAATCCTAGGCTGAACCTGCACTACACAAATAATCTGGTTTGAAACTCGATTATTTGTCATGGTTCCTTCCGATGGAATCCTGGGATTGGTAGTTTTACAAGGTCTTTAGCCTTCTCTGGCAAAGCATGATGGTGCCTCACTAAACTACTGTCATGATGGAGTTCCCATCATGCTGCATCAAGGTTGATTGCAACTCCCATCATTTTGCTAGAGAACTACATTTCCCTTTATTTGCAAACAGTATTGTCTTGCCAACATGGCACCAGGTAAGGAAAGGGTTAACTAGAAGGGAGAGTCTAAAACACCACCTCCACAGAAGCTAATAAGATGACATCAATGACATCACATCACAAGACCTGAAATGGCCTATCACAGCTCTTGAACCAGGTATCTCAACTAAGGTTTAACTGCTTTTGTTTGAAGCCATTTTAGAGGGAATCAGTCCACGCGGCTTTGAACAAAGACAAAAGGAGCCTCTCTATATTCCAGCATGGGAGAGCCAAAGGCTGGACAATGGCTGGTAGAGCAAGCACCTGGCTTATATCCCAGCTTTCTCTGATACCATCTGAAATCAACAGACTGCAAAGTAGTGAGTAGAACTTTTAGGACCTCTTTAGATTGTGTTAGGGAATTACATTAATTTCTCCACTTTGGTTGGATGTAGCTAAATTTAGTAATTGAATGTAACTTAGAATAATTGAATGCTTTGACTGTAATACCTTGCTATTTCTGTAACTTTAAGCTTGCCGGAAGTATGGAAGAAGCCTGCCTTGTAAGGTGGAGGCAGGAACAGAAAATATATCCTTAAAGATTCCCAGCTCCGCTGCCTCCAATACTGGATTTCAAACCTCTTATTCAGGGTTGGACTAAATGACCTCTCAGGGTACCTTCCAACACCCTGATGCTATGAAAGTTCTTTCTCTCTCTTTCCTCCCTCCAACCAGGTGGCAAATTTAAGTCAGCTCTCTCTGCAGAACTGTAACTACAAGGCAAAACACAAGAACTTTGCTAGCTTTGAAGAGGAAATAGCTAACCTGACTGCATAGAATGGCAGGAAGTATAGGCTAGTTTCGATCTGACTATGTGTTTGGACCATAAGATGTTCTAAGAGACAGGTACACAACTAGGTCAGGCCATTCTCTATGCATGCGCACGTGTACCTTGATGACATAGAGGTGGGCGTTCCGGGGCATTCCAAAAGGGGATGTGTAAAATGCACTGATTGGTCCTTCTGTCTATACTATGAATTCAGCCAAAACGTTAAAAGTGCCTGCCAGGTGCTTGATCTTCGTCCCGAACTTCTTTCGGCACCCATTTGGCCAAATGAGAATAAACTGATCTTCAAATCAAACCACTGGTTGCCTGCCTTCCATTCTGGTCTGTGAGTTGTTTCCTGAGGCAGAGGTAACAGCCTAATGAGAGACTGTCTAGTTGAACTTGCTCGAATAAATAAGTTTTCTTAATCTTTCTATATACTGATGCTGCACATGTCTATACCTTTTGGCTTCACTACAATTCCCTTTCTCTCTGCGGATAGGAGGGAAGAGTTGGTTGGTTCACAGTGGCAGGCATTCCCCCTGGATTCCAGTCTTTCAATGGGCTGGCTATAAAGACTTCATTTGGGTGGTGGCAGCATTTTTTGCCTGTAGGGGGGCACCCTGGAGTGAGGCTTCTCAGGGTTACCTCCACAGGGGAGCTAATCTGTGTTCAAAGGCCAGAGCCCCAGTTTTAACTATAACAACTACAAATCCCAGAATTCCATAGGATGGAGCCATAGCAAATAATCCAGTTTCAAACTTGATTATTTGTGTAGTATGGATTCAGCCCTACTTATCTCCCTCTCATATTGGTGATGTCTGCCTCATTAACAAAGTGCTGCCTCCTCTGGCCACATTTTCTGACTGACATGTGTACATACAGTCCTCAACACCACGGGAAATGTCATGCAGAAGCAGCAGTACCTCTTGTTTCTTCCTACTGTTACCTGGCATATACTTCATCTCCTTCCCCTTTCCCTCCCTGTCTTAGGGAGATTTATATGTACAGTACATTGACATGATCCCGTTTTTCCTTTCTATACAGCGAGGGAGAGCGCCAAAGGGACACCTTTTGAGCATAGGAGGCATTAAATTCCATTGAAGTCAATGGAGCTTACTTCTGAATAGACATGTAATGGATTGTCCCTTCAGAAGCATTCAAAAATGAGACAAAGGACAGAAGACACCTTCCCAAATCAGGATTTTAAAATTTTTATATTTTATTTTTTGCAATCCTCCCACTTAAGCGGAAACTTTCCTTTCCCACCTCTCCAACCCCACTTCCTCCAAGATCAGACAAGAATCATGTGTGATGACCTTTGTTGTCTGGACCCCAACTGTTGTGAAATCCAAGCTGTATGATGCTTTAATAACCTGATTAAATCTTACTTAGAATTTTAAAAATTATTCCATTTCACTCTTAATTTTTTAAAATGATCCATAGATCTTTGAACCTTTCATACAGTGCAGAGCAATACAGGTTTGCTCAGAAATAACCTACAGTGACTTCAGTAAGACTTAACCCACAGATTGAGGCATTTAGACTTGTGGCATCAGAGAGTGCTTATTCAGAAGTAACTCTCATTGACTCCAGTGGGACTCACAACCAGGTTGAGATGTACTATATAGGTTTGCAACATCAACCTATGTCAGTCTATACACAACTTAATCTTGGTGAGAGTGGGAAGTGGGGAAAGAAAGTTCAGTTGCAGGAGGGACATAATTGCAAAAATAGATGTCAAAACTTTTACAGAAAGGCACTGCCCACATCCTGGCCCATCCCTCAACTGGTCTATAGACAGAGATGAAAAATCAGCAGCAGTAAATACATGTGGGTAGAGAATGATTATGCCTAGAATGATTATGAAAGAAAAGAATCTACTTATTCCCTTAAATTCCACAATATATACTAAACCTCTAGATTCATATGCAAACCAGCAACAGTTATTATTAGATTCCTCCTTTCAGCCAAGATGAAGTGAAAAAGCAATTTAAGCTCCTCATGTCTACCAGACAAACAGCCTTAAGTGTTAACAGGAAGGGAGAAGGCAAAAAAAGAAAAAGATGTAGCACCACATTTTAAGCCTAACTGGTTTTTATTTTCGCATGAGCTTTTGTAGATATAAGAGTTAAGCATGCATCTGAGGTTATACTGAAAAGGTCTTGCATGACAATATTGGATGGGAAGCAAGTTATCATACACCAACACAGAACTTGGGTGATAATTGTGTCTATGCTGCATTAACCAAAAGTCTAGTCCTCAATGAAATGGTAAACTGGTGTCAGGAGGCTGCAGACTGCAGGTGAGGGTTCATATGTCCTTCTATATCCAAAGTAAATCCTTGTACCTAGAAAACTAAATGCCACATTGTAGTCTAGGTTAGCCTAAACTAAAAGGTCTTATTTAGCCTAGTCTCCTCAATAATCTCTAGTTTTCTAAGCAGAGTTTTTTTGTTTTTAGACATATGAACTCTACTACCTCTTTAGTGTGAACTGTTGTAATCCAGATAAAAGTCTACCACTTCAGTTTGTAATATTGTACATAGCAGGTAGACACATCTAGAATCATAGAGTCAGAAGAGACCACAAGGGCCATCTAGTCAGTCAAAGCATTCCCAGCAGATGGCCATTCAGCCTCTGTTTAAAAACCTCCAAAGAAGGAGACTCCACCACACTCTGAGGCAGTGCATTCATTCCACTGTTGAACAGCTCTTACTCTCAGGCAGTTCTTTCTAATGTTTAGATGGAATCTCTCTTCCTGTAATTTGAGTCCATTCCTCCTTGTCCTAGTCTTTGAAGCATCAGAAAACAAGCTTGCTCCATCCCCAGTATGACATCCCTGCAAATATTTAAACACGGCTAACATGTCGCCTCTTCATCTTCTTTTCCCCAGGCTAAACATACCCAGCTCCCTAAGCCGCTCCTCATAGGGCATAGCTTCTAGACCTTTCACCATTTTGGTTGCCCTCTTCTGGACATGTTCCAGCTTGTAAATTTACTCCAGAAGAAACTACAGGCTGGTGAAAAAGACTGGTGCAAGATGATCTAGTAGTTTTCCAAATTGCAGTGCTATGTACTGTCCTTTCCACGCTGCTAAAAATTCCCTCAACTGGAAAAATCAACAGGGTGTGTGTTGTGTGTGATTTTTAGCTGCAAGATGGCTGGGGGGGGAAAGGGTTAAAGTACTCACCAATCTTCTGTTCAAGAGTGCAGCGTCTCACAGCTAGATTCATTTTAAAAACACGCTTGGGCATAGGTTGCACACAACTGCCCATTACATGTACAGTTGTCCCTCCATATTCACTGATTTGGCATTCACAGATTTAAGTATTCACAGCTTGAAAATATTCTTTAAAAAATAATAAACCAAAAGCAAACCTTGATTTTCCCATCTTATATAAGGGACATCATTTTGCTATGCCATTGCATATAATGGGACTTGAGTACTCACGGATTTGGGTATTCACGGGGGGGGGGGAGGTTCTGGAACCAAACCCCAGCAAATGTGAAGGGACAACTGTAGTTTAGGAGATCATATTGTTGATTGACTCATGAATGTATCCTAATCATTACAGTACTATTCTTTGACTTCCAAATTATTGTCATATTTTTTTGCATTTTTTGCCTGCTGTGCAGCTGATCGCAAGGCAATAAGCAGAAAACTCCAACTGTATTAAGCAGCCTTCAGTCTACAGACTATCACAAAAAACACCTGAAACTTTTTTTAAAAAAGAGAATGACCTCAATTCATTATTAGACTCAACTAGAGTAAAACCACCGAATCTACAGTTGTCCCTACATATTCACTGGGGTTTGGTTCCAGCATCCCACCCCCCACCCCCGGTGGATACCAAAATCCATGAATACTCAAGTCCCATTATATGCAATGGCATAGCAAAATGGTGTCCCTTATATAAGATGGCAAAATCAAGGTTTACTTTTCCAATTATCATTTTTTAAAGAATATTTAAGTATTCAAGCCGTGACTACTTAAATCCGTGGATACCAAATCCATGGATAATGAGGGACAACTTGCATTGTATTTCCCTACCTGTTGATTCAACCGTTCAACAACTGACTGAATGGTTCTACTCTAACTGGGATAAACCAACAGAATCCCGACCAATATTTATTTTCAATTTACGTTTCTTATTTTTTTCTACCTTTTTCCCAGGAGGGGATCCTTTAAACTCCTTAATCCTTAGTTTCTCTAAAAAAATAGTCATCCCAACTGACGCCTGCCTGAAAAACACAATCACAGGGGGGAAACCAAAGCTTTCAAAAATTTCAAAAATCTGCTTTCCTCATTCCCAGGTTTGTGGAGGACGGTTTCCTCCACTCCTGGGAAAGCAAATACAGTTGTCCCTTCATATTCGCTGGGGGTTGGTTCCAGGACGCCCCCCCCCGTGGATACTAAAATCCGCGAATACTCAAGTCCCATTATATGCAATGGCATAGCAAAATGGTGTCCCTTATATAGGGGCCAAAATCAAGGTTTGCTTCTTGGATTATTATTTTTTAAAGAATATTGTCAAGCCGTGAATACTTAAATCCGTGGATACCAAATCCGTGGATATGGAGGGACAACTGTACATGCTCAGAGGTTCTCTCTCTCTCCTTCAGAAATCAAAACAAGTCCCGGGCTCAACATTACGTTTTATCCGTTCTGTCAGTCGACATCTCTCTCACACTGACAAACACACACACGCAAACCCACCTCCTCCTCCTGTTGCCCCCAAATCTGAGGCAAACCCGGAGGCGCTCAGCCCCAAAGGAGGGAGAAGAAAAAGGCGGGCGAGCTTCTCTCCCAGCCGCTATCTTGCTGTTGCAGCCCAAACACCGCTATAGACTCAATATCACTTCAGCTGCAGTAAGACGGCCCTGCCTGCTCGGGCGGTTGGTTGCCCTGCCTTTGAAGGCGCTGGCTTCACAAACACAAATACACACGCTCACAAACATACACACAGACACACTGCCACTCCCCGAGGCAGCCTTGGGTGGGGCTTCGTAAAAGGTTTCCTCAGCAGGCAGAACCGGTCTGCTGGTTTATCTGTGGAGAGAAAGGCGGGTGTGAAGTGTCTAGCGAAATATCGTCAACCCCCCCCCCCGGCAAATCTATAGCTATCTCTTTATAGAGAGAAACTGTGATCCGTTTCTTGGCCTCAGGCCATTATTAATTGGTTTTGTGACACGAAAAAGGGGAAAGAAGTGGTGGCACGTTTATGAAAGCCGCTGCTTTGACTGAAAGACTCCTTCTCCCCCACCCCGCGTGCCCGCCATTAAAATCCCGCATATTATCTGTGGAGCTGAGGCAATCCATAGAATATGTCTATTACAGTGGGTCTTCACCTTTTCTTTACCAGGGACCCCTTTAAATATCTTTTTTTTTTTTTAGTTATTTATATCTCGCTCTTCAGCCACAAGGCTATCAAAGCGGCTTACAAATTGTTTTAAGTAATAGCAATTTACACATCTACACTGCATTAAGCAGCTTCCAATGTGTGTTAGCTAATTGTTGCATGGACCTCCAAGACTTAACTCAAGATTTAAAACCCTAATAATAATATTAATACCTAGTAATAATAAATAAAATTACAGTATACCATTCATTAAACCTTCCCTCAGAGGCACTGGAGGGGGAGGGAAGACTTCTGCTTCTTCCTGCAAATTTGTGGCTGGAGTAGATTGAATGTCAATGTGCAGGCCAATGCAAAATAGTTACAGAGGAAATATTACTGTATGCAAACTCTAATATATTATCTTCAAACTCAATAATGAAGAATCAATTTTCTATAAATCTCCAGTGTATATTGTGATTCTGAATGAAGTTTGTTTTAGTGCATATATTATACCAAAGTGTCACATGCAAGTAATAATTACTCAAACAATAAATAAATACATATAAATTTTTACAAACCACATAATCAAGTCCTTATATATATGAACATGTGGGATGCAAATTCCAAAGTATCCACAAATGCTTATTTGCAGGGTTTGGGGATGCATTCACTTGTATGCAGTCATTTTCCTTTCATCATTCCAATTAGACAGGAGAAGTACAGTCGTCCCTTCACATTCGTGGGGGTTACGTTCCACAGACCCCCGCAAATGTGAAAAATCCACGAATAATGTTTGCCCCCCTCCCCCGCCATAGTGACCATAGGCCTCCGAAGGCCCCATAGTCGCTTTCCCCCGCCTCCCCACTCCCTTTCTAGGCCTTCACGGGGCCTCCGGAGACCCTTGCAAGGCCCTGTGGATGCCTCCCCAGCCCTCCCACCCAAGCTCTCAATGGGCCTCTGGAGAGTCTCCAAAGGCCCCGCGGAGGCCTTCACGGCCCTCCCCACTCCCCCCAGGGCCTTCGCGGGGCCTCCGGAGGGTCTCCGAAGGCCCCGCGGAGGCCTTCCCGGCCCTCCCCCTCCCCCCAAGGCCTTCGCGGGGCCTCCGGAGGGTCTCCGAAGGCCCCGTGGAGGCCTTCCCGGCCCTCCTCCTCCCCCCAAGGCCTTCGCGGGGCCTCCGGAGGGTCTCTGAAGGCCCCGCGGAGGCCTTCCCAGCCCTCCCCACTCCCCCCCAAGGCCTTCGCGGGGCCTCTGGAGGGCCTCCGAAGGCCCCGCGGAGGCCTTCCCGGTCCTTCCCACTCCCCCCCCAGGGCCTTCGCGGGGCCTCTGGAGGGTCTCCGAAGGCCCCGCGGAGGCCTTCCCGGCCCTCCCCACTCCCTCCAGGGCCTTCGCAGGGCCCCGTGGAGGCCTCCCCGCTCCCTCCCAGGGCTTTCACGGGGCCTCTGGAGGCCCCTTGTCACGGTTTTGGGGGGCCCAGGGGGCCCCTCCCCAAACCACGAATAATCAAAACTGCGAATGCTGAGTTCGCAAATGTGGAGGAGCAACTGTATCTTCTTTCAAACAAGATGTCCAAATATGAGATAGTACAGTGATGAATGGGGTAAGCCACGTACTCCAATTACTTTCCAGAGTGCATTGCAGACAACAACCTCCAGAGATTAATTCTAGTTGATGTTTCATTTCCTTTATCAATGCAATGCTAGGAGTCTATGATTAATTTACACAAAAACATTTAGTGCCAAAATGCCCCATTATCTCTTTTAAACATTGAAGAGTACAAAGCCCATAGCTGCTTACCTCAACTGTACGTTTAGCAGTCACAATGATAATTTCCTTCCACTCCCTGTCTGTGCTGAACTAAATTCCCCCAAGTATTTAAACCCAATCCACAAAAGTCTGCAAGTTGACACATTATTGGAGATGTTAAGTATTCAATTAACCTTTGCTCTCCTTCCTCAGTAGTAGGGAAACCCCGGTATGCATGGCTACAATCACATCATTCACAAAAACTATTTCATTCATAAAAAACCAGTAAAATCAATTACTTCATTAAGTTCTGCTGGTTTCTTAGAATTAAATTGAAAGATCCACCACGCTTCTCTTTGTTGCAATTTGTTTTCAGCTAGTGAGATAAAATTAGAACTAGCAGAAACTTTCTCTATCACAAAAAATCTTAAAGACTCTGGGGGGTGTTTCATCTCTAAAAAATGCTCTACCAGAGGACATCCCAATGTCTGAATTCTTATTCTAGATTTGTGTTCTATGACCCTAGTCTTAACTTCTCTTTTGGACATTCCTGTGTACAGATGATTGCATGGGCACATGATTACATATATCACATTTTTTGAAGCACAATTTATAAAACCTCTTAGCACAAACTTTTGCTTTGTCTGAGGGTGTATAAAGTGCTTCATGTTTAGTGATTGATTGCAACAAGAGCAATTCCCACATTTATAATGACCAGTCACTGAAATGGGTTGTTTGTCAGGTGTTACTATATCTGAGTGTACCAAGAAATCTTTTAGATTTCTTGTTCCCCTGAAACCAATTATAGGAGGCAGAGCATGTGGTAGCCATATTAAGGAGTTTGCATTAAGTATATTTTAATATGCCTTTTCATATGCTATATTGCTAACAAATAATAAGATGTGCTGAAATTGCAATGCTAGAAAGAACTGTGTCTGAGGTGAAGCTTAGCTGCCAAACACTGTCAAGGTTTTATCAACATCTCCGAGTGGTCACAGAGACCTCAGTGGAGTCATGTTTATCTTGCTTTAGTCTGTAACTGAGTTCCTAAAATGTAAAAAGTATTGCAAGAGGGGAAGTGCCAAATATGTACACGCAAACCACCAGATGGGAGGAGGGAAGTGCTCTTGCTTGTATTTCATAACACATACTGTATGTCCTATAAAAGTTTGCATTCAATATGGCTCGGGGCTCTTGGCCTTTCGGAAATTATTCCACCAAGAGCCCGCGCGTATTGGGAATAAAGCTCACTTTCTTGAACTTCTCTGTGGTCCTGAGTCTGGTTCCTGCAACATTTCTGGGGGCTCGTCCGGGATCTGCAGGTGGCTTTTGTCTGTCCCTAGTCTGCCATGTCGGATAGGGGGGCCGGGGCTCTCGTGCCCTGCTCCAGGCACCACCAACCAGTTTTAGTTGGAAGAGCTGGAAGCCAGAGCTGTGGTCCCCTGAACGACTATGAGCAACAGGAGAACCCTGGTACAGAGAAAGAAACTGAGCTCAACTATCTTCAGGAATCAGGCGAGTATATACAAGGGAATTTGGTAGACCCACTCCGTAAGAGTGGAAGTGGGGGCCTGATCACCCCCCAAGAGGGAGCCCTACTACCCAGTCAAGGTGTGACTGGGGAAACCACTCACCTCTAGGTGAAATAAGTGGGATTGTGGGAGGTAGGAAACAGTATACATGCAATTTGTGTGAAAGCTTGTATGAGTGCAGTACCTTACATTTCTCCGTATTGAATTTCATTTTGTTAGCTTTGGCCCAACTCTCCAGCTTATCCAGGTCATTTTGAATTTTGATCCTGTCCTCTAGGGTATTAGCCACTCCTCCTAATTTGGTTTCATCTGCAAATTTAATAAGTATGCCCCTAATTCCCTCATCCAAGTCATTGATAAAGATGTTGAATAGCACTGGGCACAGGACAGAACCCTGTGGCACCCCACTGGTCACATCTTTCCAAGACGAAGAGGAGCCACTGCTGAGCACCCTTTGGGTTTGACCGGTCAACCAATTACATATCCATTGAACAGTTAACTTGTCTAGCCCACATTTTACAAGCTTGTTTGCAAGAATGTCATGGGGAACCTTGTCAAAGGCCTTACTGAAATCAAGGTATGCGATATCCACAGCGTTCCCTTCATCTACCAAGCTGATGACTTTATCAAAAAAAGAGATCAGATTAGTCTGGCTTGACTTGTTTCTCTGAAACCCATGTTGACTTTTTGTAATTATGGCATTGCCTTCTAGATGTTCACAGACTCTCTGTTTAATGATCTGGTCTAGAATCTTCCCTGGTATTGATGTCAGACTAACTGGACGATAATTGTTGGGATCCTCCTTTTTCCCCTTTTTGAAGATGGGGACAACGTTTGCCCTCCTCCAGTCTGCTGGGACTTCTCCTGTTCTCCAAGAGTTCTCAAATATTATTGCCAATGGCTCTGAGATTACATTTGCCAGCTCTTTTAATACTCTTGGATGTAGTTCATCTGGTCCTGGAGATTTAAATTCATTTAGATTAAGAAGGTATTCCTGTACTACCTCTTTGCTTAGTCTGTGCTGGATTTCCCCTGTTGTGTTCTCTATTCCTTTATCCTCAGGTTGGTCACCCTTTTTCTTTTTTGAAAACACTGAGGCAAAGAAGGTGTTGAGTAATTCTGCCTTTTCTCTGTCCCCTGTTAGCATTTTGCCATCTTCTCCACGTAGTGGCCCTACCATTTCCTTCTTCTTCCTTTTGCTGCAGACATACCCCAAAAAACCCTTTTTATTGTTCTTAACCTCCCTAGCAAGCCTGAGTTCATTCTGCGCTTTAGCTTTTCTGACTTTACTCCTACATGTGTTCGCTATCTGTTTGAATTCTTCTTTGGTGATTTCCCCCTTTTTCCATTTCCTATACATGTTCCATTTAAAACTTAGCTCCGTTGAAAGTTCTTTAGTCATCCATCCTGATTTCTTGAGACACCTCCCATTTTTCTTCCTCAATGGTACTGTTTGAAATTGTGCCTTCAGTATCTCCCTTTTGAGAAAGTCCCATCCATCTTGAGGTTTCTTCTCTTTTAATATTCCTGACCATGGGATCACCCCCAGTATTCCCCTGAGTTTATTGAAATCAGCTCTCCTAAAGTCAAGGATGCGTGCCTGACTATGCCTGGCTTCACCTTTCCATTGTATAATAAACTCCAGGAGAACATGATCACTCTCACCTAAGGATCCCACCACTTGTACCCCATTAACCAGGTCATCCCTCTTAGTTAGGATCAGATCTAAGAAAGCTGACCCCCTTGTTCCCTCTTCCACCTTTTGGAGCATGAAATTGTCTTCCAAGCAAGTAAGGAATTTGGTAGACCTTGAAGTTTTGGTTGAGTTAGATTTCCAGCAAATATCAGGATAGTTGAAGTCACCCATCACTAAGACATCTGCGTGTGTGGTCATCTGTTCTAGAAAGGCATCATCCAATTCCTCCGTCTGACTTAGGAGTCTGTAGTAGAGTCACACAATAACATCCCTGTTGTTGCCCTCCCCTTTTATTTTTATCCAGATGCTCTCCACCTGGCTTCCAGTATTGATGTCATGGATCTCTTCAGTGGTATAAATATCCCTGACATATAATGCTATTCTTCCTCCTTTCCTGTTTGGCCTGTTTCTCTAATAAAGGTTATACCCCTCTATTCCTACATTCCAATCATGCGACTCATCCCACCAGGTTTCAGTAATGCCTGTTATATCATATTTGTTTTGTAGTGCTAGGAGTTCGAGTTTAAACATCTTCAATGTTTAAAAGAGATAATGGGGCATTTTGGCACTAAATGTTTTTGAGTAAATTAATTATAGACTCCTAGCATTGCATTGATAAAGGAAACGAAACATCAACTAGAATTAATCTCTGGAGGTTGTCGTCTGCAATGCACTCTGGAAAGTAATTGGAGTACGTGGCTTACCCTATTCATCACTGTACTATCTCATATTTGGACATCTTGTTTGAAAGAAGATACTTCTCCTGTCTAATTGGAATGATGAAAGGAAAATGACTGCATACAAGTGAATGCATCCCCAAACCCTGCAAATAAGCATTTATGGACATTGTGGATACTTTGGAATTTGCATCCCACATGTTCATATATATAAGGACTTGATTATGTGGTTTGTAAAAATTTATATGTATTTATTTATTGTTTGAGTAATTATTACTTGCATGTGACACTTTGGTATAATATATGCACTAAAACAAACTTCATTCAGAATCACAATATACACTGGAGATTTATAGAAAATTGATTCTTTATTATTGAGTTTGAAGATAATATATTAGAGTTTGCATACAGTAATATTTCCTCTGTAACTATTTTGTACTTTAGTAATGTGCAGGCCAAGCCAGCCAGCCTTTGCCTGGGCTCCTATCACATGCCCCTTTCACTGCAAGGAGGAGGTGGTCCAAGCCGCCTTTAAGCCTTTGCGGACCCCCTGTGAGGATATCACAGACCTTCGTGGGTCCCCATACCATAGATTAAGAACCACTGGTCTATATTGATTTTGAAGGCCCATCAGGACTCTCACCATTTGTCAACTATTTTAATACACATAGGTATCACCAGAGCTACTCTTGTAGTAATAAAAGGAGAGTGAGATAAATTTTTAGTACCGCTCCTTTTTTATTTTCATTTTTTTTTTGTGCTTCACAGTTGGCGGATGTCTTGGCTCACCCTTCATGACCCTGTGAAAAAGTGGGGCAGAAATATCTGAAATAACAAAACCTTTTTTAAAAAGTCACCAGCTACATTGCTTTCACTTGAAACCAAACTAACTCATCTCTCCTTAGTCATCACTTCATAGCCTGAGGAAGAGAAACCGTGTATTGAAAGCTTTGTTATTGTGTGCCTTCAAGTTATTTCTGACTTATGGTGACCCTATCACAGGGTTTTCATGGCAAGATAGAGGAGGTTTGCCATTGCCTTCCTCTGAGGCTGAGAGAGTGTAACATGCCCAATATCACCCAGAGGGTTTTCATGTCTGTGCAGGGATTCGAACCCTGCTCTCCAGGGTCCTAGTCCAACACTCAAACCACTACACCACGCTGGTTCTCGTTGAAAGCTTTGCTATGCCTTGCCTTAAGTAATTTGCTAAGTATTAAGCAAATTTTCTATGATTCCATCACCACCACCATCATTTCGTATATGTGCATAATTTATTAAAATCTGACACATTTTTTACAGCTCTGATTTACTGTCTCAGACACATCATCCGATTGCATTTTGTAGAGGGGCGGGATATAAATAACTATTATTATTATTATTATTACCTCAGTCCTCTAGTGTCTCAGCACTAATTCAGATATTTAAGCAAAGACACAATTTGTCTTTAACAGATGGAACAAAAAATAGGCCATGGGCTAATGGGTCTCACCATCAGAGGAGAACCAACCATTTACAGTGCTGTGAAAAAGAATGTACGGCCTCTTTGAATTCAATGGTTTACATATCAGAACACAATTACATTCATCTGTTCCTTAGCAGGTCTTAAAATTAGGTAAATACATCCTCAGACTAACAGCAACACATGACATATTACACAGAGGGTGTACAGTTGTCCCTTCATATTCGCTGGGGTTTGTTCCAGGACCCCCGTGGATAATAAAATCCATGAATATTCAAGTCCCATTATATATAATGGCATAGCAAAATGGCGTCCCTTATATAAGATGGCAAAATCAAGCTTTGCTTTTTAAAGAATATTTTCAAGCCATGCATACTTAAATCCATGGATACCAAATCCGTGGATATGGAGGAACAACTTACTTTCTTTTTCATGTGACTGTATGCAGCCACTTCATACAGCCAATTCTAGGTAGCATGAGAGACCAATTAATTGTTTACCTATTGTATTTATTATTAACTCTTACATTTTTTATTATTTACAGTTGGGGGAGATACACTTATGGGATTTCCTCAGATGCCAAAATAATTTTGCCCACACCTGTGTAGTATGTATCTTGATGGATACATATCAAGAGTGGTCAGAGCATTTTGAGTGATCTCTATCTCGAGATGAGTCAGACGACTTCGACTGCTTATACGACACAGCAGTCGTCTCTGGATCCGATGCTACGGGCCAGTGACGGGATGGAACATGGGACCGATGATGTTTAGAAGTCAGACTCACCGATGGAAAACTGCCCCTCTTGGAAGTCGAAAAATGGTCCCCCGCAGTAGAAGATGAGGAAGGTAACAGAGTTTTCTCATATAAGAAGGATTTCAGTCAAGACGAGCGCTGTTTCTTGGCCTGCGGTGTAAAGACGCAGCAGTGAACACAGGTGTCAACATTGTGAGCCTCTCCCAAACATATCAAACATCTGGAGTGGCCATCAGAGGCTGGTAATTTGGCCTGACAGACCGAACAGCACTTGAAGGCAGCTGATCTCAAAGCCATTTTCAGTCAGAGAAGATCTTAGCTGAAGAAGAGTCAAACCAGTCTGAGTCAAACAAAAACCAGAGACCAAGAACAATCTGAAGGACGAACCAGGCGAAGTCAATCAGTCCAAAGTCAAAATCTGAAAGAGCGTAACCAGAGCCAAGGGAAAATCCAAAAAACAAAGTCCTAAACTGTCTGAGTCAAACGTGAGGTAATCAAAGAGCACTAGCAACAGAGGTTCCTAACTGCTGCTTATGCGGCAGCCAATAAGGAACTGAGGGGAATTAGGTAGGAGCGCCTTTTAAGGGACCGTTAGGATGGGCAGAGCTACCGCCAAAATGTATAAAAAACTATTCTGCCTAGCGATTCCAGAAGGTTCTGAGTGCTCTGCACAGGCGTAGGAGTAACCCCCACTGTGTGAATTCACAGAAGACCACTCGAAGATCTGTGGTTACAGGTAAGCAACATGACCATCTTGATGGACTGTGGATTTGCTGTTCCACCTCAAGCAGCAAAATATCTCAGTCTGACCCTGGCAAAAAGTTAGAGAGCATGGAGTAAATAAAGGTGGACTAAAACTGTGTCATTACAATATGTCACATTTTGGGGGCATAAATGTTCACACACAATTTCCTCCTGAATAAAGACCACAGGAACCTACTACAGTCGTCCCTTCACATTCGTGGAGGTTAGGTTCCCCAGACCCCTGCGAATGTGAAAAATCCATGAATAATGATTGCCCTCCCCCTCCCCCACCAAAGCGACCAAGGGGCCTCCGGAGGCCCCATAGTCGCTTTCTCCAGACTCCCCAGTCCCTTCCTAGGCCTTCACGGAGCCTCAGGAAGGCTCTGTGGAGGCCTTCCCGGCCATCCCCCCTCCCTCCCAGAGCCTTCATGGGGCCTCAGAAGGCTCTGTGGAGGCCTCCCCGGCCCTCCCCCTCCCTCCCAGGGCCTTCACGGAGCCTCGGAAGCCTCGAGCGACCAAAGTCCTGAACCGGCTGTATGCAGGGTTGGGTCTGCAGCCCTCCCCCCTCCCTCCCCGGCCCTCCCCCTCCCTCCCAGGGCCTTCACGGGGCCTCGGAAGGCTCCGTGGAGGCCTCCCCGGCCCTCCCCCTCCCTCACAGGGCCTTCACGGGGCCTCGGAAGGCTCCGTGGAGACCTCCCTGGCTATCCCCCCTCCCTCCCAGGGCCTTCACAGAGCCTCCGGAGGGTCTCCGAAGGCCCTGTGGAGGCCTCCCCGGCTCTCCCCCCTCCTTCCCCGGGCCTTCACGGGGCCTCTGGAGGCTCCGTGTCACGGTTTTGGGAGGGCGAGGGGGCCCTCCCAAAACCGCGAATATCCAAAACCGCGAATGCTGAGTTCGCGAATGTGGAGGGGCAACTGTATTTGATAGACAGTGAAAAATTAACTTTTCCAGAAAGCTTTCAGAACTTGCTACTTACTGTGCTTGTACATGTCAAGACTTTATTATAATTATAATTACTCCCATCTTGGAAGAAAGGCGGGATATAAATCCAATCAATCAATCAATTAATAAGCAAGCTTACTTTCTGTCACTCTTAGGCATTTTATCTGATTTTTTAATTACTGTTTTGTATGCTGCTTTGTTTTAGTCTATGTTTTCATATCATCTTGGGGCCTATCATGACTGACAGTATAGAGTATTGAATTAAATAAATAAATGTTGGTCTTATACTAAAACACAGTCTAAACTTCAGTTTATCTGCACCACAGGTGCATCCATGTCCTGATCTTACACTTGCCCACTGCGACCCCTAACACAAGTCAGCACACAATTATAATATTTATTACTATGTTTATATTCAGTCCTTTTTCCAAGCAACTGAGGATAGCAAACCCAAGTAGATTAGGGACTTGTCTACACTGGCCAAAATACACTGCCGTCCGGCCAGTGTATTCTGGCCCCAGGACTGGCCAGGATGCCCCATTATCATAACAAAATTATAGAAGTCCTCACACACACACCAGCCTGTATCAGTGGGCATTTCTACTGCTGGCTATTGCACTCTCTAAAACTGGGAAGGAGGCCCTCAGCATGTGATCAAGGCTGATCACATGAAGGGGGCCTTGATCACATGCTGGGGGGCCCCTTCCCAGCTTCAGAGCAATACCAGCAGTGTCAGTGTCCAGCAGGGCAGCCCAGTGTGCAGCTATGGACCCTGCGTTCCCACACCGGACCCATGTGGGTTTTCCTGCGGATTATTTTAAAATGATTTAAATGGGCTTACCCCTGCTTCCCCCCAGATTTGCCTTGGGTGTAATCAAGACTGTGTTGTTTGGGCTGCAGGGCTCCAACACAGGGGCGGGGGAGCTGGGGTAAATTGCCCATCTAGAATCATAGAATCATAGAATCATAGAATTGCAGAGTTGGAAGAGACCGCGAGGGCCATCCAGTCCAACCCCCTGCCATGCAGGAAATCACGATCAAAGCATCCCCGACAGATGGCCATCCAGCCTCTGTTTAAAGACCTCCAAGGAAGGAGACCCCACCACGCTCCGAGGGAGTGCATTCTACTGCCGAACAGCTCTTACTGTCAAAAAGTTCCTCCTAACGTTGAGGTGGAATCTCTGTTCCTGGAGCTTGCATCCATTGCTCCGTGTTCCAATCTCTGGAGCAGCAGAAAACAAGCTTGCTCCATCCTCAACGTGACACCCCTTCAAATACTTAAACAGGGCTATCATATCGCCTCTTAACCGTCTTTTTTCCAGGCTAAACATACCCAGTTCCCTAAGTCTCTCCTCATAAGGCATGGTTTCCAGACCTTTCACCATTTTAGTCGCCCTCCTCTGGACACGCTCCAATTTGTCAATATCCTATTTGAATTGTGGTGCCCAGAACTGGACACAGTATTCTAGGTGAGGTCTGACCAAGGCAGAATAGAGCGGCACTATTACTTCCCTTGATCTGGACTAGACAAGTCCTAGGTTATAAAACAGGGAGTAACCCAAGTTACATGCCTGAGAGGGAGTTATATTCTGTTTTCTGAAGTCTGAGTCCAGCATCCTAAGCCAATGGAGGGAATGCTAGGTGTTCCAGATGCTTTAGTCTGCAGCTGTCATTACTCCCACTCAGCATGGCCACTGGTAAATGGTTGTATGAATTATAGTCAAAATCACCTGGATGTTAATTGTTCCACATTCATCTTCTAACCTTTACTTACTACGTGGAGAAAGTCAGGCTATTATAATCCCTGCACAGTATAATCCTAGTTGGGTGGGAACAGAGTAGATCTAATTATCAGTAAAGGAACTTTGTGTGCTTATAGGCATATTCGTTTTTCCTGCTTTATGCACTCTAGGCCTAAACCCTATATTCAAATCAGGTTTTGGCACTAAACTTAGCTCAAATTACACCTGACATTCAGGTCCTCTTTTAATTCACCCATACCTCTCTCACATTTTCTTTATATCTAGGGTTCTTTGCTCTTCTTCTGGTTCCTGTAACATTATAGAAGATCAGCCAATGGCTGCAAAAGAGCTAAAATTAAATGGACTAGAAAAACATTTAATGAGGAATGGAATTTTGTTAGAACAGCCACGACTGTGATCTGTACAAGTTGTGCAGATAAAGAAAATTAGCATCAGTTACTCTATCCTGCTTCTTCTGGTCATAGGGGTGCGCAAAGAGCTAACCCTAGGACACTTAATCCTAATCCTAACCACTTAAAATCTTATTCATCATTTTCTTGCATGTGCTCCTTTCTTGTGTAACAACCCTGGAGTCCAGAAGCCAAGGGAAAAAATTACAATTGATAACAGGGATGAGGTGCAGTAATGGGGAAAAGAGAAGCCATATGTCCAAACATTTAGTGTACAGTTCTATCATAAGTACTGCCTGCCCTTGTAACTATTTAGGAAAGATTAGGTAAGAAAAATACATTATGCTGGTCAACAGAAAATAAGTTATCAAAAAGTGCATGCAACTATCCTGAGATTTATGATGAAAACTTATTAAGCAATTCTGGCAAGGTGGGATAGTACTGTCTGTTCCAGCTGTTACAAAACAATCTATGAACAGAAAGACAAAGGGGAAAAAAGCAAACAGATGGTTGAATTTTTAGGAGGCAGGTTTTTGTGTCACTTCCAAGCAGATACTCAAGAAAATTACTGTAAGATGTCAGCTTAATTGTGCAGCTAGGGGAACAAAATGTCATTTATGATCTTTAGATGGAAAAATGGAAAGAAACAGTTCCCCTATGCTGCTGCCTTATTGAATTTGGAATACAAGAGGCCACCCAAAGGTTATCTATGAACATGTAAAACCGAAGTCTTCCCCTGTCCATTGCGGCTTACTCCCAAATTAAGTGTATGCATACAGTTTCATCCCATGCTTGTGCAAGATTATTATAAATACCAATGAGATCAAGCAGACATACTCCCTACTAAATGTGCTTTGGTTTTCAGCCCTGGATATAAATTGTCAATAAAGTGACAAAGTGAAGCTTTGGGCAAGCATGCTTGAAATTAGAAATATGAGGTTTTGCTTTATACAACATGCTTATAAAGAAATTACATCTTCAGAAGTTAGCCCTAGAAAAATTAATGCCCTTGTCAAAGATTGATTCCCCTGTTTTTCACCTGAGAGGATTCCATTGATTTCCAGCCTCATAGATACCAACTTCCTGAACTACTGTAGAATTTTAGAAGTGCATCAAGTACAGATGTGCTGTTCTATAAATGGTTTGCTGGAGAATGAAGTCAGTGTTCTGTTCATTCATTTCTGTCAAAGTGTTAATTTCCACAATTAAGTATGGAAATGTGTAGGGTATAAGCAGACTTCATGCTTTGGGGATTCAATTTAGTTTCTTTTTTTTACTGGTCCCAAATGTGCACAAGTTGGAGAGGGATGCAAAATGGTGGCTTAGGAAGTGGAGCTAATTTCTAATTGTTCTTTATGAGCTATGAGTTTTATGAGCTTTATGAGTTTTATCAGCTTTATGAGTCCTGCACCACAGGACGAACACCATCATCCCCACATTGCTGTCAGCAAATCTGTGCTTAAGTCCATTCAGCAGTTCACCTACCTGGGAAACATCATCTCCTCAGATGCCAAGATTGACAAAGAGATCAATCACAGATTAGCAAAGGCACATAGCACATTTGGAAGACTTTACAAAAGAGTCTGGAGTAATAAACACCTGAGGTGAAGCACAAAAAATCGGTGTGTATAGAGCTATTGTACTGTCTATTCTCCTTTATGGGTTTGAAACATGGGTCTCCTATCGCCAACACTTACGACTCCTCAAACACTTTCATCAGTGCTGTATACATACAATCCTAAATATACACTGGACTGACTACATGATGAATGTTGCTGTCCTTGAGCAAGCAGGGATCACCAGCATTGAGGCCTTGATATTGAGAACACAGCTGCGCTGGGCAGGGCACGTTTCTAGGATGGAGGACCATTGCCTCACAAAAATAGTACTCTATGGTGAACTCACCACAGGTTAGCGTAAGAGGGGCACTTCAAAAAAGCGATACAAGGACTCCCTGAAACAACATCTCAGGCTCGGCCAAATTGATCATCAACAATGGTCCGCCCTGGCCTCACATCAAGAGGCATGGAGACACACTATCCACAATGCTGCAGCCTTATTTGAAAACTCATGCCGAACAAGTCTTGAAGAGAAACAACAACGCAGAAATAATCACAACCCAAAAACATCACCTAAGGAGACCTTCTGCTGTGCTTTCTGCAACTGGACTTGTTTATCTCGGATTGGCCCTTTTAGTCATCAGCGCACTTGCAGAAAGCGTGGGATGAGTCCTTCCTGAATCTTTGTTTGCGCAGAAAAGCCAGAGAGGGGATTATGAGCTATAGATTGGGACAACTTGCATACAACAATACAAGTCTAAACCTGAGTTAAACATACAAAATTTCCAGAAATTTTGCAGCCATGGGGAAAAAATTGCTTTTTGCATTTCCTGCCCAAAAAAACCCAGAAATTTTCTGGTGGGGGGGGGGACTGAAACATAAAATGTGTTATTGTTTGGCATAAAAATACCATGTTAGGTATAGGACAACTACAGTTTATTCAGATAATAATTACAAACTGACTTTTAAAAACAGAGCTATACAGTAAGGTCCTGAACTGTAAGGAATCTATAGGTTTTCCTTGGGTTTTTTCCAGGCTGTGAGGCCGTGTTCTGGAAGCGTTTATTTCTGATGTTTTACCTGCATCTGTGGCTGGCATCTTCAGAGAATGGTTGGGTAGGAGTGTGTGTGGGATTTATATACTGTGAACCCCTGGTGGGGAGGATATGTAAATTTGAGTATTTGAAAGGCTAGTTTCTGGGTGGAGATATGGAAGGAGGATTAGTGTTTGTTTGGCTAATGGTTGACTAATGGTCCATTGTCTGCTGGCAATCTCCCTGTCCCTGGGTGGAGTTCATTTGCATATGTTGAGTTTTGATTGTAGTGTTTTTCAGGACTGGCAGCCAGATTTTGTTTACTTTTAGGGTTTCTTCTTTCCTGTTGAAGTTGTCCAGGTGTTTGTGGATTTCAATAGCTTCTCTGTGAATTCTGACATAATAATTGTTGGCCTGGTACAGAATTTCAGTATTTTTAAATAACATTTTGTGTCCAGGTTGCTTTATAACTTCTCCAACAGAGGTGGAAGGCTGAGTGAACCTTGGAGCCCGCTGGAATCGAACTTGCAACGTGGTGGCTTGCAGTACTGGCATTTAACCACTGCGCCACCAGGGCTCCTTTTTTACAAATCTTACACTCTTGCTTCTCTCCCGCATAGAGTTTTTGATGACCTGGGAAAGCGGGCCTAACTTTAACACTATTGTGGCAAGATGCCAAAGAGGATAGGACTCTTGCATTTTTAATACTTGTGAAGAAGAGGGAATTTAATCAGGTGTGACTCATCATGAAATATCTTGTATACACATAGACTGTGGAATGGTGGTGGTGGGGACTCAAGCCCTGTTGAGAGCAACTGGCAAAATTTAGACCACCAAGACTCCCGTGAAGCTGAGTCTCATCAAGCAATGCCAAGCAGGGCTCGTTTCAGGAATTTTGGCCCTCCCTGCAACGCTTTATTTGGGGGCCCCCATATGTTTATCTCAGGTCAATGTAACCTAACCTAACCTATTCACAGTATAGGATATTCATATTATTACTAATAAAGTTTTTGCAGGAGGAGGGTTACGAAGCCCCCACACACACAATGATGTCCCCCCCACGGCTGCAGGTGCTGCAGGGCCCTTAAACAGGCCTTGATGCCAATCAGAAGTGTACTAAATGATTAAACACCAAGAACTATTAAAACAGCAATTTTGAGACCTTGAGGATTAATAAAAGGTGCCTGCAATCTATCCTATGTGTATTTACTTGGGAGTAAGCTACACTGGGCACAAGGAGGGCACTTCTAAGTGCACATTGGGCTTGTAAAAGTCTTCACATTTAAGGCTGTTTTAATGATAATCGGCGGAACTAATCACTCTCCTCTTGCAAGCAGGCAAAATTAATAGCAACCTGCCTCCCAGTGTTGAGACGCCTCACCTTACAAACAGTTCATGGGTCTCTGTCTACACAAGAACTAAAGGTTAGAAGCACCACTGTCCTTTTCTCATCTGGTCACCCTGATTAAGACTAATATATCACTAGTGGACCAACTGTTCTCAGAACTGATGATATTTAAAATGTCCCACTCTGAAGATGATTGCTCACTACTATGCCAAATAAACCAAGGTTGATAGATTTTGACAAGTAAAAAAATAGCTAATGAATCATTTCTGATTGCTGCATCTCTCTCTCCTTCTATATGTATACAATATATCCAGAATTACTGCTTGTCATACACCTAAGGTGTAGTGAAATGCAACAAAATCTGAAATCCACAAAACAGTGATACTTTCATTGGCCGATCAAAATGCAGAAAATGCATGATGCAAACTTTTGAACCTTCACTGGCTTCTTCATCAGACAAAAATGTTAAAAATATAGAAGAAAAGTGATGATGTTAGAGTCACAGGCCTACATTTTGTCTTAGATATTAGTTCTGTTGTCAGTTAAGATGGTCTAGAGCAGTGCTGTACAACCTGTGGCCCTCCAGGTGTTTTGGACTACAGCTCCCAGACTTCCTGACCATTGGACCAGTTAGCTCAGGATTCTGGGTGTTGGAGTCCCAAACACCTAGAGGGCCACAGGTTGGACACCACTGGTCTAGAGGGATAAGGTGTAGTGGTTACTGGAATAACACTTGGGAGACTGAAGTAGAGCTTACTGGGTTTTGCCTGTTCTTAACCTACCGGTAATCTGGTTGTTTTGAGGATAATGTATGACACCTAGAATCTACAGTGTATTGCAGGAAAGGCAAGATACTGATATGATACATAGATAAAAGTACAGAATCCCTGTCTAAAAATAGAATCATAGAATTGCAGAGTTGGAAAAGACCACGAGGGCCATCCAGTCCAACCCCCTGCCATGCAGGAAATCATGATCAAAGCATCCCCGACAGATGGCCATCCAGCCTCTGTTTAAAGACCTCCAAGGAAGGAGACCCCACCACAATAGAAATATATATAAATATATATAAATAAATATAAAGATAGAAATATATAAATATTGGAAACCTTTTCTATGCACACTCAGGGCTTGTCTTCACAATGAAAATACTGCTCGTAGATGTGTCCGAACATGATTCACAGTATTTGGAGAGAGGGGGGCTAAAAACGCCACAAACCGTGTGGTAAAAGGATTCAGTTTCCCCTGGAGCTTCCTGCAAAATGCACATAGATGCACATTTTTGGATGTGTGGCTGTCCAAATTCACATCAATGCACATTTTTTCTCAATTGCCGTTTATGAGCATGTGTGCCTGCTCAATCCGAATAAATGTGAATGGATGTGAATATATACAGAAATGTGAAGACAAATCAACTTACGGTAGTTGTGAATGGTCGGAAACCATCATGTTGTAGTAAACTGTCATGTCTGGACGAGCCCTTAGAACAGTGCTCCTTTGGAAAATGAAGATGTTGGCACATTATGGATAGATCCATACCTATCCTGTCCAACATAGCCATAGCTACCTGAGAAATTCTCTCTCTGGCTTTTCTTCGCAAACGAAGATTCAGGAAGGACTCTTCCTACGCTTACTGCAAGCGCGCTGATGACTAAAAAGGCCAATCTGAGATAAATAAGTCTGGTTATAAATAAGCACAGCAGAAGGTCTCCTTGGGTGATGTTTTTGGGTTGTGATTCTTTCTGCGTTGTCGTTTCTCTTCAAGACTTGTTTGGCATGAGTTCTCAAATAAGGCTGCAGCATTGTGGATAGTGTGTCTCCATGCCTCCCAGCGTGAGGCCAGGGCGGACCACCTTTGGTGATCAATTTGGCTGAGCCTGAGATGTTGTTTCAGGGAGTCCTTGTATCGCTTTTTTGGAGCGTCCCTCTTATGCTGACTCGTGGCGAGTTCACCGTAGAGTAGTATTTTTGGGAGGCGATGGTCCTCCATCCTAGAAACGTGCCCTGCCCAGCGCAGCTGTGTTCTCAATATCATGGCCTCAATGCTGGTGATCCCTGCTTGCTCAAGGACAGCAACATTTGTCACATACTCCATCCAGTGTATATTTAGGATTGTGCGTAGACAGCGCTGGATGTCGGTACATTATGGATAAATCCATACCTATCCTGTCTAACATAGCCATAGCTGCCTGAGAAATAACTTCAGTGATATCATACACTGTCTTGGTAAATATAGACACACCGGTCTGAACAGGAATAATTTATTCCCTGCTGATGGACAGCAGACAGAACAGAAAGTGGTATTTTATTGTTACTACTGGAACCCACTACTGTTATTTGAGAGAAGATAAGGTGGAACTACTCTCTACATTTCACATCTATAAACTCTTTGGGTGGATTTCCTCCCCTGCTTCCACCAGCTGCTTCCATCTGCTGCTATTCTATGATCAATTTGCCTTACTATATTTCTACTATATAAATAGCCCTAACCACAGAATGCAAAAATTCCACATTAGGCTGAAAAGTTTATCTCACAACACATGAAAGAATATAAATAACCCTTGTTAAAAAGGGAGAAATGCAATTATTGCCAAAATAGAGACATTTTTTGAGTACTGAACTTTTGCCATTGCAATTAAAAATGATGTCAAGTAGCAAACTGCAAGGACTCTGGAAAAAAATATTTTCCTTTTCCAGACAAAGTTCACAAAAGAAGCAGCTTTCAAAAACAGAGAATTCAAGAGAATTCTGTAACTGTAACTATATATTTATCTTCATCACCCAGCAGCTTACAACACTTCTCTCAAAGGTGAGAAGAAAAACATTATTTGACAGTTATTGGAGGTTAAACTTCTGTTAAAGGCATAGTTACAAGGACCAGATGAAAACCTGACAATCCTGTTTAGAGATGAAGTGAAACGAGAGTACATACATATACAGCTGTCCCTCCACATTCATGGATTTGGCATTCATTGTTTTAAGTATTCACGGCTTGAAAATATTCTTAAAAAATAATAATCCAAAAAGTAAACCTTGATTTGGCCATCTTATATAAGGGACACCATTTTGCTATGCCATTGCATATAATGGGACTTGAGTATTCACGGATTTGGGTATTCACGGGGGGGGGGGGGTCCTGGAACCAAACCACAGTGAATGTGAAGGGACAACTGTATAACTTTTATGAGAACTAGCCTGCCCACCGTCCCACTTTCTTTTGGAGAGCTATTTACTTCCTGCTTCCACTGTCAATGTGATTTTACCAATATCTATGGGGTTCCGTGCCATGGTGACGAGTTTATTTAAACCTTTTTGTAGAGCTTCTTTAATCCATTCATTCTTGCTTGTGCCACTTTACATGATATTACATGATATTTTACTCCATTTTGTACTTTATTTTATCTCTTTTATTTTATCTCTTTTATGTGTTTCCTCATATCCCCAAATTATATGGTTAAACTTTTTAGTTCATTTTATATATGAGTTTTAGATGTGATCTAATTTATTTTCACATGCATTTTGATATTTAGATACTTTGTATTCTACTGTGGATATGGTCAGTTGACTAATCAATAAACTTGTTTGATTTTTTTTATCTGTTCAGAAGTAAGTTCCATTTGATTCAGTGGGGCTTACTCCCAGGTATAGGAATGTAGGACTGGAGTGCAAACAGTAATTTTTCTTGCGTTTCCCTATTTGTGGTAGCCTGTTTGCTTCTTCGTCTTTTCTGTGCCACATGAAATGTAATTGATTTCTCTTTCTTTTTGTTCATAGGTTCTCTTGTATTATTTAGAACAGAACATGCTATCTCATCTTGATAAAGTTCCTTATCATCATTCCCAGGATAGCTTGACAGTCAGTAATGCCATTTTTGATAGGTTATTTTACATTTTCTAGAATATTTTTAAAAGAATTGCAAAAGGAAATTTAAATAATAATAATAATAATAATAATAATAATAAATGTATTTATATCCCACCCCTCTGCGAACAATCGGGGCGGCTTACAACAGTAAAATAATACATAATATAAAACAACTCAAAATCCCTCCCCCCCCCTTAAAACATTATTAAATCTATACAAATTAAAATCAACATATAATACCATTGTTATTAAAAACCCTTCCTAGCGACCAGCAACAGTTAGGAGCTCCAGAATCAACTTCCTGAGGCCGGAATTAGCTATTCCGGAAAAGCCTGCCTGAAGAGATCCGTCTTGACAGCCTTTTAAAAGCTGTCTAACGATGTCAATAGGCGGATCTCATCCGGCAGGCCGTTCCACAATTTGGGGGCGACAGCCGAGAAAGCCCTCTGGGAGGTGGTCGCCAGCCTAGATCTTTGTGGCTGCAACAGATTCCTCCCAGAGGACCAGAGAGCGTGGGGAGGATTATAAGGGAGAAGGCGGTCCCTGAGATAGCTTGGACCCAAGCCATTTAGGGCTTTAAAGGTGATAACCAACACCTTGTACTGGGCCCGGAAGCTGATAGGCAGCCAGTGGAGGGTGTTGCTTGTCATACAACCAAGTAACCCCACAGGATCAGAATACATAGCAGCAGAAGAGGCCTGCAGAGAAGTGCTATGGCTCCATCAACTCAACTTTGGAAGAAGTGAAAAAAAAACAATCCAAGTTATGGAAGACCACCAGAATGGTATTAGACTTTCTCAAACAGAGATGATACTGTGTAGCAAGCACATTGGAATGACATACAACAAAGTGCATGAGCTGCCTTAGAAGGGAGTAATCAAGATGATCTAGTGTCCAACTTCTGAAATGGCAACTGACATTTTGATCAAGCATTTGTTAAGAGACTACTTTGAGAATATGCAATTCAAGAAGGGGCTCCAGGAGCACACACATGGTTGAGAAAGGATGTTAGAGTTAGCAACTTTTTGCATGTCTGCTGCTTCGAGCAGCCCAGCCTGCTGGGCTGGCATAGTGAGGGAGGGTGGAGGGTGGTCCTCCCTGGGTGGCAGTTTTTGGAGAGCGGCACTTCCTCATACCTCACTCCCCGCCCAACCATTTCCTTCCCCCCTTGTGCCCCCACACACCTGCCTGCTCACTTGCTTCCGACAAAGAGTTGCAGTGAGTCTTAGGCTACCCTCCTTGCAGGTATGGGGGGGGGAGAAGAGGCCTTTTTCCTCCCTCTCCCCCTCAGGTGTTCTGGGTGTCCTCCTTGTGGAGATGGGGGGAAGAGAATAGGGCTCCCTCCTTCTCCTCCTCCCCAGTGGGTGCTCTGGGTGCCCTCCTTGTGGGGATTTGGAGAGAGAAGAGGGATCCCTCCCCCTGCAGGTGCTCTGGGTGCCCTCCTTGCCCTCCCCACCCACAGGTGCTCTGGGTGCCCTCTTTTCACAGATGGGGGTAGAGAAGAGGGCTCCCTCCTCCTCCCTCCCACCCTCCCGTGGGTGCTCTGTCCCGGTTTTGTGGCAGAGAATTATGGCAACCCTAGTTTTGACTCAAAGGCACTTGTAGTTGTTGATCCACAGTTTAGTCAGAAAATTAACACATAGCTGTTCTGATGCGGGATTAAGCATTGAAACAACGAGCTTTTAGATTTTCTAACAGCTTTCCTGTACTAAAAATACAGCAAGATGAAGACATTTATCTTCAAGCGTACTCCACACCTTGTTCCATGAGGTTTATATAACTTTACACTTTCAGACAATGAAAACCAACTCCTTGGACAGGAGATATAAGGAAAATTCCCAGGGAACATTTTTGTATTTGCAGCAATCATGTGATTGAAGATAAAGTATATGATATGCCTTATTTTCCATTATATATCTCTCTGGCTTTTCTTTGCAAATGAAGATTCAGGAAGGACTCATCCCACGCTTTCTGCAAGCGTGCTGATGACTGACAAGGCCAATCGGAGATAAACAAGTCCGGTTGCAGAAAGCACAGCAGAAGGTCTCCTTGGGTGATGTTTCTGGGTTGTGATTCTTTCTGCGTTGTCGATTCTCTTCAAGGCTTGTTCGGCGTGAGTTCTCAAATAAGGCTGCAGCATTGTGGATAGTGCATATCCATGCCTCCCGATGTGAGGCCAGGGCGGACCATTGTTGGTGATCAATTTGACCAAGCCTGAGATGTTGTTTCAGGGAGTCCTTGTATCGCTTTTTTGGAGTGCCCCTCTTACGCTGACCTGTGGTGAGTTCACCGTAGAGTACTATTTTTGGGAGGCGATGGTCCTCCATCCTAGAAACGTGCCCTGCCCAGCGCAGCTGCGTTCTCAGTATCATGGCCTCAATGCTGGTGATCCCTGCTTGCTCAAGGACAGCAACATTCATCATGTAGTCAGTCCAGTGTATATTTAGGATTGTGCGTAGACAGCGCTGATGAAAGCGTTCAAGGAGTCGTAAATGTTGGCGATAGGTGACCCATGTTTCAAACCCATAAAGGAGAATAGACAGTACAATGGCTCTATACACACTGGTTTTTGTGCTTCGCCTCAGGTGTTTATAACTCCATACTCTTTGGTAAAGTCTTCCAAATGTGCTACATGCCTTTGCTAATCTGTGATTGATCTCTTTGTCAATCTTGGCATCTGAGGAGATGATGCTTCCCAGGTAGGTGAGCTGCTGAACGGACTTAAGCACAGATTTGCTGACGGCAATGTGGGGATGGTGGTGTTCATCCCGTGGTGCAGGCTGGTAAAGAACTTCCGTTTTGGTACTATAATTCATTGCATTTCAGGGGGAATGACGATGAGGGGTTGTTGATATTATAAAACTAATGTGTTACCTTAATCGTTAGTAATGAATTAGTGTTTTGTTCATGGTCACACAGTAGGTTTCCATGGCTGAGTGGGGATTTGAACTTTGGTCTCCTAGAGCTCTGGTCCAGCATTTAAGCCACTACACCACACTGGCTCTACAGTTGTCCCTTCATATTCACTGGGGTTTGGTTCCAGGAACCCCCGTGCATACCAAAATCCATGAATACTCAAATCCCATTATATGCAATGGCATAGCAAAATGGTGTCCCTTATATAAGATGGCCAAATCAAGGTTTACTTTTTGGATTATTATTTTTAAAGAATATTTTCAAGTCATGAATACTTAAATCAATGGTTACCAAATCTGTGAATACGGAGGGACAACTGTAGTACAAATACAAATAATACAACATTCCAGTATCCACTATAACCATAACTGGGGAGTTATAAAAACCAAGAAAGAAAGGGGGAACAGATTCCAAACCCACAGTAGCCTTCATGGCTCTACTCACACAGATTCGCAGGCACAGGAAGTGCAGGATGCTGCCTGCATTCTCCACCAATATTGTTACCCTAAGAGGTGGGGGGTGCTTTGAGACTCATCCGTGATATCAAAATCTAGAGGGGGGAAATTATTAGCTCAAACAGTATGCCTGCAAGAGGAGGGTAACTGACGATCTTTTCACCTAAGTATATGAGTACTAACTGCAGGGAACTCCAGGTTGAAGTGAAATAAACTATTTTTATTGGAAATAACACAAAAAGCATTCACACACACAACACATGTTCCTAAGAATCCCACAAGGCTATTGAGGAGGAGTAAGGCAGAAAGATTGGATAGAGGGAGAGAGTTGGGGAATATAGGGTGATAGTTAACATTCTTGAAGAGCAAAATAGAAGTCTGAGGGTGGCACTGGAGGTTCTGATCTGGAAGTGCGCCGAGAAAGAGAGTGGCCAGGTTCGTCCACAGTTGCACATCTTTCTATAGTTTGGGGACTAATATTTATATTCTGCTTCATATCCTGAAGGGGTACTCTGGCTATGAGAAAGCCTGGATGGTTTTCCCACCAGGTAAACAAAGGAAACCAAAATTTACATGATTGTGTTTATGGCTGGGAGATAGACATTGATGGGTTTACGACAACCTCATAATGAAGGACAGGAGGGGGTTGCGAGGTGAGATTTCCTTGGGATTGGAGTTGGGAAAGATCACTTGATTATTTGGTTGGATGACTCATTGCTGAGGTGCCCAAGAAAGAATTAGCACATGACTTTTTAATGGCTTTGTTTACTAAGGGGCTTCCACACAATCCTAGTATGGGCTTGCTTTGCCATAATAATTCTAAGACACATCTCAGGTCTTGTGAACTCCACCTGACCTCTTTTTGGATCACCCCATTAACTTGACCCCTACAAGTTTCCAATATTTCCAATTATGTGATATAATAGGGAGGGGTAGCAGGGCAGGCTAATAGCTTGTGGCGCCTTTGTCAATGGGGTGGTGAATCCACTCTGGGATATAGTCTGAACTTTAAAGCAGCGACCATAGGTGCTGGATCTATTTGGAGGATAGGGTCAAGCATTCTAAATAGCTTTTTGAAACTAAAACCCAGAATGGATTCATCACTGACAAAGGAGCTACCAGCTGACACTGAAAGATACCCAATTATTTGCTGGTACTGTGCAAGTATTGATGTGGGAAATGTGTGTATGTACCTGTTGACTTATGGTGATCCCATGAATTTCATAGGGCTTTCTAATTTAAGGAATATTCAGAAGTGGTGTGCCACTCTGTTCCTATGAAACACAGAGGAATACCAGAGCCTGCAGCTCCTGGTATTTCTCAGTGCTCTGATGTGGTGAATATGCTGCAAGATTTCACTCACACCAGGTGCAGCAAACTTTACTGAGTAACACAACTGGACCTGATATTGTAGGATATATGTTTCTCCTCCTATCTCATCTGAAACTAGAAGACTCATTCTGTCTTCTTTTCTCTATATTGGGTTTGATTAACTAAGAATGAATTGCTCTTGTGGAACTGGATGAGATGAAATAGCAAGGGTTGGCTTGGAGCACACGGTTACCTGATGCCCAGTCTGCTAGAACTGGCAGGTATCTCTTGCCATCAATAACATGGTGATAATTTACTCATTGAGATCACAAAGCTGAATGAGATACAGAAAGGTGTGTTATCGGGATTGGAAAATGAGTCGCCAAGAGAACCGTTGCCCCTGTTGTGGGCTGAAGATATTAATTTTTAATTAATTAGGTATTTATACCCTGCTTTTCAGCCACAAAGGCTATCAGAGCAGCTTACAAATTGTTAAGCAATAACAATTTACACATCTACACTGCATTAAGCAGTTTCCAGATATGGGGACTCTATCTTCATGACAATGTATGTTACTCAACAGTTGTTGCAAACTTCTTTTTCATCTACAGTAGACTCTGCAAAACTCTTTTTCATCTATAGTAGATGAGTAAACATTTACTCTGTTAGGTATGCTGCTTTTACCCTGTCAGACTTTGGACTGTAATCACAGCAACAGTGCCATATTGCAAACCATTAGAGGTTTTCCATTGTCTTCACCCACAATCCAGGGCTGCTCAACAGTCTTGTACCTGAGAAGTGCAATGGACAGTGGGGAAGGCAGCCAACAAACATTTCTTGTTATATATGCCAGCGTGAGCAGTGAGAAGTTCCAGCAGTGCAGAACATATCCAGGTCTGGCTTCCTTTGGAAAAGTTCAAAGGAGGCCAGACTCAGAAAAAATATTTTATTGGACTGAGGTTTTCCCCATCCTGGCTAAGGGGTTCTGGCTGCAATTCAACAGCCCATCAGCATAGCGTAAATATCTCCATGCAGACATATACTACACTAGCAATATGCAACCCTCATGTATAACAGCAACATTGCACAACACGTCAATGACTGGGTGCGTTTGTGCCATGTGCCAGACCCAACTGCAACACACAATGCTTCTGTATGCACAACTTTGTTGAGCATGCTGTGTACTGCTACTGTCAGCAGAACACGCCTGTTGTGCTATGGTGAATAATTTGCCCTGCCTGCAGAGTACAGTTTACATATGTGTATGTAATTGACAGAATTCCAGCCTCTGGGACCTGTAGCCGAACTGTTTCCTGCCCTAACACTCCTTGCCCCATATCTGTAATAATTGGCAATATTTAATAATTTGGTCAACTGTGGCCTTTCCAGAGTGTGGCCAGTAAACTGGGGACTTCCAAGAACCAGGAATCCCAAAGACTAACGTTGAGACTCAGGACTTTTTCAGACGCTCTAAAAAAAACACCCGCATGGAAGTCGGGAGGAGGACGCTGCTGTCCCACTTCCAGCAGTCTCTTCTGCATGCCCTGTCCCCCTTCCGTCCTTCGTTCATTCTCCTTATGTGCTGGAGGGATGAAAAAGTTGTCGCTTTTTATTGACAGAAGTTTCCGTCAATAAAAAGTGGTGCCTTTTCTGTCGCTCCAGCACGGAGGGAGAACGAACCAAGGACAGGAGGAGGACAGGGCGTACTGAAGCAACTGCTGGAAGTGGGGCAGTGGTGTCCCCCTCCTGACCTCTGTGGGTTGTTTTTTTTTAGAGTGTCTGAAAAAGTCTTCAGTCAGATACTCACAAAGGAGGGGCCAGCTTAAATTCCAAAGAAAGATAATTTGCAAGGCAACTTCTTGCCTGAACATCTGGCTAATCCCATCGGCCTAAATTGAGATACTCAACGTTTGTAAAGAACCCTCACCCTTCTACCTTCTCCCAAACAGAGTTGCTTCCTCTATTCAGTTACAAAGTATCAGCAGCACATTAAGGGTCATTAACATAGCTGGAGTGTCTATTGTCTTACCTGGAGAACCACTGAGAAACATTGTCTTTCATTCTAAATCCCATCTCCTGAAGGGAACTATTGGGTATAAAAGCCCCTTCAAAGCCCCATTCAAGTCTGCGTTCAAACTTCATGTCAGATTGTGTAGCCGTTCCTGCTTCTGGACCACACCACCACCACTCTGCTGGTTTTCTCCACAACCTCAACTCCTCTGATTGGTAAAGTATCACCCGAAAGCAACCCCTTACTCTATTCCTCTATCCAAATCCTTCCAACTTTATTTGCTAGCTTTGCATGATTGCTTGAAGCCTGAATGGTGTTATTATTATTTTCTGAATAAAGATCATTTAATTGTACTATCTAGCTTAACGTCTCCTCTTGAGTACCGGTACACATAGGTTAAAAGGTACTGCTTTGTTGCCCCCTCTCATATCGTGAAGCTGAGTATACAGTATTAATTCCCCAAATTAATATTGATATTTGGAGGGTCCTCAAGACCCCCGAGTGTTTAGGGTAACACAACAAAGTGACTTCTCTGAATTCTGCAGCAGGTTTATGTGGCTCTGTAATACTGGTTTATTTACAAATAAACAAGCAGAACATAAGTGAAGAAAGCACTCAAAAGAGCCCAAGGATCACTGCTTCCATCTAAAGGGTAACAGCTGACATCCCAAGATGCTTTCAGAATCTAAAACGTACACAATGTTGGGATTATTAAAAATATTTTGAGACTGGTAGTCTCAATAAGCAGAGCAAAATAGCACTTTAGGAGAAGCTTTCTATCAGCATTACAGCTAAGCCAGCCCCAAACAAACCGCTCCTCCCACAGCACTAGCTAAGATCAAACCATCTCAGACTTCGTTAGAAGTATTTAAAAAGTAGTTTACTGTACTTACAAAATCTTGTGCATGCTGATACACAGGTTCATCTTCTTATGACATGCAAACACATAAGTAAAATAGGAAGTTCTATATGCTACAGACCCTCCAGAAAAAATGGTTGCTCCATCCTAAAAAAAAAGAAGTGTGTGCACCCTCATGGGCATCCCACAAAGAATGTGACTGACTTGGAGCTCAAAGAAAGGATCTAAGGATTTGCGTATGTGTGGGCAGGAAGAGGTAGGGCTTTGTAAAAACAGACAAACAGGAAATTAGTCTTTTAAAACATTCCTCATGCAATTAACTCTTTAAGTACCATGCACCTCAATGCATGCAAGAGGTTGCAATATTCCAACACACAATTATAGCAGTGTGAAACCATTTTAACTGCTTAGATTCCATCCTATGGACTCCTGGGATTTGTAATTTGAGGGCAGGTAGTGCATAGGGAGTTCCTAGTCCCTCCCCAGATGACAGATCCCAGAATTCCATAGGATGAAACCACTGCAGTTAATGTGGGATCAAACTGCTGTAAATAGTGCAGTGTGGATATACCATGTGACTTTGCCCATATTGTGCCTTTTTCTCACACAGACATCTATGTTACACCATCCCTACCAGGTAGAGTACAAGAGAGAAAAATGCATAACCCCTTCCCCAAATAGGCTCACCCTCTTTCACATAGAATGGAAAAGTGGATCAGTTTATCAAGCAGTACTTCAAAACTGTTTCCCAGTCATTGTGAATAAGTGACCTGTTATTTCCCCACAAAGAACATACCTACCAAGGCCATTAAGATAAATATCCAGCACTCCTACTGGATCCATTAACCCTCTCTTGTCTAAATCCCAGTCTTAGAGATTACATACACATGTACTTGATGTAACAAGGACGCCAATTATTATGTCTCTGTGGGTTCATGCTTAATATTGCCAGCAGAATAGTTCAGATAGGAGAAGTGCTATGTAATGTTGCACATGCCTACAAAAGATAGCAGCCCACAATAATTTTCACTAGCCCATTCATCCACACATATTTCTACCTGGTAGAGTCTGTAATCATTAAAGCACACCAGCACCCTGAAAGGAAAAGAAAGAAAAGATGTTGTAACATAATTTTGAAGTGTTAGGTTTAAACCAGGGGGAACCCAGCATTCGGATCCTTGCTCAACCCCAACTTTGCATGACTCTGGGACAGTCACTCATTTTCAACCTATTCTATCTCACAGTGTTTTTCTCGTGAAAAAATAAAGGGAAGCACACAGGCTACTTTTCGATGGTCCTTTTTTCAACAAGCCGTTCTTTCGACCCTTCTCAAGTATAACCAGAAGGAAGTGGGCTGGCAGGGGAGTGCCCCCCCAGAACTGCCCCATGCCGTCCCTCCCTCCCACCCTTCCACCATCGCTATGCCAGCCCATCAGGGTGGGCTGCTCAAAGCAGCAGACATCCTGGATTCTTCCAGAGGTGGAGGAAAGAGAAACTCTCTTCCCTCCAGAGCTGGAGGAATTGGCGATCTGCTGTTTCAAGCAGCCCAGCTGGACAGGACAATTTTTAGTCCCTTTAGTCTTGGATTTTCCCAGATTTCCAGGTTGTATAGCAACCCTATGTATACCATATCCTGAGTATCGTGGAGGAATAATGTATAAAGAGGTAGCAAAATAATATTTTTTTAAAATGGAAGTAAAAACAAATGGGGGTAGGAGAGCATGAGTGTATGCTCTCTGTGTTTGCACACATGTCTACAATCCAGACCCCCACGTGATCCCAGATGAAGATTTCAGGGCTGAAAATGTTGCACCCCCTTGTTTGTACCACTGGTTTTCCCATGGCTGGTTTTCTCTGTGTTCCTAGGAAATCAAAACAGTTAAACATAACAGCAACATATCACAAATAGTGCAAAGAAAAGGTATGTGTCAGAGAGGCTTATTATTTACCAGAATAAAGGACTAAATAAATAAAGTAATTGGAATATCCAAGAGATCCCATTGGCACAAGCCAGAAAAAGTGTCTTACTTGCCTTTTAAAAGAGTTTTAAACTAAAGCATTGGCTGTGAAAAAGAAAGTACTGTACACCCTCTTTGAATTCTATAGTGTTACGTAGAATTTTAGCTTTATTTTTGTTGAATAAATCACGACAAGCTGAACATGACTCAGCAATGCGATGCAGCAGCTGAAAAAGCCAATGTGATTCTAGGCTGCATTAATAGGTGTATAGTGTCTGGATCAAGGGAAGTAATAGTACCACTCTATTCTGCTTTGGTCAGACCTCACGCGGAATACTGTGTCCATTTCTGGGCACCACAATTCAGGAAAGATATTGAGAAGTTGGAACGTGTCCAGAGGAGGGTGACCAGAACAGTGGGAGGTCTAGAAGCCATGCCCTACGAGAAGTGGCTTAGGGAGCTGGTTATGTTTAGTCTGGAGAACAGAAGGTTGAGAGGAGCCATGATAACCATGTTTAAATATTTGAAGGGATGCCATACTGAGGATGGAACAAGCTTGTTTTCTGCTGCTCCAGAGACTAGGACGCGGAGCAATGGGTTCAAACTACAGGAAAAGAGAGTCTCCTAAACCTTAAGAAGAACTTCCTGACAGTAAGAGCTGTTTGGAAGTGGAATACGCTGCCTCCGAGTGTTGGGGAGTTTCTGTCTTTGGAGGTTTTTAAACAGAGGCTGGATGGCTATCTGTCAGGAATGATTTGATTGTGTATTCCTGTGTGGCCCTTGAGGTCTCTTCCAACTCTATGATTCTATGATTCTATGATTCATAAGTTCTTTCCAAATTACAAATGTTCCCTCATGCCATTGTTACACACACACACACACACACACAGTAGGACCCCTGTATCCGCTGGGGATTGTTTCTGGGGGAGGGTGTGGATACCAAAAACCATGGATAATAGTCAACGCCATTGAAAGTAATGGGACTTCCCGTTTAAAATATCATAGAGTTGCCTTGGAGGACCTATAAAATGGCTAGAGAGGACACGTTTTCTAGGAAGGCTCTATGGTAGGTGTGCTGTTTTGTGTCCCATGGATAATTGAATCAGTGGATAATGAATCAGTGGATGCGGGCGTCCTACTGTATTTTACATATTTGAATTAGGCAAGTTGCAACTGACAACTCTGGAGCAAAGGGACAACAGTATCTGGTATCCCTTGAGACCTTATCTTTAGAACAAAGGTCTGCATTTTCAAAATGAGGAATCACATTTCATTGCCCTTTCGTTTCCCAACAAGACAAGAGGAGTGCTGGTACAAATTGAATACCACCGAGTCACCTATTAAACTGTGAAGCTGCAGAAATGTCTTCCCCATTTCTTCTGGAAGAACAACATGCAGATGACATGACTTGAAGACAAAATATCTACCCCTGCCTTTTCCCTCTCTGCATCTGATTTTGTAATATTTTTCCTGATAAAGAAGATATCTGAAGACCTTAAAATCTTGCACACAATTTTCATCCCATTTTAGCTGGACTAGTAATACAATATGGAGCAAGGCATAGTGGTTTGAGTGTTGGACTACGACTCTGGAAATCAGGCTTTGAATCCTTTCTCAGCCATGAAAACCCATTGGGTGACCTTGGGTAAGTCACATACTCTCAGTCTCAGAAAACCTATGATAGGGTTTCCTTAGTGTCACCAGAAGTTGGAAATGACTTGGAAGGGACACAACAACAAAGTAATACAATATAGATATTGGGTATTTTTCTTATGGCAAACACAGCTGCCTTTGTTTATTTTTCCTTCATGATCTTAGTTATTCTGATAATTTTGGACAAATAACAAGTATAATCTGAATGGTGTTGGCTGATTGCTCTAATGCATATTCTGACCATTTCAACAATCACCCATGGAGGTCTATATGGAGAATAACCCGCTCCCAAAGGAACCTGCTTCCTTTAGAGTTCCTTGTCTGTATCGTCAAATTTTAAGATGTGCAGAAATGGAGAAGACAGGGTGCTTGTCTACATGAAGGAAAAAAAAGCAGACTGTTCTGTGGATTACTCATGTTTTTAAATCTGTTGCTGCTGATTTTTTTTAAACTATTTTTATAGTGTGCACAAGCAATATCCCACCTTTCCCAAAAAGAAAGAGAGAGGGAAAAAAGATAGCACAAACCTTCATTTTATCACCTTAGTGATCACTCGCTAAGGTGAAAATCCAACGCTTGCCCTGCAACCCAGCACTGCCCGTGTGCTCAGCCAGTCAATCAGGTTTGCACTGTGTCTTGCATGGGGAAGTGACTGATGTTGAATCACTTGTCTTAATGAGCGAAAATGCGCATATCACTGGATTTTTAAAAAAAAGTTGGGGAAAGCCGCAAATGTTTTTCTCTTGTATTTTTCCCTCTTTTTGCCTCCCACCCTTCCCAATACAATGAGACAATGTGGGATCCCATTAAGACAGCTTGCTTTCTGAGCAAATTATGTGAAGGGCATTTTCACCGTGTGGACAACCCCAGGGTCTTTTTCAGCGCCACACCCTGAATGTGGAATGATCTCCCAAGAGAGACAGGGCAGGTTCCTTTACTTGTCTCGTTTAGTCAGGCATTGAAAGCATTTTTAAGAAAACCATTAAAAGAAATTAATCTCAGGTGTTTAATGAAACACTCCTGTATGCTTACATTTTCACCCTGATCTTTTGAATAGCAGTAATAGTGCAAGCCTCCCCATTTTGCAATTATGAGGCTGCTACGCAGCAGGAGGAGATGTAATCAAATAGGAAAAAAACATAAGGAAAGAAAGAATGTGGCCTCAGCCAGCAGTACATGGGACACAGAAAAAGGCAGCACTTGAGAACAAATTATTGATTGTAACTAGATAGTCATTCCATGTGGGTGTGGGTGTGCATGCGTGCACCTGCGCGTGCCTTCAAACCACCTGACAACTTATGGTGACCCCATGAATTTTATAGGGTTTTCTTAGGCAAGGAATACTCAGAGGTAATTTCCCCAGTTCCTTCCTCTGCAATAAAGCCTACAGTACCTGGTATTGGTTGGTGGTCTCCCATCCAAGTACTAACCAAAGCTGATCTGCTTTGTTTCCAAGATCAGATGGGATCTGGTACCTTTAGGGTATTTAGAACAGATACTTTTTTTTTTTTTAAGAGAGGTTTTAGGTGTGGTGTGTCCAAGGAAAGCAGCTGGGATCAGGAGCAGCTTGGAGGAACAGAACACAAAGCAGAATATGCAACTACATTCATGAGAATCAGATTTTTGGAGGAAGGTGTACAGAAACAAAAGATAGTAAGTAGAGAAACAGCTACCATACCAAGTGGGCTGGCAGTACGTAGGATGCTGTGTTCAGACTTGGAAAAGCTACATTTTTGGACTACAACTCCCCAAATCCCACAGCCACTGGCTAAGCTGCCTGTGAAATTTTGGGAGTTGTAACTTTTCCAAGCTGCAACTGTATTGGAACTACACTGTGGGTCACAAGAGGCATCTTTCTGGATACAACCCACTACCAACACTTCTGGGGACCAATTTTCCTAGACATCTGCTGCACTTGTGTGGGAGCAACATATCTCAGCAATTTCTCTCTGTTGCTAATCTGGTTTCTTTTCTTGCTGCTCCCCTGGGTTTTGGTTGCTTTCAGCCTCCATTAAAACTCACCACAGATTTGTTCTCCCTGTGGTTTTGAAAGTATGCACCAGGGAAGAGAAATTCAACTAGCAATGTTTCTCATAGTTTGCAGATGCAACTTCAGCTAGGACATGTAGTTCTGAAGAGGAAAATTGGAGCAGAAAAAAAATCTGCTGAAGAAAACCACAACACACCTTTTTTCCCCATCCAGCAATGTTGCTGAATAAATACTGGCAAGTCTCATTTTGACCCCACCTCAGTCCAAAACATTCTTAACATTTTAATATGTGCAGATCAGGACTCAAGAAAAGAGGCATTATTTACTGATTAAAATATTTCTATCATTTGATCTCAGCTTGTGGTCAGACAGTCAACTGTAATAAAAAAGACCTCACCCCCCACCACAGAGGATATGGTTATTGTTACCACAATTACCTTTGGACTGAAAGGTACTTTACTAGTGGGAAAAGCTTAGAGCAAAATTGATCTCTCTAGGCAAATAAGGTGATCCAAAGAAAGAACCAAGGCACCCTTGGCCTTGGAAATGTGGGCTAATAATCAGCACGAAACATAGATAGTACTAGAAAAGGCTCACAGGGAGTAGATCTGAAGACCAACTTAATCTTCACTTCAACTTAGACCTGAACTAAACTGATGAACCTGCTGGGTGACCAGCTAACAAGAAGGAATGACAGGTGCCTAAACTACAGGGCAGATAAAGGCTTCAGAAGAGAAAAACAGGAAAGACTACTTGGAGTTTGGTGGCTTCGATCTCAGTGTGCTGGTGAATCCACTCTGGGTTTCAGTCTGAACTTTAAAGGAGCTGTCCAAGGTGCCAAAATCTATCCAACAAATAGGTTCTGTACCCTAGCAAGCTTCTTAAAGTTCAGACTAAAATCTGGAGCAGATTCATCATCCCATTGGAATCGGAGCCAACAGCCTTCAATGCCAAAGTCCAAGTGGCTCTGAAGATGAATTTTGGATGGGACTGGACAAAGAGAACACTGTGGCTCTACAAAATGAAAGGAAACTTCTGCTGCTCCAGACACTCCAGATAAGGACATGGAGCAATGGACTCAAACTACAGGAAAAGAGATTCCACCTAAACATTAGGAAGAACTTCCTGATGATAAAAGCTGTTCAGCAGTGGAATGCACTGCCTCAGAGTGTGGAGGAGTCTCCTTCTTTGGAGGTTTTTAAACAGCTCTTACTGTCAGGAAGTTCTTCCTAATGTTTAGGTGGAATCTCTTTTCCTGTAGCTTGAGTCCATTGTTCCGTGTCCTTGTCTCTTGAGCAGCAGAAAACAAGCCAGCTCCATCCTCAGTATGAACTCCCTTCAAATTTTTAAACACAGTTATCATGTCACCTTTTAACCTTCTCTTTTCCAGGCTAAGCATACCCAGCTTCTTGAATTGTTGTGCCGAGAACAGGGCACAGTATTACAGGTGAAGTCTGACCAAAGCAGAATAGAGTGGCACTATTACTTCCCTTGATCTAGACAGTATACTCCTGTTAATGCAGCCTAGAACCACATTGGATTTTTTAGCTGCTGTGTCACACTGCTGATTCATGTTCAGCTTGTGGTCCACTAAGACTCTTAGATCCCTTTCACATGTACTGCCATCAAGCCAAGTGTCACCCATCCTATATCTGTGCTTTTCATTTTTACTGCCCAAGTGTAATATCCTACATTTCTTCCTGTTGAAATTCATTTTGTTAGTTTTGGCCCAGCTTTCTAATCTTTCCAGGTCATTTTGGATTCTGATCCTGCCCTCTGGGGTATTAGCTACCCCTCCTAATTTTGGTGTCATCTACAAACTTGATAAGCATGCCCTCTATTCCCTCATCCAAGTAATTGATAAAGATGTTGAACAGCACTGGGCCCAGGACAGAACCCTGTAGCACCCCACTAGTAACTTCTTTCTAGGATGAAGAGGGGCCATTGATAACTAGCCCTTGGTAGTTAAATCAGTGGTTCTTAACCTGTGGTCCAGGGACCACCAGGGAGCCACGATGTCCTCACAGGGGGTCCGTGAAGGCGTGAATGCTGCTTGGCCCACATCCTCTCCACAGTGGATGAGCTATGTGACAGGAGCCAAAGCAAAGGCTGGCTGGCTGGCTGCTATTCAATCCGCTCCATCCACAAACTTGAAGGAAGAAGCAGGAGAAAAGTCTTCCCTCCCTCTCCAGTGCCTCTGAGGGAAGGTTTAATGGATGGTGTAATTGTGTTGCTTTTGCTGCTGTTGTTGTTACCATCATCACCATAATTTATTGTTGCTGTTGTTGTTGTTTTGTTGTTGTTGTTGTTTTAAATCTTGAGTTAAGTCTTGGGGGGCCATGGCAACAAAAGATATTTAAAGGGGGTCCATGGTAAATAAAAGGTCAAGAGACACGGAGTTAAATGATTTATATATGCTTATGTGTTGTACATAAGGGTTGAAGGCTTGCACAAATGCAATGAACAATAAGTGGGAGCAGGATTTTTGTCAACTGGAGATTGCCAGCTTGGCATAAGGGAATCAATCAGATAGTGATGCAATGTTAGTTAAAGGCTTTAAATACGGGATTGTAACTGAAGAGAGTGTGCTTGCTTTATGAATGATTCTCGAGCTCCCCTTCTGCACAGACTAAAGGGCTTACTGCACTCCAAAGAAAAGCGGCAAGGCAGCAGGAATGTTCTGTCTTCCCTACTGCCTTACCACATGATGTCACCGTTCTTCCGTCTTTCTTTTGTTCTGGTCCTGTGGGGGACTGAACTAAAACTGTGTCTTTTTGCTAACTGATTTTTCTGGTTGGTAAAAAGACACAGTTTACCTCAGTCTCTCACGGGACTGGAACTAAAAAATGACAATGTCTTGCATGTAAGGCAGCACGGAAGATGGAACATTGTTGCTGCCTTGCCGCTTTTCTTCAGAGTGTGTTAATCCCCTGAGAATAAAAGCTTCATTTTGTTCCTCCAACCCTGTTATTAATTGGCAGTTATGAACATCAGGCATGAATCCACTGTCCTTTGGGGACAACAAAGGGAAACCCGCTTCACCTGTTTCTCCAGAGGATATTTTTCTACTCTAAATCGTCCTTTTGCTTGGTCTCCTACCTCCCATAAAGTTTCAATTGCATGTTCGATTACACATCGAATTCCATGGGAGGAAGGAGAAAGCAGCCGAGGGGGGCAATTTGAAGCAGAAAAACTGGTGACCAGAAAAAGGTTAAGCACATTTCCCCATCCCCCCTGTTCTCTGTTAAAAATGGGGCACTCCCAAATCTACATTTGATCAGAATTAGTGAATATCCTGGGAACATTATAAACTTGTTTGGGTAATTTATAGCTGCTCCTCCCTTCACAGAAATGGAAGAGAATAAAAAGTCTTGTAGATCAACCCTTGTTGTTTTTACATGCCTTTAAAACAATTCCAACTTATGCCAACCCTCTTATAGAGTTTTCTTGGCGAGTCGTGTTCAGAAGACATCTTCTGCTGAATCTGCTGAATTTGAGAGAGTGTGACTTGCCCAAGGTCACCCAGTGGGTTTCCAGGACTGAGTGGGGATTTGAAGTCTGGTCTCATGGTCAAACACTCAAACCACTACACCATATTGGCTCTCAGATCAACCCTTACCTATTATAATGTCTATCTAACCCCAAGCCATTCCCAGATCCAGTGTTAAGAAACTTGGCTCTAGGAACTTCTCATAAGACTGCAGCACATCCCTCAGTTCAAAGGACTCCATGCCTTTATTACATACTGTCGTGATGACCTGCCAGTCATTATGGAATCCCATCACAAACTCACAGGAACAACATTGGAAACTTCCACTCCTTACTTGGAAATGGGAAGAGGGTAGGAGAACCTCATTGAATAAACATGCCATCATATCTCTTGATTAAGATAGCCACTCTGATTGGCAAAGGCAGAGTCAATAAGAGATCGACACAAAAGACTTTTAAAAGTTCTGATCTTCCCTTTGTTCTGAGCTACGCAGGTGGAGCATATAGCCTAGTAGCTGAGCTAAGCATGGCCGAGGGCCTCTTAGCTGAGCTCCATGGCAGAGAGACCAGAGAATGGAATGAAGTCGTGGGATAACCACAAGATACCAAACTGTGATAACAAAAGGTTGGGGGGAGCCAATCTTGCCTCAAAAGGATCCAAAAGGACTCTGAATTACATCACAAAGACTGTAAGTTGCCTTGCATGTAGTAGTTTAGGGGAAAGTTTAGTTAGCTTGCATTAGATTATGATTTATTTTGTTAAGTGCTCTGAATGAATGTATAACCTGTTTAAGCCTTAAGTTGAACCTGAGAATGTTTCGCCTTCTCAAGTAACATAGACTCCTAGAATTGAATAAAGCTTTCTGTTATTTTCTAACCTGCCTCAAATTGCCTGCTTCTGGTCATCTATCAAAAAAACCTTCTCTAGATTAGATAAAAGAGTTATTATTGTTCTTTAACCCAGCACATCTAGTCTCACTGCCTAGATGTGGAAAGGGGTGATGAAGTCAGTGAGTGGTGGTGGTTTCGAAGAGCATTTCTTGTGTTTTTAGGATTAAAAACATAAGGCCAACTTTGGACTCAGGCAGCATAGATCCTTGGGTGGCCTTATGACACATACCATGGCCACTTTCTCCAGCACAAGCCAAGGCAGAGTCTAATCTTCACAGTGTGAATGGTTTTAACTGAACTTTTTCTTGTGCTATTTTACCATACTTTCAGCAGGCACTGATTTTATAGGAATCATGTTTTCATGTTGCCCAAATCTGGCAACACAGGGTGGTGTTTAATTTAAAAATAAACATAAATGGTCCACATCCTATCTGTTTTCAGTCCAGTGTAAATATACACCAGTGCTGTTATGCAGTTGCACAATTGATTGTGAAAGAGGCACCAAGGCCTGGAGCTCACCTGTTGTGAGTTCCCATCAAGGCAAAAGTGAGAGAAGGGGTGTGTGTATTTTTGCAGAATAACTGACTGCACTAGAGACCACTTACACAACCTCTGAGGTCTCTTTCACACTATCCAGTTATAGCACTTTGATTCCACTTTAACTGCCATGGCTCTGTCCTATAGAATCTTGGGATTTTTAGTTTGGGTAGGGACATAGAATTCTCTGCCAGTGAGCAGCTCTAATGTTTCAACAAATTACAAACCCCAGCATTCCATAGGACACAGCCATTTTAGTTTAAGTAGTATCAAAGTGATATAATTGTGTGGTGTGAAATAGATCTGGAAAAGCACAATCACTTGCAAGTATTTTTACACTGGTGTAGAGCCAGCATGGCATAGTGGTTTGAGTGTTTCACTACAACGCTGGAGACCAGGGTTCAAATCCCTTCTCAGCCATGAAAACCCGCCGGGTGACCTTGGAAAAGTCACACATTCTCTGCCTTAGGGTTGCCATAAGTCAGAAACCATTGGAAAGCACACAACAGCTACAAGTACAAGTACTCCTACAAGATTCTGACCAATAGGCTTACATCAACAGAGGATTGTAATTTCCTTGCTTACTTCCACAGGCAGATCAATGCAGGTGCAAATAGTCAGCCTCAGCCAGAGCCAAACTGCAGAAAGGAAAGCCTTTGGCAGCAAAAACTAGTTTGGCATTAGCACAGAGTAGGCAACACTTCTGTATTTGATGGGAGTAGTCAAGAGGAGAAAAAGATGGGAGGGTAGTGCATTGAATGCCTGCCATCTGGAATAAGAAAAAAGCCCAGTAACTTCATCCTCTTTGCTCTTCGACATACTGGAAAAGAGAGGTTTAAAGACCCTTTTGCAAGGGGTTGTCTAAACGGTGAAAATAAATTTCACAGAATTTGCTGGGAATCCTACCTGTCTAAATGGGATCCCGCATAAATCCACGACATTCAGAGGAGCAGGGATGCCAAAACAGCAAAAACAATGCTGGAAAAGCCTTCATGGCTTTTCCCGTAGTTTTTTTTTTTTTTTTAATGGCAAGGGGGATGCACATTCCTGCTTGTTAGGACAATCTGGTTGCTTTGAATGGCTTTCCCCTACAACTGGATGTGCAAACCTGATTGGCCAGATGCTGGAAAAGCCTTCATGGCTTTTCCCGTAGTTTGTTTGTTTGTTTGTTTTTAACGGCAAGGGGGATACACATTCCTGCTTGTTAGGACAATCTGGTTGCTTTGAATGGCTTTCCCCTACAACTGGATGCGCAAACCTGATTGGCCAGGTGAGCACAGGGGCAGGGCTTGCTAGCAGGGCAAGTGCCCGCTGCTGCCATGTTGAATTTTTGCCTTAGTGAGCAAAATTGTGTGTTTGGTTTTTTCTTGTTCTTTTAGTTCAGAAAATTGCCCTATTGCTCCAGCATACCTTAGACAAAGTTTTTTAAAAAAGAAAGTTTGGCAGCAGCAAAGTACTAATCCGAGTAAATCACTTGTGGCAGCCACCTGGCATGCAACCGTCAAGACAAGTTGTTGGTGCTGCACAACACAATTGCTATGAGGTACTCCATTTCCCTCCCGCTCATATAAACAGGTCCCAAGTGTCTTTGAATGAGTGCTATGCACAGTTAGGAAAGGGCTCTGCCAAAAACCTCTGCTGCTTTTCATACTGGAGAGGGAGTTACCAAGCCTTTTGCCAGCATCTCAGCTCATAAAGAGACCTGCTGAGCAGAGTCAACATTTGCCAACAAATCAAAGTCTGCCCCATCTTAAAAACTAGCTACTTGCCATCCTGGGACTCAAACCGTTGAAAATACAGTGGGCCAAGCATACTGCAAAAGGTTCTGGATAGTCTGACTAGCTACAGCCAGCCCACACAGGAGCCAATACACAATTTGCTGTGGGGAGGGAGCGGCTTTTAGCATCATTAACCCAGCTGACCTCACTGGAAAATAATGCTTTCCATTCCAAAAAGAGTAATCAGTCAAGCCCGAGCTTGTGAAACAGTGCTACCTGCTGAACCACCCTTAGGAAATATTTCTGCGAGGGAATGTTAGGGCCAAAATTGGATATTCTTTCAAAGGGAAGCTTTTCCTACTGATTCTTTCAATAGCTTTCCTGCTTGGTGTTCCCATCCTTAAAAAATGAAAAGGAGCTTGTGCAAAGCACAATCAAGGTTAAATCACTTTTCTGCCCTGCCCTGCACAATCAAAGGACTTTATCAGACTAGCACCTGCACTTACCTCCTTTCCTGGCAAAGGCGGCTCCGGCAATAAAGAAAGCCCTGTTCACTTTCTTAAGTTTGTGGGAGGACCTCTAGGATACAAAGATACGGAATATTATTCATACAGTACAAGGGAAAAAAGAACTATTTAAGGGAAATAATACAGCTTTAAAGGGCCATTATTGGATTTGTTGAACCAAAGGATACACAACTCTAGTTGAAGGCTGGGCTGGGACATGCTATATTGGGATAACAAAGCCTGCATTTTTCTTTATGGAAAAGGAAGCAGAGGGTTTATTTGGGCTTCCACTATATAATAATTTACAAGGGACAAACAGAGAGAGGAGAAATGTAGATAGCTCTTTAACACATGGAACAGCATGTTTCATATCAACATAGACTGGTATTCGATTATTTGCTAGCTGAAGAAGGGGAAGTGTGTGGAAAACTAAACACTAGTAATTGTTGTTTGAAAATAGATGATAATGGGAAAGCAGTGAAAGAAATATCAAGAGGAATCTGGAAATTAGCACATGTACCAGTTCAAAGATGGAACTCTATGATGGATGCAGATTTGTGGCCTGCATGGCTTTCAGGAATGTGGTGGAAGAAAGCAGGATTTTTCTTGTTATGTGCTATTGCTGGACTTATATTTTTACCATGTCTAATTCCTTGTTTCATGAAATTAATAGCTCATGTGGTACAGGGTATGCAGATATAGTTGTCCCTCCACATTCACGGATTTGGCATTCATCGTTTAATTATTCATGGCTTTAAAATATTCTTAAAAAAATAATAATCCAAAAAGCAAACCTTGATCTTGCCATCTTATATAAGATACTCCATTTTGCTATGCCATTGCATATAATTGGACTTGAGTATTCACAGATTTGGGTATTCACGGGGGGGTTGGTCCTGGAAGCAAACCCCAGCAAATGTGAAGGGACAACTGTAGTTTCTATGCCCCAACATCCAGAAGAAGCTACCCAGGGACAGATGGCTGAGACTAAAAAAAAGTAATGATTTTTTAAAAAGGAAGAGGATGTCAGGAAATCAAGATGAGAGGTGTAAAATATTGTTGCAAAAGTTTGAAAACACTATATCATGTTAGGGAATAATTTAGCATGCTGCAGCTAAACTTAGTATAAAATAAAATAGTAGGGATTGTTAGAAATAGATAAAATATCCAGTATTACCCCATTTATAAACTAGCTAGACAATGGGACTTTCAATCCTCAAATAGACCTGACTAGTTTTTGTCTGTATAAGTAGGTCTGAGTTTCTTAGCTATGCGTGTTCAAAGGCTGAAGCAGGAGATAAGGGAGGGAGTGCTCCAAAAAGTCTTATATGAAAAATGGTAAATAAGGGTAGGGGGCTATTGATTAGAGGAGTGAGACTCATGTAAACAGGGGCGGGGCTTCCTTTACAAACACAAACGTAAGCATTCGGGATAGGCTGTAACTTCTGATAGCTGATCCAATGGGCAGTCACAGAGAGAGGATCGACAGCAGGGCTAAGGATACAAAAGAGCTAACTGTGCCTAGCTGGAGTGTGTCTTTCTCTTGAGAGATCACCCGATTTCTGCAAAAACATAAATTAAATTGTTAAGACCACTTCATCTGATTGTTCCTGAGTATTTCTTTAGGTGAGACTGAGAGCCATTTCTAACACATATCACGGGGTTTTCTTGGCAAGATTGGTTCAGAAGGGGTTTGACTTTGCTTTCCTCTGAGGCTGAGAGAGTGTGACTTACCCAAAACCACCCAATGGATTTCCTTGGCTGAGCAGGGATTCTGTCGTGGCCTACTCTGGATACTGGGCATTCCAGTGTCCAGCCTAGGCCCCGTCATGGAGCCAGTGCTCTTAGGAACTCTGTGCTTCCCAGGCCTCTGTGTCTGGAATGTAACTCCCTAGACTCCTCTCACCTCTTCCCTTCCCCTTCCCAAGGAACTGAAACCTATTTTGACTTTATAAATGTCCTGTGTGCTTTGACTTGCCAGAACTGGCTTTCTTTATGTTACTGTGCAGATCCTGAGCAATAAACTTCAAAAGAGATTATTGATCTTCTGTGTTTGTTATTGGTGCATCACAGATTCAGACCTTGGTCTTCAGAATTGTAGTCCAATGCTCAAACCGCTTCTTCTAAGTTAATCACATCTAAGAAAAAGAGCAGAAAGTTAAGGAGGGAGGGACAAAACTGGAATTTTGTCTCCTTTCAAATCTGTCTTCTTTAGTGGTGCATTATGGGAAGTAACAAACCACTGATGGCAGGAATACATTTCCATCTTTATTTATTTCTTTATTTTATATGCCACATATTCCCCAGACTTGGGACTTAAGACAGCTTACAAAAGTTAAAACAGATACAGTTACAAGTACTGTATAATGGAATTAAATGCAAGTAAAAGGATGCCCATTAAAATAGAAACACAAATATAGGCAAGACAGCATATTTTTACATGCTCTTTCATTGTGAGCAGTCAGTCCTCAAAGGCCTTCCAAAACAAATAAGTCTGCTTCCTCTTCTCCTTCCATCAGATGGATGTAAGTAAGGCATGGGTCAGATCCAACATCTTTAGGAATCGGTGCAGCTGACACAAAAGCTTAACTGAGCTTCTAGGCTCAGGGTTGAATGTAGGAGTACACCCAAGCTGCAGACCTTGAGTGTAACCCCATCTAACACAGGTTGAATTCCCTATTCCATGATCTGCCTTTCAATGGGCCAAGAGCACCTCTATCTTGTCTGATTAAGGGGCTTACCACACTCTGAAGTAAGGCGGCAGTGCAGCAAGAAGGTTGCATCTTCTGTGCTGCCTTACTGTATGACGTCGTCATTCTTTCATTCTTTCATGGGAAACAGATGTAAAACTGCATCATTTTGCTAACCAGAAAAAAAAACTGTTAGCAAAAAGACATGGTTTTACCTCAGTCTCCCACGGGACTGAAACAGCAGAACACTGGAGGAACAACGATGTCATGCGGTAAGGCAGCATGGAAAACGGAAACTTCCAGCTGCCTTGCGGCTTTACTTCAGAGTATGGTAAGCCCCTCAGTTTCAGTTTGTTCATCCTCATCCATTCCAGTGTTGATGACAGACACCACTTTATAGAACCAACAGCAATATTTTTTTTTATTTTTTATTTTTTATATCTCACTTTTCTTTTCCTAGGTTTTAAAATGTATATCTTTAAAATTTTGTAAGGTCCCCTTGAGGCCCAGTATAGGGCAAAAGGTGGGATACAAATAAATATAATTAGCTAACACAGATTGGAAACTGCTTAATGCAGTGTAGATGTGTAAATTGCTATTGCTTAAAAAAAATGTAAGCTGCTCTGATAGCCTTGTGGCTGAAAGACCGGGGTATAAATAACTAATAATATTCTGAATGAATATATGACTATTCTTTTTTGTATGGAAGCCTACTTTTCTCCCTCCTCCACACCCAAATGGGTAGTTAGACACACACACACCCCTCCCACATGGCTAAATATAAAATGGAGATGGGATAGAAATGTTTGTTTCCTTAAAACAGGGCCCGGGGGAACAGAATTCCCCCTTCTTTTTTGCAAGAATGTTGGAATTACGACCACCCCAGCTGCTCAGCCAAACCAGGATGCACTCGCCTATTTCTTTACTTACCCAGAGCAGTGGTGTTTCAGAGGCACCAGGAAAAAAATCTTCTCTCCAATTTTTCTGCTACAGTAGCACCCCCGCATCCACTGATTCACCATCTGCTGATTCAATTATCCACGGATGGCGATGGGGGGGTGGATGGAGAAGGGAGGGGAGGAGGAGAGATCTCAACTCTTCTCCTGTTGCCCCCAGGATCGCTCCCTTGTGGAAATGGTGACGCGGGGGTGAAGGTGGGGAGCAAACCCGGGAAGTGATCCTGGGCGCAAAGGGAAAAGAGAGGCGAGATGTCTCCTCCCCTCCCTTCGCCCCCGCGTCACCATTTCCACCAGGGAATGATTGGGGCAAACAGAGGGGAGGAGAGCTCTCACCTCTCTTTTCCCTTTGCCCCTGGGATTGCTCCCTGGGATCACTCCCATGGCAGGAATGGCAACAAGGGTGTTTGCGATTATCTGCATATTTTATTATCCATGGGGGACCCTGGAACCAATCCCCAGCAGTTATGGGGGTCCTACTGTAGTACAGTAGGACCCCCATATCCGTTGATTCACCAATTGCAGATTCAATTATCCACAATTGGCGATGGCGGAGGCAAGGGATGGGGAGAAGGGATCTCACTTCCTCTGTCCATTCCCCTGGGAGGGCTCCTGTCACCTCAGTGGCGATTGCGAAGGTGAAGGGGGAAGGGGAGAACAATCTTGCCTCCTTCCCTTCTCCCTTTGCACCCGCAATCACTGCCAAGGTGGGGCCATGGTGGGGGCAAAGGACTGATGTCGTCTCCTTCCCTTCCCCCTTTGTCCCCATGATTGCTGCCATGGTGGGGCCATGGTGGGGGGAAGGGGGGCGGATACTGATGCCACTGGTGCCTTAAACAGCTCTGAACAAACCCTTCCTCTTCAGTTGCCCAGCAGATCTATTTTTACAAGACAAAAGCCACTCTCCTTTTGTGTCAGGAGGTTCAGCCTTCCCCAGATTAATTCCGTTCTACTCACTCAGGGCTTGTAGGTCAAAATGTTGTCCATTTAGGAGTTACAGTGAGGGGGAGGGGTAACCTTAATCTCTTTTACTCCTATTAAAAGACACTGAATTATAAGGGATTCCTGGAGGTAATTTAGATAACTCCCCCTCCCCGCCCCAAAAATCAGTTCATCCTGGAGAGAAGTGACCAGTGGGGTGCCACAGGGTTCTGTCCTGGGCCCAGTGCTATTCAACATCTTTATCAATGACTTGGATGAGGGAATAGAGGGTATGCTTATCAAGTTTACAGATGACACCAAATTAGGAGGGGTAGCTAATACCCCAGAGGACAGGATCAGAATCCAAAATGACCTCAACAGATTAGAAAGCTGGGCCAATATTAACAAAATGGATATCAACAGGGAGAAACGTAGGATATTACACCTGGGCAGTAAAAATGAAATGCACAGATATAGCATGGGTGACACATAGCTTGAGGGCAATACATGGGAAAATGATCTAGGAGTCAGCAGTGTGATGCAGCAGCTAAAAAAGCCAAGGCAATTTTAGGCTGCATTAATAGGAGTATAGTGTCCAGATCAAGGGAAGTAATAGTGCCACTGTATTCTGCTTTAGTCAGATCTCACCTGGAGTACTGTGTCCAGTTCTGGGCACCACAATTCAGGAAGGATATTGAGAAGCTGGAATGTGTCCAGAGGAGGGTGACCAGGATGGTGGGAGGTCTGGAAGCCATGCCCTATGAGGAGCGGCTTAGGGAGCTGGGCATGTTTAGTCTGGAGAAGAGAAGGTTGAGAGGTGACATGATAGCCATGTTTAAATATTTGAAGGGATGTCATACTGAGGATGGAGCAGGCTTGTTTTCTGCTGCTCCAGAGACTAGAACACAGAGCAATGGATTCAAACTACAGGAAAAGAGATTCACCCAAACCTTAGGAAGAACTTCCTGACAGTAAGAGCTGTTCAGAAATGGAATACCCTGCCTCATAGTGTGGTGGAGTCTCCTTCTTTGGAGGTTTTTAAACAGAGGTTGGATGGCCATCTGTCGGGAATGATTTGATTGTGCATTCCTGCATGGCAGGGGGTTGGACTGGATGGCCCTTGAGGTCTCTTCCAACTCTATGATTCTATGGTTCTATTATTCTTCCGGTGTTCTGCCATTTGGATCCTATGGGAGACCAAAGTAAAACCACATCTTTTTGCTAACAGATTTTTCTGGTTCACAAAAAGACACGGTTTTACGTCATTCTCCCATGGGACTAGAATGTAAGAACAATGATGTCATGCTGTAAGGCAGCACGGAAGAGGGAACCTTCCAGCTGCCCTGCCACATTAATGCAGTGGGAAATAAGCTCTTTAGTCAAAACAGTTCCGGGATCCCTGCCTTTGCTAGTCTTGGCCAGTCAGAAGATTGTAGCCCCCCACTGGCCCAAGGCATGGCTATCGCATCTGTATGAGAATATCATATCCTTACATGACACAACTATCAGAGTGACAGACATGTTGCTGTCTGAGGGGGCTACTCCTGCTCCATGCGTAAAAACTAACTGGACTGATAGCTGAATGAGTACTTTAGTAGTACTGATGAGGAAACCATCTTTCACTGAACTGGAAGGCAGCTGCCTACAGCATGTTACTTGGCCCAAATCTCTCTCCTCCAGCAACTTACTGCTGCCTCCTTGCACCAGGCATCTGAGGCAACTACCTCCCTCTGCCTAATGGTAGCAAACGTGTGGAAAGAGGTAAGGACTGTGCACAAAAAATGAGTAACAAAACAAGACATTGATCTCTTCTTTCATTGAAAGATCCAATTGTGTGGAAAAGAACTACAAACTATTTTTTGAAGCTCTCTAAGTGGCTGACCCTCGTACCTAGTTATGTTGTCATACTGGTTAAACAGGTAATGTAGAGTTCAGGCTGTCCTTCACTTGTTTCGTGCAAGACAGGAAAAGAAAAGCAAAAATACATTTAGGGATGTTAAAAAGTAATACTAAATGCCAAGTCTTTTTTAGCCTATGTTAAGTTCCCATAGTCTGTGCATTGGGCTTAAGGTTGCACATCGTCTGGCCTGCTCCTATGACTTTAACAGCAAATGCCCAGAAATCAGCCTGCACCGCTTTTCATAGGGATGCATTGAGCTGCTGTTAAATGGACAACTGTAGCAGCTGGCTCAAAAGTTGGCAACCATAGTGGAGTAGCATACCATACCCTTCAACTGTTCCAATTTAGCAGGAACAGTCCCAATAAATCCTGTCACCCCATTTTTTCAACTGATTTTAAAACGTCCCATTTTCTCTCTCCTCTTCCCATTCCCCCCACCCCGCCTTTGTCCTCAGTTTACTTCAGTTGCTGTAAATTGAGTTCAAAGGGCAAAAGTAGTTTGCACTCAATTAAAGAGGAAAGGACAGAATGTCCCCCTTCCCTGTAGGCTCAGACAAAAGCATGCTACTTTAGCATCTTCTAGCTTGTATGTAATAACTTTTGCTGTTTTGAATGCACTCTGATGTTGCTTGGCCACACATGTCCTGGTTTTCATCTGTAAAATATTGAAGGGTATGGCATACTGATCATGGATGTTTTGCTGGCCATGAACTCATTCTCTCTAGCTTTTCTTCACAAACGAAGATTCAGGAAGGACTCATCCCACGCTTTCTGCAAGCGTGCTGATGACTAAAAAGGTCAATCCGAGATAAACAAAAGGTCTGGAAACCATGCCTTATGAGGAGAGACTTAGGGGGCTGGGTATGTTTAGCCTGGAAAAAAGACGCTTAAGAGGCGATATGATAGCCCTGTTTAATTATTTGAAGGGGTGTCACATTGAGGATGGAGCAGGCTTGTTTTCTGCTGCTCCAGAGACTGGAACATGGAGCAGTGGATGCAAGCTCCAGGAACAGAGATTCCACCTCAACATTAGGAGGAACTTTCTGACAGTAAGAGCTGTTCGGCAGTGGGACACACTCCCTCGGAGCGTGGTGGGGTCTCCTTCCTTGGAGGTCTTTAAACAGAGGCTGGATGGCCATCTGTCGGGGATGCTTTGATTGTGATTTCCTGCATGGCAGGGGGTTGGACTGGATGGCCCTCGTGGTCTCTTCCAACTCTGCAATTCTATGGTTGCAGAAAGCACAGCAGAAGGTCTCCTTGGGTGATGTTTCTGGGTTGTGATTCTTTCTGCGTTGTCATTTCTCTTCAAGGCTTGTTCGGCGTGAGTTCTCAAATAAGGCTGCAGCATTGTGGATAGTGCGTCTCCATGCCTCTCGATGTGAGGCCAGGGCAGACCATTGTTGGTGAGCAATTTGGCCAAGCCTGAGATGTTGTTTCAGGGAGTGTTTGTATCACTTTTTTGGAGTGCCCCTCTTACGCTGACCTGTGGTGAGTTCACCGTAGAGTACTATTTTTTGGGAGGCGATGGTCCTCCATCCTAGAAACGTGCCCTGCCCAGCACAGCTGTGTTCTCAATATCATGGCCTCAATGCTGGTGATCTCTGCTTGCTCAAGGACAGCAACATTCGTCATGTAGTCAGTCCAGTGTATATTTAGGATTGTGCGTATGCAGCGCTGATGAAAGCGTTCGAGGAGTTGTAAGTGTTGGCGATAGGCGACCCATGTTTCAGACCCATAAAGGAGAATAGACAGTACAATGGCTCTGTACACACTGATTTTTGTGCTTTGCCTCAGGTGTTTATCGCTCCAGACTCTTTTGTAAAGTCTTCCAAATGTGCTATATGCCTTTGCTAATCTGAGATCGATCTCTTTGTCAGTCTTGGCATCTGAGGAGATGATGCTTCCCAGGTAGGTGAACGGCTAAACGGACTTAAGCACAGATTTGCCGACAGCAATGTGGGGATGATGGTGTTTGTCCTGTGGTGCAGGCTGGTAAAGAACTTCCGTTTTCTTCAGGTTGACTTCCAGCCCAAACAGCTCTGCAGCTGTTGCGAAGCAGGATGTTAGGCGCTGCAGAGCTGCTTCTGTGTGGGCAACAAGGGCAGCATCATCAGCTAAGAGCAGCTCACGGACTAGATAGTTTAGAGTCTTAGTGCGAGCTCTCAGACAGCTTAAGTTAAACAAGCTACCATCAGTATGGTAACGTATATAGATGCCGTCTTCTTCTTCAAGCTCTGCCGTAGCCCTTTGGAGCATCATGCTGAAGAGGATTGTAAATAAAGTTGGAGCAAGAACACAACCTTGCTTCACTCCATTAGTTATTAGAAAGGGCTCTGGAAGAGCATTGCCATATCTGACTTGACCGTGCTGGCCCTCGTGTAGCAAGATAATCATTTTAAGGAATTTGGGGAGGGGGACATCCTAGTCTTTTCAGGATCTGCCACAGACCTTTTCTACTCACAGTGTCGAAGGCTTTGGTGAGGTTGACAAATGTTACATAGAGTTGGTCACTGCCTGAAGATGAGAATCTGTCCTGAGTTGCCTCGTCTGCCTTGTCTTAAAGCATAACATTTGTTTATAATGTTCTTACTGGGTATAATCATAAAGTTGCTTTTGTTTTTTGTTTTTGTTTTTTTTTAATTTCAAAAGTTAACATAGATTCTTTACTATAATTCTTTTCAAAAATATTAATTCCCCTACCCCCCGCCACCTCAGTGCTCCCCTTCACCGGAGCCATTATCCCTTACCTAATCTTTCCAGAATCTCACTTCTTCTCGTGGAGGTAACCTCCCATCTTATGTCTGTAATACTTTTTTAACAAATACTTTCCAAATTTTATCAAAGTCACTTTCTTTCCAACTTCCTCTTCTTACTTTAATTCTACATGTTAACTTATTATTTATTGCCATCTTCCAAACTTCTTTATACCACTCCTCCACTTGTACATTTATTTGCATTTTCCAATGTCTTGCTATAATTAATCTTGCTGCCGTTAATACATTTGTTATTAAATCCTTTTCTGCTTGGTTCCCGTTCTCTCCATTATAAATTGACATCAATGCTATACTCGGTTTCCTTTCTATATTTCTATTCAAAATATTCTCTATTTCTATGAAAATCATTTCCCAAAACTGCTGTACAAATTTACAATTCCACCACATATGCATATATGTACCTATTTCTTGACAACCTCTCCAACAATATTTAGAGTTATTCTTATCTATATTATGCAATCTTGCTGGTGTCAAATACCATCTCCATATTATTTTATAATAATTTTCTTTTATCCGTATCGACATATTTTTTAGATGTCTTTGTTTCCATATCTTATCCCATTCATGATCTCCAATTTTTTGTTTCAAATCTTCCTCCCACATTCTCCTTAAATATTCCCCATTGTCTTTTTTCCTTATTTTTTATCAATATTTTATATAATTCACTTGTAATACCTTTCATACTTTCATTATCATCCCTCTTTTCACCTTTTTTCACCAAATTTTCAAATTTTGTAAATTTCCTTGTTTCTTTATGATTCTTTTTCCAATTTTTAATCCATTGTTCTAACTGTATGCAATTAAACCATGAAATTTTCATTCCACATAATTTCTCTCTTATACTCCCTTTTTCATCCATGCATCCTATCCATCCCTCTATTTTATCTAGTCCTCTTTTCTTTAATTCCTTTCCCATTTTTTCCTTCAAATTATTTGGGATTTTTTTTCATTATAACCGGTATTAATACTGAATCAATAGGCAAAAATTCTCTCTTATATTTATACCATATTTCCCATATATTTTGCAGAAATGGATACTCAATTCCTTTAATTTCCTTTTTTGTAAAATTATCAAAAAATATGTTCCATATTCTCTTTTCTATTCTCCCTGTTTCTATCTCTAACCATTCTAAATCCCCCTGTCCTACAATTCCTTCTATAACATATCTCAATTGATTAGCTTCATAATATCCTTTTATTTTGGGAAGACCAAGTCCTCCCTCCTTCTGTGATACATACCAAAATAATTTATTTAATCTTGTCCTTTTCCCGCCATTACAATATTTATTCAACATATTTTGCCATTTTTTTCAGTTCTACTTCTGATACTTTTATTGGTAACATTCTAAACAAAAAAATTAGTTTCAGTAATATTTTCATTTTAACTAAAGCTACCCTTCCAAACCATGATAAAGTTGCTTTTGTTCCCCCCCCCAAAAACACTGTGAAACCAAACTCACTAGTGACCCCTATAAAAGCTGCATCAAAACAGTTAGGATAGAAAACAAGATTGGCAAAACCCTAGTTTATCAAAATAACTATGCTTGTCTGGGGTCCAGAAGGACCTACACATTCAAAACATTACTTACTTGGCCTGCCAGGAGACAGAAACAACTGTCTGTTACAATTCTAAAGAAAACCCTGTCCAGAGGCATTTTCAGGTACATCACATACACTCTGGAGGGATTCTGATGTCATAAGTTCAAATGAACTCACCCAACCAGAAGACAAACCTCACCCTAGAACCCTGTATCCTGGTTATGATAGGGTCTGTTTGTATTGATTAATAACCAATATTGATTAATAACTAATGCTTGTTATAGTATGCTGTGCTTGGAAAAATAACATGAGCTGTCTTCTGAACTCAAAGACAAGGTCTTCTCTGTTTGCTAAATTTAGTATACAATGGTTCATTCGTTTAACCAGGCCTGCCAATTCGGCTGTCTGTGTCTAAGAACCAAAAATAGAAGCTGGGACACAGAGCACTGAGAAATGATTTCTGTTCCAAACAAATGATACAAAGCTAGAAACTAAAATTCTTTTACAAGTTATCTGAAGAAATGAAACCTGTTTATTGTGTTAGTGTAGTTGAATGTACTCCTCATAGAATACACAGAGAATACCTTTTGTCCCAATGAAATCCAAACAAAATTTATAGTATTTGGAAGGGAGGGCAAAAAGCCCTGGTATCATAAAAATCTTTTAACCTGCTACCTCAAGGAGAGTAAAGGTGGGGCCATCTTAACCTCTCTAGGGAGGGAGGGAGTTCCAAAGTCTGGGAGCAACCACTGAAAAGGCTCTCTCCCTAGTTCTCACCAAACAAGCCTGAGAAGGTGGTGGGACAGAGAAAAGGGCCTCTCCAGCTGATCTTAATGTTCTGCTGGGTCCATACAGGGAGATATGGTTCTTCAAGTAATCTGGACCCAAGACATTTACGGCTTTATAGGTCAAAACCAGCACTTTGAATTGTGACCGGAAACTGTGGTCTACTAAGATTCCTAGATCCCTTTTGCATGTACTGTACTGCCATCAAGCCAGGTATCACCCATCCCATATCTGTGCATTTTTACTGCCCAACTGTAATATCCTACATTTCTCCCTGTTTTCCAAGTCTTTGATAAAGATGTTGAATAGCATTGGGCCCAGGACAGAACCCTGTGGCACCTCACTAGTCACTTCTCTCCAGAATGAAGAGGAGCCACTGGTGACATCATGCAGTAAGGCAGCACAGATGACACGTCCCCATGTTTTACTATATATGCTTGGAATCCTTGTCTACAATGAGAATACAACAACAACACAAATTGCTAGAGGTAACAAGAACTATTTCCTGTCACACATTGTGTGTGTGTGTGTGTGTTTGCAAGATTAAAAAGAAACACTTAACATTACAGTTGTCCCTCTATATTCACGGATCTGGTATCCATGGATTTAAGTATTCACGGTTTGAAAATATTCTTTAAAAAATAATAATCCAAAAAGCAAACCTTGATTTTGCCATCTTATATAAGGGACACCATTTTGCTATGCCATTGCATGTAATGGGAATTGAATATTCATGGATTTTGATATCCACAAAGGGTCCTGGAACCAAATCCCAGCGAATATGAAGGGACAACTGTATTTTATAGTAACAGAAAATTCATTCACCAAGTTTGGGGGCCTTGAGTAACAAAAACAATATCACCCACAGGAGCTACCTGAAGGATGAGGAGATCCCATGGATTGCAAAAGTACAAATAATCTTTTTTTAGGGGCAAGGGTAAGCAAGCCACATAAAGTAATGCTTTGTGGGCTGAGCATGCTCAATGGCCACATAAAACCAGAGAACTAAGGGGGCATGGAATGGATTATCTTGAGAGAGTGCATGGCTGATTGGCTGGCATTCTGAATGGCTGTGTTCCATGTTGCAACATTTTGTTGTAGGTCCCATTGATATTGGTGAAAATGTACAGCTTCACATATATTGGCATAGCCCTTAGTTTGATACACTAAAACTTTAAAGCAAAGTCACACAATTACCAAGCTTGGACATGTGCCTACCCCCAGTGAAACTTCAGCTGCTGGGGTTTCTATGCACCCCAGGTGCCATATTGCATCCTTATAACTTTGCCCCTCAGACTATGGAGATTTTCACACTATACTGTTATAGTGTTACTATTCCACTTTAACTGCTCTAGCTTCCTCCTGTGGAATTCTGGGGTTTGTAGTTTAGTGAGAACTAAGAGCTCTCTGGCTGAGAGTTGTAAATGCCCCTCCCTAAACTGCAAATTCCACAGGAGGCAGCCATAGCAAACAAAGTGGAATAGTAACACTATAACAGTGTAGTGTGAAAATCTCCTAATACTTTCCCTCTTCACATTGTATTGATAGCAAAGCTATGTATTAGTTAGGGAAGTTTGCCACCTAGTGACTGAACAAGATACTGCAGGATCTAAACAAATTAATGGATGTGTTTTATTTCTTTTTTTAATTTTACTTTTTATTAAGTTACATACAGACATACATCTTGATACATTTTTTTACATTCTCATAGTTTCACATAAACAATGTAACTTTTTTTTCAAAGATATAAAATATCACAAACCTTAGTCCCACTTCCCACCAGTTTCCTGGTCTTTTCCCTGGTCTTCCCAACTTTTACTAGAATCCCATTAAATTTAACTGAACTGATTACCCCTATATTGACTTAATCCCAAGTAATAAATTCAACCTCCCTCTCAAGTCTCGATATTTTATTGAAATCTTTAAAGGTCAAATTTAACCAGATTTCTCCATTTCTTCTTCCAATATGTTTTTATTGGAGACCATTCCACCTCAATCTTATTTATTGGTTTATCCTTTAACTGCACAGTGAGCCTGTCCATGTCCATCATGTCTTTGACTTTAAGAAGCCATTCCTCTTCTGCAGGAGCTTCTTTTTTCCCATTTTGCTGCATATAAAACCCTTGCAGCTGAGATCATATATAACATAACCCTCCAGTACTTATTAGTTAATTTTTGATCAGTCATGTCTATCATATTCAGCAGATAAGTTTCAGGCTTCATGGGAAGTTTTACTCCTAGTATTTCACTTATAACAACATGATTTTCCCCCCAGAAATTTTGCGCTATTTGACATGACCACCACATATGATATAGGGTACCCTTCGCTTGCTCACATTTCCAACATTTCTGCGAGCCTGTCTTATAAATTTTATTCAATTTTACTGGTGTTAAATACCATCTTCCAAATATTTTCACATTATTTTCTTTCAGGCTTCGTTTAATGGATGTGTTTTAAAAACCAAGTAACTCCCTTATGTAACCCCTAAATCCTTCTAATCTGCATGTCAAAGTTCATGTCCAGATTTCATTGTTTTGGGGAAATTATTCTGATAGACAGGCCTGCTCTTATTATTTTAAATTTGTATCCCAATTTTCTGCATTACAATGGAGTTCTATATTTAAGGCATTAGGATCCAATAGTGGTTTTGGCTTACCCCAACATTGTTCAAGCGGGACCCCTGATTCTTCTGGTCCTCCCCATCTTCCCACAATGGCGTTTCTGGCAACTTCATTATTGCTGGCAAGTCTGCCCCCGCCCATGTCCAACCAATCAGGTTTCCACTTTCACCCTTACCGAGAATGCGATTCTGTTGTCCAAATAAGTGGTAATATGCATTTCCACACATTATTTCTAAAACCTCAGGGGAAACTGTGAAGGTTTTTCCTCCATAGTTTTTGTCTCCCCTCCTTCTGAATAAGGTGAATCACCACAGGATTTCGTTGGGACAAAAGGTATTCCCTGCAAATTCTATTAGGATTATTTTCACTGTCCAGACAAGACTCCCCCGCCCCGAAAGATCCCACCCTTTCAATTTTACAAAATGGGTAAACATTTTCCCCAAATCACCCAACTAGCCACAAAATGTAGCAGTTTAGCATTTTTTTAGTTTAGCAATTTAAAAGATGGTGCAGTAGCAACTGAAAATACAGCAAATAAAAACCATTTTGGAGATTATCAGCATTATAACAATGCCATGAGATGCGCAAAAGGGATTCCTTATCAGATAACGTCATTCCCCAGCGTTATGCAAGCATACTGCAGCCTTTACAAGGGAGTTCTTTTTTATTGTTGGAGAGAGTAAAAAATTGATCTCCCATAGTGTTTGTGTTCCGGATTTTCGTGTGTGTGAGAAAGTGCCCCATTCTGCTGGCACAATTCCAGCATCAATGGGTGGTCCTGCCAGAATACTTCCAGGTGCAAATGGGAAAACTAGGTACCATATGCTCTTTTTATGAACCTCCCTGTCTTCCTTGCAAGTTTCTAAATGTGTATCTGTGCTTTTCTGAACATTTTCTTTTTTAATTTTGCTGTTTGGGGGCTTTTTAGCACACTTGCATCTTCTCACGAGACACACTGAAATCTTGTCCACAGAGAAACATGAAAGTAAGTGGCACAAGCACTCATATTGCTGGATTCTTGGAGCGATTCTGTATTGTTATCATGGCAGCATGCATAAACGTGTGTCATTGTGCTGTAAAATATACAGTAGGACCCCCGTACCCGCTGGGGTTTGTTCTGTGGGGGGGGGCGTGGATACTGAAAACCGTGGATAATAGTGAACACCATTGAAAATAATGGGACCTCTGGTTTAATATACCATAGAGTTGCCTTGGAGGATCTAGAAAATGGATAGAGAGGACACATTTTCTAGGAAGGCTCTATGGTAGGTGTGCTGTTTTGTTTCCCATGGATAATTGAATCAGTGGATAATGAATTAGTGTATATGGGAGTCTTACTGTAGTGCCATAATCATGTATTTAGGCACTCATCTACTAATAACTTTACAGTAATTTTCAGTTTACTGGAGCTAATATTTTAAATGCTGCTTTTAGCCTGTTTTTATCCTGTGTTTTTACCTTTATTCTGTATCCCCTTTTTATCTGTGCTGGTCTATGACCGTAATAAAGATTCTATTCTATTCTATTCTATTCTATTCTATTCTATTCTATTCTATTCTATTCTATTCTGTTTACATTTATAGCAAATGCTCAGCTGAAGACATGGACACTGGAGGTGGGTGTCAGAGGAAAGACGGACTCTTGCTGCATTTGCTCACTCCTACTGTAATGTGTAAACACAACAAGGTGAGCTCCAAGTATGTGCCCAGTCTCTCCCATCAGGCAAAGGCTCTCTTGACAAAGGCTTCAGCAACAACTAGAGCCAAACTATTTGCAAGGAAGTTACAGAAAAGATATATGACTTAAAAGGTCCCTTACATCTCTAGACCTGAGGAGGGCAAAGTGCAGCCCATGGGATCCCTAAGCATGACCCTTGATCTACCCCTCCCCATTAAAAAAAAATCAGGCTGATTTTTTAGTGACTTTTTTTTAACCTGAAAAGCACAAAGCTGTTCCCCAAACAGGCTCCAAATGTGGCAGTTTTCCCACCTCTCACCTCGGGGCGGGAGGGGGGGAATTAAAAGCAGCCCCAGTTAGCCAAAATGCAGCCAGAAGTGAAATGATGTCACTTCCAATTATGCCAAAATGTACTGATGCACCCCTCTGGGCAGGCACAGGTGTGTGTGGGGGGGAAGGATGGCCTTTGAAGCTGTCCTTTGCTGTTGCCCTTCCATGTTCTAGATGGTGTGGGGGCAATTTTATTACACCCCAAGCTGTTTTATACCCCCATATTTTTAATTGAAGAAAGAACTCCCTTCATCTAAAAAGTTCCAGTGAGCCAAAAAAAAGGGGCAAATTCCTTCATCTCTCCAAAGAATGTAAGGGTTTGCTTTAAAAAAAAAACCCACAACCTTAAAATGGGGTGGGGACATTGGAAGGCAGAGGCACAAAGGGGCCACACCAGGAATCTTGGGGTCATATGCTACCATGCTTACAGCTGTTAAAAAACTTTTCAAACAGCAGTACCCAGAAATGAGGACAGCATTTTAAGCAGCGGCTGTACTATTGGATTAGTCAACATTAAAAATTAAGAGAACAGATACTGATAGTTGTGTCGTTTTTAAAGTAGTTTTCAATAGACATTATTATAAAATAAACTGCACCTGGTTCCTCCATCTTAGAAGGGGCAATTTTTTCCCCTCTTCCACTTAGAAGGAAATGCTTCATCCTAAGGAGATTTTCAGATGGGGCCAATATTCCGTGGCAGGCAAGGAACAGGGTCAAGAAAGGGTCTCCCTTTCAAATGACGTCGATATGTTCTGTCCTGCTTCCAGAGTATTCTATTCACAATGCAACATCCTGAATAGAACACCCATTCTGTGTCTGTCACGGAATTAGGGGTGTGCGAACAGGAACCCCGTTCTTGTTCTGAGATGACAGCCGCGGGGGAGGAGGTCTGTTCCAGGCACGATCGGACATCCAGGTAAGTGACACCCTCCCCCCCCCAGGTTACTTGTAATTATTTTCTGTGTTTTGGTGCTTTGTTTTTACTTTTGACAGTTGGTTTTTTAAAACATTTTTAAATTTGCTGCGTGCCCGTTCTCTCGCAAGAATGGGCACGATTTCATTTGCCGGCCATAAATGCAGCCTTACGACGGCTGCATTTACGACCAGCCAGTGAGGGGAGGGGGAGGACGTTCCTGCTATGGAATGAATGTAAGTGTGTGGACATTTTTCTTCTATTCCACAGCAGGTACGGGAACGGAGGTGGCGGGGCAGGAATGGGATATTTGGCCCCATCTGACAATGTCCGATGACAGCAGTTGTTGCCCTAAAGAAAGATTTTTCTTCAATTTTTCTCTCTGCAAATTGTTTTTTTATACAGATGTCATTGTTGTGATTTGCCGTCAAGTCAGCTTCAACTTATGGTGACCCTACGAATGAGAGACCTTCATGAACATGAGTCATGAAAAGCTCTTCTCATGTATCTCATGTCGATCTTCCTATCTACCTCTATAACATAGTCTTACTTTTCTCCTACTCCCTTCCACTTTACTGAGCAGTATCAACTTTTCTAGTGAGTGATGATGTGTCCAAAATAAGATAGCCACAGTTAAGTCATTTTGGTTTCTAGTGAGAGTTCGTGTTTAATTTGCTCTTTGACTCATTTGTCTTCTTGAAAGTCCAAGGTATCTGCAGAAGTCTTCTCCAGAACATTTTAAATGGCGTGAGCTGTTTTGGGTCCCGCCATAGGGAGAAAGGCGGGATGATGATGATGATTTCCAATGATTTTCTTCCTGTCAGTTTTCTCCACTGTCAAGCTTTCATAGCTGTACATAGAAATCAGAAATAAAATGGATGGTTCTGAGTTTGTCATTTAATGATATATCTTTACACTTGAAGGTCTTACCTAGTTCTTTCACAGCTGCCTTTCTGAGTCCTACAATATACAACACAATCAATTAACATTTCCACAATTCATTTAGGAGTTCTTTAAGTGGCAGTGTCTGTTAAAGTATGATTTTATCCCAGCAAAACAAAACTTGCATGCATCTTCCTTAAGAATTTGGGTAGTTAGAGTAATTCCTTTAGAGGGGGGAATGGGGGGGCAACATGATCACATGCAACTCTCAGGGCACTTTTGTGGCCCCAGGTTTCTCTGGGTTTAATCTTTTGCTACCAAATGCCCTCTTGGGCCTATGTGGGCTTTTTTTTTTTTTTTTTTGCCTCTTCCAGGCTATATTAGGGCCAGGAGAGACCAGAAGTCACTTTCTGTTTTAAAAAGGCTTCTCCTGGACCTAAAATGGCCCAGGGGAGCAAAACTATGGCAAAATATGCCCCCACAGTCTCTGCAGGGTATTTGGGTTCAAACAGATTTTAATGTAGTGAGGCCTTCCAAGGTCTCCTGGGGAGCTAATGTGGCCTCCAAGCCTTGAACAGTGTAAAGTTTAGACACCCATCCTGCTTTAAAGTAATTTTAACTACTAGCACAAACCTATGGATAGGGTGGTCATGTTACTTTGCATGACAGAGGATAGTCCTCTTCTTTAAAGACATTGCATTTTGAAAAGCTGTCCAGTCCAAATCCAGTTTAAAAATAAGGAACCATAAAAGGGGAGAGCAGGAGCCTTGGAGTTGCTCATCACCACTTAACACCTGGAAGCAAAGTGAACAGGTTTTTCATTAGGGTGAGATGAATTGCATGTCTATTCAAATTACATGAATTATTGTTAAAGGTTATCTCTACTTATAAACGAGCATATGTAAAATGTATGTATAGCTAGGTCCTCTATGGTGCCAGTTTGTTTTTATTTTTCTGTCACAGGAAAAATATACAGGACCCTCATAGTATTGAGTGTGTTTTGTGCATCATGTGGTTACTGTGGCAATTAAATCAATTGCAAGTTGTAACACAACAAAATATAGAGAAGTTAAAGGGATGTATGTGGGAATACTTGTGCAAGGCACTGTATGTTTTTCTAAATACCACTTTGATATTTCTTTCTGGTTTTCAGTATGAAAATAATAGGCTGGTTGATGCTTTTAGTTATGGCTCTCTCAGGAACCATTCATTTCAATGGGTCTAGTCTGACTAAAACTGGAATCAATTTAGTAATGTTTCCCCCCTAATAAAGATAAGTATTTGTTATTATTTTACGTTAAATATGAAATTTGAAACTATTTTCAAACAGTAGTTGTAAGTACTATTCAGTGTAGTTAACTATTGCTCGATTTTGAACAAATGGTACACTTTAACAAAGTTAATTAATCCTTGGTTCATTCCTGATTTTAGATATTACATAATAGCAACTCTGACACTAGACTTAAATATGTGTACACAATTATTTGGAGTCATAATGGTGTAGTGGTTTGAATGTTGGACTATGACTCTGGACACCGGGGTTCGATTGCCCGCTCAGCCATGAAAACCCACTGGGTGACTGGGCAAATCACACTCTTAGCCTTAGAAAACTTCATGATAGTTTCACCTTTGGGTTACCTAAGTTGGAAACAACTTGAAGGCACACAGTAACACTCAGAAATAGAAATTTTGCCATTGTGGTTTCTCAAGCTTACTTAAAATGGAGACGCAAATTAAGAATGAAGCTTTTCAGATAGTGTAAAGCAGTGGTTCTTAACCTGTGGTCTGTGGACTGCCAGGGGGCCACAATGTCCTCACAGGAGGTCCACGAAGGCTTGAAGGCTGCTCACTCTTGGCCCACCTCCTCCCCACAGTGGAATATCCACGTGACTTAAGCCAAGCAAAGGCTAGCTGGCTGGCTTGGCCTGTGCAGTGCTGTTCAATTCACTCCAGCCACATACTTGCAGGAAGAAGCAGGAGAGGTTTAATGGATGGTGTAATTGTATCACCACCACCACCACCACCAGGCTTTTAAATCTTATCTTGGGGGACCACAGCAACAAAAGATATTTAAAGGAGATCCCTGGTAAAGAAAAGGTTAAGAGCCACTGTTCTAACGCGGTGGCCCTCAGTGATGACCCCTGGGCCATTCCCTGGCAAATTTCCAGCAAAGAAAGAATTGCACCCAATGGGCACAAATAAGTTGCCAGTCCTTAGCACACTGGGAAAAGTAATCGCTCATCCCCCACATCCTACAGGATTGCTTAGCAATTGGCAGCTCAATGCAACCAACCAGTCCCTGCAGCAGAGAACTGGCACTCCAATCTCCACTGTCACTGTTAACATGCCCTACAAACCATTGGCTCTAACAGTTTGGAAGTTACTTTTGCAGAAATTCATATTGTAATCAATATGTTACCTATATTCCATTCAGCAATTATTTACTATTGCAGTAAAGCTCAGAATTTAATGTTCAGCAAAGGCCTAGCTCAAAAGTAGACATTGGTTCTTCGATTATGAGATTGCAACTCCCATCGCACCTAGCTGATGGAGGACCAGAGCTTGTCCACCCCTGACCTAATCAACCATGAGTGCATAGCATCCATTTTGTTTCTCCCAGGCTATGCTATATGCCAGGTGGGCAGACTTCAAGTTTTCAGAATCTTCTTTCCTTTTGCTTTAGCAGAATGTAGAGGTCTACCAGAGCTAGGTGCAAAATCATGGCTTGGGAGAGTAGATCTACACTAACAACAAAGAAACATGCACCTTTGAGCAAGTTTAACTCATACATTTGTAATCACAAGCCAATTTACACAAAAATCCAATCTCCCCCCTTTTTTCATTGTTTTTTTTAAAGTGGGGGGGGATACATTTTGGTTGCTGCTGTTGTTAGGCAAGTCAGAAAAACCCTTGCTGTGTTGCAAATCGCTCTGAGATCCACTAACAGATCCTAATCTACCTTCTGCCCACCCATGTTATGCCTGTAAGATGCTATTGACTTTTCTCTGAAGAACAACATGTACTAAATTAAGCATTGATCATGAGCTGATATCCAATTGTTACAGCTGTTCCATTTTGATTGACTGTCCAAACACAAATTATTAACCAGTTCAGCCCATGACAATCTATCTTTAAGTCAGCTGATGCAAAAGTACAGTTGCTGTTGACTCAAAGGATAACATGAACAGATTTCAACCTGGGGCAGCTGGTTGGTCTTCTGTTACAGAGGTGACAAAAGACAAATCCAATTTGGAGTTTGCTGCTGCTTCTCCAAGTCAAACAGGAGTTCTGCCAGCACCACATGACCCCAATCTCAACAGTCTGCATCCAGGTAAACTCAGTAAAGGAGTTTGGAAAAGTTTAATCCACTTGCCACCAGTCTTTTAGAAGACTGCTGTATTATATAGCTTGGGAAAAGACATTGTATTACAGCTGCACTTGCTAGTCACAGTTGAAAACTGACAGGCTACGAATAGGCCAGGGAATATTTCACTACTACTCTCTCTCCTGTAGTACTTACCTGCTATATGTCATAAATCCATGAAAAGCTTTGTCATCAGGTAAATGTATGGACCTTGATGGCTAGATGCCATTATTTTTAACAAAGCTTATCTAAAATCTGTTGTACATCATAGACTCCTCAAACTAGGCTTGAGGGGGACACAGGATGAAGTATAATCTTTACAAAATGGACCATTCTTTAAAGAAATCCCTCTATTTTCATGTGGAAGGGATCACAGCTGAAGAAGAAATGGTATGAATCTCATGTAAACTTGCTTCCAGTGAACACTTTAAAGGCCACCTTAAATATAGAACCTGAACAGGTTTTACAAGCTTTACTTCACCCACTGTTCCAATTTTATGTTTGCAGTTACTGGTTATTTAAAGCATATCCCAGAAACAAAGCAGGATAGACAAAGAACTAGTTTGTTTTTGTGTCTCCAACAAAAGGGAGTAGAATAGCAGCAGAAATCAGCTTTTGCATGAACACCATATACTGTGGAGAATGAACTGCCAAACTGAATGAGGGAAGGGTTCAAAGCAAATGTACTGCGACATAAAACATTTGCATCTTAATAAGGCAATGGACTGTGATGACAGGACTTTCAGAGAGAAATTACTAGACATTGCTAACTCAAATAGTAGAACTCATGACAGATTGCTATTCAGATGAACAGAAAAATGAAAACCTCATGCTGTTTAATTTAGCAGCAACTAAACAACAGAAGAGTAATAAGAAAATCAGACCACATTTGTGAATGGTTTTTATCAATGCACACATAAAATGTATATATTTGAACAGTCAGAAAAATTAACATCTTCAGTCAAAACACTGGTGATGGAAAACGCAGTTCAAGGAGAAAAGAAGAAATCTGTTATGTCAACTATTGAAAATGCAAGCAAATAACTAGCATTATCTCCTCACAGTCACTTTGCTAGAAAGAACTGAATCTGTACTCATAATTTCAGTTTCAGACTGAAATTCAATGATTCAGAGGAATGATGTAAAGTCTTAACTTTAAAAATGTTTATAGAACTAAACACACAATGGTCTCCCAAGTCAGTCAAATAAAGGATGTGCAAGAGAGAAAGTGAATAATCAAACTCCTTCAAGGTTTCAAGAAATTATTTGGTCTTGGTTATGTTTTATATGAGCTCTTTTTAAAATCTTTATGCCTATCCTTCTAAAGAGGTGAATACTCTCTCATGGCAGTGTCTACTCATCAAATACAGTACTCTACTTTCTGAAGACAGAAAGAAATCAAAGATTAACATATTAAGGCATACACAGAACTATGCTGTCTGCTATTAAATTAGAATCAGTTCTCTTGAACATGAATACGTGGAATGTTGGCACAGAACTGAAGCCGCCATGGATACAGCTGCCACTCTCACTGATTGTGTGAGGTCTTTGTGACTTGCATTTCCCTAAAACACACACACCCTGAAATGGCTTTTAATTATACAAACTGAAAATTGGATAAAACCTTCAAATAATAGTAACAGGTAAAATAAGGGGTTTACTTTATTTGTATGTTATGTACAGAATACACTTTTTGTATTATGATGGGGCAGGTCAAAACAACAGCTATAACTTCCAAATTATGCTGTTTCTCCCCTCTCTCCTTTAAACCTGCTAGAGATTACTTCTTTGCTCTGAACCATATGGACAGAACAGACTGGATTTCCTAAGCTGGTTGAACACAGTTAATGAGAAGCTTATAACCCTACAGCCAAGTTAGCACTACCTTGCATATCTTAAAAAAATGTTTTCTTCTTAAACAAAAAGTTCTAAGAAAAGTCTTATAGTTTATAAAGTTTAATAACAGTATCAATATGATAAACTGAAGAGTATTTTGTTGTAATCAGCAATCAAATTAACCTACCAGGAATAAACTTGAGACATGGTCATTCAACAATTACTGTTTTAAATTACTATCCTGGAAGTGTTCACTTACTGCAAACATGCAATCTCCCAAAATATTATTAAGCAAACTATGTTCTTCAGTATGCCTGATGACTCACCTAGACAGATCAAAATATCTATTGATTGACAAGAGGTGAAACAGATAGCTTTAAATGTATATTAGATTACTTAGAACTTATCTGGTTAAGTATTTTGTTTTTTTTTTTCTCTTTGTAAATACAAATCAGGAACGATGTTATAAAGCTGTTTGGCTAAACTGTATATTTCAGCAAATAAGAAAAAAAGAATGCCGTTAAGAAGGTGTTCCAGCCAACATAGAAAATCCAACTGCCTGCACAATATTCAGTCCCAAACTATAGCTAATTACAATTGTTCATGTAAAGGCCTAGTATCTTGCTCGTCTTCTTCATCTTCTTCACAATCCCCTTCATCTGTTTGCTGGTCAAGTTCCTCTTTAGTTATCATTTCAAAATCATTTCCATTGCCACTACTGTGCTGAGACCGGTCATCCTCTCGCCTGTCACTGTCTGTGTCCGAATTCCGTTCTCCTCCAGAACCTTCAGATCCAAGGTTTCCCAGCTGATCGGCTTTGCCATCCTCATCTTCCTTTTTCTCACTGTCAGATTTCTCTTCACTGTCAGATTTGGGCTGCTTTTTGGATTCCAACTTCTCCTCTTTCTTTGAGTCAGCTTTTGGTCCTTTGTATTCATGTGTGTACAGGGGCCGGAAGGAGTCAATGAAGCCAACGTCAGCAGTCAGGTTTGGCAAGAACCAGAAGTGATGCCTTCCACCTGTTATCAGCCAGATGATAAGGAAAAGGATGCAGCGAGCTACAAGGAGAAAATGTTCAAATATTTTTAATTATATTTATAGAACACAGAGTTTATTTCTAACTGCAAATGACAAATGCCCTAAATGGTCAACAGAGGAAAACTTCTGGGTGAAACCTTGAGGCTAACACTGAGAAGACATTTAAAAGCTCAGGATCTTCCCACTACTGTTTCTTTTCCAGATACTGCTTTCCTTATCTAAGGTGGCTGTCACACTGCAGAAATAATGCAGTTTGACACTGCTTTAACTATCATGGCTCCATCCTATGGAGTCCTGGGATTTGTAGTTTGTTGTGGCACCAGGGCTCTCTGACAGAGAAGGATAAATATCTCACAAAACTACAAATTCCAGAATTTCATAGCAATGAGTCATGGCAGATAAGCAGTGTAAAAATTGCATTATTTCTACAGTGTGGCAGCACCTAAGCGGTAGCTCAGGCATCTGACAGCCGAGGATCTCCACAGTATCCCCTTTTCTTATCTGCCTTGGGTCCTGTGCTGGAAGAAAGGTGGGATATAAATCAAATAAACATTTACTGTACTCAGATCTATTAAAACACAAGCTCAGTTACCCAATTCCTTATTTGGCTCCAAATAAACTCATGCTGACTTCCCATATCCTGAAGACATATAAAGGCCTATTCTGATTGGCAGAAAAATATAATATCCTATACTCAAGCTATAAGACTGAACTGCAGTTCCCAGGACAGGTCTTTTTGGTGGTACTACAATGGCCTAGAGGTTTGCTTTACACCTATCAAGAACAGGGCTTTTAGTATTGCAGCTCCTGCCCTGCATTTTCTTCCTGTGAATATTAGGCAAATACCAACAGTTTTGATACTTAGGCACCTGCTTACAATATATTACTTCACTCAAGCTTTCTCTGAATTGTGATTAGCTATATGACTTTCATTATCTCGTGACCATTTTTTCCTTGCTTGTACTTTGTAATTGTGGGTTTCAAGCTGACTGCTGCCAACCATTTCCCTACCTTCCACATGCATGCTACCATCTTGCACTCTAACCTCCTCCCACGTACACATGTGCCTATATATTGTACATGCAGGGACCTGTTGCTGCTACTGTCAGTACAACTAATAGGCTGCAGTGCAGCAATGGGGCAAAAGGGTCAAGAAAAGTGGTGCTGGGCAAGCTGAAATACTGAGACCCACTTGAAAGTGGGAAAGTATCCCCAGTGGACACCACCCCAGATTGAGAAATGCTGTGTTGGTTTATAGATAGCAAAATCAAGAGGGTACTCTGATCATCTGTCAGTATTGCACAACTAGAAATACAGACATATTAAATTCCTTATTTATAAGGCTTCATAGGTCAAAGTCAGTAGTATTTGCAGTTCACTTGCTTTAAATATCCCATAATATTGTGCTACAAATTAAAGAGGCTATCTGCATAACAGGAATCCTCCATCCTTTTGCTTTACCCAGGACTCCCCTGTTTAGGAGACAATTTTAGAAATGTAGGGCTGCTTTCTGTTTTTGGCATAGACAGGAATGGAACATCAGCCTCTCAAACATCAAATTACTTGTAGGAATGCTTATTTCATAAGTATCTATTCCAAGGGTCAAAGGCAGTGGGAGACAAAAAATCTAGCAATCTTATTGTACTTTTGCGTGGGCAAAAGACTGCTGTCTTTAGAACCACTTACATCTTTTAAATGTTGGCCTTCTAAAAATAAAACGGCTATCTTGGGATTTTTTGTTTGCTTGTTTTTGCTTATTTGTCCACAGACAGATGCTACGGCACAGAAAGATGGTTTGCCTAGTCCCTCAAAAACGAAGCACAATCTTAAAACAAGCCATTGCTGCAAAGGTAATTAGAGAAAGAGTAGACAAGGCTTCTTTTGAGGAATCACTGCATTTAGGCCGCACCATGAGATAGGAGTGACAAGAGAACACTGTGCCTGCCTCCAAAGCCTGAAATCTACCATGAACACTGCTCACTCAGTCAGCTATATTTGAAATGACACAATGGTAACATATAGTTGCTAACTGGGAAACTGCCACATTGTGTAAGCCTATGGGGAACTTAAAGCCAAGCTATAGAGATAGGGTGGGGAAGGAAAAGACAAACAAGACACACTTACCAACAGCCAAGAGGAGAATGCTAGCCACAAAACACCCAGCGCCTACACTCAGATAATAAACTCCTACTCGCATCTCTGCAGGCCACAGTGGGAAAAGAGTTGCAGCTATAACAGCAGTCACTATTTTAAAAAGAGAGAGATTAAGCATGAGGAACATCAGAAATTTAAAAACAAACGAATAAATGGACACTACCTGAAAAAGTAAAACATATTCAGTAACGCTGGCATTTTAACAGCTCTTGGCAACTGGCTGGAATCTAATGCATCCATCACACCCTCCACTTTTGTTAAGGAAGAAGAGTAAATTTTGAGCTGTCACAATTGCTTTGTAAAGGTGAATGTTGTGTCTTAATGTATAAGGTATGGGAACAATCCAGTATAAAGTTCTCTCACAAAAGCATCATTAAAATTTGTCAGAACTGTACACTCAGTACATTCTATTCAATGGGGCTGGCACAAAAGAACTTCCTAGCAGAGTGTGACCTATAAAACCAGACAGGATCTTCCCAGTCATGAACAATGAAGAAGTCATTCAGAACTCCCTGAAGTTTTACCTGGCTCCCAGTACTACTACCTATAACATATAGAATTGTATCACTTTCATCCTATCCTATACCTTTAATTTATAAAAAGAACAGAATAACTAAAATGGGATAGTTTTATCAGTCATTATCCCTTCTTATGCTTAACAATTTCTTAATTAAAATTTTGGGATTATCTGGAAGCATTAGAAATAATTTTCCTTGTTCCACTTCTGTCATGTGACATGGACAGCCCCAATGCTGTCAAGGCCTTCTTGGGAAACTGATAGGTAGGTAACCAAAATGTGAACAGGTACCTCATTACTTATTTCTCATTTTGGTGGGAAATCACCATAGCAGACTTGTAGCTTAAGTGTGTAGGAATAAAACTGCATTGAATAATTCTCATCTTCACTCCTTTCATTAAGCAACTCTGGAAACATATTCACTAGAAATTTCTACAGACTGATATAAATCTGTTAAACATCCCTAAAAATATGTTAACATACTCTCCTTTTTACTATATACATATTCCAAACTACTTAATAGATAAAGTTACTTCAAGATGGATAAAACTGATTCATAGAAATACTAAGAACTCTACACATGAGAAAGAGGAGAACACTTTCTCTCCCTATACAATTCTAGCATCCCCATCCCCACACTCTTTTCCTGCCAGTATAAACCTCTAAGGAGGAGCCTAAAACACTCACACTCATAAAATTAAGGCAAACAACCTATTAGCACCACTGCTTGAAATCTGTCAGTAATTTAAAATGATACAAAAATATATATCTTACTCTAGCAACTAATTTGATATAGCAAACGTTTGGCCATCAGTTTGGGTTTTGTTTTGTTTGCCTTCCTCAATAGATCTGGGATCATGAGGCAGGTGATGCAACATTGTTGTGTGCCTTCAAGTTATTTCCGACTTACAACCAAAAGGCGACCCTATCATGACATTTTCTTGGCAAGTACAGTTGCCCCTCCACATTCGCAAACTTAGCATTCACGGTTTTGATTACTTGCAGTTTTGGGAGGGGCCCCCCGCCCTCCCAAAACCGCGACAAGGGGCCTCCGGAGGCCCCGTGAAGGCCCTGGGAGGGAGGGGGAGCACCGGAGAAGCCTCCACGGAGCCTTTGAAGGCTCAGTGAAGGCCCTGGGGGGGAGGGGGGAGGGCCGGGGAGGCCTCCACGGAGCCTTCGAAGGCCCTGTGAGGGTGGGGGGAGCACCGGGGAGGGTGGGGAGAGGCCCGGGGAGGCCTCCACAGAGCCTTCAAAGGCCCTGTGAAGACCCTGGGTGGGAGGGGGGAGGGCCGGGGAGGCCTCCACAGAGCCTTCGAAGGCCCTGTGAGGGTGGGGGGAGCACCGGGGAGGGTGGGGAGAGGCCCGGGGAGGCCTCCACAGAGCCTTCAAAGGCCCTGTGAAGACCCTGGGGGGGAGGGGGGGAGGGCTGTGGAGGCTTCCACGGAGGCTTAGAAGGCCCCGTGAAGGCCTTGGGAGGGAGGGGGAGGGCTGTGGAGGCATCCATGGGGCCTCGGGAGGGTCTCCGGAGGCCCCGTGAAGGCCTTGAAAGGGAGGGGGAGGCAGGGGAAAGCGACTATGGGGCCTCCAGAGGCCCCATGGTCGCTTTGACGGGGGAGGGCAGTCATTATTCACAGAATTATCACATTCGCGGGGGTCTGGGGAACCTAACCCCCACGAATGTGAAGGGACGACTGTAATTTGTTCAAGGGGATTTTTCCATTGCCCTCCTCTGAGGCTGAGAGAATATGACTTGCGCAAAGTCACCCAGTGGGTTTTCATGGCCAAATGGGGATTCGAACCCTGGTCTCCAGAGCCATAGTCCAATGCTCAAACAACTATACCATGCTGGCTTTCCAACGCAACATTACCATATTAGAAACAACTAGTAAAAACTGAAGAGTCAACAGTGTAGTGGTTTAAGTGGTGGACAATGACTCAGGAGACCAGGGTTCAAATCTCCGCTCAGCTATGGACACCCACTGGGTGATGTTGGACAAGTCATACTCTCTCAGCCTCAGAGGAAAGCAAAGGCAAACCTTTTCTGAAAAAATCTTGCCAAGAAAATCCAGTGGGAAACGGTTTGAAGGCATATAACAACTAAGTAAAAACTAAAACTATAATGAAACACTCTGCCCTTGGGGAAGCCAAAGATGTGCTGAGAGGATTACCTGTTTCACTCATTGATGATCCTTCTTACTTACCAAGTATGAGTCCCATGGCAAACGTTTTAAAATGAACTGGGTCATAGATCCACACATATACCTGAAAGGAGAACAGCCAAGCAAAAATTTAAACCAAAGTCTGAAAGACTAAGATTGATGAGGAAGTTGTTTCAAAATGACTTGCATTAGTTCTTCATCAGTCTAGCAAGGAACAGAGGTCAAACAAATATAAGAATACCCAAAGGCCTAGCTAGTCAGTAATCTAGATTCCCAAGGGAAGATATTTTGCTGCTATATAGCATTCATTAATTATTCAGGATGGTGAAAACGTAAGAACTAGAAAGAGTCTTCTTCCAAATAGGTGAACAGGCAATCAAACAACAAAGGTAAAAACATGTAAGGAAAAAATGTTGCATAGTGTGGCAAAGAAGTCCTAGTTTAAGTAAATATTTTTATTAGATCTCAAGTGGTTGTGATTTTCCAGAGAAGAGATCTTGGCATCATGATGGGCAGCTCAAAGAAAACACCAATACAGTTCAAGAGGCAGTGAAAATGCAAAACCTAGATTAGGAGTTACAGAAAAAGGAACTGAAAAGAAAAATTGGCCAGGCACATACTACCATTACATGCATCTATAAAGTATTTGCATGTTAAATATCACATAAAGCTTTAATAGCTTAGTCTCAGGATGGCTGCCATTAAAGCTGGAAAAGGTTGTGGGAAAGGCTGGCTGATTGATTTTGGAGTTCCCACATTACACAGAAAGCTTATTAGTAAGTAAGCAAAAACAAAAAACAAGCAACACAGAAAGCACATGATAAAAGATTTATAAAATTAGGACAGATAAATCCTTTCATTAACATTCTAAGAGTAAGTCAATTTATTGACATTAGACGGAGAACAGACAGACAAATATAAAGTACTGCATATAGTCATGTATAGGTCCAGAAATTTTAGTCAATAAATCAACCCAAAAAACCTGGGTTGACTTATCCACAGGTGAATATTAGTTCTGTACCTTAACTCTTATCAAAAAAGGAACCATCTCCTTCTCTGAGTAGAGTGGCAAAAGGCGAGAGCTTAGTCCATCCTGGGAGAACCTAAAAGAAGCACCAACTGCCTCTATTTTCTCTGCCATGGTGCCACTTTTGACCTTTTTGAATGCCTGGGTGGGAAAATGGTGGTGGCGGTGGCCAGGGACAGCTGGCCCCAAGACAGTGTTGGTGCTTTCCTCTCTCTGCAGAATGACCCTCAATGTATCCACAGGTCATATCAAAATCTTTAATTTTGGCCCCCAAGCCTGCCTTCAATTTATAAATGAAGTCAATTTATACACAAGTATATATGGTGATTTTTTTTATTTTTATTTTTTTGCACAATTGGTTCCTATGCCACAGGCTCTGGGCATACTGATCCAGTTACACAGGGAATTTACTAATTCTTTAACTGCCCCCAAGAAAATTCTTGATCAAATGACACACATTTGATTCCAAGCATTAAGACTACTTAGTGAGGTCTGATGCACAGAAAAGAGGGGCTATTTTCTCTGACCTTCTAACTTGGAAATAGCAGCACTAGGTTGAAGGCAACAAAAATATGAACAATAACAAAATATTTGGACAGGACAGGAAATACCAATACAGAGGATTATAAACCAGAAGAGGAAGCAGAGCTCAGAATATAGCCCTTGCTTTGTATGCATAAGGTTCCAGTTTGATGCTTGGCATCTCTAGGCATGGCTGGAAAACCTCTTCCCTGGAACTATGGGAGGTGCTGCTTAGTCCATGTCAATAATACTGGACCAGGTGAAGCAATAGTCTCAGTATAAGGTAGGTTGCTATTTTTCCTAGAACATTCCAAGTCACAAAACTAAAGAGTCAAAAAGTCAGTGTCATAAAATGAGGAATGCAGTCTGATAAATGGTTCCTAGGCTGTAAATACCTGAACTATTTGGGGATTATCACCATTCATATATTACAAGATAAATAATTCTTTAACCAAGGCTACATCTGTAAAACGTCTTGATAAATGTGAAAGCTGTGGATTGAAATATTGATATAATTAAGTGGTCCAAAATTCCTAAACTCTGCCTGAAAGAAGGATCTGTCTTTTCTTTAAAAACACCCACAGCTTGATTTGAACATATTTGATAAGCAGTCTTTGAATTTTGCTTATTTCTTGTGAAAGTGAACATAATATGTTTGTTTGGTTTGTTTACTTCAAAGGTTTTGCATTAGCCACTAACCTTACTCTGTATTGCAGTATGGTTTAAAAGTAAAAGAAAGAGAAGCGTAGTCTTGGAATGATTCTTGCATATTATTATAATTCAGTTATTAATTCATGCTATAGTTATATATATTCTGCCTTTTCTCCAGAACTGAGACTCAAGGCATTTACAAAAAGTAAAACATACACAAAAAAGCGCATATAAAGTCAGAAGTAAAAACATACAAAAAATTATTATTAAAATGCAATTAAAGTATCCATAGAATTAAAAATGTTTAAAACAAATCCATGAGAAGTTAGTAAATCGGCTGTTCTTTTAGTCAGTTCCTAAAAACCTAATGGAATAGAAAAGTTTTTATCTGTTCAAACAAGAACGCCCTTTCACAAGATAAATAACTTTATATGTCTGTATTATGCATACATAAATAAATCTCATGCTTCTATTTGACAGGACATTTTGCTCTCCCCTAAAAAGCTGCCCTGTTGTGGAGAAAATCGAAAGTCCTCAGTTAACTGCCAGTTCAGGATTAGCTACACAAACAGGCCATATTTTAAGAGAGAACTTGAACAAAGACCTATTTGTCACACAATGCATAATAAACTTATGGCACTTGTTGCAACTCAATGTAGTGATGGTCACTGGCTTATATAGAAAGTAAACAAATTCATGATAAATAGATCAATTAAACAGCTATGTAGACTGCAAAGCCCACCATGGCACTACCCTTCTGTGGTGGTAGAACTGTGTGCTTCTATGAGACAAGAGACTACTGTATGCTGATGGTAGCAGTGATGCTGGTAGGGTCTCCCATGTCAGACAGGCTTTTGCTGAGGAGCCAGACTAAATGGGCCAAACAGCTACTGTGCAGCAGCAGTAGTGGAAGGTGACACTGGCGGAGGATCTCTCAGAGACAATGGTAGTAGCACAATAGCTAACACTTGTTAGTACTGTCAAGAAGAAGGCAATGGTAAACCACCCCTGAAGCCTTCTACTTTGAAAACCCTAAAATTAGACAATCCAAAGTGAAATAAAAGATATTGCCAGGGCAGAAGACACTCAACAAGCTACTGGAGTAGAGTAGAGGACAACTATGAGTAGCACTGTGGCTAACAATGCAACTGGACTCAATCTGAAAGGATGTTCAGCCACTGACATGCTAAGAAGTGAAAAGAAAGTCTATAGCTGCACAACATGTATTATTATAGGAACATGGAATGTGAGAAGCATGAATCTAGGTAAGCCAGACATTGTAAAAGAAGAAATGGAATGTATAATAAACATTGCAATACTTGAGGTGAGTGACCTAAAGTGAACCGGAAGGGGACATTTTCAATCAGATAACTACAGAGTGTTTTACTCAGGAAATGAAAACCTAAGAAGAAATGGGGTTGGTATTAATAGTGAGGAGAGATGTAGCAAAAGTGGTCAAGGGATATAGTGCAAAGTCTGACTGAATAGTATCAGTAAGACTTCAGGGAAAACCCATCAATATAATCATAATCCATATTAATGCTCCAACCACAGAGGCAGATGAGGAAGACGTTGAAAGATTCTATACTGGAGTCCATGAAGAAAACTGATCACATATTAAAATAGGACATGTTGGTAATCATAGGCAACTAGAACGCAAAGTAGGAAACATAACAGAAACAAACATTGCAGGAGAATTTGGCCTAGGAACAAGAAACAAAGCAGGAAAGCGACTGATCACATTTTACAAAGCCAACAATTTGTTCGTTGCAAATACATTCTTCAGGCAAACAATGAGATGACTGTATACATGGACATCACCTGATGGCCAAAATAGAAATCAGCTAGATTACATAATTGGAAGCAAAGAATGGAGAATGTCACATTGGTTCACTTACCGTGAATGTGCATTCTTGAGAGGAGCGAACAGGAATTCTAGACATTGGGAAAGCCTACTACTGCCCAGCCAAAAGCAGGAAGTTGTGTCATGGTGACATGGTAATTTCAAGTTTCTTTGTTCTCCTCCTTGACCATGCGGCCAGTTCACTGACTAGCAGAGCCCTGAAGACCTGTGATGAGAAACAAGAATGTAAATCCGCTAATAAAAAAACAAAGTAAGATATTTGCAGACACGGGGAGGGAGAATTCCTGTTCGCTCCTCTCAAGAATGCACATTCACGGTAAGTGAACCAATGTGGCATTCTCTGAGAGGAGGAGCAAACAGGAATTCTAGACATTGGGACATGCTCAAGCCCTAAACTGAATGGGAGGGAGTGTCTGCGTGGAGTCTAACTCAGGCCCTTACCACCTCCTGGAGGACTCTCCTCCTGAAGGTGGCTTCTGTGGACCTAAACTTGTCCACCTTGTAATTCCCGATGAATGTGGACAGCATCTCCATGTTGCAGCCTTACATATTTCCACTATGGGAACATTTGTGGAAAACACCGCGGTGGTGGCCGCTGATCTCATGGAATGTGCCATTACCGTGGAAGGCCTAGGCATCCTGGCAACATCATATGCCATCAGGATACATGCCTTAATCCAGATGGCAATAGTCCGATGAGAGGCCTTCAGCCCCATGGAGGCTGGGTTGAAAGAGATGAAGAGAGAATCACAGCGCCTGAAGGTGCTGGTCCCCTTGATGTAAATCCTAAGGGCTCTTCGAATGTCCAACTTGTGCCAAAGACACTTCCTAGGGTGAGAAGGGCTGGGACAATAGGACGGGAGCACTAGCTCCTGTGCCACATGAAAATCCGATAGCATCTTGGGCTGGAATGAAGGATCAAGTCTTAAGGTGATGAAGTCCTCCATGAAGGTGCATAGGTGTTCCCTTACTGAAAGAGCCTCCAGCTCTGATACCCGTCTTGCTGAAGTGATGGCCACTAAGAAGGCCACCTTTAGAGTTAGGATCCTTAGGGGAACCTTCCTCAGAGGCTCGAAGGGTGGGTGCATCAGCTGCCGAAGGACTAAGGGAAGGTTCCAGGAAGGGAACTCGTGATGGGCCGGTGGGGAAATCAAGGTCGCCCCCTGGAGAAAGCACTTAATGTGGGGGTGAGAAGACAGGTTTCCCACCTGCTTAAGGGAAAAGACTGAGGCCAAAGTGGCCACCTGGCTCTTCAGGTTATTGGGACGAAGGCCCATGTCTAGTCCCTCTTGAAGTAACGCCAGAATGTGATTTAGGGTAGGCTCTTCCCTCGGAATGGAACTCGCTCTGCACCATCTAGAGAAGGGCTGCCATGCCGCTTCGTATATTCTATTGGTTGTCTGCCTCTGTGAGGAGAGGAGGGTGTTCACCACTGACTCCTCGTAGACAAATTCCCTTAAGGTCCTCCGTTCAATCTCCAGATGGTTAGCTGTAGCCAATCGACATCAGGATGATTCACTGGACCCTGATGCAGACGGCTGACCTTCAGTGGAAAGTGCCACAGGTCCTCTACTAACATATCCATGATCTCGGAGAACCAGGGGTGACATGGCCAGTGGGATGCTATCAGTATCACCTGTGCCCTCTCTTGGTGGATCTTCCAGCATACCTTCACAACGAGGGGCAGCAGAGGAAACATCTAGAGTACGCCCCTTGGCCATGGGGATCTGAGGGCGTCGATCCCTTCTGCGTGAGGTGTCGGAAATCTGGAAAAGTACCGGGGAAGCTTCTTGTTGCTCAGAGAGGCGAATAGGTTCACTTCCAGTGTTCCGTATAGATCCTGAATCTGCTGGAATGTTCCCTGATCTAGCTCCCATTCCGCCTGCGAGACCGAGTGCCTGCTGAGGTAGTCTGCCTGAAGATTCGCCGAACCCCGGAGATACTGGGCTGATAGTGAGCTCACGTTGTGCTCAGCTCAGTTGAAGAGAAGGTCCGCCTCCCACTGAAGCGACTTGGACTTGGACCCTCCCTGCCTCGGCTATGTACGATCAAGCTGTGGTGTTGTCTGTCAATACCAGAATGTGAGCACCCCCGATTTCCCTGGCAAATTGAAGGAGAGCCAGACAGGCTGCCCGCAGTTCCAGCCAGCTGGTGCTGTAAACCCTTTCTTCCTGGGTCCAGAGCCCCTGAGCCATTTTTTCTTGGCAGTGTGCCCCCCAGCCCCTGAGACTCGCGTTGGTGGTCACTACTAGCTGGTGGGGAACAGTAATTGGGGACCCTTTGCCTATGTTGTGTCCCTGGGTCCACCACCTCAAGGATTCCCCCACCTGTTTGGGAACCCAAAGGAGCATGCCCTTCTTTAGAGCTATCTGATGTTGAAAGGGCATTAGGAAGGCTTGGAGCAGGCGAGAGTGAAATCTCGCCCATGGCACCACCTGAATGGTGGAGATCATTAGACCCAACAGTCTGGCCGGGGACATGAGGGAAACAGCCTTCATTGATGAGAGGAGCCGGACCTCCAACTGGATCACCTGACGCCTCTCCTGGGAGAGGGAGATCTCGAATCGCCTTGTGTCTAAAAGAGCCCTGAGGTGTATAATCAAATGGGCTGGAGAGAGAACGCTTTTCTTGAAGTTCACCAGGAAGCCGTGGTCTTGGAGATTCCTGATCGTCGTCTGCAGATCTCTCTCGGCCTTCCCCCGAGATGGGGCCCTCAGAAGGATGTCGTTCAGGTAGGGGTAGAGGTGAATCCCTTTGGTACGCAGATGTGCCACCAATACAATGAGTACCTTGGTAAACACCTGAGTGCCGATGCTAGGCTGAAAGGAAGGGCCCTGAACTGATAGTGTTGGTCCCCAAAGGCGAAGCGAAGGAAGCGCCTGCTCCCCTCGTGAATCTGAATGTGTAGATGATATGCTTCTGATAGATCCAGAGAGGCCAAGAAGTCCCCCTTCTGGAGTGCCTCTCTGATAGAGGAAAGCGTTTCCATCCAGAAACATTAGTATGAGAGACACAAGTTTGTGTATTTGAGGTCTAAGATTGATCAGGAATCTCCTCCCTTCTTGGGTACTGTAAAGAAGGAGTAAACTCCCTCTTTGGCCAATTGGGACTTCTTCTATTGCCCTGATGTCCAGGAGGTGCTGAATGGTCCTGCACAACTCCTGAGCCTTTTGAGCATTTGTGGGAACTGGGGTAGGAATGAACCTGTCCTCTGGCCTGGTGTTGAACTCCAATTTGTAACCCTGTTGGATTGTTTGCAGTACCCATTGATCCATTGTGGAGTTGCGCCAGGCCTTGAGGAACAGGGTCAGTCAGCCCCCCACTGGGGCTTGAGACGACTCAGAATTGTTGTTTGGAGGATCCCTTGTGATTCTGGGATCCCCCTTTGTGGCTGTTGCCAGTCTGGCATGATGGGTGTTGTCTGATGATCTGATTAGTCCTTGCCCATGTTGGACGGAAGGGAAGGTAGTCCCTCTGCCTGCCATATCCTTTGGAAGAATGAAAGGAGTTAAGACAACTGAAAGCAGTGTCTGGTTACGGATCTGTCTGAGCGACGTGACAAGGAAGGCATTGCCTGCTTCTTCTCCTTAATTTCCACCAGGATGTCCTTTAACGTTTCTTCTCCGAACAGTTTGGTTCCCTTGAAGGGAGCTGTACAGATGGATGCCCTGGAATGAGTATCCACATTCCAGTGCTTTAGCCATATGGAACACCGAGCCAAAGCAGCTGCACTGATGGATCTAGCCGAAAAGGAACAGGTGTCAAGAGAGACGTCCGCCACCAGGTGTAGGGAGGATATAACCCTGTTGAGAACCCTGTTTAGGGTCCTAGTATCCAGTTGAGGAGCTTGTTGAATCTCATTTAGCCACAAGATTGCAGCTCTAACGAAGAGTGAGGCCGTGGCTGAAGCTCTGACACCCAAGGCGGAAGTTTCATAAACTTTCTTCAGGACCCCATAGGCCCTCTTCTTGTCTGGATCCTTAAGGAGTGCTTCGCCCTCCTTGGGAGCCAGAAAATTAGAGACCAGTGAGGCCACAGGCTTGTCAACAATGGGCACCTTTAATTTTTCTAGAACTTTGTCACATGGCACATAACACTTCTGTGCCACCAGAGTGCCCCTCTTTCCCAGGGCCGGCTTATCCCACTCCTCTGCAAAGAGGTGATGGAATGTATCCGGGAAAGGTAGGCTCATCTTCTGCACTGTAGGAGACCTAAGAACCGCCTGCACCTTTTCACTTAGTTTCTGAGTAACCACCTGGGTGGACTGAGTATCCTCTGAGGATAGTTCCAAGGCTGCTATCATCCTGTTAAGGAGAGTGGAGTAAGCCTCGCCATGGAACAACCTACCCGAAATACCAGGCTCAGGTTCTTCCGTGTCTGAGCATTCTCCTTGCTCCTTGTCATTCTCCATGTTCTGACCGGAATCCGGGTTGGTCTGAACCCCTTTGAGAATATTCATGAGCTGGAGGTCCTCCTCCCCTTCACTCCCAGACTCCTCCGAAGAGTGGAGAAGTCGCCTTCCTCTTCCTCTGACTTGCCTGTGCCGCGGCCTGGGTGGAGGAAGACCCAAGACGAGTCGATAGGCCTGAAGGGCCTGCCTGCGGAGAGCCATGTCTGTCCCTGTTGGGATGGTGGGCCTGCCCAGACTGCTAGGCATGCGTGCCCACCAATAGCAGAGGCGGGTCTGCTTGTATCACCACAGAGATGGTGGCTGTCTGAGTGGCCTGGTCCGCTCAGGCAGATTGACCGCCCCCGGGCTCCCGTGTCCCGCGAGGAAGCCCCCCGCCCCGGGGTGTCCGTTTGCATTGCCTCAGATACCCTTGGTATTGTGGCTACTGGGGAGACGGATCGGGCCTCATATTGTTGCCGAGGGGGGGGGTGAAGTGAGCAGCCTAGCCCCTCCCCCTTGTCCAGATTGCCCCGTGCTGCTCCCGATGCCGCCGAGGCTTCTGCGAGGTGGGGTATCAAAAGACTGAGTCCCGTTCCCTCATCACCATCGCACCGAGCCACCCCTGTGCTTAACGTGGTTCCTCGGTGGGGGGAAGCAAAGAAGTCGATTCCGTCCCCCGGCCAAGGTCACGCCGTGCTGTTCCTGCAGCCCCTGGGGTTCCCTGCAGTGAATGTTGCCCCACGTTCCCTGGGAGAAAGGCGGAGAGGAGGTGGAGGGTTACCCTTAGGATGTCCTCCCTCCCATGCCGCTCCAGAGAGGTTGCCTGGGGCAAGATGGTGCCCGCCTGTTGAGTGGCTGCCGAGGCCCTCCCTTCTACCCTGCTCGCTGACTGGAGAGGGAGACTGGCCAGCCAGTTGACCAGTAGGGAGAACTCCTTGGGGCTAGCTCTGGAGAGGTCAGGCGGTGGAAAGAAAAACCTCTGGGAGGGTGTTGGGAAAGGACAAGGCTCAGCTTCCCCTCCCTGAAAACCCTATACTTTCGGGGGCAGGAGGCCCCCACTCTGGCCGTCCAGTGTCCGCCAAGGTCTCCTGCGGTTGTAGCAAGGCTCTGGACTGCTCGGTGAGCCCCAGCTTCGGGGTATCTCTATCTCCTGTCAACACGCCTCGCACAACCTCAGAGCGGTTGACGGCGGACTTTTCCTTCGCCTTCTGAGGCGGCTGGCTCGTCACACTCAAGGAGTGGCCTGCTTGCTCACTGGCGGTTCGCGGTGATCCCGGTACCCTGGGTGTGGTTCTGGAGCAGCCCTGGGGGTCCAGATCCATGGATGGTTTCTTTCCCTTCTGCTTCGAAATGGCTGAAGCGGATTTTTTTCCTGAGCCTTTCACCATATCCAGAGGGGAAGAAAGGAAAGGGGACGATAGGAAAGATTTCTTTCTTTCTTTCTTTTTTTGAGAAAAAGGAACGAAGAGAGGGGGGGAAGAAGCTGGAGAAGGCAGAAGAGAGGTAGACTGGAACTTTCAGGAGAAGCGGAGAGGAATTCTAAGAGGAGAAATCACTGTGGCTGGACTGGGCGAAAGCAGGAAGTTGAACTGGCCACATAGTCAAGGAGGAGAACAAAGAAACTTGAAATTACCATGTGACTATGACACAACCTCCTGCTTTCAGCTGGGCAGTAGTAGGCTTTTCCAATGTCTAGAATTCCTGTTCGCTCCTCCTCTCAGAGAAGCTTTATTCTGCAAAAAGAAGACCAGAACAAATTGTGTCATAGTTCTCAAACTGCTAATATCAAAAATTAAAGCTAAAGAACAGCAAATCAATCATTGTGCCAAAATAAACCTGAAGAACATCCCTATAAAATTTGAAGATAAAATAATAACAGATTTGCACCATTGAGCCCAACTGACTGGGAGTGAGAAGAACTCTGGACTGAAGCCAGCGGGAGGAGTGCAAAAAGACGCTTTTTGTAACCAAAAAGAAAGAAAAGCCTCACTGGATGACTGGTGAAACTCTTCAGTTAGGAAGAGATGAGAAACAAAAATAAAAGGGGATAGAAATAGTGTCAGAACTCTGAATGCAACTTGGGCGCAGGGACAAAGACAACTACTGAAACAATCAACGCAGAGAAACAGAAAACCACAACAAAAAAGGTTGAACAAGAGACCTCTTCCACAAGGTCTGAGAAATCAAAAGTAAACTTAAACCAAGAGTGGGGATGCTCTACAACCAGCATGATAAAGAAGAAATAAAAAGACAATGGGAACAATACAATGAAGAACTATATAAAAGATATGAAAGGATGACAGAGTCTTTCAAGAAAGAACCATTTGAAGATGAAACCACAATTTTAGAAAGTAAAGTGGAAGCAAACAAATATGAGAATGGGAACTGAAAATAAATCAAGTCCTCTTGTCATAACATAAACTACTAGAGCAGCTCGTTTCAAAATTAGTAAGTAGATGACAGAATGTTTATCTAAACGGACATTTCTCAACAATTCTCTTGATCAGTATCAAGTTGCTTCTTGGAATCAATGAAAGGTAAGTTCATTGCTCAGGGCAGTGCAACAAGTCCACAGCTTTCTAGCTGATGAACAGAGGACCACAATGTCTCATTAACAAGATTAAAGCAGCCAATTGTTCAATCATCAACATCAATTTTGAAACATAAAACAGAGAATAAGAAAAAGTCAGAGAAAAACCAGCAAAAATTCCCAAGTAGAAAATAAATAAAAACACATACTAGCAGGGAGCTATCTCTTAACAAGACAATCTCACCAATGGGAGGTCAAACAGTATGCAAAGGATAGGTTCACAATGCAGTTCTAGTGAATCTAACCAAAGGAACTGATCACATAGCATTGTCCAGCCATAAAAAGACTTCAGATTCTGCAATGTAGTATTACTGTTCACTTAAATGAATGGCATCCAAGCCAAACAACAAGTTCTTCATTCAGACAAGAGGAATCATGTCTATATTCCACTTCCTAGCTGACTTCCAATCAATTTGGGAAACATCCAAACTGTTGGAAGAGTAAAAAATACAATCATGTGACAAATGAAAATAACTAATCATTTATAGTTCTCCTCACTACACCATGTCCCACCATGAGCTAAGCTATGCATGCACATATCTTCAACATGTTTGATACCAAGCCATTCAAAATTTTAGAAGAAAGGATGATGAGGCTCTCCAATTAAAACGCTTTGGTCATGGGTACTTATATTCACACTCTGAGCCTCAGAAAACCTCATGATAGGTTCACCTCAGAATTGTTGTAAGTCGGAAATGACTTGAAGGCACACAACAACAACAAATTCACTAGTTTCCTGTTTATTAATTTTAGTTCTACAAAGGTATATTATTTATATACAAAGGTATATTATTTATTACTTATTTGTATAGACATCTGTGTAGGCAGTACTTTACCAAAAACAAAACAAACAAACAAACAAAAAACGCTTTTATCAGTCCCTTGTGGCTAAAACCTAAGAGAAAAAGGAAAACAAAAGAGGAATGGAGGTGGATACAGGAGAAGTATATATCATTATTGGTATGTCAATGATGTAACTGACTTAGTTACAATAAGGTATAGAAACTGGGGGAGCAGTCCCATAGTTTTGAAGATGAACTTAAAGGGAAAAAAGATGGTGGTAACATGGAGGTGCTGTGAAAATATATTAACACTAGTTCCTTACTGTGCATAGTCTAGATCAATGGTTCTTAACCTGTGGTCCACAGAACCCCAGGGGGCTGTGATGTCCTCACAGGGGGTCCACAAAGGCTTGAAGGCTGCTTGGCACAATCTCTTCCCCACAGTGGAGCGGCTACGCTTCAGGAACCAAGGCAAAGGCTGGCTGGCTGACTGGGTTTGCACATTGTTGCTCAATCTACTCCAGCCACAAACATGCAGGAAGAAGCAGGAGAAAAGTCTTCCCTCCCCCTCCAGTGCCTCTGAGGGAATGTTTAATGAATGGAGTAATTGTATTATTATCATCATCAGGTATTATTAGGGTTTTAAATCTTGCATTAAGTCTTGGGGGTCTGCAGCAACAAAAGATATATAAAGGGTAAAGAAAAGGCTACGAACCATTGTTCTAGATTATTTCATCATTCAAAAATTTGTATTTCCAATCCCAAAATTCAAAGTGCTATTTTAAAACCTTTCTGGCCTGATAATGCAAGATTACAATGAATTTTTACAGGACTGTTTATGTTTTAGTATAACCTAAGCCATCTTGGGAGAATTAGTTCTGAAAGGCACTATAAAGATGTTGAAAACAGAAATAAATAAATAAATTTGGGAAATTATATTACATCAGAAGAATGAATATGATTTGTACACTGGCTGCTGTTGTACACAGAGCTGCCTTTACTATCAGATTCTCTTGCTGCTGAATTTAGTCAGTAAAGATGGCTACCTGACTAGAATTTAGAAATCCTTAATGCAAGAATTTAGCACTGAAGTCACTGAATCTGCACACACTAGGTCAAGGTTGCCCTTGATAAGCAGCCTCAGGTTGATTTAAGGTTTAAAAGACAATTGTTAAACATTTTGTCTCATAAAGCAAATTGCTTTGTCTTGAAGAACTGGCTCATATGACTTTGTGATATTGTGAGACATGTGTGCCTGTAAAAAAAATGGTTATCTTTATTTAATTTCAAATGAAGTTCTCTGAATAATGCTGATCACACCATCACAACTCACTTTGTTAGAAGTTGGGGAGGTAAGAATTCTGTTCTAATAGCACAACTACAAACACCCCCCCCCCAAACTCACCTTATAAACAGTGCAGCATCCCCAACATGGCCATTTCAGTGTTGTTGAGCAGAGAAGCATCCAGCTATTTTCCTGTAGCTGGACACGCTGCAAGGACATCATCTGCAAAGATCTCCTGAGTATCCCTGGAGTATCTCAGTGGATGCCTGTCACAGCGCATTCAAGCTACATAAAAATACCTGGACACATCTCCTCTCATCTCTCCACTTTCTGACAATGCAGAAATGGCTGTGTTGGGAGACCTGGGCTGCTTACAAGTTGAGTTTTTGGGGGCTAGCATTGGGACACTTCCAACGCAGGATCTCAGCCATTATTTATAACAACTCTAAATCTGCTATACGCTTAATCTTCAATAAAGAGGAATCTGGTGATGCCTCACCAGCCTTGCGCTCTAGAGACCAGACTAAAAAAATACAACTGTGGGATCCTGTCAGGGGAAAAACCAAATTTGAACATATAATCAATTTCCAGTTTCTCTAAGTGTGTGAAAAGGCAGTGTAAGGAGTCAGTTATAAGTAGGATTTTGATATCCTTGAAAATACACTTTTTGGTATGGGCTGGCTAGGTCAAATGCTAGAAATGCTGTCTCAGCTCTGCCATTTATCATCAGCCCCCTACTTAGCTACAGACTCCCTACCCCCAGTCCAATACCTCTTCATTTGGGAACCAAAAGAATTCATTGTGCCCACCTGGTTCTCATTAAGAGTTCTCCTTATCCTTGAACCTCTATCTCTGACAGTAGACTTAAGCTGAGTCATCTGGCTTTCTTTGTTTTAATCATACTGTGGGAAACCCAAATATTTCCCCCTTGACTCAGGCAACTCAGCTAAGGTTCTGTTCTAGTTGCATCAATAAACTTGTGTCTGGTTGTACCATATCAGACTGAAGGCAGGGACTTGTATCCCAGAATGTTCATTCCCAGAAAAAGTTCCAGATACACTGAAAGCTCTGTTTTCAGGAAGAAGGCTAGGCTACAACCTTCCACATGTCATCTTGCTTTTTTCTTTTGTCTAGATCTAGACTGTGCACATTCAGTGAGGTGAAGCTCCATTTGCACTATGAAGCTGCACAGCCTTAATTCAGGTTCACTACCACAGTGACAACCAGGCCTATCTGTTGTCTCTTCATTCTATCAAACTCAGATCTGGGAGCCTGGGACAGTAATAATTTTCAACATGGGTTTATATGGATTTACAAGGGGAAGCAGGTATGTTTAATTTTTTCATTGCCCATTACTTTCTGTACAACCCTCACCTGTGAATGCTTTCCACCACTTAATGTGACAAACACTAATCTAATCCCAATCTAAGGGGAAAAAATGAACAGGAAGGCAAGGCAAGACAAAACAATGAACATTCAAGCAGTTGTCCACCTGTGACATCTTTCCCACTATCTGCACAACCCACAATCTCAGCCAGGTCTAAAGATTCAGCCAGAATAGAAACTGTTGTGCTGGCTATAGGGAGAAAAACAGAATCCATGCTTCCTTATTCTGAATGCAACTAATGGTATGGTCCATCTAACTAAGGCACAGGTTTTTCAGGATTTTCAGACAGCAGCAAGCCCATGCCTTTCCAAAGTATAAACGTGTTGGGAGGCTACAAGCTTTAGAATTAGGACATTAAAACTGTCTTGTTGAATCAGGCCAAGATCAATTCTAGCTGTGGCCTGGAATTTTTCTGTTTTGCAATTTTGTGATAAGTTTTTGTTTCATTAGATTTTTTATTTAATTCCCTTAAACATATATTTTTAACACAGACAGCCATACACTTCTAATTCTGAACAACTGCTCTCTTTCTACTATTTAGCAATTCAGGAAGAATCTAGTCAGGCTAGTGGATTTCTCCACATTTTTATCACTAGTAAATGTTACAGACAAAAAAATGTCAAAATTACAGCAACTGAGATGATCAGATACCATACCTCATTTCCATCCAGAAAAACTTGATCTTCATGAGGTTCAAGTTTAAACTTCCTTTTTGTTTCCTTCTTTTTAGGTGTGCCTGGGGTTTCATCCTAGGAATACATATTGGAAACAGACTCTTAAGGAAATGCAGTTTTTGAGTGGGGTCTTTACAGCTGTGAAATAGATGTATTCAAATTATTTTGGGAGACGCAGGGAGCCCCCCCACTCCTCTCTCTCTTGCCAATTTCTGATTTGAAAGAGTAAAATTCCAGTTAAGATTATGGATTTCAGGCTGAAATATATCCTTACAACTAAACATTTCCTTAAATCCACAGAAAATCTTCCACTGATATCAAGGAAATGTAACCTTAACAGGAAGTGAAGCTATTACTTGGTTAACTAAACTATTCAGTCTAAGATTAGAGATCACTCAGTGAGAAAGATATAACTACTAATTGTTCTGCCCACTGATTCTCTTCTTGTTCTTAGAACATCAAGTTCTAAGATAATGTATTTCTATTTGAACACAAATTGATTGAATATCTTTACTAAAACCAATTTCCAAACAACTTTTAAGATCCCTATGAAATTTGGATTCAGTAAGCTTCAGATTTTCAAATAAACCCATATATATATATATATATATATATATATATATATCCAGCTTACTTTGCTGTTCTCCCTCTCCTTACCATCCCCATTCTTCTTCTACCGTCTAGTCATGTATTCACTCCATCACAGTGGATAGAAAGGAGTGGTAGAGTGTTACAAAGGCTCTCTAGGAATCATGTTATCCACTACTGTTTAAAAATACAAGCACAGTCCAGCCAATGTTAAGTACTTCCAATTTCCAATATCAAAGATTTAAGTAGTTGCTAAACTATCCCATTAAGATAACGAAACCTTTAAAAATACTCAATGGTAAATGGATGTAGCTATATTTTTTATTTTGCTGAGAAATGTAAATGTAACCACTATAATTGAAGAGGACAGAAAACAAAAATAAACAAATGACTTAATTGTAGCTAGGTTTTAAGACCTCCTGGCTACAGAAGTGAAAATGTGTTGATTGTTCTGATCGATGACCTTTGTGAGAAATTGTCAAGGCAGACCTATTGATTGTATTAAGACTTCTTAGCGGCATTTGAGATATCATAGTCTAGACTTTTTGGAGTGAGACTAGAGCCAAGTGCTACAGTTGCTGTGACCTCCTTTGGAGAGGCAAGGCAATACTGTGATAAATTACTTTTCCACCTCACAACTATGTGAGAGGCCTAGAAGTTTGGGCCGATCTGCTGCTCCAGAGACTGGAACACGGAGCAATGGGTGCAAGCTCCAGGAACAGAGATTCCACCTCAACATGAGGAGGAACTTTTTGACAGTAAGAGCTGTTCATCAGTGGAACACACTCCCTCGGAGCGTGGTGGGGTCTCCTTCCTTGGCGGTCTTTAAACAGAGGCTGGATGGCCATCTGTCGGGGATGCTTTGATTGTGATTTCCTGCGTGGCAGGGGGGTTGGACTGGATGGCCCTCGTGGTCTCTTCCAACTCTGCAATTCTATGATTCTATGATTCTATGATCACAGCTACATCTCTACCTCTTGTTTTGATCTACTAATCAGGAAGACATTGGAAACCTTAAACAGGTGTCTGGATGTAGTTCTGCGACTGAAGAGGGCAAACAAAATTAAACCTTGTTTTAAAATTTAAACCGAATCCAGATAAGATGAAAATACTATTGGTTGGGAAGGGTGCTGAACTGGATAGAGGTATGCAACAAGTTTTATGTCCTGTTTGGGGGCTTTCTCTAGGCATATGACTGGCCACTATAGGAACAAAATATTGGAATACTTTAATTTGAACTGTTTAGTTGATGCAGAACACTGTGTGTGTGTGTGTGTGTGCGCGCGCCCGCGTGCGTGCGTGTGTATGGGCAGATAAAGAAATAGAAAACTGGAGAGGAAGAAAGAATGGACTGTCCTGGGGGAAAAAAAAGCATGACTTACTTCCTTATGAACAGAAGCTTTCCACAATGAAATGTTCTGCTGCATATCCCGTCTTGTTTAAACATTCCCGATGCATAGTCTTATCTTGGATGGGATGAATATTCTTTTTGCTAAATCCTTTCCCTACTTCCAAATTATATTGGCTTTTTCTTCTTCCAAAATTAGAAACTATTCTAGTAAACCCAAAGTTGTTTAATGTTTTACTAACTACAGGCGGTCTTCAATTTTTGTGGGTTTAACTTCTGCAGATTTGATAATTCATAAATTTTCCATCACTAATTAAATAGGGTTTTTTTTTTAGTTTTGACAATATCCCTGCTTCCCCTTCCATCCCGTACCACAATCCCTGCACTGTGCCTTCCATTCTGGGCTGCTCAGAGTAAGGAGGGGCAGTTTACTCATGAGTAAGCAAGTGGAAGATCATTCTTCCCTCCCCTTTGCCCAGGCTGCCTTCCGTCTCACCCATTGCTGCTGCTGCTGCAGTCGCTGCCACCGGCCCCTCCTTGGCTGGCAAGGCCCTGCACTTCCAGTAATGTTCTAAGCCCTTATCCCACTCTGGTAGCAGCACACTCTTCTCCTCTGTCTCCAAGGTAGCAGGATGGCCACGGCTGACCCAAGGGCTGGTGGTGGCTGCATGCTGTAGCAGTAGTGACAGTTCTGGAGTAGCCCTGGGTGCTGTTGCTGCTCCCACTGTGCCCACAGGAAGGAACCAGTCGCGCCAATCACGTTTTCTGGCCTGGTAGTCGGAACTGCCCATGAGGCGCTTAGGCTGAGCCAGGCGGACGGCAGCACTAGTCCACTTCTGGGGAGACGTGCCAAAGTGGGCAAGTGAGTCACTGCTTCTCCCCACATGGAGCTGCAGCTTTGAGCCACTCCTGGATGACTAATAGTGCCCAAAGCTCTGGCATGCTTCACGGTGGCATTAAGGTTTGGGAGGTCTAGATAAAGTGTTCGCAGTTTTTGCACTTTTGTGAGGATCCTGTACCCCTATCCAGCGTAAAACTTGAGGGACGACTTTACTACTGTTAGCATGACAAGAATGTTCAATGAGGTTTATATTTTTTCAAAGTTTTTTCACTTCTGCTTACAAAATTTTCCAGAGCAAACTCCTAATGTTCTCTGCTCAAAACTATCTCATATAGAACTATATTTTAAATAAGCCAAAATATCATCAAAAAAGATGTGGTAGGCAGGAAAAAACAAACAGAAAATCTTAGGGGCATGTTTCATACTGGTTTTATTTCTATGCTGGTTTGTTTATGCTGAATTTTCATCTTATTCTGAATGAAATGCTATTTAATCCACTGTTCTTAGCACTCACCTTCTTTCCCTCTTCTTTCTCACCGTCCTTTTTCTTTTCCTTTTCTTTCTCCTTCTTAGCCTTCTCATCTTTCCCACTATCCTTTTTGCTCTTTTTCTCATCTTCTTTCCCACTCTCAGTCTTTCCTTTCTCTTTTTCCTTTTCTTTCTTTATGTCCTTGTCTGGTTTCATTTTCATTACTTTCAGTGCTCGATGAAAAAACTGTTTCTTCAGAAGCCTTAAAGAAAAATGATATCATACTTAATTGGGAAGTTCAGTGCTAAAATGGAATTATATGGTAAGGTAGAGTCATAATAATTACACCTATGACCAAGCAAAGTACAAGTTTTCATTCTATATTAGCTTTGCCAGAGTCTCTACAATGATCATGGGGAAAAAAATCAACAAATGAGAAATTTAAACTCAGTTAATCTCAAGTAAATTCTTCCTGAAATTCTGATGGTAACAATTAGGCTATTCAGCTTCATGAGCTATTTCTTCTAGTTTTATCAAGTACAAACATCTAATCTGCAAAAGTGACAACATGATGTTCCTGGAGCTTTGGAGTCATGTAATTGCAAATTTTCCAGACTCTGGATACAGGCAAAACCATACGATGTCAGACCTGCTTTCTTGGAAATACATTCTAAGGTCAAAAACAAATCTGGCCCAATGATTGCTTAGATCAGAACTTTAGCCTAATATCTTATGACTTGCTGGGCATAATATAATTAAAACACATTTAACATATCCTGTTTTAACAGAGGCCTTATGCAAGATTTATGCCCGAAGCAGGAACCAAACCACATGTAACAATGATGGGCCCATGCCGATCATCTCAGCTTTCAAAGTCACCATTCACCTGAATGCAAGCAGTAACAGTTAAGCAATCAAGAACCATGACAAAGAAAGGTTTTTGGTTGTGGGGAGTGTCTACTTAAATTCAAATGGACACAAGAATCTTCTTCAGATTTTTCTAAAAATCTGAAAGGATTTAAGAGATTGGGATTTAAGAGAATGAAGCTTCTGTATGTAAGGCCATCACATGGGACTCCACACCTACCATATATTCCGGCGTATAAGGCGACTTTTGAAGCCTGGAAAATAGACTCCAAAGTCAGGGATCGTCTTATACGCCGGGTACACGCTTTGCCTCACCGGCCACCCAATCTCCTGCCTCTTCGCTCCCTTGCAAATGGAGCGAAGATGCAGGAGATTGAGGGGGGGGGTGAGGCAAAGCGTGTACTGGTACATTCGCCCCTCTTCTCCGCGTTCTCCCCCTTTGGGGAGCAATCAAAAACAGAGGAGAGGTGCGAATGTAGAGCTGCTCCGTCTCCCCGCTTGCCTGCTCCTGCGCTAGGTCAAAGAGAGCGCCCGCTGGCCGATTCCTCAGGTGAAGCGGCGGCGCCCCCAACCCAGCCAGATCCTTTCCCGCACGGCTTCCTCCCTTCTCCTTCAGCTGCGTGGGGTGGGGGAGTCTTCTCCGTGGCTGCTAGCCCCAGAGAAGATCACCCCCCACCCCGCACAGCTTCCCCCACTGCCTCTGGAGCCGCGCGGGGGTGGGAGATGTTTCTCCGTGGCTGGCAGCCACGGAGAAGCCCTCCCCTCCCCACACAGCTTCCCCCCTTCTCCTTCAGCTGTGCAGGGTGGGGGGGGGCTTCTCTGTGGCTGGCAGCCATGGAGAAGCCCTCCCCTCCCCACACAGCTTCCCCCCTTCTCCTTCAGCTGTGCGGGGTGGGGGGGCTTCCCCCCTTCTTCAGCTGTGCGGGGTGGGGGGGGATTCTCCATGACTGGCAGCCACAGAGAAAATCACCCCCACCCCGCGCGGCTTCCCCCACTGCCTCTGGAGCCGCGCAAACGCTCCCACACCGCTGGGGTCCCTCAAGACTTAATTCAAGATTTAAAGCCCTAATAATAATAATAATAATAATAATATAATACCATTACACCATCTATTCAACCTTCCCTCAGAGGCAGTGGAGGAAGAGAGAAGAATTTTCTCCTGCAAGTTTTAGATTGAATGGCAATGTGCAGGCCAAGTCAACCAGCCAACCTTTGCCTTAGCTCCTGTCACTGCAGGGAGGAGGTGGGCCAAGCAGCCTTCAAGCCTTCACAGACCCCCACTAATCACAGGTTAAGAACCACTGGTGTGGGGGAGTTTGGGATATACTTGCCATATAAGAGAAGGGGGGGGTCGTCTTATACGGCGAATATATCCCAAACTCTGTATTTTAACTTAAAAATTGGGGGGGGGTCTTATACGCCCAGTCGTCTTATACGCCGGAATATACGGTATATTTTCTGTATTCTAGTAAGGCATAATGTCCAACCCAGACATGTCCTTCTGCAAATGGAAGAGATTCTTCCATTCTTGGAAGAAGCTCAGATTCAGCAGAGACTTTCACCAGAGGAAGGGGAAGTGGCACTTTTTGCTAATTCCCTGTTTCACCTTGCAGTCCCCTGCAAAGTTACTCCCAGAGGGCCAAGAGGGATCCAGAGCAAGATGGAAAGTGATGCTGGGGGGATGGAGAATCAATGAAAACCACCCTGCTTCCTCCAATGAGAATACTGTGAAAAGAAATCTACTTAAGGGAAGTCTGGGAAGCACCAACATATTTAGCAATAACTTTAAGGACCAATAACTTTTAGAAGACCAAGCTCCTACCTGTTGCAATAATCAACTACAGATTCTCGAGTTGTAAACAGAGCTTCTTCTCCTTTCTTGGCTTTTGCCCACTTAGAATCCAAAAGGCAATCCACAGCTTTTGATGCTAAGGGAATGGAAGGATGAAAGTAAAAAACCTCAAAAAGCTGCTAAACAGGAGAGATGTGGTTGCTTTTGTATGCTACCTGAAGCTAATGGAAATTTTGGTCCAATAATCAATTTTTTCTCATGTAATGATGTCTAAAGGAAACAACCTGAAATAGTATTGAAACTAGTATATGAGAACTTCCACTGTCTTGAAACGCATTCTTTAAATGTTCGTGAAGTTCAAAATAAAGATTTGAGTAAAAAACCCTGAACAGCTTATGTCATGAACTGGTTTCAACTTGATTGTATACAAATCTAATTATTTGTCATTATTCAAACATTTTTGCTTGTCCAGGCTCCTGTCCAATATTGCTTTCTATTCAAAGAAACAATGGCATAACAAAGGTCCATTACTATAAAGTGGAACCTGCTGTAGCTAAATATTAAAAGAAAATGCCTGGTGATAGAAATGGGAAGAAGACAACATTTTGGCAAAATCAGAGTGCCTCCTAAATATCAGCCGTTTTCTGTTGCTATGGTAGTTGTTCAATTCCCCCTCCCCTCCAAGCTTTGACCAAAAAGGTAGATGTGGAGGGATAAGCAACAGACAGACAGGCTGGATTTCAGTAATTAAACTAATACCAATGTGAGGCTCATGGAATTTATTGTGGAAGCAAAACTTTGAAGACTACAGTTGCCCCTCCACATTCACGAACTTGGCATTCGTGGTTTTGATTATTCGCGGTTTTGGGGGGGGGGGCCCTCAAAACCGCGACACGGGGCCTCCGGTGGCCCCGTGAAAGCCCTGGGAGGGAGCGGGGAGGGCCGAGGAGGCCTCCACGGGGCCTTTGGAGACCCACCGGAGGCCCCACGAAGGCCTTGGAAGGGAGGGGGGAGGGCCGGAGAGGCCGCTGCGGAAGCCTCCGGGGGCCTTGCGGAGCACCGGGGAGGCCTCCGCGGGGCCCTGTGAGGCCCTGCAAAGGCCTTGGGAGGGAGGGGGGAGGACTGGGAAGGCCTCCGCGGGGCCTTCGGAGACCCCCCGGAGGCCCCGCAAAGGCCTTGGAAGGGAGGGTGGAGAGCCAGGGAGGCCTCCGCGGGGCCTCCAGAGACGCTCCGGAGGCCCCATGAAGGCCTGGGGAAGGGGTGGGGAGGGCCGGGGAGGCCTTCAAGGGACCTCCGGAGACGCTCCGGAGGCCCCATGAAGGCCTGGGGAGGGAGAGGGAGGCGGGGGAAAGCGAGTATAGGGCCTCCGGAGGCCCTGTGGTCGCTTTGGCAGGGGAGGGCAATTGTTATTCGTGGATTTTTCACATTCGCGGGGGTCTGGGGAACCTAACCCCCGCGGATGTGAAGGGATGACTGTACTTGCAAAAAAGAGGATGGTGAGTCTATTTGGATTCCTGCAGGGTTTCTCAACCAGGGTTCCAGGGTTCCCCAAGAGGTTGCTAGGGGGTTCTCAAGGGAATGTGATTGTGTGTGTAGGGGGGGGACCAACAGCAGTATATAGAATAATGTTTATGCAGGGGTTCCTTGAGACCTGAAAAGTATTTCAAAGTTCCTCCAGGATAAAAAGGTTGAGAAAGGCTAGATTCCTGAATAGACCATACTCATATGATAATCTCCAGGGGTAAGATGTACAATGGCATATTTGAATCACAGAATTTACACAGATTCAAAATGAATAATCTCTCATGTTCCTAAACACCACTATAACTCTTTAGGAGTTAGCATTTAGTACTTGACATTAACCCTGTGCATGGTTAGAAAAAAAGAATGTCTAGGAACCAAAATACAATTTTAGACATTCTAATAATTGGGGATTTTCCAGCTTTCCATATGTACATATTCAAAACAGTAACATAAAATGCCATCCCATGGATAATGGTTTTACATTATAAGTTCCCAGAAAGGTTTCTGGAAGTAGAAGTGAAACATCTCAGCACCATCCTGTGTTAGCTTAGAAACTAAGACCCATTATGGTCTATAGAGATTACTCATTAATAACTGCATTCCCAGAACAAATGATTATATAGAAAAATGCGGCTTTTCTACCACCAAAAGCATTCTGATAACTAGTGTTTTAAAAACCACAATTGTCCATGAGAACGATGTGGAATTTTTTGTTCACTGCAAGCTCAGAAATATATAGAGTGATAAAACCTGATGTTGAGGTAATTCAGTAACAGCCCATGTAATTACACACCCTCCAAAAACAAACATACAACTCCAATAACAGGAGCTCTTTGACCATATCAGTCTGTAAATTGTGCCCAAACTGATGAAATTGCTCCCATGTCATTTTTAAATAAGCAGTATTATCAAAGAGCCCTGTGTCATCTTAAAGACTTGCAAATGATAGTACAAGAAGCCCCTGCCTTTTGCCGCCCTGTTATCTGACTTACTCTTCCAACGCTTGCAAATTAAGGAAAGTTCCATTAATTCAACGATGGGTCCGCTGTTTCATCAGTTCTTACCTATGGAGGCTTGCTTGGGACTGGCTGGGCATGCACATGCTACTTACAAAGCAAGCTGAGGTGGAGGGGGGGAGGCACCAAGCTGACTGAGAGACTTCCTGTTTTGTTTTTCAAACAATTCCAGTTTCTGACAGTGCTGCAGTCCCTATCCTGTTGGATAAGCCTTGTACGGGCTTTCATGGACTTCTTCATCAAATGCATGAAGAGTTATCCAGATTAACACATCATGCAAATGATATAGTGGGATACTGATTGTAAGAGCTTGTGTTATAATAAATCTCTGAAGACTTTTGAGTGCTACAAGGACTCTTGTTGTTTTTCCTGCAATAGACTAAGATGGCTATCACTTTGATAATTAATAGTTTGATAGTGCTGAATTAAACAAATGAGCAAGGTGCTTCTGTGTTGAGCTGGTGGTATTGCCTAGATGCAGCATCAATATCCAGTTTAGTTTTGAAAACGATGGGCTCATTGGGGTAGATACTAGCCCTTCCTTCCTTTTAAAGAATTGCCCACGAACACAGAGAATTGCTGGGGAGACAGCAAGCTGTGCTACTGCAGCCATCTTCTTCCATTCCTCTGGGCTCCAACCTGCCATGAATGTTAAGCAAAGAGTTGACAGACATTGAGACAGAAGATGATGGTGATATGGCAGCAGTGCTACATCCAGCTATGGAGGGGAAATATCTTTTGTCTCTGCTATTCTGGGTAGGTAGTGTGAGCAGAAGAAAGCTACTCTGCAGAAAGTAGCATAGCTTATCATGCTTCCTCTCTGTTGCTATTGGCCAGACACAGTTATTCTTGTTCTCCCTGCTCTTCTACAGTAGCACAGGCAGTGCTCCTCTTGGTTGAATGGGAACAGCAGAAGCAACAGAAGCTTGAGGCCACCAATACAGGAGAAATGTATGCCTCCATAGCTATAATGCCCTCAAAAAAGAGCATCAAGCGAGAAAACTAATTAAAAGTGTTGCAGTGATGCCCAAAGTAGCACAGGTGATGAGATTCCTCCTTCATTCTCACCAGTGCCTCACAAATCCAGAAAGCAGGCACACAGAAAGCACCTGGCCCAAGGCCTTCTCAAACCTAGAATCATCCCTAATACTGCTCAAAGAACTCTTAAGCCATTAACTTAATAATTCACATGTATCTAAAATGCAGAATGCAAATTTCAGATAAAAATGTCATTAAGTTTGTGCACTTTATCACTTTCATATACATCCAGCCCTCCGTATTCACAGGTTCTGCATCCACAGATTCAACCAACCATAGCTCAAAAAATATTTTGGGGGAAAAAATCTTCAAAACCAAATGTTGCTGTTCACCATTTTATGTAAGGGATGGCATTTTACTATGCCATTGTACAGTCATCCCTTCCCATTTGCGGGGGCTGGGGTGGAGCACCACTATCGTCTCACTGTCAGGTGCCCCCACCTGCCCACCCAGCAAGTGAATGTTGGGGTGGCTGGTGGTGGTGCCACCACCGCCACAGTTCTTGAGAAAGGGGAGGCTGGCCAAAACCGCAGTGGGGGCAAGAGAGCTGGGTCCAGCTAGTTGTATATAATGGAACCTGAGCATCCAGATTTAGGTATCCATGGCGGGGGTCCTGGAACCAAACCCCAGCAGATATTGAGGGCTGACTATATTATCAGATATTAAGTGTACTACACTATTGTGCTTCCAATATTTTTTTTAAAAATTCACTTTTATAGTTTAGTTTGTAAGTTTACATTTTCAATTTTAACGGATAGAACTACACCAGAAAAATAGGTACAGCTAGCAGGTAAATTAGGTATAAATTTTAGGTCTAAGTTACCACACTTGCAAATACTAAGAAGATACTGATGTTCAGTATGCTAAGGGTGCTAAGTATAAACCTTCTTTGTTTTTACAGATATAAGATAATTGCTGTTATGATAAGAGAACACTGATCATCAGCAATGATGGGAGGTGACTGTCTTATTACAGGAGTATTTCTGTTTCTTATATTAGTGTTGTGTCATCCATAAAGCTTTCCAAACTTGAATAACAATAAACACCATACATATTACAAGGTGGAAAATAGATATATATATTTAACAGGTCTGCACATTTTTAAATCACACTCTCATTCTCCACCTATTTTCCATTTAAAGAAATTTGTGGCCAACTACTATTTACCACCTAAATGTTATAATTTCCAGCAGTTCTGTTGCCTTATTATTTGGATAAAACATGAATTTACCAATGAAATAATCAACTCTGTGACCCATCATGTTGGTAGACTTGGTTGGACAGTTGAACCGCAGGTATTTAGCGACAGCTTTTTCTTCTTTGAATGGTTCACCCACCTCCTGTAAGTGAAAAACAGAACAAATTAAAATTTAAGCTCAGAGTAAGGGTATTTTTCATTTGGACTTAAAACTCAGGAATTTCCCTGGTTAATTTTCATAGATTTGTATACATGTGAAACTTAAATGTATTTGATTTAATGTCTCGCATCACCAAACTACTGCACTACTGTGAAGCAAATATTCCATTGTTAAGTAATCAAAGTTTGGAATCAAAGGTATTCCAGTCATGGAATCAAAAGTATTCCAAGACTGAGACTAAGAAGGGACTGGAGAGAAAATAAACACAGTAAACAATGAGGCAAGGAAGCATTTGTATAAATTTTTTTTGTTACAAATTATAGTTTAAAACTGAAAGAATTCATTCCAACACAAGACACAGGACTCCATCCTGTACTCCATCCTGTATCACATGAGAAGACTTCTACTTGCACACATTCTCTTTCCTCTCCTCTTCTCTGCAACTCTCCCCTCTCATCTGCTCTGGAGGGACACCCAACCACACCTTCTAGGGAGGATGGGGAATCCATTCTAACAGTGTCCATTCTGCTGGGGGACAGACATCTCTGGATACAACCTACTATCTAATTCACACATTTAATTTCATTATTAGATTACTTCATCAGGTGGTCTAAGTAAGGCATCTGAGATCAGACATCACAGACAGAATTTTCAGTGCATCTCACATCATCTCAGATGTATTACATTCATTCATACTTACAGCTATCAACCACTGAGATATCAAGAACTAATCAAGTAAGAGGTGGATATACATATGCGAACCAGCTCAATACAGTAAATTCAACCAACCTCCTTTTATTTCAGAATTAACACTCAATCACAAAATTAATAAAGACTATCAAATGCAAAGGCAATCCTAAAACAAAAAAATTGAAATTTCTGAAACAAAATCATTATTCTGGAATGTAAATATATCTTCATAAGAGAAGAAGTATCTTCTGATCTGTGTCTGTGGATAAGTGCAAATTTACTCCCAAATGGAAATATTTTTGCAATGAAAGACTGGGTCCTCACACAGATTGTTGGCAACAGGACACTGTTCTGGCAATAGGACTTCTGCTCTGTATCAGGAGGCAAGCATAGCAGCACAGAACAGCAGCTGTTCAGATGTAAGGAAGCAAATGGAATATTCAAACCTCTTTGGCCTTGTTTCCCCCAGCTTTTGATAGCACCTCTATGAGAAAGTATCCTAAAGAAGCTGGTGTGTTGGATGTAAAATCTTTGAAGATTGGGCACACAGAGGATTTTTTTGATCTCATGAAAGTGAAGGGGAAAATGGGACCTTGCTAGTCTTAGATGGAACTACACTTTCTTGAAGAAAAAGTTCCATGCTCTGCTGCTGTTGGATTCTCTGGAAATAGCAGCAGCCATAGGGGAGCCTAGTGGCTGTTCCTGAAAGACAAGGATTTGGCCTCAATAAGCTCCTTAGCTTACTTCAATGTGTTCTATGCAGTCCTGACTCTGAAGTCTAGAAGATGCACATAGTTTACAGTGTAGCAGCTTGCCTCCTGTCATGGTCATGTTAGAAACAGGGTGCCCAAGTGCTCTATTTTACATGAGGCAGTCCTCTATTTGAGGACCTCTCCAATATAAATGCCATTAAAAGAGAAAGAATTGAGAGGAGAGAGCAGGGGCCTTGAATTTGCCTTTTAGGAGTTGGGCGTGAACAGCCAACTAAGCAGGCACATAGGTTATCCAGTCAAACTATATCCTATAGTGAGAGATACTGTATTTCAGTTTATAGCAATTGTTTCTAAATTTGGTTCTGTACATATAAATTAGCATACATAAATTTTTCTTCTTTTGTCTTACTTTTTTTGTTGCTGCATTTCCTTTTTCTGCCAATACATTAAGTTGCCACATCACTTACAAAATGCATATGTCCCCTATTATAGCTCAAATGCCTAAGTTGTTTGCTTTGACCAAGCTGGTGACAACCATAAATTGTCTGATTCTGTGTATCATAAAGCCTGTCTCTTTTCCTCTCAAAGATCCATGGGGGAAAGCTTGTTCTATGTCCGCCTCCTTTTAGGAGGCCAAAATGTTGAAACTACAGAGCTGAGCAGAATTGACACTACAGAGTCCTATGTCTACTGGAGTTCATTTGGACCCTTACAATGTTGTTTAGTGAGAAGCAAAACCCCAGCTATTTCAAAGTATTTTGCTGTCAATTACTGAGAGGTTTTAATTGGTATTGATTTTAATCTGCCTATGGATTTTTTACTTGTCTGCACTGTCTGATTTTTACTGAATGTGTTATTATCAATGATCACTGCTTTATTTTAGGTTTCTATTGATGAGTATGGTTTTAGACTAGTTTTATACATTACTTAGGATATTGCCAGTATTGCAGTTTTATAAAAATGTCAAATGATTTGAAGGGAGGGGGAGAGAAAGAATGAAGCAATTTTAAAACAATGGTTTGGGTTATTTCCCCCCTTTTGATCTTTCACATAGAAATAATGTAACTGAAAAACAATTGATAAAAATTGCTTAGGAAAGTGTTTTTTTAAACAAGCTAAGGAACATGTAAAATTATAGTACTAAGTAACTCCTGCTTCAACAAGTTATTAACAGAACATGCAAACCATGTTCAAGGCAGGGAATATTTTTCATCTATTTTATGAAAGAAAATCGTGTTGCCGGTGAAGCAAGTTTATTTATGGCACAGTTGCTTTTTACTGTACTTTTCTTTGCAAACTGGTAGCAAAGAGTCGAAGCAGACCTGTTAATAATACTAAGTCAGATTAACAGTTTCACAGTCACAGTTCAGGACTCTACCACTATTCATTCAGTCTTGAGAGTAAAGGCTTGTTTTTAAACTAGTTAGCTAGCAGAGAAAACAGCACAAGAGTTTTCAGGAAGGGCCAAAGGGATTTTGGAAAATGTGCACAGAATCTGTAAAGCAGTGGAACAACCTTAATTCACAAACTATTTCTAACTCCATGAGTCTACTGTTAAAATGGTTAAGCTGCAAATGAAAGGGGGTCAACCAATTCATTTAATATGTATATGTAATTCCTCTCATGTCCCCCCATAGCGAAAATTATCTAGGATTAATAAAAAGCTAAGCTAGAGAGAGGGTTAAAAAATTGATTGGGTAGTGAGTAAAAATAGGCTATCTGAAGCTATCAGCAGGCTATCTGAAGAGTGCCAAACAAGAAATGAATGAAACCCCTCAGCTTTGAAATCTGCCCAGAAAAAATGTCAAATCAGGAAAAGCCATCACCTCAAGTCTAAACAAAGTGACAAGAGGTTCTATAGAGATGTACAGGATGCACTTCCAAATAAGCATGTTGCAGTTATTATTACTAAAAAAGCAGTATCAAATGTACACAAAAATTTAAGAATAAACAACAAAAACAACAAAAAAGACAGATCCTGGGTCAAAAGTTTATCATCTACATTCTGACAGAAGGATGGATGGACAAAAAGAAAATAGATTGGAACTTTCCAGGGAAAGAATAGACACATATTTAATTACTCAAATTTACACCTAGTGCTCACTGGAGTAATAAACCTGAGTCTCAAGTACACACACTCTCTCTCTCTCTCTGGCTTTTCTTCCCAAACGAAGATTCAGGAAGGACTCATCCCGCGCTTTCTGCAAGTGTGCTGATGACTAAAAATGCCAATCCGAGATAAACAAGTCCGGCTGCAGAAAGCACAGCAGAAGGCCTCCTTGGGTGATGTTTCCGGGCTGTGATTCTTTCTGTGTTGTCGTTTCTCTTCAAGACTTGTTTGGCATGAGTTCTCAAATAAGGCTGCAGCATTGTGGATAATGTGTCTCCATGCCTCCTGATGTGAGGCCAGGGTGGACCATGATCAATTTGGCCGAGCCTGAGATGTTGTTTCAGGGAGTCCTTGTATCGCTTTTTTGGAGCGCTCCTCTTATGCTGACCCGTGGCGAGTTCACCATAGAGTACTATTTTTGGGAGGCGATGGTCCTCCATCCTAGAAATGTGTTCTGCCCAGCGCAGCTGTGTTCTCAATATCATGGCATCAACATGGTGATCCCTGCATGCTCAAGGATGCAACATTCATCACAATACACTACTTCACTAGTGAATCACATGTCTGAATATTCCTCCATACCATATAAAATAAAATATTCCATCAATTTAGAAAACTAGACTCAATTTAAGCTAACAAAACTGGCTACATTTCTTCTACCCCTCCTTTTGAAGGGATGTTTTGTATTAATGGAAGAGCATTTTGTTGTGTGAACCCTGTGTGTACACTTAAACAGATTTATCACCTCAGCAAGAACCAGGCCTTAGTTTCAGTAAGGAGTCAAATAGATTTAGTTACAGTAAAACTAAAACACAATAGTGAAGCTCAATAGTGTCTTCAATGTGAAATGCAAAGCATCAAGAAATAGGAATGTATGTACTAGGCTCCTACCACACTACTAAAATAAAGACTATAAATTTTAAGTAAAAAAAATGTTTGTATGTCTTTGGAGAACACAATTCACAGTATTTTCTACTTTAACAATTAGAGAAATAGAAGTCACAAGAATAATGCCATGAATAGTAATCCGAAATGTAATTTGCAATGAAAATGCCTAATTTTAAAGACTGGATATTCATTGCAACACTAAGGCTCAAATTAAGCTCCAATGATGCATCTGGACAATACTCCCACAACACAGTTGAATCAGGAATTATAGGATAAACTTCCTACTGTAGGCATTTATAATAAACATTACATAAATAATATCTGGAATTATAGTACAATCTCTGTTTTGATTTAAAGATAAGCTAAGCAATGCTCCAGTAGAGGACAAACATTATTTCAAAATGATCCAATAAAAAAAATCCACATAAAGGTCTGTTTAAGAAAAACCATATCCTTCCACCCCACTCCCCTCACAAAATTACTGTACTAACCAGTTCATTTCCACACAGATCAGGAGGAAGCTGTGGACAGAACAGGGGCATATCTTCTGGACTCCCATCTTCAGATTCCCACATGAAGCCTTTGTGCAGAAATGAACCGGTGGAAGAAAATGAACACCTCCTAGTATTTAACTATTATACCTAGCAGAGAGGGTAGGTTTGCTCTTAATACTGTAGAACACACAATAGCAGAAGCTCCGAGAAATGAGTGGAAGACTACTTTTCACAATGCAAGAATGCTGGTAAGGAAGTAATGTTATGCAAATGAGGAAGCAGTGTTGTCACATTTTCATACTCACCTTGGTATTTTAACATACTTTTTGCCAGAGGCTGTTGAGGAATGGTGCAACATGAGTGGAAAACTAAAACCATCATTATTTCTATCATGTGCCATCACGGAAGATTAAAGCTTAACTTACTTAAAATACCTTTGCTTCCATGGTTTTTGAAACATGTTGTTTGTATGGGAAGAGTAAAGCAATTTGTTGTGTACAGATTGTCAAATTAAAAAATGTACAATTATCAGCATATCTTAGGTGTATGTAAATTAAATTACTTTAACTGAAATGATAAATCTTCCTTATTGTTAGCAACTCATGAGGAATTTCTGCTCTTTTCAGACAGGCAGCCTGACATAAATACTACCACAAAATTAACAAAAGATAGTCAGGGATGGGCAGAGTAAAAGCAAGAGAGTTTTGAAAAGGAATTAAAAAATGTTGACTGATATTGCAATCTCAGAATCATTTAGCAATATACTACAGGTAATGTCAATCACTCTGAGATCAAAACACCCTGTAAATTCTGAACCCTACCCATCTGTGCACATTGAAGACAAATACTGTACTATACTATTTTTTTTAAAATTAGGTATTTATACCCCATTCTTCAGCCACAAAGGCTAACAGAGCAGCTTACAAATTGTCAAGCAACAGCAATTTATACATCTACACTGCATTAAGCAGTTTTCAAGGATGGAAGGCAGAGTGAACCTTGGAGTCCTCTGGAACTGAACTTGCAATGTGGTGACTTGCAGTACTAGTATTTAACCACTGCACCACCAGGGCTCTCCTATGCTTCTGAAGGAACTGATTCGACAATCTTTATAACAATATGATATCCAGTAAGCATTTAAACCATCCTTTCCCCACCTAGTACTTACTCTCCAGAGTCATCTGCTGAGAGAACAGCCATTGTCTACCCTTCAGGGAGCTAGTCCAAAAAGGGTGCTAGATAAAGGAAGGATGGCTTAATCCAAAATCAAGCAACAGAGACAATAAGTAAGGATCCCAGTAAGCACAAGACTTCTCAATTCACATTACATGAGTACATGCAATAGAAATGAATGCAAGCATCTGTCACTGGTTCTTCAAAGTTCTTGTGTGCATAAGAGCTCCTTTATATCTGTGTTCCCTCTTCACTGGAGCTCCCTCTCATACCAAGAGCTTCTACATCAAAGTGAGTTGATATCAAATACATGAGAGGCTGACTTTTTAAAATAGAAATTAAGATCTACCTTCAGTCTTTCAAAAATCTGAAGTTCCTCTCTCACAATTTTCCCTCACCAGTATACTGAAGCTTTAAATTGAAATACAGCATAGACTTTTAGTTCCTGATAGTGTGTCTTTAATTTGAATGTAATCATTTGAACATAACAGAATGAGAAATATGAAATGTGCCTAAAATTCTCCATAAGCAATACTAAGCTACAGTGTAATCTTTACACACATATTTTGGCAAGAAAGGAAAAGTGTACTCAGTCCTATTTGCAGTGGTCCAAATAAACAGTGACAGGACCACCAGGTTCATATCATATAACCATATGACAAGAAGACCTACAGTAGGACCCCCATATCTGCTGGGGATTGGTTGGGGGGGGGTAGTGGATACCGAAAACTGTGGTTAATAGCTAACACCATTGAAAATAATGGGAATTCTGGTTTAAAATACTATAGAGTTGCCTTCGAGGACCTAGAAAATGGCTAGAGAGGACACATTTTCTAGGAAGTAGGTGTGCTGTTTTGTGTCCCATGGATAACTGAATCAGTGGGTAATGAATCAGTGGATACGGGGGTCCTACTGCATTTTTCAAACTTTTCCTTTTAAAAATCTAAGTATGGATGTGTACAAATTTCAATATAAGACATTCAGGTTATTTTTGAATTTTGTTTAAGTATCCCTTGCTGCTTTTGCATGCCAGTAGAAATAATGCTTGACAGACTATTCCTAATCCTAGATAGGAGTTTCTTGCAGATATTCCTGATTTTTATTTTTGTCCCTCACAATATACTCCCTCCTTATAACTTGATCTCATATGAGATATATTTACTGGCATTTAATTTCCAATTATACTTTTTTTCTTTTTGAGAGTTAACACTCTTTCTGGTTACCTGATTGCTTCTCTAATCTTTGCTTATTGTTTCAGTTTCATGTCCCTGAGTGTCTTATATTTCTGTTCAATGTTTTTGGAGAAAAAATGATATTGAAATCTTTGAGTGGAATATGGCAATTACTGTGACATGAGAGGATTGGTTTATGAAACTGCTTGATCTTGCTGAAATTGATAAATTAATTACTTCAATTAGAGAAAAGTAACTGAATAGTTTTAAGAAGGATTGGGAATGAATGGTGATCTTTTTGCAGGAACAAGGCAGATTATCAATAGTGGGATTCGAAGACTTGTAGGATTCAATTAAGTTGTAGAAGTTTAATAAAAGATGTTTTGTGATAGAAGTAAAAAACTGTATCACCCTCTAACCAGTAGTAGAAAAGCTGGAGGTTACTATTTTATTCCCCACCCCTTTATTTTTGTAGATGTGTGTTTATTCTTTTGTAATGTTGTGTTGTCTGTTTTTTCTTTATTTATATTCCTACGTAGTTTTATATGATAGAAAACTCTTTTAATAATTTTTTTAAAAATTTATTCTTTGGTGTAATATGCTAGGAGAGAATACTAATTATCAGGGCTCTAGCTGGGGCTCACCAAAGGGTAACATGGGAAATTTATTGGATTTACAAACTTAAAACACAAATACTGTAGAAAACGGATAAGCTAAAACTAATGACTCTTGTTTTCATGTTTTAGAGTTAAACAACATGTGCCATATACTACCTCATTAAAGTATGTTAAAAACAATCCTATTGAAAATATTTGAACTTATTACATTAAATTAATTAATTGACCTTCAGACATATGAGGCTTCACTTTCCTTCTTAAAGCAACAGGCTGTTTGATTTAACAAACACAACTAACTCAAATCACAATTCATTTAAATCCAGTTGGTATGCTAATAGCACCTAATGTCAATTTCACAAGTGAGAAAGTGGGCACAAAAAAGCTCTTGAGGAGGGACTGTGCTTGCTGGCTTCTTGCATGGATAACTACATTAAACTGACCTAAAACTTTCCCCTGTAGACACCACAACAGTAGTAGTACAGGATAGCCTAAAACTGGTCATGTATGGTGGTTTTCTGTAGAAAGGAGAAGCCAGAGCATCTCACAACAACTTCACTGTAATTTGATTTGCAAGAACCTGAACCAGAGACTTGCTGAAAGAGTAACACAGATTTGGTTTGAGAGGTAACTAGTTGATGGGTCCACCAGTTAAGCAAATCACCTCAACCCAGAAGTTCCTGATTTGAATGTATCACTGGAGTAGAAAATGGCCTCAAGTTGGAGGTGACAAAATGGGGTCCTTCAGATGTTGGATGGCAGCTTTTAACATTACTCACTATTGGCCATGATGGCTAGGGCCCACAGGAGTTATAGTCTAACAGCATCTAAAGGACTGCACTCTGCCCTCCCATATTAAATAATGATATAACCTTTTTTTTTCAACAGTTAAAACATGAGAAGAGTGGTTGCTATTATTGTGATTGTTTAGCTTCAAAGTACAAAGTGTTCACCTGCAATCTTCCATCTTAAAACAGTTCTGACTTTTAAAACCTGAAAATCCCTCAATTGTTTATGCTAGGACAACTACAGTAAATCCCAAATCTGACATTAAAAGACAAAGAACTTTTTAAAAAACACACCACTGTATAAGTTTGCAGAAAATATTGTGATGTGGAGGATTTTGTCCTATTCATATGCTTGTATCATTGCGGTGAATTCGCCATGGGTCAGCGTAAGAGGGGCGCTCCAAAAAAGCGATACAAGGACTCCCTGAAACAACATCTCAGGCTCGGCCAAACTGATCACTAACAATGGTCCGCCCTGGCCTCACATTGGGAGGCATGGAGACGCACTATCCACAATGCAGCAGCCTTATTTGAGAACTCTTGAAGAGAAACAACAACGCAGAAAGAATCACAACCTGGAAACATCACCAAGGAGGCCTTCTGCTGTGCTTTCTGCAACCGGATTTGTTTATCTCGGATTGGCCTTTTTAGTCATCAGCGCACTTGCAGAAAGCGTGGGATGAGTCCTTCCTGAATCTTTGTTTGCGAAGAAAAGCCAGAGAGAGAACGAGACAGAGAGATCACTGCAGTAGCCCTGATTTCTGTCATGGGACGGTTTGAAAAATGGGACAATGTCTTACACATATAGGAAGTAATTTTAAAAACAGTAATTGGATTCCTAAATTAGGTTTCTTTTATGCTGATGAACTTAGAATTTTAACTCTGATGTATGGATAAATCTGCCTGCACTGTTAACGGATTGGTTCTCATAAGTAGCCTTGCACTGTTCCGCAGAATGAAATACATACGAGGCGGGGGGGGGGAATTGCTGTTTTTTTCTGTTGATTCTTCAAACACTGGACTTGTTAAGACTGGGAGTATCTAATTGACTGAATATGACACGGGCATGAGTGACTGATACGGGTGGGGGAAGCAACAGAAAAAATATTATTAATCTCAAAACAATTAAATAGGTTTACATTATTCCAAAATAGGAAAAGCATTTGGGGATTGGAAATTGGTATTTCTAGAAACTGCTTCATTTCTGCATGCTTTAGACTGTTGAGGGGAAGTGTGTCAAGCTGTTTTAATAATAAAATATTATTTTATGTCTTATTTTTGCGATTAGATATAATAAACCATCTCTCAACGTATTACAGTAATTACCAATTTCTACCAATGTTAAAATATGTAGAAGCTGAAGCAAGCTGGAAGCAGAAGACTTAATAGTGGTTTCTGACTATTCTGTGTTTCATAGGGTCTTTGAGTCCTGTAGATCTCTAGATCATTCAGAATAATCAGTTGCGACTAATATACAGCCAGCTTCACATGCATGAAAAGAAAGTTTGCAGATTCCTTAATTTAGTTTTTAAGTATGTGAATATTTCTGATCCTGAAGAAAGGCTATATTGAGAGGGTTCACTCCCTGAAAGATAAAAGTAGCACAAGAAGCCTCAGATCTGTACTGCTACTACTACCTGTACAGAGCCAATAGTTATGCAAGTGCAATGGCCTGAAGAAAAAATTAGATTAAAAAACAATGATGACATGACCATTTTAGTCATTCATTGGTATAATTATTGCAGTCATGTATTCCTGCTCCATACATAGTGCAAATCCAACCTTCCACTGATGGAACTACCCCCACCCCCAATCTCTCTGTTGCCTGAAAACTGGCTCGCAAATTTTCAGGAAAACTTGTTTCTGAAAGAAATTTTATCCTTCCCAAGCCAGTTTTGTGAATCTACAGGATCAGAACATGCCTGCTCCTTAAGAGAAAGCTATATTAAGAGGGTGCACTCCCTGAAAAATAAAAGTACTGTAGCGTAAAGATCCTCAAGTCTGCACTGTACAGATCTAATCTTTATGCAAGTGCAGCAGCCTGAAAATGTAAAAGGAAAAAGGCAGTGATGATATGATCATCTCTCCTGTAGCCACACTTTCCCTTCAAACTACAGTGCAAAATTACTGGTCATGACAAGAGCAAAATGTGCTAGAAGAATGGATTTCAAATTTCCCTCACAAACCCTTTCAGAAGAAGCCACCACTGGATTCATCATACCAGGATCAGTTCATATGATCTTCCAAACAATGATTTGGAGTATTATGAATAGTATGCTTCCTTACCTGTTTTGTTTTAGGAATCCTTTATTTCATATTAGTGCTAGCTACAGGTTGTTGTGATGCACAAATCAGAAAATATTAATATTAAGCCCCATACCAACTTTTTTACATACATAAGGCAAAATCCAACGTTTACTGGTGGAACTGCACACCCCTGCTCCAGGAACTGCCAGAAAACTGGCTGCTGGGGAATTTCTCCTTCCTCCTGAGCTAGTTTGGTTAATAGACAGGAGGCTACAGCATGGAGAAGGGGATCATCCCCATCTAGGTTCCATTGGATTCCACCATTCTGTTAGTGGAAATTCACCATTCAATAATAATATTGTCAATAGTTTAATTCCATTTTAATGTTCACCTCTTTTTGTATGTTTTGAGATGTACTGTAAGCTATCTTGAGTCCCAAATTTTGGGAGAAAAACAAGATATAAATACATATAATAATAGCAGTTGTAGTAATTATTGTTGCACCTACAGATGGACATACCACACATGAAATTATAATTATCAATGTTAGAAATTTAGTATTGTGACCCAGTTGTTGACATGGGGTGTTTACTTTTAAAAAAAGGCTATCCTTTTTACAGTGTTTGTGTACTTTAAAAAATTGGGCTATCATTTTTATAGGCTTTGTATACTGTCAATATATAACATAAATTAAGTTGCAAAATAAAGGATTATCTCTGTTTTCTACTGAATCTTATCAATATACAGAGGACATCCTGTATAAACCCTTCTTGGGGGGAAGCACCCATTCACTTGTTCTAATATTACTTCAGTAGGTCAATACACTTCTCTAAATTTCCTTATTTAAAAATAAATGTAGTACAGTCTCAATGGGCCAGACTCTTGAAGGTGCATTGTGTGTTCCAACACCACACACAGAGAGACATATGATATATATATAACACACACAGTAAAAGTAAAAGGCTTTATAGTATTAGCTTTAAACTAGAAAATGTCCTTCCCTCTCATTACAAAAAAGCAAAAATAATTACTGCAGTTGACTGCAGAAAAAGTGACTCATTTATGTATTTATGTTGTCACTACATCTGGAACATCCAAGAACTCTCAAAGAGGGTGTGAAGCTGTGTATGAATGCAAGGATGATACAGGAGCTGTGAATGCATATGATAGTATATCTGGGCAAGTGTGCTAAGATTAGCAGGACTGAGAATAGGTGATAAACTGTTATTGTAATGCGACAGGGTGGCATTTACTAATGCACAACAAGCAAGGTCCACAGAACACAGAGGTGAAGAAACAGCAGACTATCATGCTAACCAATTAGGAAATTCTCACAGTAACCAGCTGTAAATGGTATAGGCATGCATACCATGTCAACATTTCAAGTACAGTATATGAGAAGGGAGACATTCTTCTACATTAAGGGGTGTAGAGAATACAGCTTAATGGAACCTCTCTCAGTTTTTTTTGTGGAAATACCTAGCAATAAAATGTTGCAGGAGAGAAATTCATGTCACAGCATTGTGCAACAAAGAGGATATGACTGGAAGGAGAGACAAGGAGTGGGGGAAGTTGTAAACATAGGTTACAGTAGGAGACTGATGTCTGGGTTTGAAGGGAAGACATTTGGGCTGAACCAAAGTATTGGGCTTGAGTCCACGAAAAAGTCTCCCATAAGGGATAACGTTTGAAGGAAACTGGGCTTCAGGTTCTTCCCCTCCAAGAAACTGGGAAGGGAAGCTGCTGGAAGCACCTTGAAGTGGGAAGGAACCTCTCCACCTTGAAGGCATCCACAGTGGGTTGAATCTGCAGAGCGTTTTTTGTGTGTAAATATGGTTGGGTGGGGGAGGCTAGAGATATTGGTGGTTTTTCCACTTTTGTGGGGGTCCTGCACCCCCTAATCCCAGCAAAGGTGGAGGGCCAGCTGTAAACACTGACTGTAAGAGCTGTTCAACGGTGGAATAGGGTGGTGGACTCTCTGTCGTCAAACAGAGGCTGGATGGAAATCCTTCAGGAGTGTATGGCAGGGTGTTGGGACTAGATGGCCCTTGTGGTCCCTTCCAACTCTATAGGGCAGTGGTTCTCAACCTGTGGGTTGGACTACAGCTCCCAGGAGCCCTCTGAGGTCTCACCTTGACAGCCAGGTGGTTCTCCCAGTCATTAGTGAGGCTGTAAGATTGAACTCACAGCCTCACTGGCTGTCAAGGTGAGACCTCAGAGGGCTCCTGGGAACTGTAGTCCAACAACATCTGGAGACCCACAGATTGAGAACCACTGCTATAGTGGCACCCACACTAGAGAAATAATCCAGGTTGAAACTGGATTATTTGCATAGCTCCTCACTATGGAATCCTGGGATTTGTAGTCTGGTGAGGCACCCACCCGCTTTCTCAGAGAAGGCTAAAGACCTTGCAAAACTACACATCCCAGGATTCCATAGGAAGGAGCTATGCAAATAATACAGTTTCAAACTGGATTATATGTGTCCTGTGGATTTTCTAAGGTAGAAAAGAAGAAATTGTGGGGGGGGGATGCATTGTTGTTGCGATGGTGGGAGCGCGGGGTGGAGCAAAATGCACAAAATGCACCCTAAGCAATGTGTAAAGCAAGGGAAAAGCAAGATGGTGAGAGGTGGGAAGACTGTGCACTGGTAAGGAAGGAAGGAAGGGCTTGAGAGACGGATTATGCCTGGAAAGCGAAGTGTTTGCGTTGAACTCGGGGTTCTTTGCGGAGGGAGGGAGAGAGAGAAGAAGAGTCCCAGCGGTGTTTGCTGTAAAGATCCCAGGGACTCTTCCGAGAGGATGGTGAGAGAGGAGGAGGAGGAAGAGCAGGGCCGGTTTAAGGAATCCCCCCCCAATCAGGACCAGTTTAAGGGATTTTGGGGCCCCCTGCAACGCTTTTATTTTGGGGACCCCATATGTTTATCTCAGGTCAATGTAACCTAACCCAACCTAAACTATTCACAGTCCAGGATATTCAGATTATTACTAATAATGTTTTTGCAGGAGGAGGAGGGTTACTATGGGGCCCCCACAATGATGGGGCTCCCTGCGGATGGTGACGCCACTGGTGCCTTAAACCGGCCCTGCCCGCAACGCTTTTATTTTGGGGGCCCCATATGTTTATCTCAGGTCAATGTAACCTAACCCAACCTAAACTATTCACAATCTAGGATATTCAGATTATTACTAATGTTTTTGCAGGAGGAGGGTTACTATGGGGCCCCCACAATGATGGGGCTCCCTGCGGATGGTGACGCCGCTGGTGCCTTAAACCGGCCCTGCCCGCAACGCTTTTATTTTGGGGGGCCCATATGTTTATCTCAGGTCAATGTAACCTGACTCAACCTAAGGTATTCACAGTACAGGATATTTAGATTATTACTAATAATGCTTTTGCAGGAGGAGGGTGACTACGGGGAGCCAGGATATTCACAGTCCAGGATATTCAGATTATTACTAATAATGTTTTTGCAGGAGGAGGGTGACTACAGGAGCCAGGATATTCACAGTCCAGGATATTCAGATTATTACTAAATAATGCTTTTGCAAGAGGAGGGTGACTACAGGAGCCAGGATATTCACAGTTCAGGATATTCAGATTATTACTAATAATGTTTTTGCAGGAGGAGGGTGACTACGGGAGCCAGGATATTCACAGTCCAAGATATTCAGATTATTACTAATAATGCTTTTGCAGGAGGAGGGTGACTACGGGAGCCAGGATATTCAGATTATTACTAATAATGTTTTTGCAGGAGGAGGAGGGTTACTACGGGGCCCCCACAATGATGGGCCCCCCTGCGGATGCTGACGCTGCTGGTGCCTTAAACCGGCCCTGAGGAGGAGGAGGAGGACCGACATCCTAGTATGGTATTTGGGTGGTGGTGGGGAGATGGACTCAGGATGGAGTTGGGAAGAGAAAACGAGGCGCCGGGATTTTTTTGGGGGGGAGGGTCCTCAGTCTCAGGAGGTGGGCAAGGAAAGCAGACGCTGAAGAAGAAGAAGAAAGAGGAGGAGGAGGGAAAGGCTGACGCGGTTGGCCCTGTGGTGAAAACACAGAGAGGAGGAGGAGGCGGTAAGAGAAATGGGGGGCGACAATGGTGGTTGTGGCGGGGTGGGTGGGAGATGGTGACCAAGCGAGGTGTGGGGAGAGAAAGAGGGAAGCGGTGGAGGGAGGGAGGGAGAGAGGAGGAGAGAAGCGAGCCGTGGTACCTGAATCCGCTTCCTGTGTCTCCTCCGCTCCGCCATGTTGTCCCCGTCTGGTCTCCCGGTGACGTGGGGGAGAGGGAGGGGGAAGGGAGCGGGGCGCGTGCGGGGGAGGGGCGGGAACCTCGCGAGAGGGCGCGCGAGCCCATTATGTAACCGCCGGCAGGAGCGAGCGGAGAAGGGGAGGGGATGGGGCGGAGAAGGCGCGCGCGCTGTGGCTCTCTTGGCTTCGTCTTGGTTCTTCCCGCCTTTTCTCCTCAAAACAGTCGGTGGGTAGTGATGAAGTGACCGAAAACAGAGGACGTTAAACAGTCGTTAAAGCCTCCTTGAATCCCATCTTGGGAGCAAGGCAGGATGTAAAATCTTAATAAATAAATAAAGTGAGAGGCCTGTGTGTGGATTGATTGATTGATTGATTGATTGGGAGGCACAGCCCAAAGATTTGTGGTACCTGTCAGCGAAAACTTATGAAAAATAAAAATGGGTTCGCCTGTCAGGTGTTAACTCACTCATCAGGATAAAACATCATGGAAGATTGGAGTCTAAGAAGCCTGATCAGGCTATACTGTTATAGCACTTATTATTTTGCTTTAACTGCTATGGCTGCCTCCTGTGGAGTCCTGGGATTTGTAGTTTAGTGAGGCCTAAAAGCTCTCTGGCTGAGGATTCTAAATGCTCCCGCCCTAAACTGCAAATCCTAGGATGCCACTGGAGGCAGCCAAGGTAAAGTGGAATCATAGTGCTATAACAGTGTACTGTAGTGTGATAAGTCTTTAATTAGCTTGTTGATCCTGTGGGTTTTTTGGCAAGATTTCTTCAGAGTGGGTTTGTCTTTGCTTTTCTCTGAGGCTGAGAGTGTGTGACGTGCCCAAGGTCACCCAGTGGGTTTCCATGGCTGAGCGGGGATTTGAACCTTGGTCTCCAGAGCTGTAGTTCAACGCTCAAGCCACTACACCATACTGCCCCCCAAAATCCATCCACTTAACGCTCAGCTTTTTAAGTCAGGCAACTAGGCGAGAGAAGGAGACTTATCACACTGTGCTGTTATAGTGCTATTATTACACTTTAACTGCTATGGCTGCCTCTGGTTTTGCTGCAACAGACTAACATGCCTGGAAATACTGATTTTGTTGGTCTGTCCTCATTCTTCGACTGCTTGCCCCAGTTTCGGGAAGGGGAAGGGAGAGGAGTATTAAGCTTAGTGAACTGATAGTAAAAGATTGTCTCAGTGCACATGTAGAGGGATTATCTGGGTTCCAACTAATAGCATCCATGCCAGTTTTACCTCAGACTTTTAAAAAATGTAAACTAGCACTAGGTCTGGAGTTGTTTCATATTGGGACTTTAAAGGCCAAAACAAGTGGTATCTGGCTTATATGGCAAAATCAACAAGGAATTCTTTCAAAACTACCAAGCTAAAGTGAGATGGAAGGTTTTTTGCTGGAACACGTAATTGAGAGAAAAGGTACGGGGAAGAGAATACAGGGGTTAGTTCTATAACTACCTAACTAAATAGTGCTTAAATACTGTTTTTTGAATTACAGAATTAATGGCAGTTTTAAGTGGCAGAAAGATGCAGTTAAATATGACACTAACACACATCAATTTTTTCTTCTTCATGCAGACACACACTTGACACTTTATATGAGTACAGTAGCAGTCCTACATTCGCAAGGGATCGGTTCTGCCCCCCCACCACGGATGGTGAATTCTGCGGATAATAGCAAATGCCCGGGAGGGAGGGAGGGAGGGAGGCTCATGGCCCAGGCCACCGCAACCTGGCCGCCTGGGCTGCAGCCTCCCAGGCCTCCTCCTCTGCCGTCCCCGCCACCGCTGCACACCCTGCCATGGCGTCCCAGGCCACCGCCACTGTGCATGCCACCACCACCATCATACCGCCACAGCCTCCCAAGCCTCTGCCCCTGCTGCCACTGCGTGCCCCATCATTGTCACCCCCTCCCTCTCCATCCACCCTCTCTGCTGCCGCCATCCGCGAATAATTGAATCAGCAGATGGCGAATCAGCGGATGTGGAGGTGCTACTGTACAGTGTGAAGCCCCTATGTATGTCATGTAACAATTTGTATGCAAGTGGGTGTTGCTTGATATGTAAAAGGCATGTTTTTAAAAAGATATAAGCATAAGATTTTGCTTTTTGGTGTTCCATATTAAGTCTGAAATGAAGCTTGGAAAAGTTAATCTTCTGAACTGCAACTCCCAGAATCCACTAAAAAGTTAGCTTTTTCCATGCTCTCGTCCAAAATAACTGTACTAGTGTCTTCTGTCACAAGTACCATGCATTCCCAGCCTTACACCCTCTCTCTCCAATAATTTGGCAATATTGGACAGTTCACGAGACCGAAGGTAGACCAGGGCCAAACAAACCTAGATTAAATGAAGGTCACCCAAAGATCCAAAGAAGTTGTCTTGAAAATTCCCCAACAACACGCCCAGGAAGAGATTAAGCAAAGCCTCCCCTTTAGTCAGAGTTGTTAGGGTGAAACATGCTAATCTTCCCTGGATGCACTTGACAGTGAGTCATACTCCAAAACAAACAGTGACTGGAATCACCATTATCCACAAAATGTCTTTTCCTCTCCACAATATGGAGGTGGCCATAAACCCATTAACTTTAATGTCTCAACCATTAGCGGCAATCTGTTTAGCTGGAGCTTCCATTGTTTAACCTGGGAAACTCACCTAAGCATTGTTTTTCACTCAAAACATATTTTTGGCAAAATATTACTTCAAATCATAGCCAAAGTGTGTTACGACAGTTAGACACCATCACTATGCCCGATTGCTGTCCAAGTCTGAGTCTTTGGGCCTGTCTTAACTATGAAAATAATCCTCATAGAATCCACTTAGAATCCTACCTGTCTTAGTGGGATCTCGCATACTTCCGTCATATTCGGAAGGAGTGGGTCCAAATCCACTGTAAACTCCTCGGGGAAAGCCTTTGAGGCTTTCCCTATAGTTTTGAAAAATACTGTAGACAATGCTCATCATCGATCATTAGGACAGGCGATTGCATTCATCTGGATAGTCCAAGAAAAGCAGAAGTAAAAAGCTGATTGGGTGGACAGGAGCAGGGGGCTGGGCTTGCTTAGAAGGCAAGCACCCCAGAACCGCCATCTTGGATTTTCATTTTTGCAAGGGAGTGATCATGTGACAAAACAGCCTTTTTCTTTTGAAAACGTATTTAGACAGAATAGCACATTATCACATTTTCACAACTTTGATATGCCTTTAAAAAACTACTGTAAAATAAAAATGTGAGTCATAGCTGCCATCTTGAATCACAGGCATGCCTGTTGTGACAGCAAAAGCTGGATAGCTTCACATGCCTGTGATTTTGCCAAACCTCTGTTAAGACAGGTAGATCCTGCTTCAAATATGTGTGAGTTTGCATGAATCCACATTTCCCCCCTTTGTATAGACGGGCCCTTTCTCTGCTGCACAAACCTCTGCCATCCAGACAGAATTATAGCCCATTCTCCCCGATTCTATCTCTGCTATCCAAATATTTCCCCCTACTTCTTTGTTAGCCTTGCGTGGTTGTCTTGTGAGTGTGTGTGCATGTGTGAATGCTTCTGTGATTATTTTCCAATATTTTTTTTTTAATTTCATCTTGGCTTGGAGTCTCATCAGTGAGTACTGGTATACATAGGTGCACAGGGTTCCATAAGTCACCCGGCCTCTTGCAGCCATACCTTTGAGCTAATTAAAATTCCCCAATATAATATCATATTTTCTGGGTCACAAGTGGGTCCCCCATAATTCAGGTAACAAGATGTGCAGTGAAATAGATGTGCCTCCTTTTCTGTGCCTTGATTGCTCAATATCTAATGTAATGTGAGCCTGAGGAGTAGGCCAACTAACTTGTAGGTTTATGATACAGAAGGAGAATCTATTTCCTTTTACCATGCTGCTTCTTCCCATTACAGAGGGTGGACTGTGGTAAACACATTTCAAATAGGTGGCTGACACCAAAGAATCAGAAAGCAAACCCAAAACTGTATTCAGGGAAACACTTTCAAAATGATGGTTTAAATACGAGTGGCACTTTAATATGACTTGGAATCAGTCTTTGAAAACTCCATCCATCCATCATTTTATTTATATCATGTCTTTCTGTCAGGCTGGGAGTCAAAGTAGCTTACAAAAAAACAGAATACAATAAAACACATTAAAAAACACACAAAATGAAGATTAGAACAGTATTAAATAACAATAAATGTAAAACCAATCAAAAGCTTATTTTAAAACAGATTAAAAAGAATGCAGGACCATAAAAGACATTTTTGTTAAAACTAGTTTCTAAGATGTTGTCTATACAAGGGGAGGGGAAATGTGGATTAGTGCTCACTAATGCCAATTCAAAGCAGTTTCGATTTGTCTTAATGATGTTTTTGGTGAAATCGCAGGGATGAGAAGCTATCTGCTTTTTGCTGTCCAACGGGCATGCCTGTGAATCAAGATGGCGGGAGCAAGTGAATTACTCACGTTTTTATTCTCACCAGTTGCTGCCGCCAAACAGTTTTAAAAAAAGCATATCTAAGGTGTGAAAGTGTGATATTTCGTCTAAATATTTTTTTAAAAAAGGAAATAAGATCTGCTTCATCACCTCAACAAACGATCGCTAAGGTGAAAATCCAACATGGTGGTTCTGGGCGCTTGCTTTGCTAGCAAGCTCCACCCCCTGCACAATCCAACCAATCAGCTTTCCACTTCTGCTTTTATTGGGAATGCAAATCAGATTGTCCCAATGAGTAGGAATGTGCATTCTCCATGGTGCATTTTAAAAACTCCAGGAAAAGCCACAAAGGCTTTTCCTGCAGAGTTTTTGGTGGATTTCGCCCCCCTCCTTCCAAATACTGCAGATTCATGTGGGATGGTATTTAGACAAATCGTATTCCCTCCAAATTCTATGAGGGGTATTTTCACCATTTAAACAGCGCCTAAAAGATTGCTGGAAAAGAAAGGTCACTGAAAGGAAAGGAAAATTAAGGAGCCATACTAACTTCCTGAGGAAGGGAGTTCCAAAGTGTGGGAGCAGCCACAGAGATGCCTTCTCCCAGCTCCCATCAGCTGTGCTTGTGAAGACAGTGGGACAGAGAGAGGTGTCTTCCTTGCAGAGTTCCCTCCTTGGAGCCTGGGCATATGGAATAATGTGTGTGTATGTGCCTTCAGGTTGCCTGTCAATATATGGCAACACCATGAATTTCACTTAGGCAAGGAATACTCAAGAGGTGACTCATCCTCTGAAATATAGCCTATTGCACCTGATATTCATTGGCAGTCTCCCATCCAGGTACTAACCTGAACTGGCCCTGCTTAGCTTCCAAGATTAGACAGGATCTGGTGGCTTTAGGGTATTTAGGCCAGCTCATAAGATCCTTCAGATAAGCTGGGCCTTAGCCATTTATGGCTTTATAGATCAAAACAGCAGACAGGCACCCAGTGGCATTCTTGTAACAACTGGCTTGTCTGAATTAAGCTTCAATTTCTTTGCCCTTATCCATTCCATTACAGCTCCCAGCCACTGGTTAGCACAAAAACAACTTTCTTGAAATTAGATGGAAAAGACTAATAGAGGTAGTTATCATCAGTAAACTCCATAAAAACTGCCATGTATCAATAAAATATGTTTGCTACTTTCTGCTTTAATTATTCCTAGTTTTCTAGTGGCACAAATGTGTGTGTCACTTGATTAATAATATACAAAATGGGGGGATCACTTTTTAAAAACTTTTAAAAGTTTATTCATGTGGAAAAACAAACATATTATTTCTTAAAATATGTGTATTATTTCTTAGGGAAAATATGTAAGTCTGTCATCTGTAGAGGACCATTCCTTGGTGATAAACTGGGTGTAACTTTCCATTGAAAGAGCAGCCAGGGATTTAAACATGTATAGTGTGAATACAGACACAGGAATGTAACATCACATGACCTGCTTTATTACAATGTGGATGCTGTAAATGATGGCTGAAACAGAAGTTACAGAAAAGCCTCAATCAATTTTAATTCCTCTAATCATCATTCTCAGGAATTCATATTTATTTCTATGAATGCCTTTTGTTTTGTGTCAAGCTGGCTGGGTTTTCTGAACAAAGAAGCTTTACTATTTTCCCCTCCTGTTTAAATTTGGAGCTTCTAAAAACTTATTCTTGTTATCTGTAGTGAACATGCTTATTGTTGGACTGAGAAAGTAAAATCTAGATATATCTTTGAATCCAGTGTTCATGCAGCTCATGCTCTATCATTAATTATGTAATATCCGCTTTAGAAGGACTAAATACCTCAGCCAGGAGTTGTCCAAACTGGCAGAGTGTGGGCAGAACTCTCATCTCCTTGTTGTGTTTACCACATTAAATGTAGAGATTCAAATGACATTTCTCTTATCCTAAAGTATTTGCTAGTAACTCCTGAGAGCCCCCACAGCTTTTATCCCTTCACAGGATATGTTTTGAGACACAAATTCTTGCAGTTTGTCCCACTTTTCTGATGGGGCTCAATGATGTGTGTTGTGGGTGTTAACTTTTCCGAATTCAGCACTATCAGCTGTCTCCCAATTGCACTTCTGATTCTCTGCTGTCCCTGTTGAAAATGGCTCGCATTTGAGGTCTCAAATCACAGAGTCATAGAATTATAGAATTGGTGTCTTCCTCATTCTCCATTTCTGCTTTTAATAAGATTTTTAATAAGATTGCCTCTCCTCCAACTGTCAGCCAGCCAGCAGTCATCATATTACAATACAGTATGGGAAGAGAAGGGCTGTCATTTGGCATCTTGAAAGGCCACTTTTCTTTTGCCTGTCCTTCAGCTGTCATCTAGAAATGATTTATGCCATAGCAATGGGAGAGAAGGCAACCAGCGCTGTTGAGAAGCTAACTTCACCAGGTTTCACCTCTCTGCCAGCTGTCATCCAGCAGCCACTCCAGACCATAGCAGAAGGAGAGAGAGGAAGCAAAAACCCACATTGACTCAGCAGAATGTGTTGGGCTCTTTCTATCTATGAATTGTTTCCATCTCGGTTGTGATAAGGAGACCAAGAAAGCCTGGCTGTATTACAGCATTAACCAATACTACAGTTGGTCACTCACTGTCTCTCTCTCTCTCTGGCTTTTCTTCGCAAACGAAGATTCAGGAAAGGTTAATCCTGCGCTTTCTGCAAGCGTGCTGATGACTAAAAAGGCCAATCCAAGATAAACAAGTCCGGTTGCAGAATGCACAGCAGAAGGTCTCCTTGGGTGATGTTTCTGGGTAGTGATTCTTTCTGTGTTGTCGTTTCTCTTCAAGACTTGTTTGGTGTGAGTTCTCAAATAAGGCTGCAGCATTGTGGATAGTGCGTCTCCATGCCTCCCAATGTGAGGCCAGGGTGGACCATTGTTGGTGATCAATTTGGCCAAGCCTGAGATGTTGTTTCAGGGAGTCCTTGTATCGCTTTTTTGGAGCGCCACTCTTACGCTGACCCATGGTGAGTTCACCGTCACTGTAAGATCTATATAACATTAAGACATTCTTTTTATTTTCCTTCCCCATCCTTTTTTCCCTTTCATATCATATCTCTCTAGATTGTAAGCCTGGAAGAATGGGCTGCTCTATTGTTGTTTTTAAATCTGTAAGCCACACCAGTGAGCCTTTTTGGCTGGTGCGTGAGAGAAGCCAGAGAGAGAAGGATACAAAAGCATTAATTTAAAAAATCTGTCACCAAGACAGTTGTACACTTAATTGCAAATGAAATTGTGTATATACTCTTACCTTAAGCTGTACCTCCTCCATCCAAGATCTTCAAATGTTTGTTTTTCCAGATACATGGCAATTTTTTGAGGAAAATACTAACAAAGATCATAGAATCATAGAGTTGGTAGAGATCACAAGGGCCATCTAGTTCAACGCTCTGTCTTGCAGGAATACACAATCAAAACACCACCAATAGATGGCCATCCAGCCTCTGTTTAAAAACTTCCAAAGAAGGAGACTCCGCCACACTACGAGGCAGTGCATTTTACTGCTGAACAGTCTTACTGTCACGAAGTTCCTCCTAATGTTTAGGTGGAATCTCTTTTCCTGTAGTTTGTGTCTAATGCTCTATGTCCTAGGAGATTTTCAGACAACACTGTTATAGTGTTACTATTCCACTTTATTTGCTATGGCTGCCTCCTCTTGAATCCTGGGATTTGCAGTTTAGGGAGGGGCATTTACCACTCTCAGCCAGAGAGATCTTAGGCCTCACTAAACTACAAACCCCAGAATTCCACAGCAGGAAGCCAGAGCAGATAAAGTGGAATAGTAACACTATAACAGTGTAGTCTGAAAATCTCTCTAGTCTCTAGAGCAGCAGAAAACAAGCTTGCTCCATCCTCAGTATGACATCCCTTCATATATTTAAACATGGCTATCATATCACTTCTTAACCTTCTAAACATAACCTGCTCCCTAAGCCGCTCCTCATAGGGCATGGCTTCCAGACTGCCTACCATTTTGGTCGCCCTCTCTGGGCACGTTCCAACTTGTCAATATCCTTCTAAAATTGTGGTGTCCAGAACTGGACACAGTATTCCAGGTGAGGTCTGACCAAGGCAGAACAGAGTGACACTATGACTTCCCTTGATCTAGACACTATACTCGTATTGATGCAGCCAAGAATTGCATTGGCTTTTTTAGCTGCCGCGTTACACTGCTGACTCATATTCAGCTTGTGGTTCACTAAGACTCCTAGATCCCTTTTGCATGTACTGTCATCAAGCCAGGTGTCACCCATCCTATAACTGTGCATTTCATTTTTACATGATGTGGACATGGAAATACCAGCAATAGGCCAGGCCACTGTGCAATCAGCTAGATGACAAATTAATAGAAGCACAAGCCAAAGATGCTGGATATTTCCACCTGACTTTGATGAGCATAATAAGCCTTTTGAGGTCAAAGGAATAACAGTAATATGAAACATTCTTAAAATGTGTGACTAAGGACTTTTTTGGACGTCTAAAATGCAACGGAAGCAGCTTCGCCACGTTGCGAGGCTGCTGCGCTGCAGGGCGTCCCTTTCGCATGACGCCCGTCCCTTCCGGTACTGTTGCGGTACTGCAGGGACATTTGAGTGTTATATTTCGGCGATTTTTACTCACGAAAGTTGATTGTGAGTAAAAATCGCTGAAATATAACACTCAAATGTCCCTGCGGTGCCACAACAGTACCGGCAGGGACGGGCGTCATGCGAAAGGGACGCCCTGCAGCATAGCAGCCTCGCAACGTGGCGAGGCTGCTTCCGTTACATTTTAGATGTCCGAAAAAGTCCTTATAATTCAAAAGTAAGCCATTACCACATTCATAATCTCTAAGGAGATATCTAACATTCGCTACAGTATTTCTATTTATGTATAGGCAGCCAGAGGTTGCAGGGGGGTTGGACTGGATGGCCCTCGTGGTCTCTTCCAACTCTGCAATTCTATGATTCTATGAGGTATGTGGATTATCAAGTGTTACCTACCTTGATAGCCTCCATCTTGGAATATCATATAATTGGCTATATCTAGTAATTTGGCATAATGTAGCCTTCCATGTGGTTAGCAGGTAAACCAGGGATCCCCCAATACCAAGGTTGGAGTCATGTATGACCAAAGGAGGTGGCTTTAGAAATTCTCCAAACAAATACTCAGTTCAGAGATTAACATCTGGAGGTGAGTCATTTACTAATCCACTCAATGATAGCAGAGTCCTTGATGCTTGTAAAACAGGTTCTTCCTTCCCTTGTCCCCTTCCAACAAAATACCTTGCCTGCTTCTATTCAATTCCAAATACATCGAACATTAACAATAGTTAACTCTTTCAGAGCACCCTTTGTCTAGTCCTAAGTTTTTTACTTAAAATCCCATTGCTTCAGGGGAATTGTCTTATATAAATATCACCCTAAAACACCACCCAAGTGCACACAGTTCATCTTCTTCTCGACTTCATATCAGACTGTGTAACCATCCCTTATTCCGGACCCCATCACTGCCAGTGTACTTTGTGATTGCAGCTCTGCAGGATCAGTACAGTATAACCCGCAACCCCCTTACTCTATTTTTCTATCCAAATACTTCCTACTACATTTGGTAGCCTTGTGTAAGTGTCTGAAGCCTGAGTGTTTGTATGAGTGCTGTTATTATTTTCCAATAAAGATAATTTAATTGTACTTTCTGGCTTAGAGTCTTCTCCATTACTACCAGTATACATAGGTTAAAAGAGCCTGCTGTTACCCGTCCTCTTGCTGCCATATATTTCAGCTAATTAACATTCACCACATTAATTTTGGACACTGGTGGGATCCTTGCAGACCCCTACGCAATTTGGGTAACACAAGATACATTGGATATAGCTCAAGCAAACAATTTTTAAAATATAATTTTAAAATCCTCAGACTCTTATCCAATAATGCTACCTTTGGAGTATTATTTTTATTATTTTATTATTTACTTTATTTCTTTGTATCCTACCTTTCACTAAAATGCGGTGCTATTATAAAATGTTAATCCGAAAAAAGATTATTTTTTTTCTGCCTTCAGAATTTTTAAACTTTTTAAAGTTATGGGCTGAAATCCTGTTGTGGACTTATACCTGTGGGAATTAGAATTGTGCAGTTCTGTAATGTCTGTATCCAGAAAAGGGCTGCTGTTACATTAGTACATAGAGGAGCCAGCCAAGTGCACAATGAGGACCAATGCATAATGGAACTGATGAGCACCAAGACTGATGTGCATTGGTCCCTTTGTGCATTGGGACACTGACCCGGGGAGTGCTGGTGTACATCTAGATACTCTTGCTGGTGTCCCATTATGCATCTTTGCAGTTCACAGGGTTTCTTAATGCCTCTACCATATAGCTAAGTATACTTAAAGTTATGCAATGTAGATTGTGATGGAGGATTCCAGCCACTATTTTTTAATTAAAAATTCTGTTTGAAGCACTAAAGCAGAATCAATATAGTCAGCCTCAGTATAATTATAGGGCAGTCAGGATAAAATACTCTTCTTGCATCACCTTACATATTATGTTTTTGAACACAAGTCAAGAAAAGTAATGCAACAATAGAACATCCCATTTAAAACATTGTGCCTAACCCCTGCAATTCTTTTATAGGGATGTTCACATTTTGGAGTTACTACTAGACAGGAAGGATTATGAAGCAATAAGAATTACAGGTCTGTAACTGGCACAACCTTTGTGGGAAATGGTTTCAAAATATTACTCAAGCAATTAACGACAACCCTAACAGACTTGGATAAAGATCTTATTAAGCTAGGTTGAGTTCAAATGTATTTGCTCTTGCTCATGCCCCAGGAAAGAATAATATGTACTTTGGAGTAACCAAAAAAAGGATTCCACAACAGATAAAATCAAAATGCACAACTACACCATCCCTAGCAGGTAGGATTAATATAAAAGACAGTTTGTAATGTTTTTCATGGTTTTTTTCTGGGCTGTGAGGCCCTGTTCTGGAAGAGTTTATTCCTGACGTTTTGGCTGCATCTGTGGCTGGCATCTTCAGAAAATGGTGGTGTAGGGGTGTGGGGGATTTATATACTGTGAATCCCTGTGGGAGAGAATATGTACATTTGTGTATCTTAATGTCTAGTTCCTAGGGTGAGAAGATATGCAAGGAGGATTAGTGTCTGTTTTGTAAAGTCACTCAATTGATCAGTCTATAACTTCTGTCTCCATGTATTTGTGTCCAGTGGGGGCAGTGGACAGAAAATCTATATTGTTGGGTTGTCAGAGCTAGTTTAGCTCTGTGGAGAGCCATTGACTCCCGCTGGTGTGGAGGTGTTTGCTCTTGCAGGGTGGATCAGTAGAAGATCTTGCCTATTGCTTATTTTCTTAGCAGGGAGAGTAGCCAGGGAGAAGTAACAACCAGATTCAGCTTACCTTGAAGCCAAGGAGAGATTGTTTGGAATGTGTAAAATTTACTTTTCTGGACTACATCTCCCCAATATCTTCAGCTGGCAAGGTCATTGGCCATGCTGGCTGTGGGATTATGGGCATTCCCCCCCTCAAAGTAACATTTCCAAGCTGTGAGTTTATAATACCCAAACTACAAGTGAGGCTTCCCTTTAAGTGGGTGAAGAGGAAGAGGGCAAGGAAAGGACTGTAGCAAGCAGGCCACTTATGGTTCAAGATTGGTATACTTTATTTTGATGATGACTAAAAAAATGACTATACAGTACATTTGATGGCAGGAGGTTACTCCATGCCCTCCTATAACATAACATTTTGGTGACAACAGTGTACAGTAGTAATAAAAAAAAGTAGATAAATCTTGCAAATGCTCTGGCATGTGATCAGACCACAATTTACTGTGAGCTGAAAACTTTTGAAAAGAAGAATAGACTGATACATAGTGAACTACAAGCCACTTTGTGGTGACTTTATGTTTAAAAGCCAATTATGTGATTTGTTCACACTTACCAGGTTTGGATTTGGATAGTGTTCTTTTCCAAGTTGACTGACCTGTTCTATGTTGTGTCATCACGTCATCAGATTCACCCTTCTCTTGTCTAATTCAAATATCCACTAAAATATTTATCTCATCATTAATATAATTTAATTTAATTTAATTAATTTCATTTAATTCTTTGCTTAACTTGTAAATGAACATTGCAATTCCTTTTTACAAGATTTGACATGCATGGATGACAACCATGTTAGAATATGTTTGCAGAACACAATATTATCTGTGTTGTTCTTATCTACACTCTGCTACCTGTGTTGCTGTTCCATTGTTACCCTAAATGCTGGGGGGGTCTTAAGGACCCTCCAGGTATCAATATTAATTTGGGGAATTAATATACTCAGTTTAGCTATGCGAGAGAGGGTAACAGATAACAGGACCTTTTAACCCATGTTTACCGGTACTGAGGAGGAGACGTAAGCTAGTTGGTACAATTAAATGATCTTTATTGGAAAATAATATCAACAGCATTCAGACAAAACACTCAAGCTTCAAGCAGTCACACCAGGCTAGCAAATGTAGTAGGAAGTATTGGGATAGAGGATATATTGAGGGGAGTTTCAAGTGGGTGATACAACACCTGTCCTGTAGAGCAGAGATTGCAATGAAAACCAGCAGAGTGATGGTCTGGAAGCAGGAATGGCTGCACAGTCTGGCATGGTGTCCAGAGGAAAATGAACTGTGCACACCTGAGTGGGGTTTTGAGGGTTTTTTTAAACAGTCAATACAGTTGTTCCTTCAAATTTGCGGGGGTTAGGGGCCAAAGACCCCCGCGAATGTGAAAAAACCGCAAATAAAATATGCCTCCCCACCCACAACCCCCCCCCCCGCCCTTCCCAAAGCCGCAACAGGGCTTACCCACCACCACCACCCTCCTCCACACACCCCACCCTCCACAAAGTGGCAATGGGGATTCTAAAACCCCATCACCACTTTCTTCCACCCCCACCTTCCCCAAAGTGGCAATCCGTGAATATGAGGAACCATGAATGTTAAAGCTGCGAATGTGGAGGGATGAGTGTAGTTAACTTCAGGGGAGAGGATATAGAGTGAAAGACAATGCTTCCCAGAGTTGCTCAGGGTAAGACAACAGACACTCTGGACATGCTGATAGTACTTAATGTGTGGATATTTTGTAATTGAATAGAGGAAGCAACCTTCTTTGTTGGGGAAAGGGGAAAGGTATAAGGGATCTTTACAAGCTTGAGTATCTCAGTTTAAGCTGATAGGATTAGCTAGGTGTTCAGGCACGTAGTTGCCTTGTAAATGATCATTTCTTTGGAATTTGGATTAGCCCCTTCTTAAATGCATACCTGAGTAGATGCTAGTCTCAGGGATTCCTGATTTTTGGAATTTTCCAGCTTTAATGGCTGCACTGCGTGGAAGGCCACAGTTGACCTAATTATTAAATATTACCAATTTATTATAGATATGGGGCAGGGGGTGTCAGGGTAGGTAACAGCATTATGTGATAGATATATCTGATTGGTTATGTAAGGTGGATCATACTGCTTCCATCAAAGTCAGAATCTCTTCCTGCCTGCTGGTCCTCATGTGCCTTAATATCTTGGTCCAAAGGGTTGAGAAACCCTCTGGAACTGGTTTTTAGAGTCCATTGAGGGATATAGAAGAGAGGTGGTCATAGATTCTGGCACATGCCATGGGACCCGGCTTAAGTACCCAGTTGATCCTGGCCAAGTCTGCATATTCTAGCTGGGTTTGCTAAGAAGTCATAGTAGCCACTAAGATCATACTTCAAATCTTTGAAATATTCTTCAGGAAGAAAGAAAGAGCTCTAAGTTCACAAATACAGAATTGTGCTTTTATCCTCCTCATTATTCAGTAAATGCTATAAAAATCCAAAGGCTTCCATGAAGTTAATACTGTACATTATTTGCAATGCATTACTTTCCAGCTGTGCCACAAAATAATTTTTAAGCCTCCTTTCTCTCTAAATAACACAACCAAAAAGAAAGAATGAATGAAACCCTGGCTAAGGAGACAAGTGGTTGACTACCAGAGGCTGATCTCCATGCTGAATTAGTGTTTTCAATTCTTGGCATGGGGTGTGTGTGGAGAATATATGGAAGAACCAAAAGACTGAGCTCACTTTGCAAGTACAAAAGGTACAAAAGCAATGCACTGCTTGATAAAATAGAGTTGTCACAATAAGTTAAAACCATATTTACAACGCAATCCTTTGAAAAAAACAATGCTGATTCTAAGAAAGAAAGAAAGAACGAAAAAGAAAGAAAGTGTCATTACAGGAAGACGTATTCATGTAAATGTTTAGCATGGAGGTAGTAACTATATTACTCAAAAGCATGATGTCTTTACATGTTGAAAATCTCTTTGACAACTCACTTCTGGGAGTCATCTTTAAGTAATTAAATTTCTTTAATGAAAGTGCAACAGGCCTTCCTCTGAGTTTTCTTGCCAAATGAGTCAAAGTGAGTGGCTACAAGGGACAGGGTTTTTTCAATGGTGGCATCAAGTGTGATGGAATGCTATCCCCAAAGAGGCTTGCCTAGTGCCTATGAAGTGATGTTTTCTTATGAAGACTTTTTAAAATTCCATCAGCTTCTTTTAGTCCCATAGTGATTAGTACTTAGATGGGAGACTGCCAATGAATACCAGGTACTGTAGGCTATATTTCAGAGGAAGGAACAGGTAAACCACCTCTGAGTATTCCTTACCTAAGAAAACCCTATGAATTCATGGGGTTGCCATAAACTGGCAGGTGACTTGAAGGCATGTACACATCACAGTGGCAGAAATAAAAAGGTTGCATGAGGAGGGTATCTTTGGGGATCTTTTCACCTATGTACACCAGTACTAACTGTAGAGAGCACTCCAGTTAAAGTCAAATAAAGTATTTTTATTGGAAATAACACAAAGTGAACTCACAACACACATGCCTAAGAGTCACACAAGGCTATAGCAGAGTAAGACAGAAAGATTAGACAGAGGGAGAGATTCAGGAATATATAGGGCAATAGTTACCAGTCTTGAAGGCAAGAGCTCCATGCAGTGAAGATACTCAGACAAGTGTCTCAGGGTGGCACAGGAGGTTCCGATCTGGGGTGTGCTGAGAAAGAAAGTGGCTGTGCTTGTCCACTGTGGCACATTTTACTACTGTTGGGGGACTAATATTTATACTTTATTTCATATCCCGAGGGAGTACATTGGTCATGACAAAGCCTGGATGGTTTCCCCACAGGACAGACAAAGGAAACTGCAACTCAGCTGATTGTGTTAATGGCTGGGAGACAGAAATTAATGGGTTTGAGACAACCTTATAGGTTGGACAGGAGGGGCTATAGGAAGGATTTCCGTAGGAATAGATTTGGGAATGGTCACTTAATTATTTGATTGAATTATTGTTGAGATGCCCAGGGCTGGAAGAAAGGATTAGCATATACCTCCTTAACGACTGTGTTTACTAAGGGGCTTCTGCACAATCCTAATTTGGGCTTTTTTGCCAAAATATTTCTAAGACACATCCCAGGGCTCCAACTGACCTTTGGCTTGCCCCAGCCAACCTGACCCCAGAAAGTGTCCAACATTTCTAATTATGAGATGTCATGGGGGAGGGGATAGTAGGGCATATTAATACCTTTTGCAACTTGACACCCTCCAAATGTTTTGCAAACCCCATCATCCTTACTATCTGTTGATAGAGACTGGCATAATGGGATGAGAGGTATAATTCAATGCTCCTGCTATAAACCAGGGTTGCAATCCAAATGTAACTGGGCTAATGCTCCCAACATCCCACACCATTATGCTGACTAGGGCTGATGGAAGTTGCAGTACAACATCTGGAGTTCACAGCTTCCCCAAGCTGTAGTAAACATCACATTGTGATGGGCTTTGCACTGTGATGATTGTTGACATACATTAGATTAATACATGTTTTTCCAGCAATAGAGAGAAAAACATCCTAATGTGGGTTGCCCCTTCCCATCAGTCCAGTAGGCAGGAAGTAGAATTCAAGGAATGCCTTGGTAGGTGGAGCAACTTCTCACATTCCTCAGTCTAGCTCCTGCCTCTGCTCTAGCTAGGCTATCTCAGAGCTTCTCTCTTCATTTCTTCATCTACTTTCTACAGTCTCCTTTAAAAGAAGTATTTCTTTCCTTTTCTCTTCTTGGAGCTAGAAGTAGACAGGCTATAGGAGGCTTCAGTTCTTGGGGAACTGTGGCCTTCCAGTTGTTGCTGCTGTTTGCCTCAAACTCTCAAGAGCCTTGCCAGCATAGCCAGTGATGGCAGCTTATGGGCTTTGAGAGTGATACTATGTTTTCCATGCAGATGCTTCAGTTTTATATAACTAGTACAGTATAATAGTTAGTAGCATCCCCGTATCTGCAGAGGATTGTTTCCAGGGGCCCTTGCAAATAATGAATTCTGTGGATAATAGTCAATATCCCTCTGTTGCCATTGCTGCCATAGAAGCCATCAAGGAGGAGAAGGGAGGTGAGACCTCCCCTCCCTTTGCCCTCCCCATTGCCATTGCAGCCACTAGAGCTATTCTGTGGGGAGGAGGGAAGCAAGACCTCCCCTCCCCTCCCCCCATCCCCCCATCACCATTGCTACAACGGAAGCCATCCCACAGGCGAGACCTCCCCTCCCCTCCCTTCACCCCCCCCCATAACCATTGCAGCCATCCCACAGGGTGAGGGAAGAAGGGAGGCGAGACCTCCCCCTCCCTTCCCCCAAAGCCATTGCAGCCATCGGAGCCATCCAGAAGCATCCTCCCTTCCCTCCCCCATCCACCCCTCCCACTGTCGCCAAACACAGATAATTGAACCAGCGGTTGGTGAATCAGCAGATATGGGGGTGCTACTGTATTGCATAATACTAGTTATGCAATACTGAAGCATCTGCACAAGCCATTTTGGATGTTGCAGAAGGAGTAATCTAGGCCCTCTAGTGTGGTGGAGTCTCCTTCTTTGGAGGTTTTTAAACAGAGGCTGGATGGCCATCTATTGGGAATGCTTTGGTTGGGTACTCCTGCATGGCAGGGGGTTGGACTAGATGGCCCTTGTTGTCTCTTCCAATTCTATGATTCTTTGCACAATGCTTTTCTCCTGTGCTGTGCAATGTCAGCATGGTGCAGTTCCACAAGCCAAAGAGCCACTGATTGGCAGTGGGGAGGCGGGTAATGAAAGAACTCACTCACATCATTGTACGCTTTCAGTGTATGTTTGCTGTTGCAGGAGCACCAACTCAGCTAGGCTGGTGAAGCTTTATACTCTGCCAGTGTGAAAGAGGATCCTGGCCTAAATCTTTCCTCCCTCTGGTATAACTTCCCATGAAATGTTTCGTATGGATGCTGGAAAGAACATCACAGTGTGAATATCTGTGAAGCAATTCAATCTTTTAGTTCAGTGCTACTCAAAAGTGGAGGTCTGGGGACTGAACCTAGTCCAGTAATGATCTACTGCCAATTCATTCACATCTCCAAGAAACAAAGAAACAGTTGTAGTCAATGGACACAAACATGGTACCTGTCCCTGACATATTAAGAAAAACATATTGCGTGTTCCCCACATCAGGTAGCTCAGGAAGCACTATTAAAGCACTCATATTGTGGACTCAGATTGGAAGGCTTGGCTGTGTAATAGCTGAAATGGCCCCAAGGAGTTATGATATGGAGTGGGCACTCCTGTGCCAGGCTGCAGTCCCATCAGCAGGGTCTCTAATGTGGTCCATGAACAGAGCAATTGGTGTGCTCTGCCTCCCTTCCAAACCCACATTCTATGTTCAATGCCCTTGCAATTTTCCAATAAAAGCTGTGGATTTTAGAAAACCATATATGAGGTGTTCTAAGTCTTTAATGAAATAATCTAGCTTGAAAACATATTAACTGACATGGATTGATTAAAATACACTTTTACTATTTTAGCATTTAAATTGGAATAAAGAAGCATCTCTTGGTACAGTTATTATAAACATTCTGATATGATTTAAAACTAAATGTTATTTATAAGAATGAATTTTTGGGGACATGATTTAGTGCATACTGCTGAATGAATTTAAATATCATTGACGTGTGCTTCGAATTGTCAAATGTTACATGTCAGAATACTAGAATATACTAGAATGCCTGTACTGGATGTTCACTGGATTTTATTGGATTTTTTTATGAGAAAAGCAGAATGTAAACAAAATAATAATTTTAACACAGATGGCAAATGAAGTAGTTATTAATTGATAAATTGTATGCAGCTCTTCTGCGAATGGAAGAAATCTTCCAAGTCTCAGATAGACCTCTTCTGTCTACAGAAAGGGATATAACCCAGCAGAAGCACCTGCTTATTCTAGAATGTGGAGGTCCACAAATCAGAGCAAACCAGAAAATGCTAGATGAGGAGGCAGAATCAACTATCTCTTACACCCCATGAACCATATACTGGGAGAATTACAAAAGTACTTGTGAGTTATCAGGGGTTCTAACACAATGCTCTAAAACTGAACCGAGGTTAACAAAAGACCTGGTCAAAAGCAACCAATTAACACACATATTTTACAGAAGAGGAACACTGAGGCTGAAAAATATGCAATTGGCACAAAGCCAGCCTTGGCAAATACCTTTTTTCTTACAATTTGTTTGTTTTGTTAAAGCATGTGGAGTCAGGAACTTTTGAAGACCCATTACAATTCATCCAGAGAGCTATCTGTAGAATCTATCCATACTTCTTCATTGCACAGGCATATATATTTCAGTTATTTTTTTAAAAAAAATAAAAAATAATAAATTGTGCTGGGTACAGCTCATTTCATGCTTCTAAGTTTTACAAGTATTGAGATATACATGTTCACTTTTTTTAAAAAAAAGTCAGTTCTATAGTGTGACCAGCTTCAGTTTTTCTGATAGCTCATCATATGGAAATCTGTCTGAGCTCCAGCAACATCTGATGTATTTTCCCTGCTTTCTGTAACCCCTTGCTCAACCATTTTGGAAGATTCAGGATCCTGGGAGGCAGGACTGGCCAGAGCATCACCAGTATTGTTGCAATGAAGAGGGGATGCCATATCTGGGAGAGGATTAGAAGGCTTGCTTGGAGCAGATGGAGTGGGCATGGACAGAGGAAGATTCATCATGTAGAATGCACTGCCCAGGCGCCGGGACACCTTTGGAGAGAGGAGCAATGATAGTAATTACTTTTTAAAATAACATCAATTGAATGTGATAGCCATACATGTGTAGCAAATTATCCATGGGGCTGATGGGTACAAATAATATCTGCGCCTTCTGAAGAGCTTGGGAAAATGTCTTTTTTTTTACTGCAGCTCCTGGAATCCCCCAGAGAATATGGACATTGGCTGTGATAGCTGGGGGGATTCTGGGAGTTGTAGTCCAACAAACTTTTCCAGGCTCTGGCCTCCTAACACTGGGCAGTCAAGTTGACTCATGGGAGCAAATCTGTGTTTGAGTAACAAATAAGTAGGGATGTCTTCTGTTTATTCCAATCACTATTACTCCACATCTAGCTGCTTGGCTTATGCTGAAGTGCCTTGGCCCAATTTTCAGGTGAAATGTAGGAGACATCTGTCCAGTGTCTTCATCCTAAGTGGTTTTATTGATCATGGATATGATCAGATAAGGCTAAAGAGAGGAAATGACAGATAAACTGTGAGGACAATGAGGACTGAACAAAGATTAAGGATGAAAAATGTTTAAAAGTATGGCAAAGGAAATTAATGCAAATTGGAAGATGACAGGAGACAATATAGTACTGGTGACACTAAGTCTTAATTGTTTGCATTATGATAAAAGGAAAGTGGATTTTCATTCTTTTTTAATCTACTAGACCACTCAGGAAAATAGCAGCTACAATGAGCAATCTTCCATTGGTCTGGAGAGGAAAGAGGGAAACAGAGAAACTGATTCTTTAATGTGTATTAATTTAAACTACATAAACCAATATATGTATTTTGAGGTTCCTTATCTGGCTTTGAAAGCTGATTTAGTCTTACTCAAGCTATTGTCTATTGAAATTAGAGCATGTGTAATAGGGCTATGGAGGCAAAGAGATTCTGCCATACTGGATTTTATTTTATTTTATTTTATTGAGAGAGAGAAAGAGATATCTGAGGAGGCACTAATTTGGACATTTTCCACAAAAAGTTCCTTAGGCCTTCATGGGAACCTTTCATCATTTTGGAGATCAGAATGAAGGCCATAATCATTAAATGATACTTATCCCCTTAACTACTGGTTTAAACTCCTGAAAATAAACCCTAACATGATTAAAAGAGCACTACCAACCATGGTACCAGAGTTGAATCCAAGCGACACAACTGTAATGATTTCTTTCAAGTTGTTTTTGATCCTTAAAGGCACACTTGGCCAAATCACAATTAGGTCTATGACATAACCAACATGTTCTAGATTCCGTTAGTACTGATAAAGCTGTGTCATACTTTGCCACAGTCAGATATTAGTACTGTGTAGAACATTGTCTTTTTCAGATTTATGACTTTCCGTTGAAAAGCGCTTAGTCCATTCTTAATTTGGTAAGGGTATTACCTGTGTTATGTATGTCCATAGGACAGAACAACTTGTACATTATTTTTGTTTGTTTGTTTTAAACTCTGTTCCTGATCTGTACACAAGGCAGTTTCTCTGATATTTCTTTCTCTAAATTAGATGTTCCTAGCCAGACAAATCTTCAGAATATTCAAGACAGCTTCATTCTCCTGAATTAAAAGCTCCATATTGTGCTAAACACCTCTTGGCTTCTTGATCCATTTCAGCACTTCTGGTGGGTGTTCAAACACTGAGCTCAAAGCAAAGATGCTTTTCTCTATCCTAAAGCCTACACTGTAAAAGTGCAATACATATGTCCATTTCTGAGAATGATGTGATTGTGAACATTGCTAAGACACCCCTGATATTTCAGTAGTAACAGACCTTTTTAAAGAACACCTGTGTAGGTCTATGTGGATTATACCTTTAGACAGCAGAGTGCCGTGTGGATTTAAAATATAACAGCAATAATGTACTATATTGAGCTTGCGTGGTATAGTGTTTTAAGTAGTGGGCTTGGACACCAGGAGACCAGGGTTCGAATCCCTGCTAAGTCATGGAAACCCACTGGATTACCTTGGGCAAGTCACACTCTCTCAGCCTCAGAGGAAGGCAAGGACAAACACTCCTCTGAACAAATTCGGTAAAGAAATCCTTGTGATAGTTCATTTTAGGATCACCATATGTCAGAAATGAAGGCATTCAATAACAGTATTAGGGGCCAGGCCCTACCTGAAGCTAGTTTTGTGGTAAAAGCCATGATTAGAAAGTTAATGAAATTTTAACATAAGATGTGTCCATGAAACCACTTTAATTCTTTCAGTATTTTGAATTTAACGGTGTTTATTTATTACCTGCAACCGTATCTTTAATGCAGGTCCAAGTTTTAATCCCATTGTGTCTAAAAGATGTTCTTCTGTGAGTAGTGGTAAGGTTTCTCCATCAATGGCATGATCTTTAAATATCTTAACAAAACAAAACATGTTGTTTAAAAATGAACATGCTTCAGCTTTTAGATATTATAGCAATAAACCAACATTAAGAGAGCTAAAATATGTTCTAGTGAGTGAAATACAATAAAACGGGGTCATTGTACTTCTTTTTTCTTTTCACTGAAATATATTTTTGAGGTGACACACCTGTGACCCATAACTTATGCTTTCACTTCTAGCAGAGCTTGGCAATATTACATACTAAAAATAGCATCCTGTTAGTTGCATATAGAGGCACAAGTCCACTTTACGCCTGTGTATGTCTTTTTTACGCCTGTGTATGTCTTTTTGTTGTTGGTCATTTCATAGGTTAGTATTTTCTACTACCTTCCACAACAACTGAAGTGCCGTCCCCGCCCCACTCCAAGGAAATACAGTATTACTTTTTTGGACTATGGGCTAGGGGTTCTAGGAGTTGTAGAAGGAACAAGTAACTTTCCCGAGCTCTAGATGTGGCCCATGGTTTGCTACTTGCTACTATTATGACTTGATAGATGGGAGCAGTGGAGAAACTGTAGTGGAGAAACCTCTACTATTTCTTTCTTTCGTTCATTAAAAAAATCAATAGAATCAGTAATTGACAGAAGTCACATATAAAATGCAATTTGCTCCTATTCTAGCTGAAAGCTCAAAGATTTGCTCAAATCATACTAATTATCAAATTGATTTGAAAAGGATGTAATTGATAAACATGGAACTTCCAAGTGACTTCTTCCTTTGTCTTAGGACTTTTTCGGACGTCTCAAATACACCGCAAGCAGCCTCGTTGCGTTGCGAGGCTGCTGAGCTGCAGGGCATTGCTTTCAGATGACGCTCTCCCCTGCCGGTACTGTTGCGGTACCGCGGGGACATTTGAGCGTTATATTTCACCGGTTTTTAATCACAATCAACTTTCGTGCTTAAAAACCGGTGAAATATAACGCTCAAATGTCCCCACAGTGTAGACAAGCCCTCTGTCTCAGCCTTGGAACTAGCATGATAAATTCCCTTCATTAATATGCTTCTCCATATGACTTCTGCAGAGCCTGTTGAGTAGTGGCGGTCTCTAGATGAAGTTAATGGCATCATCACTGAGATCCCTCACCCTAACACATACTGTAGGATTGCTCTGCTCTGCATCTTTAACTTTCCTTGAAACATCCCTGAAGTTTTCTTTTCTTTTTTTTTTTAAAAGCCACAGTTACAACCCTTTTATAGAAAATTAAGCAACATTGAACACTAAGGGCTACCTGTGCATAGTCTGAACACCCTGGAAGGCTAATGATAAAACTATATACATCTTCAACAGTCCATTTGCGGATATCTTCAACAGAAGAAAGGTCTTCAGCATTCAGAATCAGGCTGGAAGTGGCTATGGGAATGTAAGAACAGGTTTGGCATTCAGTTTCTTGCACAGAAATGAGAAAATGTTATTGAATTGAATGTGGACATATAGAATCCATGTTATAGAATAAGGTACCCAATAGTGTGCTAAAGCTGCATGCTTTTTGTGTGTTTATTTGACTTCTGTTCCTCTTTTCTTCCAAAAATGGTTGGGGGGAAGGCTCAAGGCAGCTAATATTAAAATGAATAGAATATAGAACGAATAAATTTTAAAATCAGGCAATTTGAGAAGTAATTAAAACAAATCAGTTTATAAAAAACACTTGCCTGAATGTAAAGCCTGTTTTACAGCAACTGAACTTAACTTTCATAGGCCTTGCTGGCAGTAAGGACATCATGAACAACATGGAACATGCAAGTGTAGCTTCCTAGATATGACCGTTCCAGAATGGGAACAGCCATCAAGCAGACACTCTCTCACATCGTCACCAAAGATTCTTCTGAGGGTGGCAGGACCAAGAGGAGGATCTCCCTCAAAGACTTACATGGTAGAATATGGTCCTTCATAGAATCAGGACTCATGTTGTTTGGGTCTTCTAGATCATAATCAGCACTTTGGATTGTGACCAGGAAGAGAATCATAGCCAGTGATGATAAAGAACAACATGCTCCTTGTAACCCTGTAATGTGTTGTTGCGGTTGTTACATCATACCCTCCAACTGTGCTGATTATGACAACCCTGTCATAGGGCTTTCTTTACAAGATTTATTTAGAGGAGGTTTGCCATTGCCCTCTTCTTAGGCTGAGAGAATGGGGCTTGCATGTGGTTACCTATTAGGTTTTCATACCTGAACGGGGATTTAGGCCCTGGCCTCTCAGAGTTCTACTCCAACATTCCAACAACTGCAGCACATTGGCTTTAACCCTGTAATGTACTAATGTAACCCTGTAATGTAACCCCAACACGGCTTTCCTCTTCCCAGAATTCTTAGAAAGAAGGACTTGCAGAGGAGTAGGAATAACTTAATCTTTGTCTTGTCTGCTACTTTTGCCTCTGCTCATTTCCCATCCACAGACAACACCTGTTCTCTGAGAATGCTTTGAAAAGAAAAAGTGGCCATTCAGGTTTACTACACACAGCTTCAATATCATGTTGTTTGTCTCTAATGCCAGTCTGTGTTTCCAGACCTCTCATCCACAATTCCACATATATGGATTTCCCCCCTAGAACAAGGGTGGGCAAAATGTCCCCTGGGCCCCAAATAGATAGGTATAGGTATAGATATAGACATAGACATACACATAGACATAGATAATATATCTCAAATGCACTCTAGGGGGTTTGGCGGGCATTTCCATCATGACAGAAGGTTCCCTGCCCTTCCTGGATAAAAAAAAAAAATCTTTTTAAAAAATGTTTTCATTTTTTGCCCTGAAATCCTCCAAAATGTCCACTGGGGGCATTTCTCTCACTTTTTGTGGCCCCCACGGGCTAATTAAGGCCCAAGAGAGCCTTTTTTTTTGAAACCCTTAGCATACAGTAGTTAAAAAAAAAAGCATACACACTAGAGATGTTTGGATAAAAAAAAAAGATTTTTTTCTTGTGGGAACAGGTGCAGACCTCCAAGGTCCTCTGGGGACTAATGCAGCCCCATAACCTTCCAAAGTTGTTTATCTCTGCCCTAGAGTCTAAATCTGGTGCAGATTTGGATTTTTAAAAGATAATTTTAAAAAAGGTTCTAGTCCTTCTGTTTATGATATTTAAAAGCACATATGCAGTGGCTCCAAAGGTTTCTCTCCTTAATGTTGCAGAACATCTGCACCATGCACTATTACCTAACTTTCTTCTGGGCTTTCAGTAATGATCCCAACTCCTTTCTCATCTTTGCCCATACATCTACGATTATCACACTATCAAATACAGGTATAAATGTATATTCTACCTTGGGTCCTACAATGGGATAAAAGTGGGAAATAAATAAAAAATATTCTTACTTCTTCAAACATTTTTATTGTAGGGTTTTATTGTAGTGGGACACAACTGCTGTTGCTGTGACAGGACCCAGGCAGTTAACTGGTGGTGGCGGGGGGGGGATGCCGCTACTGCTGCCACAACGGGACACAGGTAGTTAACTGGCAGCGGCAGCAGAGGTGGCAGAGCAACAGAGCGAGTCACCTCATACAGCGATGGGAAAACGTCATATGGTATGCCGGGTCCAGCTAGTTGTATATAATGGGACTTGGGCCTCCACAGATTCTGGTATCCATGGAGGGTCCTGGAACCAAACCCCCACGGATACCAAGGGCCCACTGTATATTCAGATATAAGTGTAAAACCAAGGTGAAGAACCTCTGGGCCCTCCAGATGTTGCTGGACTACATGTCCTGTCATCCATTACCATTGGCCATGCTAGCAGGGGCTGGTAGGAGCTGAAGCCCACAATACTTGGAGGACTCCAGCTTCCCCACCCTGCCATAAATATCTCTTACCTGAAGGTAGCAGTGGGTTGCTGGGTACAGAGAAGCCATATGGGACAGCTGAGAATGTAAATGCAGATGGGTACATATACTTTTCTTCAAAGGCTGAGCAAGAGTTGCTGGAATCTTTCTCATTTCCACTGCTGCAGCCGTTGGCTTCACTGGGTGTTTCATGGCTGTCTGAATCTTTCCTTAAGGCATGTTCATACTCCTTGCCATTTTTGGCCACTACAGTAGATGGCTCTGTGTGGACTTTGCTTTGTTCGTGTTTGCTCAGCATCTCTGCCTCTGCTTCTTTTTTCCCCTCTTTCTCTTCATCAGCAGTCACAGAGGCCAGGTCCATGGCCTTGTCCTCTGCTTGGCTCTTGATGCCATTGACAGTACAATCGGCCGCTTTGTGATTCCCAGTTCTTCTGCTTGGACGACGGCCTCGCTCTCTTTGAAGAGTGCTGACAGGCGGGTAGGGGCTGGTGGCCATTAGCATGGCATTGCCATGAAGTTCATCAAGGGTGGTTCGATGAACATATACATCATTAGGAAGGTGGCCTTCAGGTATCCTGTGTCTCCCTCGGAAAGCAACTGGGCTAGCTGGGATGCTGTGGTAAAGAAAGGGGCCTTCCAGTCCTAATAGCCCTTTGCGATGAGCTTTTTCTATTTCTTTTTGTTGAAAAATGGCACCCATTTCCATCTCCATTCTAGACAAGGGAACATGACATAAGCATACACAGAAATGAAATCTTATTGTCATCATCATCATATGGCAGGGGGTTGGACTGGATGGCCCTTGTGGTCCCTTCCAACTCTATTCTGTGATCATTGTCGTCGTTGTTATTATGTCCAAGCAGAGAGCAAAGACAATACAGCTTGATTCATAAGCATGGGGCTATGTCTCAGTAGCAGACCACATGTCATAGATGGTCCAAGGTTCAGTTCCCTGAAACTCAGGCTTGGCGGGGACGATGACACAAAACTCCTTGCCACCAGGGTTGCCTGGTCAGGACTATTCCATGCCCAGAGATTTGAGGGCCAAAACCTGAGGCATGAGGATGACTCCTTGTGATGCCACAGGAGGTGGTCCCGTGGTGATGTTACAAGGAGAAGCCCTTGGTGAAATCATTAAACATGATACTGTGACCATCAAGCACAATTCCGCAGAATACACAATTCAAATAAAAGCATGTGAAATATATATACTGTATAGTTATGTCCTCTCTCTATATAGAAACTTCCACATGCTTTTATTTGAATTGTGATATCACACCTTTCAATGCAGCGCTCTCATCCTAAGATTTCTCCTTCTGAGAACCAGAGAAGAGGGCCCAGGCCATGAAATCTGGGAACCCCCTGCTTGCCACTTAAAGTAGAATAGGGTAGGTAACCTCAGGGCTGCATTGTAGCCCAGCCAGAGGCCTGTGGTTAAAGACAAATGTAGGGAGGGCTAAAACACTCCACAACATTCAAACATATACACACTGTACACAATACGAAACTCAACTAATAAATAATCTGACTGTTTAATATGGATGGGCACAGTGTACCCTGTTCCCCAACACCTCTGCATTTCCCACCACCACCAAAATGTTTTTCCAGAAACAAAATTACAGCTGCAGAAAGGGCCTCTGAATAGCACCTTTGAAAGTTTCTAGGTGGTGGTGAGTATACATTTTGAATCATGTACGAGTCCCAATACACATTGGGTCATCTGGAGGTGCTGATTTATACCTGCAGAAGCCTCCTCCCACCAAAATGAGGACGTAACTATTTTGAAAAATAAAATCCTTTTGCTTCATTACTTTAACACTGAGTTCTAGGATACATTGCATTCACACTTTACCTGGCAATGTTTTGTTTCTGAACCAATTCTTGCCTTCTGGTTACAGCTTCCATAGATTCTGGTTGGAGAAAACTATATCCTAAAAAATGTTGGTAAAAGGTTAACATTGTTTAATTGAATTGTTCGCTCAATTAAATGTGCAAATGCACATAAACAAGAGGAGATACAGAAACCCCATGCATGTCTGTTCTGAAGTTCAGTGTGACTTACTTTCAGATAAGTGCATATTGGACTGCAGCCCAAGGCCTAAATCCAGTGGCTAGTTCCAACTACAGTAGACCCACTGAAGTACAGGTCAACCCCCATATCTGCAGGGGGAGGGGTTGTTCCAAGACCAGCCCCCCCCCGATACCTGAAACCATGGATAATAGGGGACCCTATTATTTTCAATGAGATAAACACCAGAAGTTGACCATAGAATCACATTGGAGGACCTAGAAATGCCTAGAAAGACCATATTTTTTCAGACGTGGATAAGTGAAACCGTGGATACTGAATCCATGGATATAACGGTCAACCTGTAATGGGCACATGGTGAGTCAGCACTTAACATATAAGTTTCATTCATTCAAGAGCTTTACTCTAAATCAGATTAACAATTGTATTTAGGCTTAAACTATTGTGTATGTATATGCCTTCAAGTCACCTGTTGAGTTACTGCAATCTCATGAATTTCAGAGGGTTTTCTTAGGCAAGGTGATTTTGCCAGTTCCTTCCTCTGAAATATAGCCCACAGTACCCAGTATTTCTTAGTGGTCTCCCACCCAAGCACTAACCAGGCCTGACCCTGCTTAGCTTCCAAAATCAGACAGGATTTGGTGCCTTTAAGGTATTTAGCTATTTAAACTGTAATCCTACACTATGACTATCAGCTGTAGTTATGTTTCTATATAGGATTCAGAAAGTAATAATAAAATAATAATACATTTAGCATAACAGTATTTTAGTTGTAAACCTATTCCACTGACTTCAATAGAACATATTTCTGCATGTTTTCACTGCAGTGTGCTTCTTCTGCAGTCTTCCAAAAAGTATTTGTAGTATCTTGACACAAAAATGGTGTGTTTTTATGTTGGACGTTTTGAATATTGTGTACAAAATTATTTAGTGGGAAATACTGGTCAACAGATTCCACAGACAATACTTGCTCACAGTGCTTATTCTATATATACAAGGAGGTACTCTGTAGAGTTGCTGTTGTTGTGTGTCTTTGTTTCTGACTTATGGAGACCCTAAGGTGAAGTATCACAGTGTTTTCTTGGCAAGATTTGTTCAGAGCTGGTTTGCCATTGCCTTCCTCTTAGGCTAAGAGGGTGTGATTTGCCCCAAAACATATCCAGGGACAGCTGTGTTGGCCATACAGAAAAATAGACTAATGTCCAAAATCCACAAAACAGCAATACCGTTTTTGTACCAACCAAAAATGCACAAAATACATCATGCAAGCTTTCAAAGCTCCGCTAGCTTCTTCAGCAGGCAAAGGTGTTAAAAATCATACAAGAAAAAAAAAAAGGAAAAGTCACAGGCCTCCATTTTGTCAAGGTGTTGTTTTTGTTGTTGTCAATTAAGATGGTCTGGAGGGATATCCATGTAGGCAGAGATCACTCCTCTCTTTAGCCATGTGGGCTCTGGGAGACAAAGAGTACTAAAATCCAGGCAATAAAATTTAAACTCCATTAGCAACAGAGATCCAGGCTGTTTCTGTCCTGATTTGCCAAATTTACCCAATGTGTTTCCATGACCAAGTAGGAATTTGAATCCTGGTCTCCTGGATTTGTAGTCCAATGCTCAAACCACTACACCATACTGACTCCCAATTTGTAGAATACTAACTCTATTTTAAAAATATCAGAGGCCATGTAAATGTTTTCAAAGACGATTTACAGTATATTCTACATGAGATTGGGAAGGGATACATCACCATGGCACACTCAGTTTCATCTGCTTTCTTGTCTGGCCAGGAGCCAAACAGGGCCAGGTCTAGTTAGTACTTGGACAGGAGACCACAAGGAAATACCAAGGGTCTCAAGCTAGGAAAGAAGTCCCATCTGAAGCCCGACTGCTGCCAGTCAGAGTTGACAATATTGTGCTAGATAGACCAATGATCCAACATAGCATAAGGCAGTTCCCTAAGCTAACAATTTTGTATATTCATTAGGAATCTGACTGCAGCTAACGAAGAATTTCTAGCATATGGATGAAGTGTCTCAATGACCAGGATGTGGATTACTGTTGATCTGCTTTTTCCTGATGAGTGGTGAAGATTAGGTTGTATACAATATCCCCACCCACAGATGGCGGTAGAGCCTTTTCTTCACAACTGTTGGTCCAGTACTTCTTTTCTCATAGTATGATTTGATTGTTGTGCCCAGTGGAAATGTTCTTAATACTTTAGCATCTTTACTTATTTAAAAAACTAATATCCTATCCATCTGGTGCTTACATAGTACTCAGGGTAATAAAATGTAATGAAACTACAAATGAGCAACCATGGGGTAAAAGCAAGCAGATACAGAAGGTAAAACATTGAATAAAGCTCATAAAACAAACCCCTGCCTAAACAAGAAGATCTTGACCATATGGAGAAACTGTATCAAGCAGAGTGGCAACCCAGCTACCTGGAACAAAGAATTCCACAGTTTAAATGGGGCCAATGGAACAAAGGGCATGCTTATCAAATTTGCAGATGACACCAAATTAGGAGGGGTAGCAAATACCCCAGAGGAAAGATCTGAATTCAAAATGATCTTAGCAGATCAGAGAGCTGGGCCAAAACTAACATAATTAATTTCAACAGGGAGAAATGTAAGTTACTACACTTCAGCAGTAAAAAATGAAATGCACAGATATAGGATGGGTGACACCTGGCTTGACAACAGTGCATGTGAAAGGGATCTAGGAGTCTTAGTAGACCACAAGCTAAACGTGAATGAACAATGTGATGTGGCAGCTTAAAAAGCCAATGTGATTCTAGGCTGCATCAACAGGAGTGTCATGTCTAGATCAAGGGAAGTAATAGTACCACTCTATTCTGCTTTAGTCAGACCTCACCTGGAATACTGGGTCTCATTCTGGGTCCCTCAATTCAAGAAATATATTGACAAGCTAGAACATGTTCAGAGGATGGCGACCAAAATGATGTGAGATCTGGAAGCCATGCCCTATGAGGAGCAGCTTAGGGAGTTGGGGGTATGTTTAGCCTGGAGAAGAAAAGGTTACAAGGTGACATGACAGCCATGTTTAAATATTGAAGATGGAGCAAGCTTGTTTTTTTGCTGCTCCGGAGGCTAGGACATGAAGCAATGGATTCAAACTACAGGAAAAGAGTTTCCATCTAAACATTAGGAAGAAATTCCTGACAGTAAGAGCTGTTCAGGACTGGAATTACGCTGCCTCCGAGTGTGGTGGAGTCTTCTTTGGAAGTTTTTAAACAGGTTGGATGGCCATCTGTTGGGTGTGCTTTGATTGTATATTCTTGCATGGTAGAATGGGGTTGGATGAACGGCCCTTGTGATCTCTTCCAACTCTATGATTCTAATGATTTTCTTTCCTGGAACATATGACTTCCAAGAGTGGTGAAGAAGCAACACAGTGGTCCAGGCACTCTCCAGAAAGTGCATCTGGCAGCTGGCCACACTTTCTGGTGGGTCATTTCATTCTGAGTCGGTAGTAGTAATTAGATGGAATGAAAGGGAACCAGAGTGCTGCACTGCTCTGAATGGTAGAGGATCTTATGACATCCCTATCAGAGGGTTTCCTTGGCAAGATTTATTCAATTTATTTATTCATTGTCTTCCTCTTAGATTGAGAGAATGTGACTTGCCAGTGGGTTCCTATGGTTGGAAAGGGATTCAAACTTTGAATCCTAGTTCAGTGCACAAATCAGTACACTACACTGGCTCTACCATAGGGCCCTGGCTTAAAAAATAAAAAATAAAACCTATCTAGCCCACTTGTATACAATTAAGATAACACTCGCCCCAGCCCTGCAAAAAATAAGCATAAAACACTATTGCTCAAACAAAGCCCACATTATTTTAGAGAATGAAATGCTGCTAGTACCTGATTGCAATTAACACCCCTTAATATATGAAGTCGAAGGCTTTCACAGCCGGCATCCATAGATTTTCCTTGGGTTTTTTTCCAGGCTGTGAGGCCGTGTTCTGGAAGAGTTTACTCTTGAAACATCTTTCTCTGAAGATGCCAGCCACAGATGCAGGAGAAATGTCAGAAGTAAATTCTTCCAGAACACAGCCTCACAGCCAGGAAAAAAACCCAAGGAAAATCTATCCCTTAATATGGTTAGTTACTTCAGAGCTCTGCAGCTGAGATACAGAGAAGGGTCTCTCCATCTGATATTAAAGTGTGGGGAGGCTACTAAGAGAAGAGACAGACTTTAAGTTATCCTGGGTCTAAGCCATTTAGGGATTAAAGGATATCATCAACACAATGAATCATGCTTAGAAACAAAGTAGCTGTCAATGCAGGGCAGGTGTGACACAACCTTTTATAGGTGAGACCTCACCCACAATTTGGCTGCTCCATCCTGGACAACTGCAATATCAACTAGTTGAATCTACAAATAAGACTTATAACAAAATGTTTGTAGGGCAAGAGAGCCATTCCTCTTTTGGGGAAACTTGGGGGTTCTAGAGTTTATTTTAAAAGACACATAAAGGGAGGCATGGTTGAAGTGTACAAAATTATGTAGAGTAGATAGGGAGAACTTTTTTCTCCTACTCTCAGAATAATAAAACGTGTGATCATCAGCTGACGATGAATGTGGGAGATTCAGAAGAGATGAAAGAAAGAACTTTACATAGCAGAGAGTTAAACTATAGACTGCTGCCACAAGAGGTAGTAACTGCCACCAGCTGGGGTGGCTTTAAGGGAGGATTAGACACATTAATAAGGGCATCAATGGCTACTAGTCATTGTGATGGCCATACGATACCTTCAGTATCAGATACGTCTGGATATCAGTCTTTAGAGAACATGAGCAGGAGAATGGTGTTGTAATGTCCTGCCTATAGGTTTCTCAGATGCACTTAGTTGGGTACTGTGCAAATAAGGAGCCAGCATGGCATAGTGGTTTCAGTGTTGGTCTATGACTCTGGAGACCAGGGTTTGAATCCCCACTTGGCCATGAAAATCCACTGGGTGACCTTCGGCAAGTCACACTCTCTCAGCCTCAGAAAACCCTGTGATAGGTTTGCCTTAGGGTCACCATGAGTCAGAAACAACTGTGCAAATGCTGAGATCGCTGGTTTAGATAGTTGTTTGGTCTGATTCATGGCTATTTGTATGTTCTTTTCGAAGTGTCTTATTCATATAAATTCTTACACTGACAGTCTACATTTTCTTCAGTTGGAAGGTATGTTTTTTTAAAAAAATATTTTACTTTCATCAAAGAAAGAGCATATACATAAAAATATACAATAGACAAAGCAAAATAGTTGTATGGTATTTTTTAATTTTCTTTCTCTTTTATTGCTTTTTGTTTTTCTTTGTGATTTTTCTTTGTCTATTGTCTATTTTACTGTACTGTATGTGCTCTTTCTTTCTTTTACGGTATGTTATTTTATTTGATCTATCATTCTTTTGTTTTTCTCTGCAGCGTGAGGGTGGCTAATAGATCTGCTGCTGTAGGAGTGACAAGCTCACTGCTGATTTTTCTGTCACTCCTCCTGCATGGTTCCCATTTGAGCAAAAGCTCTGCCTGTGCTAAACTGGAGTTCAGCACTCCAGAGCAGCTGGTGAGGGAGACCAGCAGTAAAACAAGGGTGGGTTTGCTACTTTAACTGTGGTAGATCAACCAGCCACCCCTGCTAGAGGCTGACTGGAAGCCTAGCCCTTTATAAATTTTGGTTGCTTATTGGTACAGTACTTGCACATCTTACCAAGGGCCCCTCTAAACGGTTAAAACAACCCTCGTGGAATTCTCTGGGAATCCTACCTGTCTAAACGGGATCCCACACCAGCCCACACTATTTGGAAGGAGAGGAGCCCAACATGGCAAAAACAACGCAGTAAAAGCTTTCGCAGCTTTTCCCGTGCTTTTTAAAAAAAACTGTGAGGTGTTGCACATTCCTGCTCTTTAGGACAATCAAATGACAAGTGATGTGAAGGGAAACACAAAGCCGATTGGCTGGGTGAGAGCGGGGGTGGGGCTGGCTGCCAGAGCAAGCGCCTGCTGCCACCATGTTGGATTTTTGCCTTAGCGATTGCCCAAAAGGAAAAAAAAAAGGGTTTTGGGGTTTGTTTGTTTTTGTTTTTGTTTTTGTTTTTTGCTTTCCTGTTAAAACAGAAAATCACTATGTTGCTCCAGTGCACTTTGGACAACTTTTTTTTTTTTTTTTTAAAGGCGGCGGTGTAGAACTAATGCAAGTATATCATTTGCGATCTGGAATGTGAGGCTTATGGGGGCTTCTGAGGATAAAAACACTGATAACATATGTTGCTGCTGCTGCAAAATGCCATTACTACGAGGCACTCTGTTTCCCCTCCCCTCATACAGATGGGCCCCATGATTAGTAGAATGGTGTTTATACAAGGTCAGGTTCACATGTGACCCCAATACACATTTGTACATGTGACATGGGTGAAGAGCAAGCCTATGGGCCATACAACCAATGGCAGGGAAATTCCATTAGCTACCTTTCATATGCCATTTTTAGATAAACAAGAGTTCTGTGCGGGGGTGGGGGGAGCATACTGCCTTTGTTTGTAGATGATTTGCATGTGCAGTTCAGTGGTAATATCTTTTTAACTTGTGCTTTCTACAGCTGCAAGCTGCCTTGCGACAGCAATGTGCCAAGTTAAAAATCCCTTTAAATAAATAATCTTTTTAATATCATTATTTTTATTAAGTTGCAATACTTTTTCATGTTAACAAAAGCATGTCAACAATATCCCTTAATGAATCGATATATCAGACTTGTAACAATTTTCTTATATATTAAAAATATAGACCACAACACTCTCTTCATTCTTGTTGCTAATTCCATTAACATAAATTGATTAGTGTTTTCAGTTGCATATTCTCAAACTTCCTACCTTGTTTGTTGGAATTTCTTTTAAATATATTTTAGCTGAATTTCTGTTATTTTGTAATTCACTCACTGTTCCTCCTATTCTCTACCAATCGTTCCAATTGAGGTCCTAACACTTATTGATTCTTTGTCCCGGTCTACCCGTTTATTTGACTTTTGGTTCAGACTTCTAAATTATGGAGACATTCCCATTTTTTCTTCCAGTGACTTTTCACTGGTAGCTATTTTTCCTCCATGTGATTTATCATTCTGTCATTGACTAGAGAAGTAAGTTTATCTAGGGACTTTATCAGGCAGTCAAATATGGCATCATAAGGACCCTTATTATCGTGAAAGGGTGCCCACACAAGACAATGTTACCCTTTGGTGATCATATATTGTTAAAAAGCCATACTTTTTTATTGACGACCCAAGCCGTAAATTGATCTCCCATGGTGATTTTCTGCCAGCATTGCTGGCGTTTGAATCCATGTGCCAGTGTACTCACATGAATGCAGCATCAATGGGCAAACACTTCCAGGTGAAATCGTGACAGCCAGGTAGGGGACACTCTTTTTATGAAACAACTCCCCCCCCCCCGGTGTACTTGGGACTTTTAAAGTGTGTTTTGGTGTTTTTCTGAACATTTTGTATCTTTATTTTGTTTTGTTTTTAATTTCTACACTAGCATCTTCTCATGAGAATCCAGCAGATTTCAACCCCGGAAATAAATAGAACTCCATTTGTGCTCCATTACTACCAGGAAACCTCATGGATTTTGCTCAAGGTAAGCATGGTGGTGGATTCTTTTGCCAAAATAAAAATGCCACAATTTATGCCAGCAAAAGAACTTTTCTGGGGGGTAGTCTGATAAAGTCCTAGATCCATCTAATAATAAATTATCTTATGTGTAAAAATGGAAGATTGCTTAGTTAAATTGTGTTTGCTAGCTACAGTTTCTGGCTAGAATCCTGTTGCTGATGCACATTTTAGGACATTGCATGAGGGTTGTGGTAATCAAACTTTTCAAGGCCTTGTATAAATACACTCCCTATTACACTTTAGTTGGGGGCCTAGCAACTGCTGTAGAATAGGAGCACACATTGGTATGATGAGAATATCACAGGTGCAATTGATGCAATCCAGTAATACAGGTAACACTGGTGTAACTTTATACTATCCAACCCCTCTGTTGGATGTTGGCCTCCATCAGCTATTGCATTGAAAAGAACAATTAAAAGCAGATCCCTTTCCTGATTCACTGGTAACCTTATCAGTTGGTCACAAATGTTCAATTGACTTATCAGTTCAAAGTTGCAGCCTTAGATAAACATCCAGTCACAATACTCTTCCAGAACATGTCCTCACAGCCTGGAAAAAACCCATGGAAAGCCCAACTTGTTTGTTTTTTAACAGCAAGTGAATTACATGAGCATGGCTTATGCGCATGGGTATCTGTATGTTGAAGCTCTGGTTCATACTGTCCAGTTTGTGGTGTACAGGTCCCCCCCTTATCTGTGGAACCAATATCTGTGGTTTCACTTATCCGTGGTTGAAAACATAGAGATGCATACCATAGAGTTGTGCTGGAAAATGCCTAGAGAGGTGTCCCTTCTAGGAATCACTAGGTCCTGCAACACAACTCTATGGTATGTTTGTACTGGAAGTCCTTTATTTTAATAGAGTTCACTATTATCCATGGTTTCCAGTATCCATGATCAGTCTGGGAACCAAACCTTGTGGATACGGGGGAGGGGGCGACCTGTATTTTTTCCCATGGTTTCTTACCTGGCCCTTGGTAAACACGATTGGATAATAGGTTTTGCATGTTAGCATGTTGTGGGACAGCAGGACCAAGGTGGGAAGCTACATGAATCTGCCTGGGGTCACTTGGTGCCAGCATCTCAGCCGAAGGTAACAAATCTCTAAGAAAGGAAACAGACACCTAATTAAGGCGTGCCAAACATGGGCCTGGCACATCTGTAAAAGTGTAGTTTCTGTACAGAAAAGTTACTTGCTTCAAAACTTCCTGGACACAATCAGTGTTGTACCTAGTTTGACACCCAGAGTGGATCATTTTTAACACATAGCCCCTTTGGCAGCGTAAGACCAGCAAAACATGGAGTACAAGTAAATATAAATGGTGCATACTTCTGAGCAGAGGTGATCGAACCTGCTATAAATGATGCCTCCATCAACACAACAATGAATGGCTCACACTCAGCATTCTTAACATACAAGCCTGTGGTGATCATGGACTACAGCAGCCAGGGGTTTTGGTGCTTAGCCAGCTTTGACATTATCTTTCCCAAGTTGCTATCTAAAAAGTAACTTTTCTAAGGTTTGGACTGCCTGCCATTGACTAGAGGGCTATTGGGTAGCTTGATGAAAACAACTAAACATTTATATCAGTGACGGCGAACCTATGACACGCGTGTCAGCACTGACACGCGTAGCCATTTCTGATGACATGTGGCCGCTGAGGCTGCCGCATGCTGAGAAGGATGTTTCACACCCACCCACCGTCCCAAAAGTGATGATTGGGGCTTTAAAGCCCCAGTTGCCACTTTCCTCCACCCCTCACCCCTCCCTAAAGTGGTGATCGGGGCTTTGAAGCCCCGGTCGCCACTTTCCTCCACCCCCTCGCCTCCCTAAAGTTTTTTCCTCAAAGTGACACACCACCTGAGTTATGCTCAGTTTTTTGGCAAAGTTTGACACACCAAGCTCAAAAGGCTGCACGTCACTGATTCATATCCTACCCATTATTGTGGAATCTCAAGGTGCCATACAAATAAAACAATGTAGACAAATTCAGATGAAAAGAATGAAATATTTTAAACAGGATAAAAACATACTAAACAAGTCAACAAGTTAAAACTGCTTAAAAAGCTGAACAACAGTTCAAAACCATGTATGTGAACATTTAAAAGTAAATCAGGCCTCAAAGGCTATATTGAGAAGCCATGCTTTGCCTTGATACCAGAAAGAAACCAATATTGTTGCCAATTGGACCTCCAAGGTGTGGGCATTCCACATTTGGGTGCCACAGCCAAAAAGGCCCTCCCTATCTCCTCACATACTCTATGGCTCTCACTGGTAAGATACAAAGATAAATCCATTGTGTAGATATCAGTCCCCTGGCAGGTATATTTAGGACTTTATCAGATGCGGCAAATATGGTGTCATAAGGACGCCTAATGATCGCGAAAGGGCGCACATACCAGATGATGTTGTCCTTTCATGATCATATCTAGTTAAAAAGCTGTCCTATTTTATTGATGGGCCAAGCCATCACTAGATCTGCTGTTCTGCTTTGTTGCCGACAATGCCAGCGTTTGAATCCTTGTGTCATTGTACTCATGTGAATGCAGCGTCAATGGGCAAACACTTCTGGGTGAGATTGTGACAGCCAGGTAGAGGACATTATTTTTATGATCTCCCCTCCCCATGTACTTGGAACTTCTAAAGTGTGTTTTTGTGCTTGTGTGAACTTCTTGTGTCTTTGTTTTGTTTTTATTTTTGAATTTCCCACGCTAGTACTTTCTCATGAGAATTGGGGCTAGAGGAGGCTCAAACCCTTTTGAAGCCGGAAATCAAAATCTCACATGCCATTTTATGCTTACATATTATGCAGCTCAATAGACAAGTGTGGATAATGGAGTAGACCTTTTACATATACAGTAATGCTAATGCTATACAGAAGGCTAATCTATCTTGAATATGTTATGTTAATGTACCAAGGGTACATTGACTTTGGTCTTAAAGGGCATATTGAGTAACTACTATGTGAAATCAGCCACTGATGTTGTTGAGAATACATTAGTGACCAACTTTGCTCAGTCTAGTGCCCCTCCCTCCCGATGTACTGGACCACAAATACCATCATAGAATCATAGAATCATAGAATTGCAGAGTTGGAAGAGACCACAAGGGCCATCCAGTCCAACCCCCCTGCCACGCAGGAAATCTTGATCAAAGCATCCCCGACAGATGGCAATCCAGCCTCTGTTTAAAGACCTCCAAGGAAGGAGACCCACCACGCTCCGAGGGAGTGCGTTCCACTGCCGAACAGCTCTTACTGTCAAAAAGTTCCTCCTAATGTTGAGGTGGAATCTCTGTTCGTGGAGCTTGCATCCATTGCTCCGTGTTCCAGTCTCTGGAGCAGCAGAAAACAAGCCTGCTCCATCCTCAGCATGACATCCCTTCAAATACTTAAACAGGGCTATCATATCGCCTCTTAACCGTCTTTTTTCCAGGCTAAACATACCCAGCTCCCTAAGTCTCTCCTCATAAGGTATCATTTCCAGACCTTTCACCATTTTAGTTGCCCTTCTCTGGACACGCTCCAATTTGTCAATATCCTTTTTTATTGTGGTGCCCAGAACTGGACACAGTATTCTAAGTGAGGTCTGACCAAGGCAGAATAGAGTGGCAGTATTACTTCCCTTGATCTAGACACTATACTACTATTGATACAGCCCAAAATCGCATTGGCCTTTTTAGCTGCCGCATCACACTGTTGGCTCATGTTCAACTTGTGGCCTACTAGGACTCCTAGATCCCTTTCGCACGTGGTCTCATTCAGCCAGGTCTCTCCCATCCTATATTTATGCATTTCATTTTTCCGCCCTAAATGCAGTACTTTACATTTCTCCGTATTGAATTTCATTTTGTTAGCTTTGGCCCAGCTCTCCAGTCTATCCAGGTCATTCTGAATTTTGATCCTGTCCTCTAGGGTATTAGCTACTCCTCCTAATTTGGTGTCATCTGCAAATTTGATAAGTATGCCCCTAATTCCCTCATCCAAGTCATTGATAAAGATGTTGAATAGCACTGGGCCCAGGACAGAACTCTGTGGCACCCCACTGGTCACATCTTTCGAAGACGAAGAGGAGCCACTGCTGAGCACCCTTTGGGTTCGGCCGGTCAACCAATTACAAATCCATTGAACTGTTAACTTGTCTAGCCCACATTTTACATGCTTGTTTGCAAGAATGTCATGGGGAACCTTGTCAGAGGCCTTACTGAAATCAAGGTATGTGATGTCCACAGCATTCCCTTCATCTACCAAGCTGGTAACATTATCAAAAAAAGAGATCAGATTAGTCTGGCATGACTTGTTTCTCTGAAACCCGTGTTGACTTTTTGTGATTATGGCATTCCCTTCTAAATGTTCACAGACTCTCTGTTTAATGATCTGCTCTAGAATCTTCCCTGGTATTGATGTCAGACTAACTGGACGATAATTGTTGGGATCCTCTTTTTTCCCCTTTTTGAAGATGGGAACAACGTTTGCCCTCCTCCCGTCTGCTGGGACTTCTCCTGTTCTCCAGGAGTTCTCAAATATTATTGCCAATGGCTCTGAGATTATATTTGCCAGCTCTTTTAATACTCTTGGATGTAGTTCATCTGGTCCTGGAGATTTAAATTCATTTAGATTAAGAAGGTATTCCTGTACTACCTCTTTACTTATTTTGAGCTGGATTTCCCCTATTGTGTCCTCTGTTCCATTCTCCTCAGGTTGGTCCTCCTTTTCCTTTTCTGAAAACACTGAGGCAAAGAAGGTGTTGAGTAATTCTGCCTTTTCTCTGTCCCCTGTTAGCATTTTGCCATCTTCTCCATGTAGTGGCCCTACCATTTCCTTCTTCTTCCTTTTGCTGTGGACATACCCAAAAAACCCCTTTTTATTGTTCTTAACCTCCCTAGCAAGCCTGAGCTCATTCTGCGCTTTAGCTTTTCTGACTTTACTCCTACACGTGTTCGCTATCTGTTTGAATTCTTCTTTGGTGATTTCCCCCCTTTTCCATTTTCTATACATGTTCCGTTTAAAACTTAGCTCCATTGAAAGTTCATTAGTTATCCATCCTGGTTTCTTGAGACACCTCCCATTTTTCTTCCTCAATGGTACTGTTTGAAATTGTGCCTTCAGTATCTCCCCTTTGAGAAAGTCCCATCCGTTTTGAGGTCTCTTCTCTTTTAGTATTCCTGACCATGGGATCACTCCCAGTATTTCCCTGAGTTTATTGAAATCAGCTCTCCTAAAGTCAAGAATGCGTGTCTGACTATGCCTGGCTTCTCCTTTCCATTGTATAACAAACTCCAGGAGAACATGATCACTCTCACCTAAGGATCCCACCACTTGCACCCCATTAACCAGGTTATCTCTGTTGGTTAGGATCAGATCTAAAATAGCTGACCCCCTTGTTGTCTCTTCCACCTTTTGGACCATGAAATTGTCGTCTAGGCATGTAAGGAATTTGCTAGACCTTGTAGTTTTGGCTGAGTTAGATTGCCAGCAAATATCAGGATAGTTGAAGTCACCCATCATTACTACATCTCTCCTTTCTACATGTGTGTTCATCTGTTCTAGAAAGGCATCATCCAATTCCTCCGTCTGATTTGGGGGTCTGTAGTAGAGTCCCACAATAACATCCCTGTTGTTTCCCTCCCCTTTAATTTTTATCCAGATGCTCTCCACCTGGCTTCCAGTATTGATGTCATGGATCACTTCACTGGTGTAAATATCCCTGACATATAATGCTATTCCTCCTCCTTTCCTGTTTGGCCTGTTTCTCCTATAAAGGTCATCACCAACCAGTGGCCATGGTGACTGATGACAATGGGAATTGTAGTCGGATGGAAATAGCAGCTATGGAAAGGGTAATCCAGAATGTAACTGTAGTTGGGTCATGGAATTAAACTGCCTTCCTTTCATTCTGGGTTTGATTTGGAACCTTCTCCTCTCTGGCCAAAGGCTGCAATTTACTTAAAAGCTATCAAACATCCCCACAATTACTAATTCTGTAATACCATCCTTAACTAGTTTGGTCCTTTTTTCAACAGTATCTTTGTTGCTTACTGGAAGACTTGTTTTTACTGACAGACTGCATGGGTGGGTGTTCTGTCTTTTCATTTTGGATTGAAAATGTTAGCTACAAACCTGCCCTTATTGTAGTTCACAATAAAATGCTGATTTAGTCAACAGATGGCAGGCATTATTATCCCAGGAGTTCTGCCCTGTCCTTGTTCTCATTGACCAATTCTTGTTAATTTCATTTATTTAACCCTTTATAGGAGCTGGGTCTGAGGCTTTGTTCTTACAAAGATACAATACAAAGATACAATTTAAGCTGCTGAGGGAGCATTTTCAACTAAATACAACATTAATTCTTTTGTTGGTTTGAACATGTGGGTTTACAAAGACATGGGAATGTGCCATAGTGTAGAGATGAGGAATGTGTAGGACTCTGGACATTGCCGGATTGTATCTTCCATCGTCCCTCAGCATAGACTGTACTGGCAAGGGTTGATAGGTGTTAGACCAACAACATCTGGAGGACCACACTTCCCCATCCCACGGTGCCGCTCTGATGCAGAAATGCACACTACACAATTTAATCACTATGATTCCACTTTAACTGCCATGGCAGCTTTATAATGGAATCTTAAAATTTGAGATTTTAGAGAGTGGTATTTAAAATTTTCAACCAGAGAGCTCTAATGCTTCACCAAACTACAAACTACAGAATTCCACAGAATGTTGCCATGGCAGTTGAAACTGAATAATAGTACTATAACTGTGTAGTGTAACAGGGCCCTGGGGCAATAAATAGCCCAGAAACACATGTCTGCTTTGTGTAACACATCTGAGCATTAATTTACTAACATATTTATAACCTGTTTTTCTGTCTCATTGTCAAGGCACTGACAGCAGCTAACATTCACAAAAAACATCAATCATATCGAATAATAACTTTTAAAAAACACCCCCACAGATAAGAACTGCAAACTGCATCCATCTTTTTACACAGCCAATAGGATTATCCTTCTGATCTTACACTTACAAGAATTAAGACACAACCAGCAAGAATTGCTGGCCATGGGCCATAGAGTGACTGACACCCACACTTTCTCCTCTTCTCTGGTTTAAAATGTCAACATTATGTCATTGTTTAGCTACTTGAAAGCTCTTTCAACAGTATGGTATCTATGGCAAGATATTTTCCTCCCATTTGCTCAACAATATCTTGACAAAACCTCTTTTTTAAAAAGTTAAAAAGAAATACCTTTCCATGAACCGAGGTTCAAACTGTGAGGGAATTGCTTGGATTCTCTGCTGGCCTCCTCCCATCAGTTGTGGGTTTACTGCCATCATCTGGTTTCTCATGATCATCTCTTGCCGCTGTCGCAATTCTAACACAAATCATATAATATTTTGGTGTAAATACAGGTTTTAGATGCATCAGTTTGTTAGCATGCCCTACTAAATATCTCGTAATTTGCAATAATGGCCACTTCAAAGGGGTCAAGTAGACCAGGGTGATCCAAAATGAGGTCAGATGGAGGTCACAAGGACCTGGGAAGATGTCTAAGAAATATTTTAGTAAGCACACCGAAACTAGGATTAAATGAAATCCAGTAGTAAACAAAACTATTAAGGAGGTATGTGTTAATTCCTTCTTGGGCTGCTTGACGTTGAGTCACACATCCTAAACAATCAACCTATACAACCCAAATTCCCAGGAAATATTCCCCAGAACCCCCCTCCTGTCCTACAATGTGAGGTTGTCATAAACCCATCAATGCCCATCTCCCAGCCATTTAAGCCAATCAGTGGACTTTCATTCCGCTTTGTTCCTCCTATGGGAGAGAAATTTAGCCATTTAGCCATTATTTCACTTTAACCTGGAGTTCTTCGCAGTTAATACTGGTATACATAGGTGAAAAGGTTCCAAAGTTACCTGCCTTTTGCAGCAATCCATTTGAGCGAATGATTTCCCCAAATATTAATATAGTTTTGGGATCACAAGTGGGGTTCTAAAGAACCCCACCTCTTTGAGTAACAAGTCGCACTCTTACCTTTTGAATAATATAATATATAATATTCAAAAATAATAAAATATTATTATAAATGAATAAAATATAATATTAAAAAGATGCCTTTTGAATAATATGAATGCATTTCTACACTTTGGGGTTATGAAGAACTGGTAGATTTATGGAGTAATATCAGTTTGGTTCTCCATATAATCAAATGTGCAGGATGTTTAGGTGAAATGGGATGCTAGCCATTGTACCCAATACCTCCCAGTCCAAATTTCCTCCACTATGAGCCATTCTTCCTGCTTACCGCCTGCTGCCATCCCACTGGCTAACCGGTATAAATGCTTATCTTCCAAGGTTCCCTGTTCTCCAAGAATGGACATCTTTCTCATATGGTCCCGAGGAGTCATGCTATGGAGGAAAACAGCAGACTTCTCTGCTTCTTATGAATTCAATGGATATCACCTGGGAGGAAAAATAAATTGAAATTGGGCACTAAAGAATGCATAATGGAACCAATACATTGGAGGTAGCAATGAAACAGTGAGAAGAACATGAAACAGCAAAGATGTGGCTCTAACATTGTGGGCTTGTCTGTGCGAAGCAATAAATGTGGATTGGTGCATAGGAATGCCAATTTGCAGCAGCTTCTATTTGTCTCAATGATTTTTTTTTTTAAGATTGCAGGCATACGAAGCTACCTACTTTCACTGTTTCAATGGGCATGCCTTCAAATCAAGATGGTGGATACAAGTGAATTACTCACATTTTTATTTACTTCAAGTTGCCACTGCTGAACAGTTAAAAAAAAAACCTAATTCCAAGCTGCTTTAACAAACAACCAAACAAAAAAAGGGCTATTTTCTCACCGTAGTGCATGATTGCTACAGTGAAAATCCAAAATGGTAGTTCTGGGTGCTTGCCTTGCTGGCAAGGTCTACCCCCACACACACATCTGACTAACAATCTTCCCACTTCCTCTCGTATTCGGAAAGTGCATCAATTTACATCACTTGTCCCAATGAGCAGGAATGTGCATTTCACGCACATAAAAAAAACTTTGGGGAAAGCTGAGGAGTATATGGAGTCTTTGGACCCCCACTTTTCAAATACGGTGAAATGATGTGGGATCCCATTGGGACAAAAGGTATTCTCCTCAAATTCTATGAGGAGTATTTTCACCGTTTAGACAACCCCACTCGCTTTTCTTCTCCTGTGTGATTTTTAACATCTTTGCCCGATGAAGAAGCCAGTGAAGCTTCAAAAACTTGCATGATGTATCTTGTGCATTTTAGCTGGCCCAATAAAGATACCAACATTTGAGATTGTTTAGTTTAGGAAAAAAAGGGAAGCAAAGGGAGACATGAAGAAAACAAGACTAGGAAGTGGAGGGGAAGCTGGTGTAAATTACTGTGTCCTGGAAGGTGGCCCAGGACTTGATGGGGTGCATCCACACTACACATATAATCCAGTTTGAAACTGGATTATGTGCCATGGCTCCTTCCTGTGGAATCCTGGGATTTGTAGTTTGGTGAGGCACCAGCACTCTTTGGCAAAGTAAGCTAAAGACCTTGTAAAACTACAAATACCAGGATTCAAAAGGAAGGAGTCATGACAAAGTATCCAGTTTCAAACTGGATTATTTGTGTAGTGTGAATTAGACCCATGTTACCCACCCCTTTCTTCTTTTTCAGTAGCATCATTATTTATTGATTGGCTTTGACATCGACTGTAAAATCAGTTTTGCAAAATGTTAAAGATTTTTAGCTTGTCCACCCCTGCTGCAAGAGAGAGAAGGACTGGGGTCCAAGTGGGGGTGAGCAAAGGGACACAGTAGGGCTAGCAAGTGGGAGGAAGGGGCAGGTGGGTGTAACACCCCAGCATCCCCTACTAAAACACCCAGCATCCCCTAATCTTGGTTCAAATGGCAACAGTGTTTGATATCACCCTGGCCAAACATGGGTCTTCCACAAGTTGACGGGAAGACAAAGGCATCAGGAGTCAAGTTAAGGATAGCACATATTAAGCCATAGAAAGGACCCCCATAAAATTATCCAACATTCACACCTTAATGCAGGCAACCAGAATCTCCTTTGAAATGGAGAAGGTTCTTCCTGCTTCATGCCTGAGAATGGCAGGCATTCATTGGTTCAGTTGGTAGATTCATTGCTTTGCAAATCATGGCTATTACCCACACATCCACAAGTCAAAGGAGTGTTGCCTGTCAATCACCAAACACTAGATCACCCCTATTTCCCAGTTCCTGGCTAGTCTGGAATTCCTTTGTTCATGTCATTGGGAACTATTTGAAGACAAATGTTTCTTTTATTCAGATTGCACCTTCCATTTTTTTAAAATAAAACCCCCTGGAAAAATTAGTTCTTTGGGTTCAGCTCCCCATTCCTCCAGAATCCACATCACTCCATCCAATCTCTACCCCTCCCCTCTCCTAACCTTGTTCCATCCCCAAATCCCATAACACTTCCCAGACCCCTGGCCGGCTTCCAAGTCAAGATAGACAGTCTCATCCCAGCTCCTCTAACCCTAACCTCCTTCCAAGTTCCGCCTGTCTATTTTTGGTGCAACTGTCTGCTGCTGTTCAACAGTAATTCCACTCCTTGTGGGGAAAGCCTAGCTTCAGAATCAGGTGCAGTATCACCCCAAAGCTTTAGTCTAATTCCACTTCTAACTATTTTCTGCCTTATTCTGATAGTCTTGTTTGCTTGATAAATAAATATGTGTGAATGCCTTTAATTCAGTTTAATAAAGTTTCATCAATTGTTTTGGACCTCTGACTCCATGTTCTTCCTGGCTCCACCTGTATACATAGGGCACAAAATTCCAAAAGTTACGCAGCCTCTTGCACTGCCATTTGAGTTGCTAATAATTCCCCATTGTAAGATCAGTTCATGCATGGATTTTCGATGGACACAAAGGTTTTGTGTAACATGGGCAACAATGGAAGAAGCCATGGGTAGGACTAGAGCAATAGCACCCACGCTTCCATGGCCTGGGAGAGCAGCTTACCCACTTCTTTACCAGCTCCTCTGCTTCTGAGAGCAGCTCCTGGAAATCTGGGCTGGTCCAGATTGGCTGCCAAGAGGCACTTGGTGCAGAAAGGGGACAGCCTCTGGGTAGAGGTCAAAGAGTGAACTCAGACAGGTGGGAGGGGAAAGCATTCTAATTGTGGGTGGAAGTGATTGTGCATTCCTCCCAAGTTTCAAGAGACTTTGAGGAAATGAGCAAACTTGGGAGGAGGGGACTTTCACCTAGACCTGAACATGCTCTCAGCAGCCCAGGATAGAGCAATATAAGGCTAAGTGGAAAGTTAGGGTTTCTCCATTTCTTATAATTAATACTAGAATTTGAGGTTATGAATGGCTGGAGATATAGGACAGTTGAAGAGAAACATATAGCTAAACTGTGGAATTCCCTGCTACAAGATATAGGAAATTATCAGACGGGAACAAAAAGAGCCTTCCCATCTTGCAATCTCCTCTCCCACCCCTCTCCCATCCCTGTAATGAAAAAAAAAAGATGCCAGCCACAGATGCAGGCGAAACGTCAGAAAGAAACTATTACAGAACACGGCCTCACAGCCTGGAAAAAAAAAACAAGGAAAATTTATGGATGCCGGCCGTGAAAGCCTTCGACTTCACAGGGGACTGGATAATTTCATGGAGGTTGGGACCATGTATGATGCCTAGTCAGGATGACTATATGCCAATGCCAATACCAATTCCAAAGCAATGCACTTTTGCCTATCAATTGCTGCAGAGACAGAGGATGGAGTTGCACTCATGTTCTGTTCAATGGCAGCTGCTGAACCCCACCCACAAAAAACAGATTCAAGCACTTTGAATAACTCCTTTAAAGTTCATACTAAAACTCAGAATAGATTCACCACCCCACTGCCCACCACTGGTTCTGCTCCTGTGCTTCCTGTAAGTGACTGGTCGGCCACTCTGGGAGCAGAAAGCTGGACTAGAGAGGCCTTTGGTCTGATGCAATAGGGCTCTTACTCATTTCAGTTGGAGACACTATTTCAGCACTAGTCAGCTCCACTTTTTAGTTTCACTGTTCTTTTATGTGGCTGACATTAGTCTGCAGTATTTCTATCCACATTTTTCATGAGAATAGACTATGGCAGCTCCTGAAATTGTGATGCCATGAGGGGGAGAAGTGGGGGTGTTGTCCCATCTTGTTACTTCCAACTTACAGGTGCTCTTGAAGGTCTCAAAGCAGGGTCCTTTTCCCTAGAGATGTTTCCCTAAAGATGAATATGGGACCACCTGCATGCAAACGAGATGCTCCCCACTGTGTGAAAGCCCCACCTCCTCAGGATTATGAAGTAGTTAAGACCCCTGAAGCTGGCTGTGTATAAAAGCATATGCACCAGCTGTCCAGGGCTGCATTCATGTATGACTCTTCCCCTGATCCTATTCTGCAAATCCTGGCTGTACAGCACATTATAAGGATGAAGGCAAGTTAATCTCTACTTTTAGAGTTTTACCCTCAACAAACCCTGCTTGGCAGCAGGCAGAACCACTCACCCAGTGCTAATTCTGTCTCGGTTTATTAGGCAAGAGGTGGAAGGCCAGAATCTTTATGGACTAGAAGCACTTGCATGTACTTAATCATGTTATGAGAGCCCAAGTGTGTGTATGTGTTTGTGTCCATGTCCCCCTTTTCAATACAAGCAGTTAGAGAGCAGAAGGAAAATAATTTTTTCCAATCTTTGTTGTCCAGCGACATAGCATGTTTCACTCCTGAAAAAGACTTAATGGTTTCCCTTCAATTCACATTCATTTTGTTTTAAAAAAACTTTTAAGTATGACCCAGACCCAGACCTAACATCCCACTGTTTAGAGTCTTTGGAGAAAGGAACCACAGTGCATTTATAGACCCAAATCCGATGTTCTGCTGGTGGAACTTTGAGAACTTTCTCCCCTTCCTCTTCCCGCATCAGCCTCTCATGTCCTCGGAAAACCAGTTCTGGGTGGTTTCCTAGGACTCCTCCCAGATCCCAAGCTGTTTTTTAGGGCTCTTTGTGTGTGAACAGGAGGCTACAGTGGAGAGAGGGGATTGTTCCTTCCCAGGTTTTCTAGAATCCACTGTTCTATCAGCAGAAGTCCAGCATCAGATGTTTTCTTTCAAACTGCTGATTCAATCCTTGGTAGTATCAGATTTGAAGTGACAAAGCAGGGCTAAATCAAATTGTTAGCCCAACTGGAATTGTTGTTGTTGACACTGATTTATGGAGTTTTTTTGGCAAAATATATCTCTCATACAGTTTTTTGGCAAAATATATTCAGAGGAGGTTAGCAATTGCCTTCCTTTAAGGCTGGGAAAATGTGACTTCCTCAAGCTCTCTCACTGGGTTTCCATGGTTGAGCAGAGATTCAAACTCTAGTCCAATGCTCAAACCACTATAACACGCTTGCTGTCATTCTTGAATCAATGGAATTTACTTAATTTACTTTCCCTCTGTAGTTGTGTGTCTTCAAGTTGTTTCCAATTTATGGCGAATCTATCACAGGGTTTTCTTGGCAAAATTTGTTCAGAGGGAGTTTTGCCATTGCCTTCTTCTGAGGCTGAGAGATTGTGACTTGCCCAAGATCACCCAGTGGGTTTCCATGGCCAAGTGGGGATTCAAACCATGGTCTCCACAGTGTTAGTCCAACACGCAAACCACTACACTATGACGGCTCCTCGATTTACCTCACCAGATTTCCATTCACTGAATGGGCCTAATTGGGATTAACAATTTAATTTCATATTCTGACTCCTTCCATTTTCGGAAGATGGTATTACCTTTTTCAGTGTAGTGGTATCTTTTTAGTTACTTTTATAGTTACAGGGATGTGGTCTTACCCTATGGTGGAGCAAGACTATCACATTCACACATGGTTCAAACGCTTGCTCATACTGTGTTTTATGCTTCTGTATTCTGTGGCTCATGATTCTTCTGATCTGTTGTTGGTGTTAAAGTGACAGCAAGGGGTTGAGAGGAAGGTTCAGTACTATAGACCATAGGCCTGTAGCATCTAAAGGTAAGATGGTAGTAGTTTTTTGTTTGAAGTAACTAAACATAACTATTGAAGTCACTTTACAAAAATGGGAAAGTACAAAGTTGCTTCAAAATTGCAACTGTAGAAGGAAGTAACTATGGGGGAGGCTTTACAACTATAACTGTCATGAAGCACTTTTCAAAAGTCACTTTCCAAGGTCTATGGTGAACATAGATTAAAAATAAAAAGCAGAACTCGTTATTCATTCATAAATCTAGCTTTGGGATTAAAATGAGGGTCTAACAGCATATTACTTTATATATGGTAATTAGCACTAGATTAGTTTTGTCTATGGCACAATGTCCATTACAAAACTTTATGTTAATACAATATACCTGCTAAAACTGATCAAAGGCAACCAATTTTAAATGCTTGCGGTTTATGTTTTTTTCAAAATTAAAGCTATATAGGTGTGTGTGTGTGATCTGGATCAGGAGAGGGGAGTTTTAACTCTTTCCCACCAATGCCCTGATCCTGTAAATTTTTGCACCCATGCAATGAGTTCTGATCCCCCCCACACATTAAAAGTAAATATTGGTGGTAATGGAAAATGGGTTTTTTGGGGGGGGGCATTGTTGTCATTATTGTGATATTTTTCCCCTCAGGATTTTGGTGCAGGAGAGAAAAGCCCCACTTTCCCTCTTTGGCAGCCATGGTCCCTTTTCAGATCTGGGGTCTCTCATGCTTGGTTTTAATTTTTGTTTAAGAAAATGAACATCACTTCAGCACATTGCATGTGACATACACTTATGTTCCATGTCATATATCAGGAATTAAATGCTGGTTGAGACATCAGTCCACCTTCCTCCTTTCCCACTCTTGTGTTGGAATCCTGATGGTGATATATGCAGGTGTAAATTGCTGCTATGCCTATGTATGTGTTCACATAGCTGTTGCACAAGAAGTATTCAGTTCCTCCTTAGACAACACCCCCTATGTGCATGCAGCCAATATGACTGCAGCTGAAATGTGTCTCAGCCAGTTAGTGGCCATTGTGTGTGTGTGTGTGTGTGTGTGTGTGGAGCTGCATTTCTGCAGCCAGAAGCATAGTGAAGACATCCTCCTCCTGGATCTCTAGAGATCCAGGGGATAAGGTACTCTCTGTGCTTCCAGCTGCAAAATATGCAGTTGGGTGTTCTGTGAGCACCCCATCCCACTCTTCTCCAGCTGCTAATAGGCCACGGGGTTGTGCTCCAGCACTTGTCAAGTTGGTAGGATATGAGAGGAAGGGGGTGGAAATAGGGAAGAAGTGTGCTGCCCAAGCATGATGTTCTGCCAAGCATGTGTAGAATCCTGGCTCTGCTATGCTTCAGGTGGGCTACCTACCTCTTTATTGTTCATACATTCCCCTCAGATATGTATCTTTTCATTCACTGCCAGAGAGAGAGAGAGAGAGAGAGAGAGAGAGAACTTATTCTAAAGTGCAAAATTATGCCATGAATAGGAGGAAGTGAAACTCTGGGAGCCTGACCATCATGCTATTATGGATGGCTACAGCATGTCATTATATTCGTTCTTCTTATAAGTAACTTTCTAGATTTTCTTCTGAGGTTTGTAGAAGTATGCAAACATTTTTTTAAAAAAGATCTTTAAGGGGGGTTCCAAACCAGGCCAATGTGGACTGAGCCTAATTTGTAGCCACAAGAATGCTGAATGCTGAGGGGAACAGAAAGAAGGGGAGTGAAAGTAGAATATTCTGGAAGAAAACATGGGGGGCTGGCTGGCTGGAACTCTGAATAGGAGTACTTCTCATTGCAGCATTTAGTTTAGATACCAAATTTGGTTGGTTGAGTGCCTATCAGTTTAAAAGAGCCACTGGACCACTCAGAGGCAAGGCAGTGGTTTCTACATGTTGAGGAAACCCTAGTGGTATGTAAAGGTAAATGTTGTTGTTGCCCCTAACTGCCATCAAGTCAACATCGACTCATGGCGATCCTATGAATGAGAGGCTTCCAAGTTTCCCTGTTATCAACAGGGCTGCTCAGCTCTTATAGACGCAGGTCTGTGGCTTCCCTGGTTGAGTCTATCCACCTGTAATGCAGTCTTCCTCTTTTCCTACTGCCTTCTCCTTTCCCAAGCATCAGTCTTTTCTGAGTCATGTCTTCTCGTGATGGTAAAGGTAAACATCAGACATTATAAAAACACCAAAAGGACCCTACAAGAACCCCATAAGCTTTTAGAACTTAATCGAATGTTGATGGCAATCAACCCTATAGAGATAGCTGAAATGCACTGGAGTAACTCATCCTGTTGTCTGGAGATGGAAATTTCAGGTTCGTACTGAAAGTGAAAGACAGCAACCTCATATGTTTACTACCACCTTTTGTCTCTCTCTCTCTCTCTGTGTGTGTGTGTGTGTGTGTGTGTGTGTAGGGGGGAGATGCTGCTCCCTACTCATAGCTAAGCTAAAATCCTGGATTTATTCTTTCCAGAGGCAGCTGTCAGTTCTTCCCAGAGAGAAATATTTTTAATGGAGTGTGAAGAAACCAGAAGTAGGGCAGACTGTTCTTTATTAAGAACACAGTCCTAAAGGGCAAGTGGTCCAGAAAAGGAAGGATTTCAACAGTAGAACTTCCAACATTTCCAAACTCCTGGTCTAGCCAACAGGGCAGAAGTAACATTAGAGGCATTCCTCAGCTTTTATTCCCCCCACACCCCCAGGGTCTTTCTTCCCACTCTTCTTTTTCTATTTCTTCCTTTTCATGTTCATCCTTTTCTAAACTGAAGCAGAGAGATGGGGATTCATTTAGGGCTCTTTCACACCACACAATTATAGCACTACGATTCCACTTTAACTGCCATGGTTCCATCCTACGGAATCCTGGGATTTGTAATTTAGGAAGGGGTATTTAGAATTCTCAGCAAGAGAGCTCTAGAGCCTCCCCAAACTACAAACCCCAGGATTCCAAATAGGAGGCAGTCATAGTGGAATCACAGTGCTTTAATTGTGTAGGGTGCTTTAATTGTGTAGGGTGGGAGGGCTGACAGACCAACCTCAGAGCACTTGCTGTGGGACCTTTAGTTTAACATTTACCCATCTCAGAACAAGACAGAAGGTTCATTGCAGTTCAAGCAACCAGGACCAGCCCCAAACATTTTGCTGTCTGAAAAGAGCAGCAAATGGTGCCTTCCACTGACTCACCCAGTCAAGTTGCACAGTGTCTAAAGTCAGCCAAGTTAATTTAGCAAATAGGACAGAAAACCCAATAACTGCATCCCCCTGTACCTAGCAATAAAAATACATCTGATATTAAATAACTAGCCATTTGCCACCCCTTTATGACACCCAAAGACTGCCTGAGACATATGCCCCATTCTGGCTAATGACAGGGCTGGCCCTGGGAACACCTTCAGCCACACTTGAACCAAAAAGGACAGAAAGATACTATTGTGGCTGCTAGCTGGTTGACCATATGTACTCAGTCACACTTCTTGATAATGGTCCGCAATGGTTGGCGTCCCAACTAGAGTAGACCCATTCAATCAAATGTTGAATGGTGAGTTAACATATAGGCAAATCTCACCAATTCAGTGGGTATATTCTAGTCAGGACTAACAACAGAATTTAGTCCAATGAGTGTTCATTGTTTTCTTAAAAGGAACAAATGGATAGGAAATAGCTGAAGATATCCAAGTTATGAATGGAAAAGGCCACCAGAACTTGGAAAGAGACACAGGGCTCTGCCTCCAAACCTAGTAACATTTGCACTTTCTGATCAAAATGTGTAAATAGTATTCATTTATACAGCATATTTTAATAAAATTCCCAAGAGGGTTTATAGGAAAATTCAGTCCAAAAAGTTACAATTTTATTAAAATCACTGTCAGTGTCTTGATATTTATCATTTAGTTTTCTAGTATAGGTCCTATTACTGGTCAATATGGATCTCGTGTACTTCCATTCATCATTTTCATGAGATCTCAACAAAGAACTTGATCGTCAAGTCACAATTTTCCATTTGAACCAATTTTGTCCCAATAAAGTTAATAGAACAAAATCATTTTAAGTTCAATAACTCCAAACCACTTGGTTGGTGGCAAGATTGTCTTATTTATCTTGCAACACAATGAAAGCACCACCACATAGAAAAGAGTACCACGTGGCTAAAATTAGAAATATAAAATCCACAACCTAGGATTTTCTTGTTTTGTTTGTTTCAAACATTTGTGCCCCACCTTTCCAGTTTGGTCAAGCTGATTTATATAATTCAAAGCTCAATAAGAACAAATAAAGCAAAGGTCTTTATCAATATTAAAACTATATATTAACTATTGGTTCTTTGTAAATAATAAGCAATGATGAACTGTCCCTCTATTGTAAATACCCATATGTAAAATATCTCTCATTCCAAAAGCTACATTAAAAGTATTGGCTTATCTATTACAGGTCACTTTTATAAAAACTATGGGTCTTTGCCTTATACTTACAGCAGTTGCCAAGACTCTAGTTTTGACACAGGGGAAGATTGCAATAAATATCCCAGGTTTTGTGCCTTCACTGCAGATCTTTGCTTCAGGCTGGTGCTGTCATTTGCTTGCCAAGGTTTAAGACACATTGTGATTAGCCCATCAAAAAAACTCTTAACTAACGATGACTTTGCTTTAAATACAAACTCAACTTATCTTAATTAGCCTTCATCCCCTGTCATTAAGCCCTCCCCATTCTGACATCACAGGCCCTTCTCCCGCACCATCTCTTAGGCAGGTTGCGGAAAACGTAATTACAGTAGCACATCCCACTGATCTGATAAACCTATTCCAACATTTAACCTGTTAAGCTGTTGTTAGCCTTTAAGGCATTTGATGCATTCATAGAAAAAAAAGTGAATTGTTCTTGAAATTATGCACTGGGAGACAACAGAATGATCAGAATGGCTTTGGCTGTTATGCATTCTGTGCTTGCTGCCACCCTAAATCTAATGTGTTTTTTTTGTTTTGTTTTTTGTTTTGAGGAACAGTGTGCTTCTGTCACATGACTAGTCTGGTGCCCCAGAATTACTGATCCTGTTGGTTTGGAAAGATGAAAATCCAGTTAAGCACACTGTGAGGCTAACAGAGGGATCAGATGGTTATAATTCTCAAGCTGACAGTTTACTCTTTAATTCCCACTGTCAGTTAGTTAAACACCCCTCAGGGGAAAAAAAAAATCAACGGGCCTCTTCCCAAGTAACAGATTTCATTACAAACAGGACAAACAGGCTAAACTATCCAGTGGAATCCAGGAAATAATCCACTGACAAATTCCAGTTTTAATGGTGGTAATTAAGAACAGAAGAAGACATATGCTGGATCAGACTCAAAGCCTATCTAGTCCAGCATTTTGTTCCCACATGGCAAACCAGATCCTTATGGGACTCAACTGGGTTTCCTAGTATACCAGTTGACACTAGGCCAGCCTTACACATCTGCCATGCACTCCAAGGGCAAAAATATTCCCCAGAATCCAGGATAGGGCAGCACATCCCTATTTACTATTCAGGTTACAGCCTGCACATGAGTCCCAATGATGTATTTCCCACAAAACGTACTTCTCCCAGGAACTATAGGACCCAAGACCTGCTACAGTTTGGATCAAGGCTGATTCACCCCTTGCTTGAGGATTCAGTAGGAAAGCAGAGAGAAGCTTATTTCAGGACCGCTGTTGCTGTGGGGATAGGGAATCCACTCTCAGATCTATGATTGCCTTTCCCATAGTTGCTCTGGGTTGTAAAGAAGGCATCCAAATGCTGGATCCTCTTCCCAACTAAAGTTCAGCACCAGGAGAATGCCAATACAACCTGAACCAACTGCAGGAGGAACAGCCGTACAACCAACAGTGAATTTGCTAACCCATGGCAGTTGATCCACCAGCCACTCCTGGATGTACAGTACCTGTAAATCCAATGTACCTTGAGTGGCTGCCATGGAATTTTCTCCTATCTTTCTCTCTCCTCCCAGCTATAGCAACATACCACTATAAAACTGGCTCTAGAAGTTTCCCATGCCCTCCAGAAACAGTTTGGAGTGTGCATGAGGAACTGTTGTGTACAACAGGGATTGCCCATCCCCTTCCATTCCAATGGAATCCAGAATTTCAACAGTGGGAATCCAGTGTTGGATATTGCCCCAGGTCCCAGTTCAATCTGGTGATTTAATTAGCATGGATCAAGGTCTAGAAGTTTATGGCCAGACGTAACATGGCATGGTGCAATATGTGTATGCGTGTGTGTGTGTGGGGGGGGGACTCTGCTGGTGTTAAACAGAACCCAACACAGAATTCAGCAAATCTCCTTTCAGTACAAACTTTGTACTGGTTTTTGCCAATCTGGAACTCAAAATCTGCCATCTAGAACTCTCTTGCATTTCTTGCATTTTGCTGCAATCATGTGTAGAATATATTATTACAGTCGGCCCTCTGAATCCACGAATTTGGCATCCAGAGATTCCACCATTACAGCTTGAAAATATTCCCCCCAAAATAAATTCCAAGAAGAAAACCTTGATTTTGCCATTTTATGTAAAGGGGACCATTTTACTATGCCATTGTATATAATGGGACATGAGCATCCATGGATTTTGGTATCCACAGGGAGTCCTGGAACTAAACCCCCGTAGATACCAAGGGTCCACTGTACATAGCAGTTATTTTACATGGGCCATAATGTGTGACAATCCTACATACACATATGAGAAAGATAGTTGCACGGTCACTATTACAAAGAAGTGATACATGTGCTTCCATACTGAGTCATTGTTTTTGGCAATAAGATGAAGGTTTGTCCAGTCCCTGTTGAGGAACTGCTCATTATACATGCTATGACTTACATTCAATTACTAATTCCAATGAGAATGAACACACTGAAATAATTGCTGAATAGTGTCAACACTTATGTAAGTCCCATTGCTTCAATGGGTCTATTTCCATTGAGATCATTAATTGGATTTAAGATTATATACATTGTACAGAATATTATGTACAGTGGTGAAAGAACAGATATTCCAAGGGAATGTTCTGTAGGAAGAACAGCTGCAGGAAATGCTGCAACAGGACAATTCCCTGTTGCAAATCACTTTCAGTGGTAGAGCAGTGAAAGCCAAAGTAGTTGAGACACCAGGATTAACTACCAAGATATTCCATGAAGAGACTATATACAGTAAGACTCTCGTATCAGATGATTCATTATCCACTGATTCAATTATCCACATTTTCAGTTTCAGCACAGCTACCATAGAGTCTTCCCAGAAAATGCGTCCTCCCTAGCAATTTTCTAGGTCCTCCAAGGCAACTCCATGGTATTTTAAACCAGAAGTCCCATTATTTTCAATGGCATTGGCTATTATCCGTGGATTTCCTTATCTGCGGTGGGGCCTGGAACCAATCCCTCAGAGATACGGGGGGCCTACTGTACTATTTGCTTGTATCAATGACATATTCGTCTCAGGAACTTTCTACTTGTGCCAAATTTTAATTAAACTTCTTTTTCTGCATTACCTGGCCGCAAGAGCAAAGCATTTAGAAGCCTTCCAGAGAATATTGCACGCAGGTCAAACTGACCCTGACGTACCTTTCTCTGGTCTCTGTTTTAAGCAAACCACTTTCAATTGGAAAAGGTGGGGGCTTCTCAGTGAGTTGTCTTTCTTGCCGACATGATCATCTCACCTGCCCAAAATGGCTGCTAACTTCATTTTGTACCGGCTTTTCTGGCCAATGCTCTTGTTATAGTCTTCAAAGGTGGTCCTATGTACAATGGATTGTAGTAGTCAGTCAAGAGCTTCAAAAAGTTATCTTTTTTTGGTCATGCTAGCTGGAAAATTCTTGGAGTTGTAGTGCAAAAAAAAGTAACTTTTCAAAGCTTAGAATCAGTTGTAGATGTTAATAGATCATAGATGACTGCAGCCAAACTAAATCTGTCCAGGAGAGGCTGGAGCTGGTGCATCAACCTAAACTGATCAGTGTCACCCTTTGCTACAGAGGCTATCGTGCTCCAGTGCAAAGTGAGATCCAGAGGAACCATTAAACTGTAAATGTGATACCTACAGGAATTGCACCCTCATACAGAACAGATCAACCACATGTTTGATCACCACATGTTTGGTTACCTCTGAACCTACCCTCCATCTTGTTATGACTGAGTTTCATTTCACTGGCCCTCATCTAGTCCATTAGCAGTTTCAGGCTCCTGATTTAATCCTAAGTGGTGTTTGGGAGCTGATACAATAGGTAAGCTTTGTTAAGCTGCTTGGCAAGAGTCATCACAATATTCTTAAAGTTCAAACATATATGTGGGTGGAATGTCAAGCAGAGGAGTTTGTCTGGAGAGCTCCAATTAATCACGTCTTAAAGGGCCAGCAGGAACCATGTCCTTTTCTGTTTATTTCTTATGCTGTTAAGATTTGTTCTCGTCTAGTCTAATTGAAATACCATGGTGGAGATAAAAGCAGAACAGCAAGGGAGGTTAAAACACCACTTTCATAATTTCCAGGCTCTATCCAGGTTCACATCCTTTTTGTGGTTATTTAAAAGAGTAATTTGCTGTCAGATTTTCTAGCTAGAAAATTTGACATCAAAATTAAGAAATACACCTATCAAGAAGACTCTGAATGATTGGTTACCACTAATCACATACTGGAAAAAGAGGGGAGAAACATTATGACTTAGAAATTTTACTAAGGTAAAAGTAAAAAAAAAAAAAAAAAAAAAAGGTTGGGGAGGTGGTTGAAATTAAAGATGTTAGAGGTAATAGTATCTCTTTTACTTCAATTTTTCCCCTCTTCTATCTCTTTATCAGTAGAATGAGTCTGAAATGTTATTGGAAGACTGCTAGATGAATGTAGCACTTCTATGTCAGAAAGCCTAGAAATTTAGGAAGTTGAAATGTATTATTTGTGAATTAGCAACATGATGAATATTTGCTTGTTTTTATTTTTCTTTGATTTTTTTGGAAAAATGACAGAGTAATGTATGTATAACAACAATGATAAGATCTATAAAAATAAAGTGCGTGTATGTATATATATATATATATATATATATATATATAAAAGAATAATTTGTTCAGCCATACTTGCCCTGTTTTGTGTCTGCCCAGGGACTTATGTGTTTCTCAAAGAGCATGTGATTAGTTGACAGCTGCCACAATGACAGTTATCTTTCTTTCTGTCTCTCTTCCATTGTCCTCAATCCTCCTTGCATTCATGGCAGGTTTCCACAGTGAGAAACTTCTCCAAATTCAAACTCATAATCAAACAGGATGCAACACCAGGGAGTGCTAACTGGTCCTTTAAAACTTGAACAACAAGCTCCTTTGAAGATTGAACTAAAACGTGGATTGCATTCACTGCCCATGGACGTAGAAGCCTCTGACTGTTACTCTAACTGCTTCCTTGGCTATTGGTTCCCTTACACCATCCAATGGCTGACATTCTGTTAGTGGCTTACACATGCTTAGGTTTCCTTTAGGCACAATTATATCCTTTTTTGGACACTGCAGAGGATGGTATTTTCTTCCTCCCTCTGCAACACCTAACTCCCCCCCGCAACCCCACAATCTATTATACAGCTTCTGAAGCCCACCACCACCACTATTTCCAGAGGGACCCAGAAGATCTCATTATTGACATAATCATTTCACACCTAGTTGCAGGAGCATAGCCAGACACTCTTTCCAATCCTGCTAGCTTCCCATGAGGCACGGAATGGATGTGCAACGGGAGCAGGAAGTCTTTAGAGGCTGTATAGCAAGTCCAGGGGAGTGGTATGTGTTCCCATCCAAGTGCTAACCAGAACAGACCCTGCTTAGCTTCCAAGATCAGACAGACTCTGGTGCCTTTATGGTATTTAGACCCTATGGCTCTAGCTTACATACAGTAACCTTGTTACTGCAGACCAGCAGTGGAGGAACTTAAGATGTTTCCCGAGGCATCTTCCCAAACCAAACCAAGCACTTCATACATCATTGCAATGGTTCTTAAGCTGTGGTCCAGGGACCCTCGGGGGTCCACAATGTCTTCACAGGGGGCCCACGAAGGCTTGAAGGCTCCTTGGCCCACCTCCTGCCTACAGTGGAGTGGCCACATGACAGGAGCCAAGACAAAGGCTGGCTGGTTGGTTTGGCCTGCACATTGCCATTCAATACACTCCAGCCACAAACTTATAGGAAGAAGCAGGAGAAAAGTGTTCCATTCCCCTCCAGTGCTTCTGAGGGAAGGTTTAATGGATGATGTAATTGTATCATCATCATCATCATCATCATAGAATCATAGAATTGCAGAGTTGGAAGAGACCACGAGGGCCATCCAGTCCAACCCCCTTTCCTGCATGGCAGGGGGTTGGACTGGATGGCCCTCGTGGTCTCTTCCAACTCTGCAATTCTATGATTCTATGATTCTATCATCATCATCATCAGGTTTTTAGTGGATTCTCTGAAGATGCCAGCCACAGATGCAGGCGAAACATCAGGAATAAACTCTTCCAGAACATGGCCTCACAGCCCAGAAGAAACCCACACAAAAACCTATGGATGCTGGCCGTGAAAGCCTTTGACTTCACATTATTATTATTGTTGTTGTTATTTAGGGTTTTAAATCTTGCATTCAGTCTTGGGGGTCTGCGGCAACAAAAGATATTTAAAGGGGGTCCCTGGTAAAGAAAAGGTTAAAAGCCACTGCATCATTGGCATTCATGTAGACTTTTCACATGTGCATTTTTTTTAAAGTTGCATATTAAAGCACAGGTATTTCAGTGGCATGGCAGTTATTGTAACCTAAAGGCACCAGATCCTGTCTGAACTTGGATGCTAAGCTGGGTCAGCCCTGGTTAGTACTTGGATGGGAGACCACCAATGAATACCAGGTGCTGTAGGTTATAGTTCAGAGGAAGGAACTGGCAAAAACACCTTTGAGTATTCCTTGCCTAAGAAACCCCTATGAAATTCATGGGGTCACCATAACTTGAGAGGTGACTTGAAGGCTCGTATATATACACACACACACACAGACCTTACAGTGGTAGAAATAAAAAGGCTTCAGGCATTGATGGTAGTGTTCTGTTCTCTTGTGTTCCCTTATTCTGTTCTTCCTTGTCTACCTTCAGGGTTTTATGCAACTGAATTCTGGTAGCAACTACAGAAGAAAGCATCTTAGAAGCATTCACTTAATTTTAGCAGTAGAGGTAGCAGGGCAGCATTCAGTGGAACGGGAGTACATGTTTGGAAGCTATCCAAGCCCGCATAACACCATACCTGCCAACCTGATTTGGCAGGAACGGTCTCAATTAATCCTTTGTCATCCCAATTTTTCAGTTGCTTTTAGAGTGTCCCAGTTTCTTCCTCTTCCTCCCACTTTACCCTTTTGTCCTCAGCTTTCTTCAGTAGCTGCAAACTGAGTTAAAATGCAAAAGTTGTTTAACTCAGCAGGGGGGGAAATTAGAGGAGAGGGCGGAATATTGTGCTCTCCGGTAGGCTCAGGCAAAAAAAACCCTGCTGCAACCTCTCCTAGCTTGTGTGTTATTCCTCATAAATATCTTTTGTCATCTTGATCTGTCTCTGATGCTGCTTGACCACACATGCCACATTTTTGACCTGTGAAATGTTAGAGGGTATGTAAAACATATGATCTTGAGACTACTTCCATTTAAACTAATGCAGCTTACTTTTAACTGAATGTGTTACAAGTGAATTGTAATGCTGGAAGAAGCAGCTGGAAAAGGCCAGATAGCCAAAATACAAGTTTGTAGAAAATGGTCACTCAATCTAAGTGAAGCAAAAGAATTAAAATACGCATTTAACTCTAAAGCTGGGGTTCACTTTGGTAGGACTGTGCATAGTGAAGCTTTTGGAAAAGTTCCTTTTTGGGGGGAACTGCTTCCAAAATGCCCCTGGCCAGCAGCAATGTTGGCTATGGGATTTTGAGAATTGTTGCCCAAAAAGTAACTTTCCAACTTTTGGCCTAGTGTTATTGCAATGTGTATGAATCAGTATGCTGGAAGAGGTTCTACTTTGATGTGACTGGACTGGAAAAGACTAGCATTCAAGGAAACACAGAGAATAGTTTTGTTCTTGTTTTAAAATCCAATTAAGAATTGGTCTGACCAATACTGGGTTCTACAAACAAAAGCATACCTGAAGCAAAAAAGACCTAGCAGAACACAGGACTTTATCAGAGGGACAAAATATGGCATCATAACGATGCCACATAACTGCGAAAGGGCATGCATATCAAATGACATTGCCCTTTCACGGTTATGTCACCACCAAAACCCATGGTTTTTAATTGAGGGCTTAAGCCATCAATAGATCCCACTGCTGCTTTTTTGCTATGCAAAACCTCAGGCCATTTAATTCTCTTACTTACCCCAACAATGGCTGGTCTGGTGCAAACATTTCTGAGTGAGATCAGAACATCCAGGTAAGTTTCACTCTTTTTATGACCCTTTCTGGGTTACTTGGGACTTTTACAGTGTGTGTGTGTGTTTTGTGCAACTTTTTGTGTGTTTTTCTTGTTTTTAATTGTGAATTTCCCACACGACAAAGTCTTTCAGGATTTTGAGCAGGGAAGTGAAGGGGCTCCATTCACCTCTTTATTGATGGAGGAGGTAAATGCGGTGGGAGCATTCTTTTGCCGGCATAGAAATGGGTTTTTCTATGCTGGCAAAAGAACTTTTAAAATTTGTTCATCTGATAAAGTCCAGACAAGCCAGCATGCTTCAGTTCTTTTGTTACATCTTCTGTTGCCATTAGCCAGTTTATTGGTTAATCTGGAGTTAATTGCAACCAAGTTTCATAGAGGAGTGTGGAATGATAGAAGTCTTAAGAAGTGTAAGGATTCTCACTGTTCCTTCTAATCCCCTTTCATTTACCAGAAAATAATCAACATGTCCCATATTCATAATTTCTTCATTTGCAGGGATGTCAAGAGTTGGTGCTAGGCCCAGGGCAAGATCCATGTTTAGGTCATCCTCCCTATGGAGATGATCAGATGCTCTAAATATGGCGTTCCCACGATGCCAGGAGATTGCTAAAGGGCTTCCCTTTCACATGACGTCATTCCCTCTCATAATGTTCCCTCTCATAATGTTATTACACCGGTGCTGATTTTTATTGATGGGCTAAGCCCATCAATCTTGTTGTACGCCGCCCCGGTTGCTGAGCAGAGGGGCGGGTTAAAAATAAAAAATTATTATTATTATTATGGATCCCTCGTTCCGTTTCTGTTACGGAGGTACATGCAAGTGAAAAGATGCCCCATTATGCTGGCACGATCGCAGCGTCGGTGGGAGGTCTGTGCCAGAACACTTCCAGGTGAGATCAGGACATCCAGGTAAGTGACATACTTTTTTGTACCCTCCTCAGGTTACCTGTAAAGTTTTAAGGGTGTTTAGGTGCTTAGGGTAACTTTTTGACTTGTATTTTGGTTTTTATTTTTGAATTTCTCACGTTCTCATCTTCTTGTGAGAACAGCCAGGATTTCAATCCAGGAAGTAAAAGGAGCTCCGTTCAAGCTCCATTTACTACCGGGCTGCCCTGCCGAGGCAACAAGTAGCAATTAAGGTAGGTCTGAAAAGTTTTTATTTTTTATCGTTACCGGGATGGGAGAGGGGTGGGAGGGGAGACTGTGAGATGGGAACACTTTTTTTGTTCCTGTCTGAAAATCTCCTAAATCTCGCTACAAACCAGGGACTTTATCAGACCACCCTCACTAAACGTTCTTTTGCCAGCATATTTTGTGGTGGTTTTATGCCAGCAAAAGACCCCCCTGCCAGATCTTAACTTACTCATGTTAAAGAGGCAGCCCCAGCACTAACAGAGCAGGAATGGAGCTCCATTCACTTCCTGGTTCCAGATCTCACCAATTCTTGCAAGAAGACGTGAGTGCGGCAAATTAAAAAAATAAAGAAAAAGAAATACGCGAAATGTCACACAAGCACAGAAAAACACTTTAAAAATTACAAGTAAACTGGGGAGGTTCATAAAAAGAATGCCCCCTATCTGGCTGTCCCGATCTCACCTGGAAGCGTTCTGTCATTGACGCTGTATTCACATGAGCACAATGGCGTGAGGTTTCAAACACTGGCAATGTTGGCAAAAAAGTACCACGGCTGATCTATTGATGGCTTGGCCCGTCAATGAAAAGGAATGGATTTTTGACAGGACATTATCGCAGAAGGATGATGTAATTTGATATGCATGCCCTTTTGCGTTAATTAGGCATTGTTATGACGCTATATTTGCCCTGGTCTGATAAAATCCCAGATGCATCTCATACTGCTACTACTATTACTGCTGCTGCTATTAGGATCTAGTAGTTTTGGTCTCAAGGTATATGTCACACTTTGCTATGCCTGAATCAAGTTAATAAACACTGAAGATTTGGATATGTGGAGATTTAGCAACATATATTGTAGCCACTTGGTGGTTTGCTAGCCTTCCAACATTTAAAAAAATGTATTATTTGTATTTTTGGTGTCCAGAGGCCTGGGTCTTTCAGAGGTCCAAGCTGTGGGATTTTGTCCTCACCTTCCCAGCTTCCTATCATCAGACCTGTTTATTTGTCTATACACTCTCAAATCATATTTTATACAATGTGTTAACCAGATTTTTCAGCAATCCCTGTAGCTAGCTTCTGAATCTTTCCAAAAAGTATTTATGTATTTCTTGAGGTGGTAAAAGTAGAATAGAGGAGGAAGGGAAGAAGAAATGTTACCTACCCTTACACCCCCTCCTGTACAATAATTTATTAATTAGCAATAATTCATAAGATTGGCATTAATTGACAGTTCATGTAGGTCCCAGTAGACCAAGCCAGCCATAGAAGGGTTCATGCAGAGGTCACCAGAGACCTAAATGAAGTTGTCTTGGAAAATCCCCCAAATACAGACACACCCAGGACTGGTTATACTGAGCCCCCTTAGATGAGTCATTAGGAAGGAATGTGCTAATCCACCCTGGAGGCACCAGGCAATGAGTCATATTCCAACACAAACAAAAGATTGGGACACCCATTACTCTGCAAAGGTCTTCCTTCAAAACATTCCCATCCAACAATAGAAAGGTTGCTTCAAACCCATCAGTCTTAATGATCTAACCATTAACAATAATTAACGAAGCCGGAGCTTCCATTGTTTCACTCTGGGAAACTCACTCAAACATTGTTCTCCACTCAATATGCCCCTAAAGGGTGCAATATGGGATATAAACATCACCCCAAAACACAGCCAAATTGTGCGCAGTCTTCCAGATGCCACTACTCTGCTGGTTTGCTGTGTCACCCAGCATGCACAGCTGTTCTACTTTGCTGCACAAACCTCTGCTTGTTGGACTGGTATAGCCCATCATCCCGAAATCTATTCCTCTATCCAAATGCTTCCTTCTGCTTCTTCGTTGGCTTTGTGTGGTTGCTTGAAGCGTGAGTGCATGTGTAAGTGGTTCTGTGATTATTTTCCAATATAAGCCATTTTTATTTACTTTCTGGCTTGGAGTCTTGTCAGTTAGTACTGGTATACACAGGTGTAAAGATCCTGTAGTTACCTGGGCTCTCGCTGTCATATTTGAGCTAATTGAAATTCCCCATAGTAATATCTTAATTTGAGGGACATGAGTGGGTTCCCATGAGCCCCACGTGATTTGAGTAATAGGAGGAGGAGGAAAAAAGAAGATGAAGAAGGCAGGAGGAAGAGAAGGAGGAGAGGAAGGGATAATATAGTAGGTTCTATCTCTGACATCTGTTCAGTTCAATTGCTGAACCTACTTCAAACTGCTAAACCGACTTAAGGTGTCATAAAGACTTTTGTCACAGGTCAAAGAGTCTTAGATATCTACCTTCAGCCTTCTGGTTCATTGAAAACAAATATGGCTCAGACATTCAGTTCTACAATACTGCCCAGTCCATCTCCCATTAAAAAAAACGGCATTGTGCTTACATGTAGGTGTTATTTGTTTGGGGTCAATAATTTAGGAGATTATCAGATGCGTTAAAAGTGGTGTTACAGGAACTCCAGGAGATCGCAAAAGGACTCCCTTTTCAGATGATGTCGTTTCCCCCCCCCATTATGCACCCGTTCCGCCAGCACTGCTTTTTATTGATGGGAGAAGCCATCAATAGACCCACGTTCTGTTCCTGTCATGAATGTTCCTGTGTGCAACAAGGTGTCCTGTTAAGCTGGCGAGATCCCAGCATCAATGGGCGGTCCCTGCCAGAACACTTCCGGGTGAGATTGGGATATCCAGGTAAATGACACAATTTTTATGACCCTCCCCGGGTTACTTCTACCTTTTAAAGTATGTTTTTGTGCTTGCTGTAATTTTTTCATATTGTTTTTATTTTTATTTTTGAATTTCCTGCGCTCACATCTTCTCATGAGAATCCGTGGGATTTCGATCCAGGAAGTGGATGGAGCTTCATTTGAGCTCCGTTAAGTCCTGGGCTGCCAGAATGACAGGAGAGGTGATAAGTGCAGTGGGGAGGGTGGTTGTTGCATGACAGGGGTGTGACGGGGCAGGGGTGGAGATTGTGGGACAGGAACACTTTTTTTGTTCCTGTCTGATAATCTCCCAGATCTCAAAGGCACATCTTTTATACAACTCTCTGCAAAGCTGGCCCTGAAGATTGTCACACCTGTGAACTCTAAAATATACCTATGAAGACAACACGCAGAGGTAGTATGCTCTGGAGTTCATTGTTTAGAATCTCACATGTAGGCAAGATGGGAGGCCCCTCAAACCTAAGACATCCAAAAAACACTTGCAAATTTTCTCATCTTCAAAGAAAAAGCACATTAGCCAAACAGACACTAATCCTCCTTGCATATCTCAACCTAGAAACTAGCCATTCCAATACACAAATTTACATATCCTCTCCAACAGGGGTTCACAGTATATAAACCTCACAAACACTCCTACCCAACCATTCTCTGAAAATGCCAGCCACAGATGCAGGCGAAACATCAGAAATAAACTCTTCCAGAACACAACCTCACAGCCTGGAAAAAAACCCAAGGAAAATATACACATTGGGAAAACAACCAAATGCTGCAAGAGGTTTCTGTACTTCAGGACTTTTTGTGAAAAACAGTGTAAAGTTTTGTGCAAAATATACTCTTTTGGATAAATGACACCCCCCCCCCATTTTTTCCCTCAAGTGGGATTAAAAAAAAAAATACACAAAACCTTTCTTAATCTCAACCAGCAGAGGGAAAACTTTGGAAATGATTCATTCATTCATTCATTCATTCATTTCAAATGTCAGAAAGAATAGTAAAAAAAAACTTGCAGTTAAGAATCCTATTATCCCATGTCCTCTACAAAACATGACAGCATTAAATTACAAACTAGCAAATTCTTCCACACAAAAATGAAACAAGTAAAGATTTTATGTTCTTACTGTAACCTCCTCCTTCTTTTTCTCCATTTATTTGTATCCCACTCCCCCCAAAAAATTGGGGCTCAGAGTGGCTCACAATGTACAAAGCAGATTGACTCATGTTGATTCTTACCTGCATGCCAAACTTCAGATGGAGAACTCTGTATGCCTCCTTAAAATCTGAAAAGTAGCCAAGGAGGGGACTGAATCAGCAATATGAGGGGGGAGTTGGATACACAATGATATCTACCACCACTTTTAGCATAATGAAGGGAAGAGAAGATAGATACACACTGTATGTGACATTCTGTCTAACTCCACTTCAGTAAACACAAGTTCTCAACAGATTCAGAAAAAAATTATTCAGCAAGCAGAGTTAATTACAGTATACAACTGTTGTTAGGATGAAGGTGTTTCTAGTTACACAATATACTTAAAACCCAAATAGTCCAACCTTTACACAAGCTTTCATCCCATTTGTCTCAAATCATTCTGTCCTCCCAGAATTTACCCCTCTTTCTTTCCCTGTACCAAGCTTCCCACAAGAATGATCTTGGCCACTCACAATGACTCTTTCCTCCCTACACATCTACCCATTATCCCAGGCCATGAATGATACACAATCTCTTTTCTTCCCATCACCCCACCCAGCTGTATAGTATGTTCCATCATCACTCACTACCAGCATATGCCCAAAATGGCAGGACAGTGGCTAGACCATAATCTTTAAACTGTACCTGTTTTCATTCTATCAAGACTAATACTGTCAGGACATGAGGCCAGGTAATTTGAATGGGGAAATGGCATGATAAGGAAGACTGAAAATAGTACAACAAAATTGGCAGAGGAGGGGAGACTGTGATACCTCATCAACTTGGCAAGCTCTTAGCATGTCTTAGGACTTTATCACACAAGGCTACTATTCCGGAATTACAGAAAGGTATTAGCGAATTTGGCCAGTACTTATTGCATGGCATCATCTCTAGCCCATTGCTGGTTTGCATTCCAGACATTTCTATAGTGCACCTCAGTACCGCTGCTATGCCAGAATTCCCCTTTGTGTAATAAGTATCTTCAGTACTTATGACAGTAGCAGTATGACGGAAGTCACATGACACGAGGGAGCATGATGCCCCTCCTCTCCTCCTCTTTCCCTCTCCATCTCACTATTCCCCCGTGGCCGAGATGGTTTTTTCTTCATGACTTTCTTCCTTTTTATTTGCCCCCCCCAATAGTGTAATTATGGGGTAACGATAAAATAAAAATATTTTTAAAAATCATTTACCCATAATTACAGAATCATGGCAAAAAAATTATTTTTTTTTTAAAAAAAAGAAAGGCACATGCGTGAAGACAGGGTTACTGAGCAGGTGTGGAAGGATAGGAGATTACCAAAGCAGCACAATCATAGCACAGTCATGTGATTGAAGACATAGTGTGAAAACTGAACATTTTCAAACAAATACAGTATGTTCCTGTTTGCTTCACTAGCATGATTGCTGCAAGAAAAGAGGCTGGTATGATAAAGTCCATAAACAAGCCCTGGTTGCAGGCGACAGGGAAGGCTTAAAGGAAGAACGTGGCAGCAATGTGGAGAATTTAATTTTCTTCAACTGTAAGTCCCTTTTACTCTAAAAATTGGGCCCATCCTGCATTTTATGTACATTTAGAACAGACCTAGATTTGAACAGATGTGCTGCAATGTCATATGGTGTGAGATGTATTTCCAGAAAACTCAGACTGGCATCCTGTTAATGATAGCATCCCAATATCTGCTGATTTGCCAACTGCTGATTCAATTATCTATGGATGGCGATGTGGATCTTGCCTCCCCTCTCCCTTCCCCCGAGAGGGCTCTGGTGGCAGTGGCGATGGCAGTGGTGGCAGCGGGGTTGACTCCTCTCCCTTACCCATTAACCAGTGGCGGCGGCAGCAGTGGTGGCATGGCTCAGCCTGGGCGAAAGCCCTCCACCTCTCCCACTTCCTCTGTTTTGCTGCCCCCTCCCCCTGGCAGCACTGGCAGCAGGGGAAGGGAGAGGATGAGGAGAGCTCACCTCCCTTCTCCCTGGAGGGCTCCTCCAGCAGTGGTGGGGTGGTACTGGTGGGTGGCATTCGCTATTATCCACAATTTCAGTATCCGCAGGAGGAACCAATCCCCCACAGATACGGGGGTGCTATTCTATATGGGCATAAGTGCAACATTTGCCTGTACAAGTCTTATTTTTTGTTGTTATTGCAGAAGTTGGAATTCTCTACCTCCTTCTTGCAATGACCAACAGCCCCCTGAACACCTACCTTTTTTCTTGTAATCTCCCCCTGACACAGCTAGTTAGTGGCTGGTAGAGACAGAGGATGGCTGCAAAGCATCTGGCTATATTATTACAGTCAGACACACAACAATGAAGGCATCCTCTGAAACCTCCTGGAGTCCTCTGGAGGTCCTAGAAGATGTTGCTGTGCATTTGGCAATCGTCACATAGCTTGACACTTGTCAGCCATCACTGTGTTGGCCGTGTTGGAGGGGGCACAGGAGAAAAGTGAGTTTTGTGGGAGGGGAGAGGGGCAAAATATTGTAGTCCAACCATGATGGAACTTTATGCCTCTCAAAGACATAGCCACGTTAGTCTAACAAATAAACGCTTGGAGTTTTGTTCTATTTTGTTCGATTTGTACTGCTGTTGCAGAGAGAATAGCTTTCTAGAACCTGTGTGTACATATACACGCACAAATGATGCATCTGAACTCAGTGGAGGGGGTTGCAACAAGTGGCCCTGTAAATTCTGCTAGCTCCCTGGCCCACCCTGGCCTTAATCAGTTCTGATAGTGACAGAGAGTAGTCTATTTCTTTAAGGAAATCAATTTTTTCAAAGCACATGTCCATTAAAAAAAAAAAAAAACCTTGGCTCATAATGCAAACATTAATCACATTTCTTTCTGCTATGTTTAATTAGTGACTCATGAACTGGAAATAAAATGAAGCCACATTAATATTTCTAGTGAGTGTTATTATGACCTGATAACCAGTTGCAGAAGTGATCTTCTTCTGATTATTAATCAAACCAAATACTCATATATACCAGATGGAAGTTATCACTGATCCTTAGATTTTTAATTAATCTCTGGCAATTAATAGAGCTTGAAGACCTCAAATGAACTTGCCAAGCAACTTATTCATACATATACATAAATGGCTTACTTTTGTTACATTGGTATATGTAATGTAAGAATTAAGAGACAATCCCCTCCCCTCCTACTGCTTGGACCATGTGCCAACAGTGTTAGACCTGGATGGGTAAATCTGAAAGTTGTAGTTCCTTCCACATTCATATTTTTTAAAATCCTCATTTTCCCCTGTCCCAAATATGAAGAATTTTTATGAATTTTCATAAGCTTATCAAGAAAATCTACCCCACAACAAACAATAACAAAATTCTTACCCAACCCTAGATAGGACTTCCTCCTATGCCAATGCAGTGAGTACATCTCCATTGAGAGCCATAAGTCACAAAAATCCATGGAACACATAACAGGCATCTGTGGATTGGATGCCATGTACATAAAAGTGCTGGAGTGTTAATTTAATTATTATGACAAATTATTATTATAGGATGCCTTGGAAAAAACAACAATGCAGAAACATATTCCTTTTCATTTTAGGGATAACCACTGTGGTATCTTAACTGAAAACTCTAAGGAGATTATCAGACAGGAACGCAAAAAGCATTCCTGTCCCATTATCTCCACTCCTGCCCATGTCCCACAACAATCATTCTCCCCACCATACTTACCTCCTCTCCCATCAACAGGGCAGCCCAGGAGTAAATGGAGCTCCTCACTTCCTGGATCAAAATCCCGCCTATTCTTGCGAAAAGAAGCGAGCGCAGGAAATTCACAAATGAAAACACAAATACTCAAAAATAAATTACAAAAAGCACAGAAACACACTTTAAAACTTCCAAGTAAACCAGGGAGTTTTTTAAAAAGTGCATAACTTACCTGGATGTCCTGATCTCACCTGGAAGTGTTCTGGCAGGGACCGTCCATTGATGCTGGGATCTCACCGGCAGCACAGGGCACTTTGTCGCACACTGGCAAGTCTGTAACAGCAATGGAATGGGGGATCTATTGACAGCTTCTCCCCATCAATAAAATATACCACCCGTGGAATGGCAGCAGAACAAGTGCATAATGATGGTGTAGGACATTGTCTGGTAAGGAAGCCCTTTTGCGATCTCCTGGCATTGTTATAATGCCACTTTTGACACATCTGATAATCTCCTAAATCATGTTTAGGTGCGGGCAGTAAAGCTGCCAGAGAAAGTTTGCTTTGTGTCATGCACCATAGATGTCAGTCCTGGAGATAGGAAGCTGCCTTAGACTTAGGGCCCTTTCACTTTTTATAGCACTATTATTCCGCTTTAATTATTATGGCTGAAAATTGTGGAATCCTGCGGTTTGTATTTTGGTGAGGCTCTAGAACGCTCCTTCTAAGAATTCCAAATAGTATTCCATAAACTGCAGATGCCAGAATTCCACAGGATGTTGCCATAGCGGTTAAAAGTGAGATCATAGTGCTATAATTGTGCAGTGTGAAAGGGCTTTAGGAGATTATCACACGTGCCAAGTATCCCACCACAGGGATGACAGGAGATCACTAAAAGGCTTCCTTTTCAGACAACGTCGTCCCTGTAGCGATATGCCTCTGTGCCTCTTCCGTCTCCCCGATTCTTCTTATTAATGACTTAGGCCATTAATAAATCGCCTGTTCTATTTCTGAAATAGAATCGTGGGCATCTGAAAAGGAGCCCCGTTGTGCTAGCACGATGCCAGTGTCACAGTGAGGTCACAGGGAGGTCCGTGCTGAACACTTCCAGGTTCAATTGGGACATCAAGGTAAGTAACACCCTTTTTTTAAAACCCTCCCCGGGTTACTTGTTAAGTTTAAAGTGTGTTCTGGTGCTTGATTTTTTACTTTTGATGTTTTGTTTTGTTTTTATTTTTGAATGTCCCATGCAATTTTTCCCTTGCGAGAATGGCTGGGATTTGCTTTCCAGGAAGTGAATGCAGCTCTGCAACAGCTGCATTCACCCCTGGGCTGTCGAGGGGAGAGGGAGGACCTTCAATTGGGTGGCAAGGTAGATGTGTGAAAAGTTTTCTTTTCTTCTGTTACAGGGATGGGAGTGGGGCGGGAGTGGGGCAGGTGGGGGGTACTGAGACAGGGACATTTTTTAAGGGCCCATGTGATAATTTCCTTAGACAAAGGATTATTGGCAGTTCTACCAATACGTATGGCTCTGTCAAGGCTGAGAGCCTTTCAGGATCTGGCTCCACATTTGTGGAATGGTCTTCCTTTGCACCTCCGGCTGGAGGAGGCTCTTATACACTTTCGTAAAGGGCTGAAGACCTTCCTCTTTGATTCGCCAGATTAAGCTGCTGAGTGTGCCTAAGGTGGCCAAGACGGGTAGCGACTGATGAGGATTTTGTTTTTAGTACATTAGTACATTCTTTTAGTATTTTATAAATGCTGTGTTTTATTGTCTTGTTTTGATTATATATGTTTGATGTTCCACCCCTTGGTGAAAAGGGCGTTATAAATAAATGTTGTTGTTGATGTTAGTTCTACATGCCCCTCCCTAAACTGCAAATCCCAGGATTCCACAGGAGTCGCCCATAGCAGTTAAAGTGGAATAATAGCACTAGAACAGTGTAGTGTGATATTCTCTGTTGCAGCCTGCCCTGAAAAAAGTGCAACTGCTGGTGAAATAGACCAACTGGATTCTGCCCTTAGTCTCAATTAGAGTAGTTTCAATGAAATTAATGGGATTTGAGTTAGTCTGTACACTAAAGACCATGAGGAGGCACATTCATTCAGCTGTGTTGCTATATATTTATATCAGAGAATACATAAGGCTCTTTTTATTCCCTCAGTAAACTGCTGTGGTGCACAATTACAAGAATGTAAAATAGAACTGAGTCCTTGTGGCTCTTGGGTAGTACCACCTGGACTAGAATCACTACTAAATGGTAGAGGAAATCCTCAAAATAATACTTCATGATTAAGTGCATGCCATATAGGATTTCAGTGTTTGCAAATCCCTTTTTTCAAATCAACTTGTGGCATTAATCCTCTAATGGCATTATTCCCTTAGAATATATGCCGGATTAAGGAGTCATGATGAGGCAAAGTACTAAAATCCATGCTAATCTTTGAATGGAGGATGCTGCGTGGGACGCAGCTAATGAGGTTGTCCCCAAAAAGGGTCGGTCTCTTTTCTGTCCACCCACTCCTTTTCCTTCTGGCAACAAATGGGAGAGAATATGTTTGCCAATGGTGTTTATACAAGGAACTCTCAAACATGTCTGTTGGACTTGGGATCCAACTTTCCAGACAAAAGTCATTGGTTACCTGAGCAGTCATTAGCTCTTCGATCACTTCAGCTGTCAGGGCTCTGTGCTCTTTATGAATGCCAGGAGAGGCTTATGAAACTTATCTCCTCATGCAGTTGGAAGCCAACTTTCTGGCAAATCATACAAGAGAGCACAGAAAGTGATCATATTTACAGATGCCAGTACCAGGAAAACTGTCCTGGAGAGAAGAAAATAGTCATGAGAGTTCTCTTTTAGACAATGTTGTTCTTATTAAAACATGTCTGGTTAACCACATATATCCATCCGTGCGCTATTTTTGTAGGAATGTAGTAGCAAAGCTTGGAAACATGACTTTTGGAAACTATCACTCCCAGAATCCCCCAACCATGAGAGTTGAAAAATTCTAGGAGCTGTAGTCCAAAACAACTCATTTGTCTAAGCTCAACTCTTTAGAATAAGCAATGACTGCACTGTAGGTGAATTACTGTCCTATTCCTGGCACATGGACCGAACTATAGCAACAAAGGAAGCTCCTGCATCATACTCACTGTTTTCTATACTGACCTTCAAAACTGTAAACTACAACTCCCATCATTCTCCAGCCAACATGGAATTTGGAAAATGGCAATTGCAATCAAATACATTTAGAATGCACCAGGTGGGTGCTACTAGCCTATTTCACTAACTGGCCGTGGCTCTAAAGGTTTTCAGGCATGAGGATACTTTCCCAGCCCTATGTGGAGATGATGGGGGTCGAAGATGAGACCTCTTGCATGATTTATAGTATCACTGCACCTCTCACTTGTCAAATATTAAAATTCTTTGCATGTTAAAATTCAGTGTCTGCTAGTAAAGTTGAGCAATCCTCATTTCCATGGGAAATTCACAAGATGGTACTAATCAGATAAACACAGTTGCCTCTGGATGGCTCCAAATTAGTCATTTATTGTGCAGTTGCACTGCCTCATTCAGGGAATCTATCTATCTATCTATCTATCTATCTATTGTCCCATGAATCTACATGACACTGTACAAAAACAAAACAATAAAACAAACAGATAGTCACTGGCCCAAGTTGTACGTAGTAATTTTTAAAGAGAAATAATATAAAGGAAGGAAGAGGCTCATACGAATACAAAACCTTAATAGAGTACAATGATAAAATACTATAGGTTGTACAAATGACGTCACTTCCAATGGCTTTGCTTATTCTTTTTTTATTACCAGAGAAAGCAAATAGTTGGCATCCTGTTAGTAACATTCACAATCCAAGTTACACCTGCACACACACACACACACACACGTATATGCATACACTTGGGACATTATCAGACACATCAAATATGGCATCATAACAATGCCACATAAACCTGAAAGGGTGCGCATACCAGACAACATTGCCCTTTCGCGTTTATGTCTTGTCCACAACTTTCATATTTTATTGACGGCTTAATCCGCAATTGATCCCTGTGGTGCTTTTGTGCCAGCGTTTGAAACTTTGCGTCATTGTACTCACATGAATGCAGAGTCAATGGCTAGTCCAGCGAGAACACTTCCAGGTGAGATTGCGACATCCAGGTAGATGATTCACTTTTTATTACCCTCCCTGGTTTACATGGAAGTTTTTAAGTGTGTTTCTGTGCTTAAGTTTAACTTTTTGAGTGTACCTTTTGTTTTTATTTTTGAATTTCCCATGCTAGGTATTCTCGTGAGAATCTGTGGGGTTTTGAATGAGGAAGTGAACAGAACACTTCTCATTCATTGCCAGGAAGCCTTTTGCCAGGATTAAAGGCAGGTATGGCATGGGGAGTTCTTTTGTAGGCATAAAAACGGCAAAGTTATGCCAGCAAAAGAACGGGTTTAGGGGGGTGGTCTGATAAAGTCCTTGGTCATTCATTGGGAAGATCAGAATCTCTAACTCTTTTGCAAAATAACCAATACCCCTTGAAAAAAACACCTTTTTTCATGCTGCCCTTCCTCCTCTGACATGGCCATTCAGTGGCCACTGGAGAGCAGGGGATGGCTGAGAAGCCTGACATACAAGGATGAAGGATCCTCCAGTTGCTCCCGTGAATCTCTGGAGTTCCTGGAAGATGATGTTGTGATTATGCTATCCCTTGCTCTCCACCAGCCATGGTGGGGGAAGTTTGAGAACGGGTAGACGGAAGCAGAGAGCCAGCATGCTATAGTGGTCTGGGTGTTGGACTAGGACTCTGGAGACCAGAATTCAAATCCCTGCTCAGCCATGGAAACCCACTGAGTGACTTTGAAAAACTCACACACTCTTAGCCCCAGAGAAAGGCAATGACAAACCCCCTCTGAACAAATCTTGCCAAGAAAATCCCATGATAGGTTTGCTTTAGGGTCATCATAAGTTGGAAATGACTTGAAAGCACACAACAGCAGCAGAGGGGAGCAGTTCTCGAGCCAGGCTATTTTGTGCCCTTGGCAAGACTACTTGTGCCCCCCTAATTGTTTTAATTTTTTTTTTTTTTGCTAACTTCAATTTTCAAAAACAGATATCTTGTAGAAAAACAATGAAAAGCACAAAGCTTGAAAATGCTAAACTAATTTTAAATTGTAACAATAAGAAATACAAAAATCTTTGATTTTCTTTCTCAAATACAAAAGAAAATGGTTTAGCATACAAATCATTTCAAATAATTCCACCTTCAGTTTATGGAGTATTTCCTTTTATGCTTGTGTCATCAAAGATCGCTATTAGAGCCTCATATATACTACTGTAAACAATGTGTTGCCAACTAAGAAGCATAACATATTTTTTCTTAGTCAAAAATATCACTAAATTTCAAAGTAAAAATGTACACGAAAAGGATAAATAAAAAAGAGAATATGGAAATTTTTCATAAGCCTTTATAACTAATTTATTCCATAGCACTGTTGTGGTATTTATCTTAAAATTAAAAAAAAATGTTAGTTGCATTTTTACAAGGGTTAAAAAGAACTAATTTGTATAAAACTGCCCCTCAGAAGTCGGTACTGTGCCTCTCGGAGGTCTGCACTCTTGGTGGCTGCTTAGTTGGCCTAATAATATCATTGTTCTGGCTTTATGATATTGTTCTCAATGAGGGTGTTCAGCCAAATATTTAGGAAAAGGAGATGTTGCCAAATGCACAGTGCATTTTGATTACAAATATCAAGAACTCTCCATCTGGAAGCACCCTCCAAGAATCCTAGGCCAGGGAACAGACTTCCAAGGAAATGTGTGCAGGATTGAACATAAGCACAACTTAATCTGCTCTATTTGCTGTTCTCTTAGCTATTCTGGTGGTTTGTGAGAAACTGAGCCCACACTGAGGGATTGCAATTCAAATATAGCATTCCTGTTGTGTGTTATCAGGTCTGTTGCTCTACCATAACTATGTACATTGCCAGAGATAAGTTTTTCTTGCACTTTGTGTTCGCACCCTTTTTATATTTGCAGAATGATGTGTTTACCAAGCATCACCTATATTTGAATTAGCATGCTGTGGACTCACTCTGACATCAGTCCTCCATAGCTTTGTTGCTCGGTTCTAAAACTCTCTCCAATAATTTGGTATGTCATTTCTTGGCTGTATGCCATTCTGTCTCCTGGAGGTAGAGTGCAACAGTGACCATTCACGTAAGTAATCTGAGGACTTTTTCAGACACCCCTTACTGCGCAAGAAGCCTCCGTAACAGTAATGAAGCTGCTGCGTGGCAGGGGTCCATTTTGGATTACGTCATCCCTCTCTCGGCGGCGTCCGTGACTGTTCCGGGTAGGATTGAGGGCGGCCGCGCCATTTTTTATTCACGGACAACTTCCGTGAGTAAAAAATGGCGTGGCCACCCTCAATTCTACCTGGAACAGTCACGGACGATGCCGAGAGAGGGACAGCGGCATCCGAAACGGACACCCCCTGCCACGCAGCAGCTTCATTGCTGTTACGGAGGCTTCTTGCACGGTAAGGGGCATCTGAAAAAGTCCCTAGACTCAAGTCTTACAGGGTGGTCTAGTCCCATGGGCAAGGCACTGATTTCTTAGTTTCAATTCTGAATCTATAAAATGGGAATAATGGTGATCTGCTAAACAGAATTGTTAAATACAAATATGAGAAAGCAGGATTAGGGAGTTTAGGAGCCTCCAGATCACAACTTGGAGTAGTTACTTTTTAAGATGACAACTCCTAGAATATTCCAGCTAGCACGGCCACTTTTGCAAATCCTGCTCCAAATGTTGCTGAACTTCAATACCCATCAGCCCTAGAAACCATGGCCAATAGAACTACATGTTCCAACAATATCTGGAGAGCCATAGGTTTCCTGTCCCTACAAAGTTTACAAATAGCTTTGTGAATTTTTAAAGGTACTATATAATTGGCAGGAGGATTTCTTTCATAGATTTTTTTTCTTTTTAAAAAGTAACTTTTATTAAAGTTACAAACTGCAAACACAGTATAAAGATGAACTGTAAAAACAAGCAACAAAGGAGATTCTCACAACGGGGCCAAATGCCCCGTTTCTGTTCCGCAAGCCCCTCTCCCGTCCCTGCTATGGGATTAAGGAAAATGTTTGTACACTTACCTTAATCCACAACAGGCACGTCCTCCCTCTCCCCTCGGCTTCACTGCTGTAAATGCAGCTGCCATAAACCTGTTTTTACAGCAGTGAAGCCAAATCCTGCTCGTTGTCGTGAGAGAACGGCCACATGGGAAATTCAAAAATACCCCCCCAACATCAAAACCAAAAACAAAGTACAAAAAAAAAAACATTAAAAAATTACAAGTAACCCGGGGAAGGGGGGAAGGGTGCCACTTACCTGGGTGTCCCGTTCCTGCCCGGAAATGTCCAGAACGGACATCTCCCCGCAGCTGTCATCATGGAAGAGGAATGGGACACCTTTCAGACCACCCGTGATTCCGTGACAGAAACAGAATGGGTGGTCATTAATGACTTCTCCCCGTGACTGAAATATTATGGGGAGAAAACAGAATAGTCATGTTGAGGGCACAGAAGGGGGTGAACAACGTCTGAAAGAGAAATCTTTCAGCGACCCTGTTCCGTGCCTGCAACGGAACAGATAGCTGGTGTGAAAATCTCCAAAAACACACTATTACAATTGCAAGAAATGTGTATATCATTTGTTGAAAAGTATGAGAAAAGGAGACAGGAAATTAACCGAATGCATTTCTCCAAATGCAGACTCAGGGCAACCATGGTGTCCTTGATTAAACCTATCCATCTGTAATGTGGTCTTCCTCTTTTCCTATTGCCTTCTACCTTAACAAGCATTATTGTCTTTTCTAGTGAGTCATGTCTTCTTATGATATGACCAAAGTACAACAGTCTCAATTCAGTCATCTTGGCTTCTAGGGAGAGTTCAGGCTTAATTTGTGCTAGGACACATTTATTTGTCTCTTTAGCAGTCTACGGGATCCATAGAACTTTTCTCCAGCACCATATTTCAAATGAGTTTATTTTCTTCTTCTCACCTTTCTTTACTGCCCAGCTTACACAACCATATATAGAAATGGGAAATACTATGGTATGGGCAATGCTAACTTTAATATTTAATTATATATCTTTACACTTCAGGATCTTGTCTAGTTCCCTTATAGCTGCCCTCTAAGTCCTTCTTCTGATTTCTTGACTGCGGTCTCCATTCTGGTTAATGACTAAGCCAAAATCTTGAACTATTTAAATGTCTTCATCGTCTACTTTAAAGTTATGTAAATCATCTGTGGTCATTATTTTTGTTTTCTTAACGTTCAACTGTAAACCTGCCTTGCATTTAATTCCTTGACTTCCTTCAGGAATCGTTCCAGGGAGATTATCACACCAGGCTTTACCAGCAGTACTAGAGCAGGATAATAGTGTATGAGGCCATTCCTTATCATGCAACATTGTGCCTGAATTGTTGGCGATCAGAATTCAAACTGTTGCTGGAGGGTACCTTTTCATTGCTGGGACAAACCCATCAATAGGCCCTGCCTTTCCATTATTGCTTCTATGTGATAAGTCCTCTTCCACTGCTGTTCCCATAGCACCAGCCACATGGAGTGAGTAGGTGTGTTTTCCCTCTTCTCCCCTTTCTCTCCTTGTTTCTCCACCCTCCCTCCTGCCTGATCTGACTGTTTCTCCCACACCCTCACCTGCCTGGTCCATTCCCCCCACCCTGTCTGTCTCTTTTCCTCCCCTCACCTTTTCGCTGCCCAATCTATTTCCCACCCCATTTGTCTCTTTTCCTTCCCCCACCCTTCTGCTGCCCAATCGAACTTTTTCTCACCCCCACCCCTTGCCTGGCCCATCTATTCCCCCCACCCCATCTGTCTCCCCCCTGTCCCACAGGTATTGCACAGCAATTACATTAGTGAATCAAAGGGAAACAAACTAGTATTGAAGTGGAGGTGCAATAAGAATTGCTTCAATACCGGTATGTTTCTGTTATGCTTCACTAATTGATTGCTACACATTAGAAGCCTGATGTGATAATCTCCCCAATCTTTGCTATTTTCTGCTAGTAGGTTGATTTCATCTGCATAGCTTAAATTGTTGATGTTCCTTCCTCTAATTTTCAAACCTCCTTCCTGCAAGTCTAATCCTGCTTTATGTATGATATGTTCAGCATACAAGTTAAACAGATAGCTTGCTAAAATACAGCCTTGCCTCCCTGCCTTGCCAATTGGAAACCATTCCATTTCTCCATATTCTTTCCTGACAGTAGCCTCTTGTCCTGAGTACAGATTACACATCAGGATAATCAAATGCTGTGCCACACCCATTTCTTTAAGAGTGATGCACAGTTCTCCATGATCTACACAATCAGTGGCTTTCCTATAATCTATTAGGCACAGGCTGATTTTCTTTTGAAATTATTTGGTGTGCTCCATTATCCAATTATGTTTTTAACATGATCCCTGGTGCCTCTTCCTTCCCTGAACCCAGCTTCGACATCTGCATTTGTCACTCCATATATGATAAAAGTCATTGTTCTGCAACTGGACTTGTTTATCTTGGATTGGCCTTTTCAGTCATCAGCGCACTTGCAGAAAGCATGGGATGAGTCCTTCCTGAATCTTTGTTTGCTAAGAAAAGCCAGAGAGATATGATAAAAGTCTTTGTTGTAGAAATACTGGTGATCCCTGCTTGCTCAAGGACAGCAAGATTCGTCACATAGTCAGTCCAGTGTATATTTAGGGTTGTGCGTAGACAGCACTGATGAAAGCGCTCGAGGAGTCGTAGGTGGTGGCGATAGGTGACCCGTGTTTCAGATCCATAAAGGAGGATAGACAGTACAATGGCTCTATACACACTGATTTTTGTGCTTTGCCTCAGGTGTTTATTGCTCCAGACTCTTTTGTGAAGTCTTCCAAATGCGCTATATGCCTTTGCTAATCTGTGATCAATCTCTTTGTCAATCTTGGCATCTGAGGAGATAATGCTTCCCAGGTAGGTGAACTGCTGAACGGACTTGAGCCATGATATTGAGAACGCAGCTGCGCTGGGCAGGGCACTTTTATAGGATGGAGGACTGTCGCCTCCCAAAAATACTACTCTATGGTGAACTCGCCGTGGGTCAGCGTAAGAGGGGCTCTCCCAAAAAGCGATACAAAGACTCCCTGAAACAACATCTCAGGCTCGGCCAAATTGATCACCAGCAGTGGTCCGCCCTGGCCTCACATCGGGAGGCATGGAGACGCACTATCCACAATGCTGCAGCCTTATTTGAGAACTCACGCCGAACAAGTCTTGAAGAGAAACGACAATGCAGAAAGAATCACAACCCAAAAACATCACCCAAGGAGACCTTCTGCTGTGCTTTCTGCAACCGGACTTGTTTATCTCGGATTGGCCTTTTTAGTCATCAGCGTGCTTGCAGAAAGCGCGGGATGTGTCCTTCCTGAATCTTCGTTTGCGAAGAAAAGCCAGAGAGAGAGAGAGAGAGAGAATTTTGAGCATTACTGTGCTTGCATGGGAAATTAATGGAATAGTCCTATGGTTACTGCAATCCCTGGTGACCCCTTTCTTGGGGACTGGAATGCACATTGAGTGTTCCCAATCTGTGGGGCATTCTTTTACCTTCCATTTTTATTGCCAGTTTTTGTTAGAACTAGAGTAGATTCTGTCTCTGTAGCTTGAAGCAACTCTATTGATATGTCATTTGTTCCTGGTAATGTATGTCTCCCAAGTGCTTTGAGTGCAGCTTTTTTAAAAAACTACCCTAGGTTTTTTACCCTTAAAGATAAATCGATTCAGCATCAGATGTCTTATCTGGTAGAGATACTGGCAAAACTTGAAAAAGATTCTTTCATAGATTTTGACAAATTTCATTGCATGCCATACCTTAACAGTAATGATTAACCTAGTCCTGGATAAACTCTGCCATGAATATTGCTAAAAATCACAACAGCTGAACAATATTTTGCAGGGAGGAGAGAAATATTATACTGAACTACTGCTTCATAAAATAATTCTTTCAAAAGTATTTGATTTCTCAGCTTTCCCAAAACTCCAGCAGTTTACCCTTCCATGCATAATCAGAGGGAGGGAAATAGTTGAGAACACAATGAACTTTTTATTTTGTTAGCCTTGTAATGTGAGCTATAAATTGACTCAGCCCTCACAAAGCAAACCAGCACCTAGCAATCCGTCACATGTAGGAGGCTCTAGTATCAAAGTCTACACAACTATTTCCTCTTTTGTTTTGGAAATGTGACCAGAAAAAAGAAAGAAATGAAGTCAGACAGAAAAATGATCAGGCTATTTAAATGAAATGTGCAAGGAAGAAGTTGAACGAAACTGTTCGAGCTCAGCCTTTGGTAAGACTGATGAACTGTAAAGACTAATGGAAGAAAAAGTTGTGGCAAGCCCTTTCACAGGACCAACATATTTCTTGATGTGTAGATATGTCTTTTGAACTCTAAACAGTTCTTCAGAAGAGGACAAAACTTACATCATTGCTCCCGGTGGCACATTTTGCATGGGAAGAATACTTGCTTAACAGCAAATATGATCTGAGGAGAAGAGATAAAGCCAACTCAAGCAAACCAAACACCAAAGCTTGTTTCTTTTATGGACCATGAAAATACTTGGAAAGCAAAAACTCTGAAGTATCAAAAATGGATAGTGACGGTAGGTTATTTTATCTTTTAAAAATCTCTGGCAATGTTTCTGTTATTTCAGTATTTAGAGTGTTTAGAACCTTGCACACCAAAACGTAAGAACCAATGTTCAAAAGTGGGTAAAACCAACAGAATAAAATTCTCAATATTAGTATAAATATTATAAAAACATGTATAACACCATGAAGCCAGGTTTTCTTATACTGTTTAGTATTATATCTGGGTTGCTTCATAGTAAGAGGGAACATTCTGGCTTACTTCATGATAAGACAAATTTTTTAAAGAGCTCACTTCCGTTTTGGCAGTTTGAGATATAGCATTATTGTAGTGTCTGTGATTATTTTGCTATCTGTTGTTGTTGTGTGCCTTCAAGTTATTTCTGACTTATGGAGACCCTTAGGTGACCCTATCATGGAGTTTTTTGAGGCTGAGAATGTGTGATTTGCCCAAAGTTTTTATGGTCAAGCAGGGATTTGAACCCTGGTCTCCAGAGTCATTGTCCAACACTCAAATCACTACACCAAACTGACTCCTTGCTTTCTATATATATGTCAAAAAACATTACTTTCTGGCTGCCTATTTGTGCATAATAAAAGATACGCACTGTACTTTTCACATGTGATGGGATCTCTGTTCATACATTACTTACTGTATTAATCCCACACGTGAGGAGAGGTGTGCTTTAGTTCTGCTTCCTCTCTGTTGTCCCTTTCCTCATGTGAAATGTGATGAGTCTGAAGAAGCTTTTGTACATATGGAAGTTCCTCATGTAATCAGGAACCATGAAGAATCTGGGACTTGTTCATGTGGAGAGGATCCGTGCATAAGGATCCTTCTTCTCTTCAGACTTGTCTTCATCCATGAAGAAAGTAATGACAGAGAAGGTGGGGCCAAATGTACTCTCCTCCTCATGTGTTGGATTACCACAGTAAGACAGCTAGGATAAACACAGTTTCCTACACAGAAGTGAAATACTGTAGTAAATTGTTCTTGTATGATGCAGCCTTAAATGTCAAGCAAGCCTTACACTTCCAGAAAATACTAAGTGTAGTCTGGACTTTGGTGAGCTTCAGGGACACATAATGGTTCCTGGTTTCAAATCAGCTACTGAAAATGCTTCTTTGCTCATGCAAACCTGGTGGATTGGAAGCATCGGATATTTTTAGAGCCTATCTGTGCTACAAACAGAAGACTGTTTAATAGTTGCTTCCTCTACAGGACTGGCTCTATAACAAGGCAAAGTGCTGTGATCCCCTCAGTTGGCAGATGCTGAGGATATCATGGCATGCCTGCACTTTGTAGCATGGTCCAAGAAGCATTAAGCTCCCAGAGTGGGTGAAATACTAAATCATTCCCTTCCAGTTTTGTTATAGTCAGCTATTCCTTTAATACTTGGAAAAACACTTTGGATCTCAGAGTGTTTGAATACAAAAGACCTGAGCAGCATCCATTAATGGCTCTTCCATTTTCGCTCCTAGGAAGTCACTGTTGCTTGCTTAACCCTAAAGTAATTCTGAATGTGAAGTAGAATCATTCCATATATAACATTCAGCTGCCTGGCTTGAAATCAATTGGCATGATATGTATTTGTTCAGATCACTTGTAGCAGGTACATTTTCCCCTTTTGCATAAAAACCAATTTGAAAACAACTTTTTGAGGAAATGGCTTGTATTTTGTGGGCAGTCTTCATTCTCCTCTCAGGCAGCAGAATGGTTTTAACTATCTGCCGTCTCTCTGCCAGGAAACTGTAGGATTTCCAGGGGGAATAGGAGTCTCAAACAAAACATTCAGCGGCCTTACCATGCTCCTGGGCTAGTTTAAAACAAAGAAAAAGATTTTTAAAAACAGCAAAAACTTCAGCGATAAAAATTCATTCAGCAATGTGTGTGTGTGTGTGTGTGTTGACCAGAATGTACCCATGGGGAGGGGGCGGTGGCAAAATGAGGGCTTTCTCGTCTTCCCATAAGAATTCTGCCCTCAAATGACATTTTCTTTTAGTACCAAAATTTCTAGCATTTTAGAAAGTGAGACATTGAAAATCATGTATACCTAGAACTCTTATGTTCGCTATGTTTCCATTCCCTTGGTAACGTTGCCTGCCCCTTTTCTCTGGGTGCCTAAATTCTATTTCTAAATGATCAAGTGAAGTTTTAAATTACAGCTATACTAGAAATTTAGGGACTGACAGAAGATTTCATGAGGACCAGAATTCTTATTTGGGGAGCAATGGCCTCATTTTGCCTTCCTTGTAGCTCATTTTTATGTGTGCCTTCAAGTCATTTCTGACTTAAGGTGACCCTAAGGCAACCCTATCATGGGTTCTTCTTGGCAGAATTTGTTCAGGGGGTGTTTGCCATTTCCTCCCCTGAGGCTGAGAGAGTGTGACTTGCCAAAGGTAACCCAGTAGGTTTCCATGGCTGAACAAGGATTAAATTTTGGTCTCCCAGTTTCCTAGTCCAGCACTCAAACCACTATACCACACTAGCTCTCTCCTTGTAGCCGTGTGTGTGTGTGTGTATGCCTTCAAGTCACCTGTCAATTTATGCTGACCTCATCACTTTCATAGGATTTTCTTAGGCAAGGAATACTCAGAGGTGGTTTTGCCAGTTCCTTCCTCTGACAAGAAGCCTACACCTCATAACATAAAATTGACTTTATCACACTACACTGTTATACTGCTATTATTCCAGTTTAACTGCTATGGCTGCCTTTGGGGTTTGTAATTTAGGGAGGCCTAAGAATTCATTGGCTGAGAATGCTAAACGCCCCTCCCTAAACTGCAAATCCCAGGATTCCATAGGAGGAAGCCACAGCAGTTAAAGCGGAATAATAGCACTATAAGGAGATTTTTCGCACAGGGAAATTATTCTCCTGAGAGATCGGGAGAGAAATGGGGCTCTTCCGGGATCAGGGCTCCATTTCGCATGCCCCGTTCCTTCTCCCAGAGCAGTTAAAGTAGAATAATAGTGCTATAACAGTGTAATGTAGTAAGGAACAATTTTCTCCAAAGACTATAATTCTTGGGTTGTTTTTTGAGAGACAAGGACAGTTGAATAGCAAAGTTGCTGTGTAGGCACTGATCTTCAATGTAGGGACTGGGAGACACCCCCCACCCCCGATTGAGTCACAGCCTGATCTAAGGTGGGTTATAACACCAGCATTACCATCATATTACTTCTATTTCTGTGTTTGTTTGTGTTATCACACTACACACATAGGAGATTTTCACACAGGGAAATTATTCCCCTGAGAGATCGGGAGAGAAATGGGGCTCTTCTGGGATAAGAGCTCCATTTCGCACCCCCCTTCCTTCTCCCAATCTCACGTTGTCCTCACTCTGTGCTGCTTCCATTTCTCTGCTAGTATCTTCCATCATTTTTTACTAGTGAAAGTTCTTTGTTAGTAAAAAATGACGGAAGATACTGGCAGAGAAATGGAAGCAGCACAGAGTAAGGATGACGAGAGATCGGGAGAAGGAAGGGGGTGTGCAAAATGGAGCTCTGATTCTGGAAGAGCCCCGTTTCTCTCCCGATCTCTCAGGGGAATAATTTCCCCATGCGAAAATCTCCTTATAGTGCTATTATTCCACTTTAACTGCTATGGCTTCCTCCTATGGAATCCTGGGATTTGCAGTTTAGGGAGGGGCATTTAGCATTCTCAGCCAATGAATTCTTAGGCCTCCCTAAACTACAAACCGCAAAATTCCACAGGAGGCAGCCATAGCAGTTAAAGTGGAATAATAGCACTATAACTGTATAGTGTGATAAAGTCCTTAGTGTCTCTAATACAGGGATGAGGAACATCTGGTCCTCCAGATGTCAGACTGCACCTGCCATTATCCCCATCATCAATTATGCTAACTAGGGTTGATGGGAGTTGCAGGCTACCAACATACGGAGTCACATATTCCCCACCCATGCTTTAATAGATACTGAGGAGATTTTCGGACGCCTAAAATCAGCTTCTTGCTGCACAAGCAGCCTCCGGAACAGTATCGAGGCTGCTGCGTGGCAAGGGTCCATTTTGGACGATGCCGTTACTCTCTCAGCGTCGTCCGTGACTGTTGCGGCCAGCATTGGAGGCGGCCACACTATTTTTTACTCACGGACAATTTTCGTGAGTAAAAAATAGCACGGCCGTCTCCAATGCTGGCCGCAACAGTCACGGATGATGCCGAGAGAGAAACGGCATCGTCCAAAATGGACCCTTGCTGCGCAGCAGCCTCGATACTGTTCCGGAGGCTGCTTGCGCAGCAAGAAGCTGATTTTATGCGTCTGAAAATGTCCTAAGACAAGCTGATTACATTAATTCAGAAAGCTTTCCATCCTGCATGTTGGCGTTAGGCACAATCATTTGGATTGGGTTTGAGCTGATGTTCTGAAAAGCCAGTGTGCAGGAGTTTATAGGTATAGCTTGGAAAAGTTATTTCTATGGACCATCCTTCCCATAACTCCCGGCTGGCATGGCCTGTCCATAAAAGGAACGTTTCCAAGCTCTGGGTACATTAAATGCATGCGTATGTAGGTACATTTTCAAGAAGCCCTACTTGCCATCCTGAAAGAAGTAATAAACATGTAAAACTATATTTTGTGGCAGGAGTCACAAGAAATGTACTGTTTCCTATTATTTTAGTTTGAGGATCTATGTGACAAAATTTACATGATTATTGGTGACAAACTAGACACAAGAGCAAATGCGGTTCAAATTACCATCTTTGACTCTGTCTTTCTTTGGAAAACCCAAATGCCAGGAACTCCTGGAAATGGTGAAGATGGTCTATTTCAGAGATCCCCATTCAGTTTGTTTATACATCAGATCCAGAAGAAGAAACCTTCTGCTGAGAAGGGGAAATCTCAACATCCGGTGAGCAGCAGAATCTTTCACCAGACCTCACATCATGAGAAATCCAAAGATGAAAGCAGAAAAGGAAACAGAACACCCAAAACAAATATTCCTAGAGCAGAAACTCAAAGTGTGGAACAAGCTCTCCCTCCAGCAGGTAATAGTTGTAAGTTCATAGATTTTAAAATAGGAAATATTTCTAGGGTTACCAGGTCTGGACTCTCCCAGGTTTGAGATTTTAGCACCAAAACCTGAGATTCAGGGATAATTCCTTGAGATGTCAAGAGGGCAGGGCCTAGTGATGTTAAAAGGAGCAGCCCCAGATGATATCCTTAAGCATGATACATCAAGCATCAACCACAGTTGCACCGAGTATGCCATTCAAATGTGAAACATATGAGGAAAATACATATCTACACACGCCTTTCAAGGCATTGCTCTCACCATGAGATTCCTCCTCTTTGCTCTGGGGATCAGAGAAGAAGGGCCAGGCCTTGAGAACAGGCAAACTTAAACATGTTTACCCTGGAAACATATGCTCCCAAAATTAGTTTTGGGGGAAGATAAGTGTCACAGTTAAAAGGTGGTCATTGTTGGTTTCCCTAGCACATTGTCCTAACTTCACAATGCATCTTGTTCCTACATCTATAAGTAAGTTGAACACTGCCTTTCCTCAATATGTCAAGTGAATGTTCTCCCTGCACCTTTTTCAAAGTTACATATTTGTACCCATCACCTTATTGAAAAACACACCAAATACAAACATTCACGAACATTGGTGATGTGATGGGCTTGGATGTTGAAGACATGGGTCTCAATCTTATTTGTTAGTCACAACTAGAATAGACCCACTGAGTCAAATTGTGAGTCAATACATAGATAAATTGCATTGATTTAATGAATCTACTCTATTTAGTAGTAACCAATAAGATTCATGCCATAGATTCAAATTCCAGTGCAGTTGTGCAATTTGTAAGTGGCATTTGTCACATTACACCTCAGCCTAAAGTTGCAATCCTTCATATTCATGAATAAGACCTACTGAATATGGTAGTTCAGGGGGTTCTCAAATTGTCTATCTCTCAAGTCTACCTTGAGAGAGTTGAAAATGATGAAGCCTCTCAGTCATAAAATAGTAGCATGGAAGAGGAGTCAGTCACAAACAGGTGGAGGCAAACAGTAATGTATTCAGGTCTTTTATTTCAAGTCTCAAGTCTCTACCTTCAAGTCTCAAGACGAGTCTCAAATCTGGGAGCCAACTTTAACAAAACAAAAAATGTGGTGGTGGTGTATGGGTGGACTTTCAATAACTAGAAAATCAAGAAGATGTGCATAAAGTTGGGTAAAAAAATTAAATTATCATCAAATGTGTTATGCAATGGGCTTGAGGCAGGGCTGGTCAGCAGCCTGTCCCTGCTGAACATCAGAGGAGCCTTCTAGAAGGCTCCTTCTCTTAGAAAGCTCCTTCAATGTGCAGTAGGGACAGGCTGCCAAGCATACCTCAAGCCTGCCTCAAGCCCATTGCCTAACGCGGAGTCTTGTCTGCTGCTCTTAGGAAAAGCCTCTACCTAAGAACTGCAGGCAAGATTCATTCCCAAGGCCTGGGATGCATTTCTTAGAGAGGAAAAGCAAACGCCTTAGGCAATGGTCTTGAGGTGGGACTTGAGATCTGCTTGGCAGCCTGTCCCTGCTGCACATCAGAGGAGCTGTCTAAAGCTTTTGAAAAGCTTTAGAAGGATCCTTCCGCCTCAAACCCATTGCCTAACACATTTGCTGGTACCGTTTCCATCACATGACCATTAGGCAAAAAGCAGTGAGTTCATGGAAGTGTTGTTCAAAGGAAGAAAACTGTTTTCTGTTCTGTAACATTTCTGGATGAATGCCTTATATTACTGAACCAAGGCCAGCAAGTCAGTTGCTAAAAATATACCTACAAGTCATGAGTTGAGTCGAGTTGAGTCCAAGACGAGTCATTGAAGTGACTTGAGTCCAAGTCAATTGATTCGAGTCTACATCACTGGAAACAGAGTTTGGCATAATCATTTCCCAGTTACTGAGATTATAAAATGATATTTTTGGGTTGACACCTAATCCATCTTTGGAAATTGCTACATTCTTTGCCACAGCCATTTCTTTGTGGAAGTGAGTTCCACTGTTACAAGAATTCCATCCCCCCATGAAATTTCCTTCAATCCTCAAATTTCTAGCATTGCAGAGAGTGAGACACTGAAGATCGTTCACACCTAGAACCCCTATCTTTGTTGTGTCCACATTCCCTTAGCAGCTTTACTTGCCCCTTTGCTTTGGATGCCTAAACTGTATTTCTAAATGCTCAACTGAATTTTAAAATTGCTGAAATGCTAGAAATTTGAGGACTGAGGGGAAATTACAGTCTTCGAAAGAATAGTTCTCAGAAAAGGGAAAAAGGGGGAGAGTTCTTATAGGGGAGCAATGTCTTCATTTTGTTCCTCTTCCACACACCCCTGTTTTAATCCATATTTTAGACCTTTTATTTCTGGCATAGGAACACTGGATATGTTAAGGACCTCTTTTTTCTGCCACATATGAAGGAGTGGTTTCTTCTTATCTATCAGCCACTGATGAAGAAAAAGTGTGTCAAATATATTTGGCTTATCCAAAGACTAGTAATTCATGTCAAGCTCTTTAGACTAATGTAGTATTTATCATGTGCCCTTTCTTAATATTAGCTGTGTTTTAGGTTAATGAAATGTTTGAATGTTCTGTTTGGTAATATGGGTCAGGTTACCATTGGGAAAAGGTCCATTCTCTGAGCAAGGAGGGATGGAGCTTAGGATAGCTAAACTGAGGCCCATAAAGCTTCAGTCTGGTTCTTGCCTTTGTGGTTTCTGTACTGGTGGTCATGCTGCCACCTTGCATATTTCTTGTAGGAACCAGGGGTGGAGGACCTAATTTAGAATGGGGTGTGTAATGAGAACATGGCCACAGTCCTGATATCATTGGTTCTTGTTGGACATCATTGGTTACTGCTATACACAAGCTTTCTCTGGCTGGAAGGAGACCCCTGAGCTTTCATCCCTCTATGAACTTTGTTCCTTGACATCATCAATGATTGGATATAAAAGCAGGATTCCCTGTATGCTGTCTTTCCTTCCCAGGTGGGAAAGCCAAGAAGACACATGAGAGTAACTTTGTGTGGGGGGGTGTATTACTAGGGGGTTAGCTTGCAGAGGGCCCTGAGGAAATTTCTTCTATATTCTCTGTGGATCAGATCATAAGAAACCTCCCCAGGCCAGATTAGGTCCAGGAACTGGAAGCTACCGTCCCTGTTCTGCATTGTCCCAACCAGACTCTGCATTCTAGAGACAGTAATCATGTTATATCCATCATCTAGAAGGTAGGGAGTCTTCCGTGTCATCAAAGGCATACTTTTATTTCAGAAAACATTAAGACAAATAAAAACCACTGAGTTACTCCATCCTTAATGTTTTGGTTCTACAGATAACATCCCATCTCCTGTTACTAAAGGAGAATCGACGTTGTGCCATTGGAGAGTTAAGCAATTCCTGAACAAACTGGGCAAGCAGCCCTCCAACAAGATCTTGGACTTAAACAATTGTGCACTAGCTGCAACGGGCATAACAGAACTAAGTAAGTATACATTTTGCAATGCTGAATGCTCAGTTAGCTTTCTCCTAAATGATATCTTCCTAGTTTTGTCTTACCTGTGAAACTCATGAAGTCAGCTTCATGAACAAATACTGGTACCTGTAAATACTGGCGCTGTCACACCTCTTCACCTCCTGTTTTCAGTTGTGTATGCTTGCCTTGATATCTGTTGCTTCCTGTGTCTGGGTCAACTAGATTCTCTGACCAAGACAAATCTCTCTCTCACCTCAGGGTGTTTCTTAAGAGCCCCTTCTCTTATCCTTTAAACAGTGCCATCAAGAGTAAAAGTAGGAGCATGTGAACCAATGCAGCTCCATGCACTTAGGGGCTTATCACATGAGGGAAGGGAAGCAGAAGTAAAGCCTGAGACCAGAAGTAAATCAGCTAATAGTGTCATCCATGACCCACCCAGATCAAGGTGTTTAATATCAAATGTAGCTAAGATACCAAGTCTAGAAAAATCTATCCAAGGCAAAACCACTTCTTCTCATCCTAGGCAGCAGCGATATAATGATAGAAAAGTAAGTAAGCAACGATTTCCTGGCCTTTCATGATATCCCAAGTCTGCTACCTAAGGAGTCTTTCACACTACACTATTATACTACTTTGACAGCACTTTAATTGCTATGGCTCCATCCTAGGGAAGCCTGGAGTTTGTAATTCCACAAAAATCTAGAATTTTCCACCAGATAGCTCTAATGCCTCACCAAACTACAAATCCCAAAATTCCATAGGATGCATCCGTTATAACTATAGTGGCATACAAGTGCTATAATTGTGCAGCGTGAAAGAGACCTAGGCTCCTGTCTCACTCTGTCTAATAAGAGGGCTGGCCCTGCCTGCATTTCCTTTCTCTTTCGCTTAATCATTTTGTGGTTGTTTTTCTCCATAGCTGTTTGTTTGTGTATCCCTGTATGCATGCATGCATGCCCATACAATTTTTACTGCAGGTTTACTAAGAAGTAAGTCTCAGTTTATTCAGTGGGCCTTGCCCCCAAGTAAGAGTGTAAGTAAGACATGAGTAAGTAAGATCAAGTAAGACCTGAGGCGAAGCACAAAAATCAGTGTATAGAGCCATTGTACTATCTGTTCTCCTCTCCATTGATGCCCCCTTGTCGTGGGAGAGAAGCTTGCGTACCCTAATGATGTTTTGAGCTATGCTGGCGGTGGCATAAAGCCACTGGTAGGGTCTCCCATGCCAGACAGGTCAAAACCGAAGGGTCTGACAAAGAGCGTCAAAGGGCAGGATGGGCTCTCTAGCCTTGTGGCAACCATCCTAGGAGAAGAAAAACTCTAAACCCAAACCCGGGCAGATGGTGCTCGTCCAACCCTGTAAGGTCAACCATCTAAGAGAAGGAAACTCTAATCAAACCTACGGCCCGAGGACCTCACTGCTATGTCCATGCTTGCAAGGCCACGGCAAATGAACCTTTGGTTAAAAGGGTGAGGCCAGTTCTGTGCACGCTGTGCTCCACCAGAAAAATCCATTGCACTGGCTTGAAGGACAAATCCAGTTCCAAAAAAGCCCTGTAGCGATAGGTGAGGGACAAAACGGCAGGTGTAAAGATGCACTGGAAGCCGCAGACCCAACCCTGCATGCAGGTGGTTCAGGACATTGGTTGCTCGAGGCTGACCCGGGAGATGACAGTCTTGTTCGGCAGCATCCTGAACGACCAAGTAGCCTTTTTTAAGGAGAGCACTGCTTGCTCCATATGGAGAGGGGCCTAGAAAAGGTGGCCTAACGAAAGCTCATCCCCAACTACCTGGTTGGCTAGCGACGGCCAACGGGAATCTTCTGATGCGGTCAAACCAAGGCAAAGAAACAAAGGCACACACCAGCCTCCAAAGGTGTAAATAAACTGACACTTGCATGCTGGAACATCAGAACCATGCAAGACTCTGAAGATAGTGGATGGCCTGAGCGTCGTTCTGCCCTAATAGCGCATGAACTATCACGACTTAACATTGACATCACTGCTCATAGTGAAGTTCGCTTCCATGAGGAAGGCAGCCTTAAAGAACATGGTGCCGGCTACAAACTTTACTGGTCTGGCAAACCCAAAACCGAAAAACATCTTTCAGGAGTAGGCTTTATGATTAAAAACTCCATTGCCTCCAAACTCCAAACCTTGCCAACAGGACACTCTGATCACATTATTTCCTTTCACCTCCCACATGTTGTTCTTTTTAGTATATATGCCCCAGCTATGCAAGCCGACCCTGTAGAGAAAGACAAATTCTACACAGACCTATGCCAACTCATACAAAAAGTCCCTTGGTGACTTCAATGCCAGAGTAGGAAAGAACTCCGAAGCCTGGAAAGGTGTCTTAGGCAAGCATGGTGTTGGAAATTGCAATGATAATGGACGCCTCCTGCTAGAGTTCTGTGCAGAACAACAGCTGACTATTACAAACGCTATCTTTCAGCAGAAAGATAGCTTGAAGACAACCTGGATGCATCCCCGATCCAAACATTGCCACCTCATTGACTATGTTCTAGTCCGTCAGAGAGACATTCGTGATGTCCGTCATACCCGAGTGATGCCCAGTGCAGAATGCCAAACAGATCATCGCCTCGTCAGATGTAAACTAAATCTTCATCTTAAGTTCAAACCTAAGAGGGATGGAATCTTAAAGAAGAGACTCCAAGTCAACAATCTTCAACAAGCTACCATGAGAGACAACTTCCAGGCAAATCTACAGACAAAACTTGAAGACCATGCTACAGATCCTTCCCCTACAGTGCTTTGGCAACATATCAAAAACAGTATCCTCCAGTCTGCAGAAGAATCCCTCAGGTTCTCCCACAAGAAAAATCAAGACTGGTTTGATGAAAACAACCAAGAGATCCAGGAGCTGTTGGCAAAGAAAAGAACTGCTCACCAGGCATATCTTGCCCATCCAACCTGCCATATAAGAAAAGCAGCTTTCCGCCTCACATGTAGTAAACTTCAACAAAAACTCCGAGACATTCAGAACAAGTGGTGGATCAATATAGCAGAAAAGACACAATGCTGTGCAGATCTGGGTGATCATAGAGGATTTTATGAAGCTCTTAAAGCAGTGTTTGGACCTACTTATCAGGTCCAAAGTTCCTTATACAGTACAGATGGTCAAACATTAATTACTGATAAAGCCTACATCCTGAATCGATGGGCTGAACATTTTCAAAATCTCTTTAGCACCAACCGAGTAGTCCAAGGCTCAGCTATCCAACATATGATACAAAAACCGATGAAAAATGAATTGGACATAGCTCCCACTTTGGAAGAGACCCTTAAGGCCATACAATAGATGAAAAATGGCAAGGCAGCTGGGATTGATGGAATCCCACCTGAAGTTTGGAAACACGGAGGTCATGCACTCCACGAAAAATTCCACGAATTCCTTGTGAATTGCTGGGAAAAAGGAGAACTGCCATCAGACCTCCGAGATGCAGTCATCATCACCCTGTACAAGAAAAAAGGAGCAAAATCCGATTGCTCAAACTATCGAGGCATAACACTGCTCTCTATTGCTGGAAAAATCCTTGCAAGGATACTCCTGAACAGATTAGTTCCTGCTATTGCAGAAGAACTTCTCCCTGAAAGCCAATGTGGCTTCAGAGCCAATAGAAGTACTACAGACATGGTATTTGCCCTTAGACAACTGCAAGAAAAATGTAGGGAGCAGAACAAGGGTCTCTATGTAACATTTGTCGACCTCACCAAAGCCTTCGACACTGTGAGTAGAAAAGGTCTGTGGCAGATCCTGGAAAGACTAGGATGTCCCCCCAAATTCCTTAAAATGACTATCTTGCTACACGAGGGCCAGAGTGGTCAAGTCAGATATGGCGATGCTCTTTCAGAGCCCTTCTAATAACTAATGGAGTGAAGCAAGGTTGTGTTCTTGCTCCAACTTTATTTACAATCCTCTTCAGCATGATGCTCCAAAGGGCTACGGCAGAGCTTGAAGAAGACGATGGCATCTATATACGTTACCGTACTGATGGTAGCTTGTTTAACTTAAGCCGTCTGAGAGCTCACACTAAGACTCTAAACTATCTAGTCCGTGAGCTGCTCTTCGCTGCTGCTGCTGCCCTTGTTGCCCACACAAAAACAGCTCTGCAGCACCTAACATCCTGCTTTGCAACAGCTGCAGAGCTGTTTGGGCTGGAAGTTAACCTGAAGAAAACGGAAGTTCTTTACCAGCCTGCACCACAGGACGAACACCACCATCCCCACATTGCCGTCGGCAAATCTGTGCTTAAGTCCATTCAGCAGTTCACCTACCTAGGAAGCATCATCTCCTCAGATGCCAAGATTGACAAAGAGATCGATCACAGATTAGCAAAGGCATATAGTGCATTTGGAAGACTTCACAAAAGAGTCTGGAGCAATAAACACCTGAGGCAAAGCACAAAAATCAGTGTGTATAGAGCCATTGTACTGTCTATCCTCCTTTATGGATCTGAAACATGGGTCACCTATCGCCACCACCTACGACTCCTCGAGCGCTTTCATCAGCGCTGTCTACGCACCATCCTAAATATACACTGGACTGACTATGTGACGAATGTTGCTGTCCTTGAGCAAGCAGGGATCACCAGCATTGAGGCCATGATATTGAGAATGCAGCTGAGCTGGGCAGGGCACGTTTCTAGGATGGAGGACTATCGCCTCCCAAAAATACTACTCTACGGTGAACTCGCCACGGGCCAGCGTAAGAAGGGTGCTCCAAAAAAGCGATACAAATACTCCCTGAAACAACATCTCAGGCTCGGCCAAATTGATCACCAACAATGGTCCGCCCTGGCCTCACATCAGGAGGCATGGAGACGCACTATCCACAATGCTGCAGCCTTATTTGAGAACTCATGCCGAACAAGTCTTGAAGAGAAACGACAACGCAGAAAGAATCACAACCCAAAAACATCACCCAAGGAGACTTTCTGCTGTGCTTTCTGCAACCGGACTTGTTTATCTCGGATTGGCCTTTTTAGTCATCAGCGCACTTGCAGAAAGCGCGGGATGAGTCCTTCCTGAATCTTCATTTGCGAAGAAAAGCCAGACTGTCTGTTCTCCTTTATGGGTCTGAAACATGGGTTACCTATCGCCACCACTTATGACTCCTCGAACGGTTTCATCAGCGCTGTATACGCACAATCCTAAATATGCACTGGACTGACTATGTGACGAATGTTGCTGTCCTTGAGCAAGCAGGGATCACCAGCATTGAGGCCATGATATTGAGAACACAGCTGTGCTGGGCAGGGCACGTTTCTAGGATGGAGGACCATCGCCTCCCAAAAATAGTACTCTACAGTGAACTCGCCACAGGTCAGCGTAAGAGGAGCGCTCCAAAAAAGCAATACAAGGACTCCCTGAAACAACATCTCAGGCTCAGCCAAATTGATCACCAACAATGGTCCGCCCTGGCCTCACATCGGGAGGCTTAGAGATGCACTATCCACAATGCTGCAGCCTTATTTGAGAACTCACGTCAAACAAGTCTTGAAGAGAAATGACAACACAGAAAGAATCACAACCCGGAAACACCACCCAAGGAGACCTTCTGCTGTGCTTTCTGCAACCGGACTTGTTTATCTCGGATTGGCCTTTTTAGTCATCAGTGCACTTGCAGAAAGTGTGGGATGAGTCCTTCCTGAAACTTCATTTGCGAAGAAAAGCCAGAGAGAGAAGTCTCAGTTTATTCAGTGGGCCTTGCTCCCAATTAAGAGTGTATAGGATTGTATGAATTTGCAAAATGTGAATATATAATCTGCTATTTAGTGTGACACTTGATACACCTTATGGTTCTGATCCTAAAAAGCTTGTAAAACCACAAATCTGTTAGACTTCAATGTACCATAAGATTATCTTGATTTTACTGAAACAGACTGTTTCTCCTCTGGAACTGGATTTCACTGGCTGAGTCCTCTTCTAATATCAAACCACTGTTTTCCACCACGGTGACCAAAGTGTGGCTCTCCAACTTCAAGCTGTGGCCTACAATGCTAGCTTGTTTTAATAAACTGTAGTTAAGCTTAACCATGGTGTTGTCTAGATGGAGAAAAAAAGTCATCATAGAATTCAAGGAGAATACCTTTTGTCCCAATGAGATCCCACAGTGATTTGCTGTTTTTGGAAGGCGGGGGGCCAAAAACTGCAAAAATTGCATGAGAAAAACCTTTGCAGCTTTACCTGAAGTTTTTAAAAAGTACATAGAAATGCACATTACTACCCATTTGGACAATTGATTTGCAGTACAGCACATGCCAGATTGATTGGTTGGACTTGGGGCAGGTGAGGGTATACTGCTGACGAAGTGGCCGGAATGCCATTTTTTAGTTTTGCAGTAGCGATCATGCACATTTTTGCAGCAGAAAGGCAACCAAACAGTTTTTATGCAGAAGGCTGTAGATTTAAAGTTTTTGTGCAATGGTCGCAACTTGAGGAGAATAATAACACAAGTAATTCACTCGTAGCCACCATCTTGATAGGCATGCCTCCATGTGAACTTCAAACACGGATAGCTTTGCATACCAGCCAAAAACCTGTGAGGACAAATCACACGGCTGCGATTTTGCATTAATGCACTGCAATCCACATTATATTGCCTTGTCTTGATGAGCCCCATAATTTTAGAGGTCAGATATAGGACTTTTTCAAACAGCACTCACTGTGCAAGAAGACTCCGTCATAGTTACGGCACTGCTGTGCAGCAGGGGGTCCGCTTCGGACGCTGCCGTCCCTCTTTCGGCATCGTCTATGTCACTCCCATGTATGATTGAAGGCAGCTGCGCTATTTTTTACTCACAGACAACTTCCGTGAGTAAAAAATAGCATGGCTGCCTTCAATCATACACGGAAGTGACACAGACAATGCCGAAAGAGGGACGGCAGCATCCGAAACGGACCCCCTGCAGCATAGCAGCGTCGTAACTATGATGGAGTCTTCTTGCGCGGTAAAAAGTCCATTTTATAAATTGTAATTCATCAAAAACAGAAGGAGGTCTCTTCCAATCTCTTCTTGACTACACCAGAAGGAGGTGGAAGAAGGCATAAGCCTAAAATTGGGACACACTTGTTCTTGTACTGCTGAGCCTGTATTGCTATTATTGTTTTGTGCCAATGTAGCCATTGTGACAAGAAATGACTAGCACTTGGAAAAGTTACTTTTCTACACTACACCTCTCATAATCTTCCAGCCAGCATCGGCAAGCTCTGGAATAACTAGGGTTTCATTGTCTTTCAGTTTGAAAAATCATTCCTTAATTTTTTTTAATAACTTAAAGAAAAAAACCTAGTATTTACCTTCTTTGTCAACCTCACTGTTTCCACCTGACTCCTCAGATCCATTCACTGGGTGGACTAGACTGGAGCCAGCTTGTCATTAAAATACCACAATCCTCACTTCAGAGATGTAGGAACTGAATTATAAAGAGTTTATTAGAAGATAATAATTATCTTTCAGTTTTGTATACCTAAGAAAGTAAAAGTTAAATGTGCATGATTATATACTGCTCTTACCAGCTGTATTTTATTGGTTGTTCTGCTCTTTTCCCCTCTTCTAGTTGCCATAATACCGCTGCTTCCAGGCCTGGAGGAGATTGATCTTTCCTGGAATGATTCCATAGGCGGGACATTAGGACCTCTTACTATGCAGTTCAAACATCTGCAGGAACTAAAAGTCCTCCGACTGTGCAACTGTAGGCTCACAGCCAAAGACATTGCCTTCTTAGGTATCATCAAATAAGTTACTCCAAGAGGCTACAAGTATGGGGCATTTCTTTAAACAATGCTGGTGAATTCCGCCAAATCCACATTGAGAAAAGTTCCATTTTTAGTCTGAAATCCCCAGAATCTGCACACTAGGTTGGCCAATGGCCATGCTAGCTGATGTTTTCTGGGAGATGTAGTTTTAATAAAATTACTCTTTTAATTCCTTCCAGACTTCTAATTTGTATTTGGGAAATCTAACCCTGCAGATCCATTTTGGACTAAACCTCAGACTGTCTCTGGTATGTGACTAATCCAAAATGGACCAATGAATTTGGGCCTTAAGAATTTGTGTTTAGGGTTTGGGGTTCTTTTTGCCATTCCCTTTACTTTGTGTTGCTTGCTGGAAGCAGCGAGTGATAGGTGTGAGTGCCCCATTCAGCTACAGCGGGTGGTTTCCGTGTCAATAAAGTGATGAAACCTGTCTGGATTTTAGTTCGAACTTGAATTCAAATTCCTGAATCTATTTTGGAGATATGGTTCAGAACCTTGGGACCCTTCTTTAAAGTTCAGACAAAACTGATACCCTTGGTACTTGTTTTATACATTTTACACAGTGTAGGAATTGTGGCTAATCCTTTCCAATCCCATGAATGTTATTGTTTCACATCAGGCCCCACAGGTCCTGAATGAAGTCCAGATTTGCTGTCTGGACAATCAGATGTTACTAGAAATCATTTCTAGCATGGATGGAGGGATGGTCCATCATTCCTCTACTTTAGCGATGACATGTTTGGAAAAATTGGGATGTATGTGCAGGATGTCTATTGAAACAGGCAGATGTGGTTTGAGTCACTGAAAAAGAAAATGCCTGAATACAGCTAATCATGACCTCCTGGAAAGGATTATAAAGAGGAAGGCAACCAGAACTGAACATTATTAAACTATGTTTGTTTGATTGCAAGGACAAGCACTTGAGACAGCAGGTCTCACTTCCAGGTTCCCAAGCCCAGTCAGCACAGACAATATTTAGGAATTATGGAATTTGTAGTCCAAAGATCTTGGGGCAGCAAAGCTTCCCCACACCTGACCTAAAAAAATAAAAGAAGAGGAATATGACTTCTGAGCCCTCTCCCTTTTTTCCTCTTGTGTACAGATGGATGGGTTAATGAATAGATCAGCTAGTTCGACAGATAACTACAGTGAAACCTGCAACAAAATGTTTTGAAGTTGGAGATGTTTTAGTCATGCGAATCAGCCACGTTGCCTTCCAGTGGCCATTTCACACTACATGATTATAGCACCATGATTCCACTTTAACTGCTATGGCTGCATCCTATGAAATGCTGATGTTTGGAGTTTGGTGAGGCACTAAAATTATCTGGCTGAGAATTCTTTATGGCTGAGAGCTCCTCCCTAAATTACAAATCCCAGGATTCCATAGGATTTACTATGGCAGTTAAAGTATAATCATAGCACTATAATTGTACAGTGTGAAAGGGCTATAGGTTATTCCATTCCATTCCAACCTCTGCATGGTTTTCTGTACAATTTGCACTCAGCATTCCATGGCAGCTGAGCGCATTAAATACTCATGGAGCTATGTTTTTTTCTATTTCTTAGAATTCTCTGCCTCCTGAATATATTTTTGCCATTCTAAATATCTTGGGTCTGCCCTGCACCTGCTGCTACTTCCTTCTTGTGTGTAGGTGGTGCTGTTTTACTACAATAAGCAATAGTATTCATTCCTGTACAATGGTTATAGAAGGAAGGATTTTATCTATAAGCAGAGAGGAGCTTGCTATAATCAGGCTGTAACTGGGGACCCAGGGTAGGAGATTCTAAGTACATGAAGGATATACATTTGCCTGAATGTGTTCTATTCCTGCATTTTTCAAACAAGAATATAAATGGGAGGAGGGGAAATATGATAGCATCTGCTTTGTTCTTCTTGTATATTCAAATCAATATGTAAGGTGATATAACTCATTCCAGCCCAAAGCTTGAAAAAGTAACTTTTGGATTACAGATCTCAGAATCCTTGAGATTCTGGGAGCTGAAGTCCAAAAACATAATGCTTCCAAGGTTTGTTCAAGATATCTGCTTATTTTTGTTTTTGTTTTTACAGGAGAAGGACTTCAAGTAATTCCTTATCTTGAAATACTGGATTTATCATGGAATACCAATGTGGGTGGGAGCTTTTCCCTTCTTACCCACAAAATACCAAAAAGTTATGCTCTCAAAACACTAAAAGTGACAGATTGCAGTCTAACTCCTGAAGATGGTGAATCATTAGGTGAGAGCACATGGCACAACAAGGCAACATTTAATCAATGCTAAGTTTAAGCATTTTGTTACCTAACTTAGACATCAAACTACGTAAATTCCATCTAGTATGAAATTATTATTTGGAGCTTGCTGCATTTGATTATGGTCAAGCTAAAGAGTTTTCATGAATGTTGGAAGAGAAGTCTCTATGATTTCTTGATGTGAAGCTCACTGTGTGACTGCCCATATCTTATTAAAAATATTTTTAAAATATTTATACTCCACCTTCTTCTACAGATCTCAGGATGGCATACAATAAAATCAACTTGACCAACTTAAATCCAATGTAAACTATTATTTTAAAAGCTAAAACCATATCAAAAAATTTTAACCAGTTTAAAGAAAGCAGATTAAAACTAGTTAAAATAGTTTAAAGTTATTTAAAATCAAGCACTTGTGGGGATTTGTATAAAACCAAATAGCCCCCCCACAAGGCTTTAGCCAATAACCCTGTTTTTACTTGGTGCTGAAATGACAACAACATTGGCCTCTAAGGGGTGGGTATACTACAACTGGGGTGCCACAGGAAAGAAAGCTCTTTGTCTTGAGCTGGATTGACACTACTTTTGGGGAGAATGAGAAAACTACCTGGGGCGACAGTGGCAGCTCCCAGGCATTCTTCCTGAGCTTCCTGGATCTTTCTCTCACACAGTAAATACACAGCCAATCATGTACCCCATAAACAAGCCCACTGGGAGAACACTATCCCATTGCCAGTATGGTAAGGCTCAACTTCCAGTCTGGTCAGCTTCTGTACACAGAATGGATGGGACAGCCATCTTGTCTTTTGTCTCAGAAAGCAAAATATCTTGGGCTTGCCTTGCTCTTGCCTATACAGTGAATGTCACTGGTATTGGGAAGATTCCATTTTAGAAGTGCCCAAGCCCCATTTTGGAAATCAGTAAACCTGACGGTGCCTCTTACTAAGGAGATTATCAGATGCTCTAAATATGGCATTATCACAACACAAGGAGATCGCTAAAGGGCTTCCCTTTCATATGACATCGTTCTCCTCTTGTAATGTTCCCATTTGGCTGTTGTTACGCCGGCGCTGCTATTAAAAAAAAATAATTGCATGACTCTTGCCTGTACCTACACAAATGCTCAAATGTTGTGGATCTGTTGCTACTGGCTCATGTCTTGCATTCTTTTCAGCTCAGCTGCTAAATAAGGTCCACAATCTTGAAGAACTGGATCTGTCGATGAACAAAATGATAGGATGTAGTCTGAAGAGTATTGCCCAGGAACTAAAATATGTCTCAAGCCTGAAAGTGCTAAATTTAAACATGTGTGGATTAAAACAGGATGGACTCCAGTCTTTAGGTAAGGACAGGGATTGGTCTGGGAGCAGGATTTAATTTAATTATTTTATTTATTTAATATTATATATGTTGTAGTGGACTGAACTGAACTATGGTACAGTTTAAAAATAAACCAGAAAACAATAATAAACATATAGATACCTTGATGGCATTTTGGTTATTGACTATTTGTGCTTGTTCAATTTCAGGGACTGCCTTGCAGCATTTATTGGAATTAAGAAAATTAGATGTGTCTTGCAATAAAGAGACTGGAGGAGCTTTCCATAACATAGCAGCTCATTTAGCTAGCCTAAGCAACCTTGAAGTTCTGGACCTTCATCAGTGCTGTATTACAGAAGAGGACATGGCTATTTTAAGTAAGAAATAGAAGGGACAGCCTTTATAATGAATTGCAAGCTCATTTAGAAGGAAGGGGCAACAAATTATCTAGTCTCACCTTTCACAGAAAAGTGAGAATGAATCTTTTGCTGCTTTGACTTCTCACAAATAAAGTTATTTAATCGTGATTACAGTATTCAAGAAGAGAACAGTGGTCCTGCTGCAGAAAGTTACAGCTGGAAGGCTTGTCTACACTAGTGAAAACCCCTGAATCCCCCTGAATTTGGCCCAATAATGCCACATGACATGCGCCCTTTCCCCCAAATCTGGTGCAATAATGCCACATGATGTCTGGCCCTATTGCACCAGACTTAGGGAATATCCCCTTAATCCGAGTGTTTGAAAACTCATAGTTTGCTTGAAACTCTGGAGAAAAGTGTAGTGTGAACTGGATTTAGGGGGTGGGAAGGAGAGGAAGGACAAGTGCTGCCTGAGGTGTCACCATTTCCTCCCCTCCTTGGTACGACTTCCTCATGTCCAGCACTAGACGCTCTCTCTGAGGTCACAATGCCCGGCCCAGCCTCTCATTGCTAGGCTGGCTGCCTATTCTGACTTCAGAGAGAGCGACTAGCGCCAGGGCTTTGCTTTCACAGATCGCAGAGTCAAGGCCTAAGTGCGAGTAACAGCTTTTAGTGGGAGCCAAGTGTTTTAAAGTACACTTTAAAAACAAATATTTCAGCTTTACTGGGGAGTAAAAATCCAAATGCAGATTCAGGCTTTGGCAGGTAAGATGTGATGCTTGAATCTAAGCCAGAGTAGTCTGAATTTCATGCACCACAGCTCCAGACCAAAGTAGTCCAAATTTCATCCAGATTTTTACCCCCCATGTAGTCAAGCCCAGAGATGGGGAGCCCATTGCTATGATTTCACCTTGACTGCCATGGTTCCATCCTATGGAATCCTGGGGTTTGTAGTTTAGTGAGGCACCAAAGCACTCTTCTGGGAATTCTAAATCCTCTTCCCTAAACTGCTAATCCCAGGATTCCATAGGATGGAACTGTGGCACAATAAAGTGGAACAATAGCAGTGTAATTGTGTAGTGTGAATGGTCCCTAGGTCTGTCTGTCTCAAATAAGCGAGATAATCTATCCAGCCCAGTACTGGCTGGCAGTAGACAATTTCCCCAAAATTTCAGAGTTCACTGGAATGGAATGGACAGACAATCCAGTGCTTCCGGCCACCACCTGACTCCCTCTCAATTTCTGCCTTGACAGACAAAATGGTGGCTGCAGCCACATTCAAGGGGGCCATATTTGTACTTCTTGCTACTGGGCCTCTGTCTAGAAACTAAGTTATGCCCTTAGTCAGACTTATTGCTAAACCTCAGTAAACAGAGCGGGGGGATACATATCATAGATACTTTTAAACATTTGACTTCGTTTTGCTCGAGATACATCATTTCCTTTATCAATCAGATTAACAAAGCTGTAGGCACTGTCTGTCCAAATTTAGCATTAGAAGAAGTAATCTATTGGCAGCAGGCATTAACCCTCAAGAAGGAATGCCTCTTCTGAAATTGTTGTGGTTACAAATATGACTTTTACTTCCAAAGTACATTTGTATACATGCAAATTCATGTAGATTTAAACAGTAATTGATTGATCAGCTATAATTACCACCATTAATCAGTGAAGACTTCTTTAATTGCTGACATCCTATGTTTTTACAAAACTGAAGTCTTCTTCCATATTCAGTGATCAAATAATTTAGATTTTCTGTGTGTCCAGGAAAGAGAGTGACAAGGAAAATGGGACAGAAAAGACCTATTCTGATATAGTTGCCTGCTCTGGAGAGAAAATGACCCATCCATTCCATTTTTTAATTATTACAAAGCCTGTGTACTATCTATATTTTTTTATAGCCCAGATAATACCTCTTTTGTCAAGTCTTCAAGAGCTGAATTTATCATCAAATAAAAGTGTTGGCATCTCTTCCGATCATCTCCTTAGCAGGCTTCGATTTTTACCCAGACTGACATCTGTGCTCCTCAGCAATTGTTCTTTACAGCATGATTCATTCGTATCTTTAGGTAAGAATCTTTCTCTTAAAATATTGTTTTGGTTTGGCTTTGATTATCCATTTCTCTGACTTCCTAATATTCAAAGTCAGCGTATAAACTCAAGATGAATGTTAGAAGAAGAAACCACTTGGGATAAGAATCCAAAGAACATTTACCATTGGGACAGAAGTGCTTTATAACACCATCTACTCTCATTAGTCCCAATATAATCAACTCTGTCAGTGTTTTACTTTAAACTGTATGGAAATGGGGCTAGATCAATTGATTTGGAGATTTAAAAAATGACATTGGTTTCAAGAGTGGGAACACCATTCTTTCATTACAGAGCTCGTGCTAGAGAGGGCACAATATTTGCATTAAAATATTAATTCTAGCTCTCCTAGTTCTCTTTCTTCCCAGTGTGTTTAATTTTTTTATTATGAAAATATTAAGTTGTTACCTGAATTGCATGGGGTCCATGAGGATCCCACTAATGTTTGAAATTAATATGGGGAATATTTAATTAGCTCAAAACAGCAGCAAGAGGTCGGGCAATGGCGGGATCTTTTGACCTATGTGTACCGGTAGTAATGGAGGAGACTCTAACCCAAAATGTACAATTAAATGATCTTTATTGGAAATGAATATCAACAGCATTCATGCAAACACTCAGTCTTCAAGCTATCAAAGATAGTAGGAAGGATTTGGATAGAGGAATAGAGTATGGGGATTGCGGGTTATACTATAATCATCCTGTAGAGCTGAGATTGTGAAGTAAACCAACAGTGAAAAGGTCTGTATGATAGAATGGTGATATGAATTGATGTGAAGTTGGGAAGCAGGGGATTCATGCACATGTGGCTACATAGTCTGACATGGAGTCAAGAGGAAGAGGAACTGTGCACATTTGGGTGGAGTTTTAGGGTGATATTTATATCTGATAATTCCCTAAAGGGATGAGATTTTGAGTGGAATACAATGTTTCTCGGAGATTCCCAGGACTAGACAAAGGATGCTCCGGAAGAGTTAACAATTGTTAATGGTTGCTGTATTTAGAATTGAATAGGAGCAGGCAAAGTCTATTGTTGGAGGGGAAGAAGAGAGGAAAAAGCGTTTTACAAGCATCGATGACTCTGCTGTCGTTGAGCAGATTATTGAATGACTCACCTCCAGGTGTTTACTCTGACCTGAGTATTTGGGGAATTTCTAAAGCCACCTCCTTTGGTCATACGTGACTCCAACCTTGGTATTTGGGGGTCCCTGGTTTACCTGCTAACCAGGTGGAAGGCCACATTAAGCCAAATTATTAAATATCACCAAATATTTGATATTCCAAGATGGGGGCTATCAGGGTAGGTAACAACATTTCTTTATCAAAATACAAAAAAGTTTCTAATAATGCTTTAAAAGCCTGCTACAGACCAAGAACCAAATTGTATATTATGTTAAAGGCACAGTTAGGCAGCCCTCCCCACCGCATCAATAATATTTTATTTTGTCCCATCCTCCTGCGTGGGTACATGAGATTTAACACCCCTTCCTCATATGTAGTGGCTAAGGGAAAAAATTAAACCTGGGCTCCTTATGTAGGCCATCTTAATATAAACCAGGAACCTGGTCCCCCATCAGCTTACCCTTGGCAATTTTAAAAATGCTTTATTCTGTTGTTTACTGTAATAACCTTTTAAAAATCCATTTTGTGTTCCTATAAAGCAGTCTTATAAAAATTCACATTATCTTATAGCAGTCTTTCCCAACCTGGCTTCCTCCAGATGTGTTGGTGTGCAAATCCCATCATCCCTACCAGCATGATGTGCAGGGTCAATGGGGTCTGTCTTCCAACATATCACACTACACTGTTATAGTGCTACTATTCCACTTTAACTGCTATGGCTGCCTCCTGTGGAATCCTGGGTTTTAGAGTTCAGGGAGGGGCATTTAGAACCCTCAGCCGGAGAACTCTTAGGCCTCACTAAACTACAAGTCCCAGAATTCCACAGGAGGCAGCCATAGCAGTTAAAGTGGAATAATAGCACTATAACAGGGTAGTGTAATAAAGTCCTTAAGTTGGGATAGACTGCTATAGTAAATTGTCACCTTTTATTTAAGCTATTTATTTAGCTGTGGATTCCTATACTGGCAGAAGGTTGAACTAGATGGCTCTTGAAATCTCTTGCAACTCCATGCTTTTACATAATTCCATACCCTCCAACCATCCTGATTTGGCACGGACAGTCCCAATTAATCCTCCACTGGCCCACTTTCTCAGCTTCTTTTAAAATGTTCCAGTTTCCTCTCTTCTTCCACTCCCCACCTTTGTCCTCAGCTTATTTCCATTGCCGCAAACTGAATTCAAAGTACAAAAACTCAGGAGATGGGGGGAGAAGAATGAAAGGGGTAGAATCTTGTCCTTCCCCATCAGCTCAGGCAAAAGCAAATGGCACAGCCTCTCCTAGCTTGTGTGTTCTTCCATATTAATAACTTTTGTCATCTTGACCACACTCTGATGTTGCTTGGCCATACTATCCTAGTTTCCACCTGTGAAATGTTGGAGGGCAAATCATTCTCTCCCTCCCTCCCTCCCTCCGTCCCCCTCCCTCTCTCTTATACAAACACACACTCCATTCTGAAAAGTTTGTTCCTACATTTGGTATATATACTGTATGATCTTCCCAACAGAAAGCATACTATAAAAACAAAGTAACAAACATTTGGGTGCTTTCCAGGTTGCAAAACACCCAGATACCTAATCTGTAGTAATCTGGCAAAATAGAACTTGGCCACTGATAGACCTAACTGAAATCAATAGAGCTTTCTGTGCATGAATGAAGCTGATTGGGTTAACTCATGCGCACATATCTTCCTCTGGGTTATATCTCTGGTGCTATGCGGATAAGGGCCAGCATACACGCAGCTGCCACCATGTGGAGGTCAATTGAAATTGCATTTTTCAGTCCAAAAGCAGTACAATTAAAAATTTTCCCTCTCAAGAGATACTCTAAATATTTTAGTCAGTGATAATTAATCTGATGACTGCAGCAAAATTTACTGTTGCAGGGGGGAAAGGAGGGGAGAAAGTTCACGTTATCTTATAGTAGTCTTTCCCAACCCTGCATTGTTAATTTCACTGAAAGAGTGGTTTGGCAAATAGAACAATTATTAAAACTGAGTGAGGCAGTCAGATAGATGGCAGATCACAAAATCCAAAGCCCTTGAATGAATGCAATCCTTTTATTGAATGTTGGAAAGCAAAATGCAATGTGGAAATTAATGTTTACCTGTGTTTAGTATTTTGTAAATACTTGTAAGTATCTCTGTCATTATGCCCTTGAGTAACACCAAGTTGTGATAAACTCCATTATTCTTCTAGATTCCTTAAAAGTGCATGTCTGTCTGTCTGTCTGTCTCTCTCTCTCTGTGTGTATACATGTGTATGAGTTTTCTTTCTTGAAATTAGTTATTTATTAATACCTTGCTTTCTTTTTCAAAATTTCAGCATTATGATTTAGAAAGCATTAAGGTGTATATATATTGGGCTAGATTTGACTGTAAACCTGCTCCAGAGAACTGGAAAACCCTCTCCAGAAGGTTTTGGTGTAGTGGTGGGTTGCAGGACAGGGGAAAGAGATGGAAGTCTAGAGCAGTGTTAGGTTTAGCCTGTGAGGATATGTAAAATAAAAGATTTATAGTTGATGTATATAGCAGTTTGCCAGACAAACTGGGAGATTTCAGCACAGCACACTTGTGTGCTATTAAGGGTGAATCCACACTACACAAATAATCCAGTTTAGCTCTTTCCTGTGGAATCCTGGGATCTGTAATTTGGTGAAGCACTCTTTGGCAGAGAAAGCTGTAGACCTTGTCAAACTATGAACCCCAGGATTCAATAGGAAGGAGCCATGGCAAATAATCCAGTTTTAAACTGGATTATTTGTGCAGTGTGGATTAGGCCTAAAACTTTCTGTGTGCTCATCCTCCCCCCTCCCAAATGTCCCAATTTGGCATGGACAATCCCAATCAGTCTTCTGTCCTCCTACTTTTTTCAACTGGTTTCAAAATGTCCAATTTTTTCTCTCATCCTCCCTCTCCCTTTGCCCTCAGCTTACTTCAATGGCTGCCAACTGAATTCAAAGTGCCTAAGTAGTTTGGACTCAATTAATTCAGCAGAGGGGAGAGGAGAAGGGAGAGGAGGGGAGGAGAGGAGCAGGCAGAATCTTGCCCTTCCCAGTAGGCTTGGGCAAAAGCAAACTGGTGCAGCCTCTCCTAACTTGTTGGTTCTTCCTCATTAATAACTTTTGACACCTGATTACACTCTGATGTTGCTTGGCCACCTGTATCTCGGTTTTGTCTGTTAAATATTGAGGGGGGTTGTGTGTGACGCAGAGAAAGTTCCCTAGTCTGTCTGGCAAACTGGTGCCCCCAAGCAACATTCTGTGTGGAAGCAGCTAACATGGATGATATTTCTTGGAATCACTACCTTGTGGTCTCTTTACGTAAAAATTATAAATCAATGGAAACACATGCAGTTGTTATATATTAAATTAGGTTCCTGTGCCTGTAAATGAATTGGAGGGGAACCATGACATGAAAGGGAGTCTTGAATCAAGCGACATTGAATCACTTTTGCTTGCTGTACATTCCAGTGGCAGAGATTTTAGCATACTGTGCTCTGGAGAGATCTCACTGAGAACACAGTAGGCCAGTTCCTGGTAAACTTGAATGAGTCTGGCTTGTATATCTCATATCAAGGAAAGTTAAAAGTGGTTACTACTGGGTGGATTGTGGCCCTTCCACATTATACCTCTATCTGTCTATCTATCTATCTATCTATCTATCTATCTAAAACTCATGGGTATGTTGCCTTCCCCAGTGTGCTGACTGGCTGCTCAGGAAACACACCCAACCAATCACCACCCACATGCAAATTCCCTCTCCACCTCACAATCCACTCTTGCCACTCAATTTGCATCTACACGCCCAGCCTCACAAGGGCCCCTCCTTCCTTGCACTCCCTCAGTCACTCACCAGTCATGAGCTGCGACAGGCCCCAGGCAGTCAACTGGTGGCGACAGCAAGACACTACTGTTGCTACTGTGACGGGATCCAGGCAGTCAACTTGGGTGTTCTCTGACAGAAGCAGAAGTATTTCTGCCCAGCTTCCATCAATTGCATTCGCTACAAGGAATGGTCCTGGCAAATTGCCTGTAGCATGCCACCAATGGCATGGTCTATCTATCACTGATCAGAATGTGGTTGGAATGCATCATCATGACCCCATTTAAAAGAAAAATAATTGGTATCTGGACAACCTCAACTCTAAAGAGCACTGGAAGGCTACCAACATCTCCAGAGCTATTCTAAGCACAGGTAGATAAACTTTAGAAATATACCAGCAAATAGCCCAGCACTATGACCCAGACTGTGAACTATGAAATCCTGGGAGTGATTGTACATCATTCTTGCATGATTCCTTTCAGGCAGTACTGAAGCACACTCTGTGCCAAGAGGATAGATTTTGTCCTGATCATAGTAGTACCTTTTATTTACTCCATTTACTCTAATGGGAAAAGGAAAGGGTTGCACTTGATGACACCATAGGGAGGGGGAAACCCTGCTTTCTACCTCTGGTGAATCAAACCTGATCCTGTTTAGCCTCAGCCCAGCTTTTGTTCCTTTGTAACACTAAAGGGTGATGGAATATTGTGAGAACAGGACAGAGGCCCAAATCCAATTGGTAATCCCAGCTAGAGGAGACTCATTTAATCAGTATGGTTTACTTATGTGTTGATGTACCATTCTGCAATTGATTCAATGGGTCTGCTTTAGTTGGGAGTAGCATTTGGATTTAGATCAGAATGTTTGGAACTGGGTTAGACAGACAGACTTTGGTAAGGCAGAGTAGGATAAAGTAGACATTGGTATATTTAGAAGATATACCATTGGATGCATAGGGCTGTGTGTATGTCTGGACCATGCCTGTTTATTTCAGTAAGCACAAGATGCTGTTGTTAATCTTTTCAGCTGAGGCTGTCCTTCACCTTCCTGAACTGATGATATTAGACCTTTCTTGGAATAAATGCGTTGGCGGGAACCTAAAGCTGATTTTGAAAGCGCTAAACCTTGGAGCTGAGATGCAAGTGTTAAGACTGAGCAGCTGCAGCCTGGTGGATGAGGATATTGTTGGCCTTGGTTAGTAAAAACACATTTAAACACACACACATGAACATAGCATTTCCCTGTTCCTCCATACTCCTGGTTTTTAGACCTTGCTTTTCAGAGAGCCTCCTTTTCCTCCTGATCAAAAACATTTGAAACATATAGCATCTGTGGCAGTTGATGGCTCTCATTTTCATGGGGTGATGAATCAATTCTGAGTACAGTCATTCCTCCACATTTACAGGTCAAGCATTTGCAGACTTGATTATTTGCGGATTTGATTAATATGCTCCCTCTTGGGATTTGTAGGTCCTCCAGCACAATTCAATGATCAACGTCTGCCTAGAGAAGTGTTCTCTCAGGTTAAAAAAATAGCAGTCCTATATGTGTGGTTTTTCCATTTTCCTGGTGCTACTGCTCCCCTAACCCCCGCGGAAGTTGGGGGCCTGACTGATTTGTCTTAATGTTGCAGGAGCTATCCAAGGTACTGAATCTATATGAAAGATACAGTTCAACAGTGTGGACAGCTATTTTAAATTTGGCTCTGAAATCCAGAGTGAATTTACAATCCCACTGACATAGCAGCCTCCAATTTCTACCTAATAGCATGTACCTTGTAATTTTAAATTTGGCATTACCAATTGACCCGCTAGTGGTTTCTTTCAGCTGCAGTCATCCAAGCCAGGCACCTGACTCAACTACAGAAGCTGGACCTTAGTTATAACCACCACATCTCTGACCAAGGATGGACAACATTCTGCCAAGCCCTAGTTGGACTTGATCAGCTTTCTGAACTGGATATCAGCCTTCGGCCATCATTACACCATGACTGCGGGGAATGGTTTGGCCAACTGTTGGCTGCCTTGCCAAAGCTGCCTTCGTTCACAGAGCTCGGACTGCAAGGCTGGGTCCTTACCAAAGGTCAACAACAACAACTGGAACAATTCAATTGGGATAATGAACAAAATGTTCGCTTTGACATTTGGTATGGAACCTGACATTGTGAATTGGTGTAATAGCAAAAAGTGACTCAGGACTTGTACTCATAATATGTAGTTTCTCCAACCTTATCTGCTGTGGTGTAGTAGTAAATTTGGAATACATTTGCTTATCTTGACAATCTCTGAAGCCAAGGAGTGACCCTAAGGAAACCTACCAGATGCAGGCACCTGTGTTGATCTGTACTGACAAACCAGTTTTAGCTATCTCATCTTCACCAAGAGCAGGTCTTTTGCAAAGCTAATGGGCCTTAATTACTCCTTCAAGACAAAGTCACACCAAAATACTTGCATTGCAACAAGGATAGCTCATAAAAGCCTATTGCTGTTAGGAAAACATCACCTCCTCCCATTGATAGGTGAGTATTACAGCAAGATTCAGAGGTAACAGGGAGGTATGGTGAGGAAATGCTTCAATAATCCCTGCTACTCAAAATAATCCTCATGCTTTGACCTTGCAAAACCTTGACTTCACAACATCACTGTTAACCTGACACAGTACAATAGGGAAGAAGGGAGGGGAAGAAGATAGCAAAAAATCTTTCTCAAATGGGATGTACCAAAGCCCCCCAACTGACTGGTGGCCATCCTACCAGATGTGGCTGCAGTTGTCCATGTCAGGAGAATAGTTAATTTACTCCAGGTTTTAATCCAGGTTTCAAAAGAGCCGTCCAAGTGATGAACCTTTCCTCAGCAAGCAGGTTTGGCACATTCAGCTGTTCCTTTAAAACTGTCTAAAACTTGGAGTGGATTTACTTCTCCCCTGACCAGAGAGAGAACAGGTGCATCTTACTCAGCTGCTCCTATGACTTTTGAAATTTCCCCCTAAGAATAAATAAATTAAAAAAAAAAACATGTCCCCTATCAGCTAGAGTGTGTGAGGGTTAGAAAAACATTTTTTTTAAATCTGTAAAAATTATTGTGTGCACATTTGTTTTGTTCAGTTTTGTATGTATTCCCTTGCCCTTTTCCCAACTGGCTTTCAAAATGTGCTATATGGTCCCATCATAACAGAATTACTTCTTTTTGCCCTTGGCCTTGGCCTTTCCCTTATCTTTGTCTTTCCCCTTTCCCTTTCCTTTCTCCTTGCCCTTCTTCTCTTTCTTCTCTTTCTTGGCTTTCTTTATCATTTTCAGAAGCTCCGCAAAGGGCCCAATCCCCTTGCGCACCATGATGCCACGCCACCGAGCCTGGACCTGGGGGTTAGGGGAAGAATGAGAAAGATGCTGAGAAGCGCATACTTGTATTCCACATAGTATGAAAGTCATGTAGGTCTCTTTCACATTGCACAATTATAGCAGTTTGATACAACTTTAACTGTCACATCTAGATGCTATGGAGTCTTGGATTTGGAGTTTGGAGAGAAATGCAAAATTTTCTGCTAGAGAACACTAGTGCATCTCCAAACTACAAATTTAAACTACAATCTAGTCCTTCCCCAAACTGCAAAACCCAGGATTCCATTGATCCCACCCACCCCCTGGTTGACTCAGCCTTCCAGGGTTCCATAGGATGTAGCCATGGCAGTTAAAATGTTATGAAACTGCTATAATTATGCAAGGTGAAATAGACCGCAGTAGCACCCCCACAGCTACTGATTCACCAGAACCCACTGATTCATTTATCTGCTGATGGCAACAGCAGAGGGTGGGTGGATGGGGAAGGGAGCGGGGAGGAGTGATCTCACCTCTCTTCTCCCTTTCCCCCCAGGATCACTCCCCGGTATCACTCCCTGGCGGAAACTGTGACGCAGGGGTGAAAGGAGGGGAGGAGAGAACTCACTTCTCTTTTCCCTTTACTCCCAGGATTGCTCCCTGGCAGAAATGGCAACACGGGGGCGAAAGGAGGGGAGCAATTCTGGGGAGTAATCCCGGGGGCAAAGGGAAAAGAGAGGCGAGATCTTTCCTTCCCTCCCTTCGCCCCCGCATTACCATTTCTGCCAGGGAGTGATCAGGGCAAGGGGAGGGGAGGAGAGATCTCACCTCCCTTTTCCCTCCCCCCCATCACTCCCACCGGAAATGGTGATGCAGGGGTGAAGGGAGGGGAGGAGAGATCTCACCTCTCTTTTCCCTTTGCCCTTGGGATCGCTCCCTGGAGTGAATAGTGACACAGGGGTGAAGGAAAGGGAGGAGAGATCTTGCCTCTCTTTTCCCTTTGCCCCCAGGATCACTCCTGTGGTGGGAATGATGATGAGGGTGTTAATAATAATAATAATAATAATAATAATAATAATAATAATACTTAGTTATTTATTACCCGCTTCTCTCATCAGAATCGTGGCGGGGTATAACATCACATAGTAACACAGTGAATCACAGCAATACAATTCAAGTACAAAGTACATTTAATACAATACAGTTTCAATACAATACAAAGACAATTGTACAGAATTACTTCTTTTTGCCCTTGGCCTTGGCCTTTCCCTTATCTTTGTCTTTCCCCTTTCCCTTTCCTTTCTCCTTGCCAGTAGATGGCACTGTTGGCATGCAATGACAACAAATTGCAAATTGCATGTACACAAATAAATGGCAGCTGTTTTTTGGAAACTGAATTAACATTTTTTTTCCCCACAGTGTACTTCCCCAGCTCTTTATTATGCTGGTCCTCATTTTACCAGCTTATGGAAGGCTGAGTCAACCGGGGGGGGGTGGGTGGGATCAAATTATGACTCAAGATCTAGCATGAATTTTTGGCTGCATTAGCCTACTGCGCCACCAGGGCCTTTGGTATTATCTGTGAATTTTGTTTTCCGTGGGGGGAACGGGGCTGGAACCAATCCCCCGTGGATATCGGAGTCCTGCTGTAAAGGCTGTTGGGTAGTCACTTTCTTCCCAACAGAAGACTCAATCAGTGTGTGTGTGTGTGTACCTTCAAGTCACCTGTTGACTTTGGGTGACCCCCACAAATTTCACAGTGTTTTCTTAGACAAGGAATACAGAGGTGGTTTGCCAGTTTCTTCCTCTGAAATATAGCCTACAGTATCTGGAATTCATTCGCCATCTCCCATGTATTAACCAGGGCTGACCTGGCTTAGTTTCCAAGATCATACAGGATCTGTTACCTTTAAGGTATTTAGTACTGGAAGAAAAAGAATATCTTGCAGGAATTATAACTCTTCTAACTCTACTCCTCCTTTCACTAGCACTCCTATTAGCAAGCCAAAAGAGGACTGTCAGTTTTAAGGCCTTCCTCTCTTCAGAGAAGGAGTGAACCCTGGGGAGGAGAGTGATCTGGCCTAGGTGTAATGAGGAAGGATAAAAGTCGTCAGTCTATCACTGCATTTATCAAGATAAATCTCTCACTTGCAGTCGTCCAGAATACTGCAACCACTGACCTTCCATGGTACTTGGTGGTTCCTATATTAGTCAGATTTTGAATTCACTCCAGGTTTTAATCTGAGCTTCAAAGGTTCTGTCTAAAGTACCAAAACCTATCCCTATATTAGGTTCAGCACCTTGGATAGTTCCTTTAAAGCTAAGGCTAAAGACTGGAATGGACTCACCACCCCATGAACACTGGAGCCACCAGCCACTGTTGCAGGTCTACCTTTGTCCACGGTGCCCTCTTGTGCATATATTACCCTCAAGATCAGGAAGGCCACTTTGGTAGCTGATCATACACTGTACCTGGCATATCAGACCATCCTTGAGCCTTGCTTTCTTATCCTTCCCTACACATTGGCAGGGCAGTGCCATGCAAATGTATTCAGGTATTATATATCCATCAAAACATTTTTTTTCGGATGGACTATCTTGCTAATTTGCTAGCAGATTTTAAATGACATGGATTACCCATATCATCTGGTTTTCAGACACCACCTTGCATTCTTCTTGTACTGCTCTGATTTTGATTTGTACCTTTACAGCCCAGGCCTTCCGTAGCCTTGCGTCCATTAAGTACTGCCATATGGCTGGCAGGCCTTCAGAAAACACTTCCACCGGTGGGTCCATCAGTGGGTTTCCCTCAAGTGAAAGAACCTGCAGTTTCTCTAAGCTATCCAAGTTTTCCGGGAGTTGAAATAACTGATTGCTATGAAGTAGTAGCTTTTGCAAACCTAAATACAGAGAATCATAAAAGTGAAATGTTCCCAAGCCATTCTTGTTTAATGTTTACTTTGAAGCACAATATAGCTGTTTATTTGTTGTTACTGTTTTAAACTGTGAGTGCTGAACAATCTTTAGAAATGTGCATTTAGCCTCAAGGGCAGGCTTAGTAGAATACAGATGATTTTCAATTTTCTTAAGTTAAGTAGAGGATATGGAGGAACCTCAGTCTAACCCTTCTGGCATCCCAATCTGGCTCTCTTTATCTCCTCAGTTGTCTATAGAACTATACAAGTTACTGTCCCTGTCTCCACGCCCTCATGATTGGGTGGTTCCCCAGCTTTTGCGTAATTTTCCCCACATCCCAGTCTATAAGGTAGAAATGCTTCTCCTTAGGCTTCCTGTAAGGCCTTTAAGCTTGTTCCTGAGACTGCCTAGGATGCTCGTTCCCAAAGGGTGTGTGGCCAGAAGACCAAAAACATGGCTGGCATCATGTTAGTGACATACACAGGTATAACTGAAAGTTATACCTTAGTATGTACTTTTTTGGTTATGGCAGAAGGAGGAATTCAGCACCACCACTTGCAAAGACTTCTCTGAGCAATCTACCTGTTTACCCTCTGGCCACTCCTTCCCACAGCCATTCAGTGGCTAAAGGAAGACAGAGGGGGAATGGGGACAGCGGACAGCCAGCCAGTCAGCCAGCCAGCTACCTTCCTGCACTTGCCAGGGCTTCCCGGGGATCCTCCAGAGGTCCAGGGAAAGGACATCATGTTTCTGCAATCATCTGTAAGAACACCAGTAGCTGTTCACTGGATGCTCCTCATCTCTGCCCCCTCCCATCCTTCTCTGGCCACTGAATGGCCCAGGGAAAGGGCATTCAGTCAGAAAGCAGGTAGGTTGAACACATGGGGAGTGGGGACAAGACTTAACAATGCCTGGTGGAAATATAGGATACACCAAAGTGATGTGGGATGTCAACCCTAATATTCCATCAGGCTACACCAGATGAATATGAGTTAGGAAGGAAAATGATCCTACCTGCCTTCCTGAAAGATACTGCTTTTTCCCCTTTTGTGTTATGTCATTTTAGACCACAAACCAGAAGGCAAGGATTGTCTTTGTTTTTGTTTTTGTTTTTTCTTACAGTAGGCAAGCCGCCCTGGGAGCCCTTCTTTTGTTGAGGAGCAGGATAAATATGCTTTAAATAAATAATAAACAAATAGCAGAACATTATACCCACTGTTATCACCTTCCTAGAAGCATGGGAAGTGGAACAGTGGGACTGATCAAAATGGTTGACTTGAAGTCAAACTTTAAATCACATGGGAGTTATCCAAATTATGCCAAGAGAGAAGACTTGAGATTTGATTTCCATAATTTATACAGAAACATCAGCTTTGAAGAAAGTCAAAACAGGTACCTAAAGGATGTTATAGTTACAATGAGAAGATGTCCTTTCAGCCAGGGTAGGCTACGGACTCAGCCTTTCTAATGGCCGCTCATTTCCATATTTATTTATTTATTTATTTATTTATTTACCTTGCAGGCGGCATATGGAGTCAGGCAGCTCTATAAGAAAATTGTTGTGACAATCAAGTATTTCCAGGTTATTCAATAAGCCAATGGTTGTTGGAAGATGCTCCAAATCATTGTTCTCAAGATACAGTTCTTTCAGGTTCTGGAAGAAGAGAAATTCACATCTGTGTATTTGGAAAATGGAAGCCAGCATGGGAGTCAGCATTTGGAAAATAGGAGCCAGAGTGTTGGACTAGTCCAGTGGTTCTTAACCTGTGGGTCCCCAGATGTTGTTGGACTACAGTTCCCAGAATCCCTCACGATTGGCTTTGCTGTCTGGAGTTTCTGGGAACTGTAGTCCAACAACATCTGGGGAACCTCAGGTTGAGAACCACTGGACTAGGACACCTGGGAGCAATAGCACTTCTATAGCAATAGCACTTCTATTTCTATACCGCTTGTCAGTGCCAAAGCACTCCCTAAGCGGTTTACAACGTGTTAGCTAATTGCCACCAACAAGCTGGGTACTCATTTTACTGAGCTATGGAAGGATGGAACACTGAGTGAACCTTGGAGCCCTGTAGGATTGAACTTACAGTGTTGTGGATGCCGTACTGGCATTTAACCACTGTGCTACCAGAGCTTCTGTGAGGCCAGAGTTCAAGTCCCTGTTTGGCTATAGAAACCCACTGCATGACCTTGAGCAAGTTACGCACAAAGGAAGGCAAGGGCAACCCCCCCCCCGAGCAAATTCTGCCAAGAAAACCCCATGACAGGTTCACCTTAGGGTTGCTATGAGTCAGAAATGGCTTGAAGGCACACAACAACACTACCATTTTGTCATAAGACTTCCAGCCACCCAGAGTTTGAGATTATTGGATTGTGAACATACATATAACTGTTGGGTTTGTTTGTTTTTTAAAGCTGTGTGGGTATGTCTTTGTTACTCCCTGGTTGAGCTATGAAGAATTCTGTCCTGAAGCTTTTCAGTCTGGAGCAATAAGAACAGGGGAAACTTGGATGTGGACAATGCTGATTACTAATGGTGTGGCATCACCAATACCTTCTCTTGCAAATGCAAAAATTCTCAGAGTACTTTTGAATAATTTATTTCAATTATTTTAAGGAAGTGAAAACATCAATGGTGAAGAATCCACTGTAGGCACAGTTTATATTGTATGTTTTGCCTTTACCTTCAATCTGTACCATGTACTTCCTGCCGATGAAATCCTGTATAAATATTGGCTGGCATCCAATGATGTCAATGATGATGTCATAAGTTAGACTCAGGACATAGTAACTGCTTTGTATTTTCATTTGCTGTTGAAGCACTATTGCCATGACCACAACTGGCCCTGAAACCCACCTTAAAAGCCAATCTGCCACCCAGAGCAACAGAAGTCTGTGCTGCTGCCAAGGATGCTGCTGCAGAATGGCATAACCAGCCCAATCCCATCAGTGAAAGATGCTGTGGGAGAAGAAGCACAGACAACTGTGGGGACCTGTTGCAACTTTTCAACAGTGTCACTTGCTGACAGGAGGCAGCTGGTCACATCATTCTGTAGTGCCCTGCTCAGCAGCATCACAAACTTCCATCACTCTGGACAACTGATTGGCTTTTAAGTGGGTTTCAAGGGTCAGATGGAGTGTTAAAATGTAGGTATGACATTGTAGCTACGTGTTTAATACGGATCTCAGTCAATATTCTCTAAACTCTGAATGGCTTGGAGAAAGAAGAGCTGGCAACTTGTGCATAAACCCTTCAATCTCCTTTAGACTTTTGCTGGTTTACAACTTCGAATCCATTATGCTCCAGCAATACGTTAGGTGTGGCTCATGGACATATCCCCACCCTTCCCCTTTCTTTACCTTAGTTGTGGAGCAAGAATACTAAATCGTTCAGTCTAAACACACAGAGGTGTGGAACCATACTGTTTCAAAGACACCAATAGAATTCAGGCACAGATCTCTAATGGGAGCATGCTTCATGTCCCCTACTTCTAGGGAATTACAAACGCCTACCTTTTGGGGTTTTCTAACCAGGATATACTGGATTGTGTGTGCCAGATTTCAGATTGATATAAGGAACCTGGGCCTCAATTCTTCCTAGAAGCCAAAATGACAAAACTGGGGCTTTCCTGACACATCGCGAGATGACAGGACTCACTGGAAAAGCCAAAGGCAGTAGGAAAAGAGGAAAGCTGCCACAGCCCTGAGTTTACAAGACCTGAGCTGGACAGTTGATGACTTGGAGGCCTTTTACTCATAGGGTCACCAGACATCCAAGCCAACATGATGACAAATAACACTACCCACAGGTGATATGAACCCTATTCAGCTGTTCAGATTATTCATGTGCTGAGTAAGTGTCTTCTCTCTCTTACATCTTCATGACCTTCCATAGATAGAGGGCAAAGTCTACAGAGGGGAGATTTTTCTAATTGGGAAACTCTGCACCAGAATCCAGGAAAAACGGGAATGCGGACTGAATTGCAGCAATACTGCCCTCATCTCTTTTCTCCTGTATTTCATGAGTAATCTGAATGCCTTTGACTGATTAATTAACTGGTGGGATTTTAATGGTATGCTGTGCTGTTCTGTTGAATTTTTACATTGTCTTTTTGTATTGGTTTTAATAATTTGTAAGCTTCCGTGGGTCCCATTATTGGGGGGAAAGACATATAAAGAAAATAATAATAATTGTGGTACATTTCACACCAGCCTTTTAAAGCAAAGACACTTGAGTACCACTTTTCAGAACTTCCTAGTAGTGAGGGGTTTGGGGTTCCCTGTTTATAACACCTCACCTCCCAAACCTTGGGTTTTATTTTTATTTTTAATGTTTTACTATAAGCCCCAGAATCCCTCAGCTGGCACTGGTGGCTTAACATTTCAAGGTACAAAATTGAATCCCTTTTTGAAGGAAAAGGGTACAATTCTGTTTATTTAAAATACTTCCAAGTTGTTCTTTTGTACAAAGAGATTCCAAGGTGGGGTACACAAAGTATAAATAAAGTTATCACAACGGATTCGATACAATAGAACAACTTTCTCACAAACAAACTGAGAGATAATGAAACTACAAAACATATTGAAGCAAACATAATCATTAAGATGCCCTGGCAAAACGAAAATATATCAAAATGACCCCCCCCCCAAAGATTACAATGCTGCAGCTGAATCTTCTTGGGGAGGGTATTCCACTGTCTGGGTACTACTACAGAAAATATTCCTTCCCTTTATATGAATGCCCCACAATTCAAGTGTGTGTGTGTGCGTCTTCCATGTGTGTGCATGCATGCCTTCAAGTTGCCTGTAGACTTATGGCAACCCCATGGATTTCATAGGATTTCTTAGGAAAGGAATACTCAGTTCCTTCCTCTGAAATACAGCCTATAGCACCTGGTGTTCATTGGTAGTTTCATATCCAAGTACTAAGCAGGGCTGACCCTGCTTAGCTTTCAAGATCAGATAGGATCTGGTGCCTTTAGGATATTTAGGCCTGTATTTTCCCTACTAATATATTTCACGGATTAGGTGAGTCCAGATTCAGGGCTGTGGATCAGTAGGAAATAGCTAACAAATTCAGCATCCCTGTCAGTGAGGCAGGCCCACTGTAAAATGAAATACAAAAATCTAAATGGATGCCATCTGAGATGCATATAGTCTTAATTCCTTCATCATGGTGGTTTTCTGAAGCCCTTTTATACTACACAATGATAGTGCCATGGTTTCTCTTTTACTGCCATGGCTCCATGCTATGGAGTTCTGGGATTTGTAGTTTAGGGAGGAATATTTAGAATTCTCTGCCAGAGAACTCAAATGCCTTACCAGACTACAAACCCCAAGATTCCATAGGATGAAGACTTGGCAATTAAAGTGGAATCATAGCGCTACAGCTGTGTAGTATGAAAGGCACACACACACACTGCTGCAGTTAAACCACTATAGAGAGCTACTGCTGAGAGCTGTTCATTTTCTTACCTGCAATTGACTGATGTTTTCTGGTATTTCTGTAAGCTTGGTTCCTTCATCTTGCCCCATATACAGTTTCTCTAGTGATTCAAGATGAAAGATTTCCTCTGGAAACCAGGCGAATCTGTTGCTGGTCAGGCCGAGGCATTTTAGCCGAGAAAGTCTGTATACGTCTGGGGGTACCTTGAATTATCATCATCATCATTATTATTATTATTATTCAAAATCAAAATTCTGAAAAAAATGGATATAGGAATAGGATTGCTAGATGAAAACTATTTCAGACCCTGAGATTTTGGAGCCAAAACCTGAGGACAGCTTTTGAGATGTCACAGCGGGTGTGTCCTGGTGATGTTACAAGCGTGATGTCATGAGGAGCAACCAACCATGAGGTATACAATCATGACACATTAAGCATCAACCACAGCTGCATTCATATTTTGCCATTCAAGGGGGGGGGGCACACAAATCCAATAAATGAGAAACACATATACGCACACACTTTAGAGCAGAGTTCGCATACTGAGATTCCTCCTCCAGGACTGAGAGCAGCCAGGACCTGGGATCTTGAAGGCCTATATAGGAGTCTAACTGCAACATTCTGCTAAAGACTGGATAAGGAAATATTTACAATTGTCTGCCAATAACAAAGCACAGAATGTTGTATCAGATAGGCCTTTCATCTGCTCCAACCTGGATCTTCCTGTGTTCTTACAGGAACTTCATGGGGACTCCAGTCAGGTACAGAGATCATACCCTGGACCTCAGAGTACAGTAGGACACCCGGGGATTCGTTCCTGGGATTGGTTCCGGGGGGGGGCATGGGGATTGGTTCCGGGGGGGGGCCCATTGATACCGAAAACTGTGGATAACAGTGAACACCATTGAAAATAATGGGACTTCTGGTTCAAAATGCCATAGAGTTGCCTTGGAGTTGCCTTCCTAGAAAATGGCTAGAGAGGATGCATTTTCTAGGAAGACTCTATGGTAGGTGTGCTGTTTTGTGTCCTGTGGATAACTGGATCAGTGGATAATGAATTAGCGGATACGGGGGCTGCACTGTATCAGAAAATGAAGACAAGCCATATAAGATAGTCCATCACATGAGTTTGTAGAGGTGTTTGCTGGGCTTTTCTGGAAACAGAGTGTTGGAAAAGACAAACATCTCAGCATAGCTCAAGTTGCACTGGGGCTATGCTGCAATCTGTTCAATATAAATAACAAAATCTCCTACACCACCCGCACTCCCATTGGATAGCTCTCTTGCTGGTTTCCCTTGCCCAGGAGAATTAAATACCTCCTCGTTCAATTGACACTGGTGCTGGGAGCATTATAATCAAATAAATACAGTTTAAAACATAAAATGAATTAAAAGTACTAATAAAGACATCAGGTGTAAAGGGGATAAAAAGTGAGACCCACCAGTTAAAACCTCCTTCCAGCACATCCCAGTTTAACAGCCAAAACCTTGCCTGAGTAAAATGATGTTTGTCTATCAGTAGAGAAAGTAGGACGGTAGCACATTAACTGGGATTGTCTCTATGAAATTGGGACATGTGAATGTGCAATCATTTGAACACTCGTATTCACACAAATATGAACAGGCAGCGTAATCTGACTGGCTGGACAAGGATGGGGGCAGGGCTAGCAAACAGGGAAAGTGGCTGAGGCTGCCATGTTAGATTTTTGGCTAAGTGAGGGTCTAGTAAGTCAATCAAACAGCGATCTTATACTTTTCTTTCTTTCTTTTTTTGGAAATACAAACTATTGCTTGTGTGCACCATGGGAACCTTTTTTTTTTTTTTTTGGCAGCACCAGATTTAAAATCACAAATAAACCACTCATGGCTGCCATCTTGGTTAGGTGTCATACGGAGTTTAGGGGGGCTCTTTTGACCGTGAGGACAGGTCGCATCGTTGCGAATGCCTGCTTTTTCGGACATGTTTGTATTCCCCCCCCCTCATATAGACAAGACTTATGATAGCATGAATTTGATTCTTTCACTCTGGGAGAAGCAGGGCTGAAGCACTGTCGAGGTATTTGAGGATCCTTCAGGTGAGGGAGGGAATTGATCCCTGATTATTCACAACTTGAGACTGGTGGGTGGGAAGTGGGCAAAGTTCATGGTGGGAAAAGTCCCAAAGGGGTTTAGCATGCCATTCTTGTCCAGCAAGCATGGTGCCACAATTTTCTTTTTTTTAGTTCAGTGTATTTGAATGCCTGTAGGGGTGACTCCATTTCAGAAGCCTTGCAAGCCTTCGGACATTTGAAAATGTGGACATTCAAATGGTGGGATGGAGGTTAGCAAGGGGGCTCATGAAAGTCTTGTCTACACGGAGGGGAAAAAAACAGATTGCCCCGCAGTATTAGCAATTCACAACAGCTATGACCTGTCCTAATGATTTTATGTCTGTAGCCAAGATGGCGGTGTGAGTGGATTACTCACATTTTTAAATCTGCTGCTGCTGAACTTTTTTTAAAAAAAAAAAAAAACCCTATTTTTATGGTGCGCACAAGCAATATTTTACCTTTCCAAAAAAAGAGAGAGAAAATTAACACAAATTCCCCATTTTATCGCCTTAGCGATCACTTGCTAAGGTGAAAATCCAACATGGCAGCAGCAGTCACTTGCCCTGTAACCCAGCCCCATCCCCTGCACTCATCTGGCCAATCAGGTTTGCACTTCCTCTCATTTGGGCAAGCAAGTCAGATTGATTTGCTTGTCCAAATTAGTGGAAATGCGCACCCTTGTGTTGTTGTTTTTTAAGACAGAAAAAGCTGTGAAGGCTTTTCTGGCAAGGTTTTTGCTGGTTTTGGCCCCACTCCTTCATAATACGGTGAAATCAGGAAGATTGCCATTAATACAAGTAGGATTCTCCTCACATTCTGTGAGGAGTTTTTTCGCCATTTGGACAACCCTGAAATTTGTGGATATGTTTGCTGACTGGAGCCTGGGCTGTTGCAGTGCTTGGAGGGGGAAAGAGGGCTGAAAGGAGACCAGATAGTGCCCCCCAACCTTCTAATCACCCCCCCCATTTCACCTATTCCTCCACAGCCAATGCCACAGTGTCACTTTTTTTCTTTTCCCCCACCCCACCACATCATCTTCCAACAACCGGCACCTATTCTGCCCTTCAACCCCACCCCACCCCATCTTGATTCAGGGTATAGGGGACACATTTTTAAAAGCTGTTTTTTTCCTAGAAACTGTGGAGTCAAAAGTTGTTTGTTTGTTTTTTTAAAAATGGCTTTAAAGCTCTCAGGCATGGAAAAGAAGTGCTTTCACCTCAAAACAGGAGAAACATTGTGTGTTCAAGCACTACTGGGATCGTGGTAAAGAGTAATTATTTTGCAGGTGTGGGTTCAGCCGTAGTTAAGCCGTAGTGTAAGACTAAGACTGGGAGGAACTGGTTTCTAGCTCCCACTCAGGTACAGGACTCTCTGGGTGACCTTGTGTGAGCCAACAACTCTCAGTCAAACCTATCTAACAGGGTAGTTATGATGATAAAATGGAGGAAGGAACCCAGAATGCTGCTTTGAGCCCTTTAGAGGTAAGGTGGAATATACACGTAGTAAACAAAGAAACAAATGTGTGTCTATTCTAATCTCGTACATAGCAAGAAGATAGAATTCAAAGACATAGCTGTGTTAGGAGATTAACAGACGCCCTAAATGTAGCAGCACAGGGATGCCAGGAGATTGCAAAAGGGCTTCCCTTTCAGATGACATCGTTAACAGGTCGTCATGCTCCCTTGCCCATTCTGTTCCCCCGTCACTCCTTTTTATTCGTGGGTTAAGCTGTGCATTGATCCACCGTTCCATTTCTGTATTGGAATGACGGGTGAGTGAAAAGGTGCCCAGTTATGCTGGCACAATGTCAGTGTCACTGGGAGGCTCGTGCTGAACACTTCTGGGTGCAACCGGGACAAGGAGGTAAGTGACACACTTTTTGCACCCTCTCCAGGTTACTTGTATTTTTTAAAGTGTGTATTTGTGCTTGGTTTTACTTTTTTCCCTTTTCTTTTTCTTTTTGAATTTCCTGCATGATCGTCCTCCCATGAGAACGGCCAGGATTTCCATTCTAGGAAGTGAATGCAGCTCCGTTCGAACTGTATTCACTCCTGGGCTGACAAGGGGAGTGCTCCTTGACTCGTCACTCCTGATGACAAATCAGGTAAATGCGACAGTCAGGAGCGCTTGCTATCAGCTTCGGCTGATACGCCAGCTGCGCCCTTTTCTGGAAGTAAGGGATCTTGAGACCATTGTGCACATGCTGGTAACCTCACGTCTTGATTTCTGTAATGCACTCTACATGGGGCTACCCTTGTGCTTAGTTCGGAAATTACAGCTGGTACAAAATATGGCAGCCAGGCTAGTTTCTGGGACATCTAGGAGGGACCACATTACTCCGGTTCTGAGGTCCTTCCACTGGCTGCCTATCAGCTTCCGGGCCCAGTACAAGGTGTTGGTTATCACCTTTAAAGCCCTAAATGGCTTGGGCCCAAGCTATCTCAGGGACCGCCTTCTCCCTTATAATCCTCCCCGCGCTCTCCGGTCCTCTGGGAGGAATTTGTTGCAGCCACAAAGACCTCGGCTGGCGACCACCTCCCAGAGGGCTTTCTCAGCTGTTGCCCCCAAATTGTGGAACGGCCTGCCGGATGAGATCCGCCTATTGACATCACTAGACAGCTTTAAAAGGCTGTCAAGACAGTTCTCTTCAGGCAGGCTTTTCCAGAATAGCTAACCCCGGCCTCAGGAACCCCCTCTGGAGGTTGCTTCTGGACCTCCAAACTGATGCTGCTTGCTCAAAAGGGTTTTTAATAAACTGTATTATATATTGATTTTAACTTGTATTAATTTAATAATGTTTTAAGGGGGGGGGAAGGAATTTTGAGCTGTTTATACTGTGTATTATTTTATTGTTGTAAGCCGCCCAGATTGCTCGCAGAGGGGCGGGATATAAATAATAATAATAATAATAATTATTACTATTATTATTATTATTATTATTAAGGGGAGGGGGCTGGCATGCTAAAGGTAGGTTTGAAAAGTTTTCTATTTGTAGTGTTACAGGGATGGGAGGGGGTGGATTAAAATGTAGTCAGACGGGGACACTATGTTTGTCCCTGTCTGATAATCTTCTTAGTCTGGAATATCAGTGAGCATGGGGATCTTGTCCTTTGAGACTAACTTAGAGAGAGAAAATTGTAGCATAAGCTTTCGCAGAACTTGACTCCAGCAACTGTGGAAGTAACTACAGAGATTTTCACATGGGAGAAATAACCCCCAGGGAGATCAGGAGAGAAACGGGGCTGTTCCGGTAGCAGCACTCCATTTCACACGCCCCCCTCCTTCTCCCGATCTCCCGTTGTCCTAACCTCCATGCTGCTTCCACTTCCCTCCTGGTATGTTCAGCTATTTTTGACTAATGAAGAACTTTTGTTAGTAAAAAATAGCGGGAGGGAAACAGAAGCAGCACGGAGGGAGGACGACGGGAGATTGGGAGAAGGAAGGGGGCGTGTGAAATGGAGCGCTGCTACCGGAACAGCCCCATTTCTCTCCCAATCTCCCTGGGGGTTATTTCCCCCCATGTGAAAATCTCCTACGTCTACAAAAGCGTATGCTACAATTTCCTCTCTCTCAGTTAGCGGTTGTTTAGAGCACGAAAAAAATCCTCAAGGAATGTGGGCAGAATACCTTTTATCCAGATGAGCTCCTGCCAGGATTTGCCATATTGGGAAGGAAGGGGGCTGAAAACTCCAAGCAGTTGGCGATAACAGCTTTCATTGTTTCTTGCAATCTTTTTTTTTTAAGTATGTAAAATGCGCATAATAGCCTGCCTAAACAACCAATTTGAATTGGGGCACATCCAGGAAGTCAAAACATGATTGGTGGGATATGTGCAGGGGTGGGCTTGCCAGTGACAATGCGGCCGGAGCTGCCGTTGTTGTTTTTCGGGGACACGACTGAGCACTATTTTTGAGTGGCAGAGCAAAAAAAAAACGTTTGTAAGCAGAAGATCACTCTTCTGCATCTGTCATTTAACAGCAAACAAAAAAGAGGGGGGAATGGAGGGAGCTTTTCAGAGATAACAAGGCAAGTAATTAACGTGCGGCCACCATCTTTTCTCGTGGGCATTCTCCGTGTGAACTGAAAACTTGGGTAGCTTTCCACGCCAGCAATCTTGCAAATGATTCATGGAGACAAATGAACATTGCTGTGATAGTGAGGTAATGTGCTATTTTTTCGCAATTAATTCTCCCATCTAGCTGAGCCCTTAGTCTCAAAGGTGCAAGATCCCCTTGCATAGCAAGATGATGGAGTTTAAAACATAAAAGAACCCTAAAGACAGAGAATGCTGTATCCTAGGGGTGCAGCTATAGGGGAGAGGGCAAAATGAGAACATTGCTTTCCCCCAAAATAATTACCCCCTCAGCCAGGAAATTTTACATAACCCCCCAAATTTCTAGCATTTCAAAGAGGGACATGGTGACAATTGTTCACACCTAGGACTCTTATATTTGCTGCATTTGAATTCCTTTGGTAATTTTGCCTGCCCCTTTCTTTGGATGCCTAAACTGTGTTTCTAAATGCTCGGCTAAAGTTTTAAGTTATTGAAATGCTAGAAATGGGAGGGACTGAAGGAAAATCTCATTTGGGGAATCAAAATTCTTATTTGGGTGGACAATGATCTTATTTTGCCACCGCCTCCCCATAGCTATACCCTGTATTTCCCTGTGTCTCCGAAGACCATTTGCCCATCAGCCAATGTTTAACAGTGGGTGGACTTCGTGACCTCCTGCGAGGAAGTGGGCTCTTTAAATGGTACTCTGTAGCACTTTACTAAATTCAAAGAGTGGTACACTAGTTCTGCTGCATTGAAAGGCCCACTTCTCCCTTTTGCTGAATGGGACCCTGGGCTTCTACCCCCAAATCCTGCCTTGATGGCACCATATGAGAACTGAACATAGGTGAAAGAAAACCAATGGGGGGGGGGCTCTAGCAGGACTGGCAAGCAGAATAAGGATTCAAGTCCTCTACCTGTGCCCCCTTTTGTGTTTTCATTGACACCACCATCATTTTACTTGTCACTATGACAGATTTAAGGCACTAATCTGCTTTCAGGAGGTATCATTTATGGTCCGCCCTGGCCTCACATCGGGAGGCATGGAGACGCTCTATCCACAATGCTGCAGTCTTATTTGAGAACTCACGCCAAACAAGTCTTGAAGAGAAACGACAACAAAGAAAGAATCACAACCCAAAAACATCACCCAAGGAGACCTTCTGCTGTGCTTTTTGCAACTGGACTTGTTTATCTCGGATTGGCCTTTTCAGTCATCAGTGCGCTTACAGAAAGCACGGGATGAGTCCTTCCTGAATCTTCATTTGAGTAGAAAAGCCAGAGAGAGAGAGAGAGAGAGTTTGCGCCCTAACATTGTCTATATCTAGTTACTGTGCTTGACCATACCTCATTTATCTGATTGTCATCCAATGACAGCATCTCCAGGTTTTCCATTGCACAGATCTCCCTTGGAAATTCCTCTAGGAGATTTTCACTCAGATCTAATATCATTATGTTGGTGAGCTTGGCAAAAGAAGGGTGTACCATCCGCAATGCACAATTTTTCAAGTAAACCACAATGAGCGACCTCCAGCGACGAATCTGGCGTGGGAAGCTTGCCAGGGCATTCCCAGACAATCCAAATTCCTTTATTTCTGTCAGCAACTTCAAACTTCGAGGAAGTTTGTACAGAAAGTTATTGGACAAATCCAAAATGGACAGTTTTGAGCACTCACTCAGTGTATCAGGTACAGATGTCAGGTTGTTATGTGCAATAAAGAACTGGGCCAGACTTTCCAGGGAGCAAATTTCTTCTGGTATGGAGTTCAGTCCATTTTTTTCTAAATCTATTATCTCTAAATTATACAGATGACAAAGTTCTGGGGGGAATTTTTCAAATTTGTTGCCCTTTAGATAGATCTCTGTAAGCTTTGTCATGTTGACTACTTCTTTGGGAAGGCAAGTTAGATTATTTCTAGACAGGCCAAGTAGCTTCAGGTGATGGAGATGTTTGCAGATTTCCACTGGAAATTCATCCAGGTTTACATCATATAATCTGAGCTGACAAAGCGCTCTCAGTTTACTGATGATATTCAGTGAATCATGAGAAAGTGGATTATTGCTTAAATCCAAGCTCTGGAGACTTTTCAGTTCTCCAAGTTCCCTGCATAAGTATTCAATGTTATTCTTATTCAGATAAAGGACTTTCACATTCTTAAGCTGACAAATATTTCCAGGGATGCTTTCAATCATATTTCTTTCCAAATGCAATTCTTCCAGGTCTTCCAGATCAAAAACTTGCCAGGGGATTGTTGTCAGTTTCTTGTTGGCTAAATCAACGAAAAAGATCCGATCTGTGATTTGCACTGGCACAACAATTTCCTCTATTGGTTCTTCATATACTATGTCTTCATTTATTTTTTCACCTTCATTTGATACCTCTTCCTCTATCACGGGCACACTGAAACGTTTCAGAGTAACGGCACTACCTCTAGGATAGGGAGATTTTGTTCTTTTGATGAAGGAAGTTTTGGAAGTATCAACCATAGTTTATCCAGTTTTGACTATGAAAAAGGGGAGAAGATGAAAGAAAGAATGCTGAGAATGGTCTAGCAATTCCTTGACAGGAACAAAACATAGAATCATAGAGTTGGAAGAGACCAGAAAGGCCATCCAGTCCAACTCGCCTGCCATGCAGGAATACACAATCAAATCATTCATGACAGATGGCCATCCAGCCTCTGTTTTAAAAACCTCCAAAGAAGGAGACTCCACCACACTCCAGGATAGTGTATTCCACTTCTGAACAGCTCTTACTGTCAAGAAGTTCTTCCTAATGTTTAGATGGAATCTCTTTTCCTGTAGTTTGAGTCCATTGCTCCGTGTCCTAGCCTCTGGAGCAGCAGGAAACAAGCTTGCTCCATCCTCAATATGACGTTCCTTCAAATATTTAAACATGGCTATCATGTCACCTCTCAACCTTCTCTTCTCCAGACTAAACATGCCCAGCTTCCTAAGCTGTGCCTCATAGGTCATGGCTTCCAGACCTCCCGCCATCCTGATTGCCCTCCTCTGGACATGTTCCAGTTTCTCAATATCCCTCCTGAATTGTGGTGCCCAGAATTGGACACAGTATCCCAGGTGAGGTTTGACCAAAGCAGAATAGAGTAGCACTATTACTTCCCTTGATCTAGACACTATACTCCTATTAATGCAGCCTAGAATCGCATTGGCTTTTTTAGCTGCTGCATCACACTGATGTCTCATGTTCAGCTTGTGGTCCACTAAGACTCCTAGATCATTTTGCATGTACTGCCATCAAGCCAGGTGTCACCCATCCTACATCTGTGCATTTCATTTTTACTGCCCAAGTATAATATCCTACATTTCTCCCTACTGAAATTCATTTTGTTAGTTTTGACCCAGCTTTCTAATCTGTTGAGGTCATTTTGGATTCTGATCCTGTCCTCTGAGGTATTAGCTACTCCTCCTAATTTGGTGACATCTGCAAACTTGATAAGCATACCCTCTATTCCCTCATCCAAGTCATTGATAAAGACGTTGAATAGCACTGGGCCCAGGACTGAACCCTGTGGCACCTCATGAGTCACTTCTCTCCAGGATGAAGAGGAGCCATTGGTGACTACCCTTTGGGTTCAGTCAGTCAACCATTTACAAATCCACCTAACAGTTGCATTGCCTAGCCCACAGGTTGCTATCTTTTTTGCAAGAATATCATGGGGGACCTTGTCAAAAAGCCTTACTGAAATCAAGATACACTACATCCACAGCATTCCCTTCATCTATCAAGTTTGTAACTATATCAAAATAAGAAATAAGATTAGTCTGGCATGACTTGTTTTTGAGAAATCCATGTTGACTTTTTGTGATCACAGCATTCCTTTCGAAGAGCTTACAGACTGTCTGTTTAATGATCTGCTCTAGAATCATTCCTAGTACGGTATTGATGCCAGGCTGACTGGGCAGCAATTATTTGGGTCTTCTTTCCCCACCCCCATTTTAAAGCTGGGGACAACATTTGCCCTCTTCCAGTCTGCAGGGACCTCTCCTGTTCTCCAGGAATTTCCAAATATTGCTTTGTTACCCAAATTGCGCAGAGTCTGTCGGGATCCCACTAGTGTCTGAATTCTACTATGGGGAATTTTAATTAGCTCAAGATAGCTGCAAGAGGCTGAGTAACAATGGAACCTCTTGACTTATGTATACTGGTACTCACTGACAAGACTCCAGGCCAGGGGGTGCCATAAAAATGATTTTTATTGAAAAATGATCAGGGGAACACACACACACACACACACACACACACACACATACACTCAGGCTTCAAGCAGTCACACAGGCTAACAAAGAAAGTAGGAAGTATTGGGGTAGAGGAATAGAGTTCAGGATTATACTCTATACTATACTCATCTGACAAGCAGAGATCTGTATAGAAGCTGCGATCCTAGTGACACAGACTGATGGAGTGGCAGGAGAAAGGTCATCTGTGCACACTTTGGCTGTGTTTGGGGGTGATAATTATATTTGATATTTCCCCTGAAGGGGTGGGTTTGAGTGGAATACAGTGTCTGCTGGAGTTTCTCAAGGTTAAACAATGGATCCTCCGGATGTGTTAATAATCACTAATGGTTGGAACATTAAAACGGATGGGTCTCAGGCAAACCTGGAATTTTAGCAGGCTACTTCCTTAGGTTTTCTGTGCAAACCTTGATTCCTTGAACTTGGGAGTCCCTGGTCTCCTACCAAACCATGTGGAGTGCTAATAATAAGCCACTATATGCAATTTAACTAACTAATGAGTTATTGTAAGAGTAGGGGTATCAGGACAGGTAATGATTTGAATAACAGACAAGGTACATAGCAGTGTTTGGGACTCCTTGCTGAAGATGCCAGCCACAGATGCAGGCGAAATGTCAGAAACTATTCCAGAACACGGCCTCACAGCCTGGGGAAAGAAAAAAAAACCCAAGGAAAAACTCCTTGCTGAACCCAGTTCTTTTTTTTTTTTTCTTTTTTTTGCATTTCCAGATCGAACATAATCCACGCCATTCTGGTTGTATGAATCTGCTCTTAGTTGTTCATTATAAATTGAAGCTTCTGACAACCGTATGGGGAAAAGGAGTATAGATGGTTTGCTCCAATGATTTGGGACATGTAGTGTTTGGATATTTTCTGCTAGAAATGTTTTGCTTTTATGTGACCTCTTTTAGATCAGAAATGAAAGAACCAGCTAATCTAATTACTTTAAGCAAAGCAAGATTTATGGATTATAATGCCAGAGTTAGCAACCTTTGCACGCCTATACTCACTAGTTATTAATTTGCATGTTTGCAGACTTCCTGTTTGTTTGCTTTTCCACACCCACTCTCTTCCTGCATAACTATAACCTGCTGCCATTTTTTCCCATTCCTCCTGCCTCCCCTCCATTAGATCATGTGTTTGACTATGCACAACTAATTTGTAAGTAAAGCTAGTTTTATATGTTTTACCAAGAAGACTAAGGCTGGCTTCCTGCTAGTTATGATGTTGTTAGTTAGATGTAAGACTTGATAACTGCTTCATATTCTCATTTGCTATCATGAGACTATTGCCATGACCATAAATGAAACCCACCTTAAAAGCCAGTCAGCTGTTTGGAACAATAGAGGGCTGTGCTGCTAATGAGCAGGCTGCTGCAGGATGATGTGACCAGCCCCTTCCACCCACAAGAGAGACTGCAAGAAGCAGAACCAGGGACCCTGTCACAACTCTTCATTGCAGCCTCACTCACTGGCAGGAAGAGGCTGGTCATGTCATCATACAGCATCCTGATGGCCAGCAAAACTTGCTTGGCTTTTAAGGTGGTTTCCAGAGATAGACGGGGAGTTAAAATGTAGTTCCAACATTGTGGCTATGTATTTAATGCAGGATCTTTCCTTAAATTTATTTTTTTTTCTCTGTTAGACCCTGTGCCTGGGATCCTACATTACTGAACATAGCATAAAAAGTTCCACAGTCACTACGCTATGGCTCCCCTCTCACCACCCCCAGGACTCAGCATTTCACTGCAACAGTGCGTCCACTACAGCCATTCAGTGGCTGGTCAAAAGTAGAGGACTGGAGAAACAGCTGGCTATGTCCTATGCAGACTGATGACATCATCTACTAAGATCCACTGGTGTCCTCCAAAAGTCATAGAGGGGACATAGCCACTTCTCTAATCCTTTTACTCTCTGCCAACCTTTCTCTACTTTCTCTCTGCCAACCTTTCCATAGCAAAAAGATTTATACTTCAGGTTTGGAAACACAAACATTCATCATCTACTGACTGGTGATTAGAGGATCAGAGATTTATGAATGCATGACTATGTATTTTACAGATATCCACTTCAAGCAGATTTTTCTGGATATATTATATTAATATTATTAATATAGCTATATTAACATATATGCCTAACCCATGACAATATCCTAAGAATCTTACACAGGCCATGCATGGTGACTGGTTGGGTGTGTTCCTGAGCAGCCAGTCAGCACACTGGGAAAGGCAACATACCCAAGAGTTTTATATACATAGGTCCCGTCTACATGGTAAAAAAAATACGTACGCCATTCGGAAGATCACTCTTCCATACACACAGCTGTTTGGATTCATACATGTCATTCAGAAGGGGGGCTAGCGAATCCCCCATAAACTACATGGATTCGGCGTTCGGGAGGATTAGTGGATCTCGGCATAAAATACGTACAGCCGTTCGAATGGCTGATGGTCTGTACACCCCGTTCACACACATACGAACAGGCAGTGTAAGCTGATTGGCTGGCCGAGTAGAGGGGGCAGGGCTAGCAAGGAGGGGAATTGGGAGCGTCCGCCATGTTGGATTCCTAGCTAAGTGAGAGTCCGGTAAGTCCGTGAATTTTATATACCGTATATTCTGGCATATAAGACGACTTTTGAGCACTCCAAAATACCCTCCAAAATTGAGGGTTGTCTTATACGCCAGATATACTTTGTTTTGCCTGCCTACCTATCTCCTGCTTCTTCGCAACCTTCAAAAACAGAGCAAAGAGGCAGGAGATGGGGCAGGGGGGTGAAGCAAAGTGTTTAGCAGTTCATTCTCCCCCCTCCTCTGCCTTCTCCCCCTTTGGGGAGCAATGGAAGGCAGAGGAAGGGGCGAACGTTGCGGTTTGCTGCGGCCGCTGCTCGATCGCCTGTGTGTTCAGCGGCCGAGGCAAACCGGGCATTTTGCCCCTTTCCCCCACCATCAAGGAAGGTGGGGGAAAGGGGTGAAAATGCTGAGTTTGGCTCGGCAGCCCCATTCCCTCCATCTGGGCTCCCTTCCGAAGCAGGCCAAGGCGGGGGAAGTGGGGCTGCTGAGCCAAACCGCTAGATTCGCCCGTTTTCCCCACCTTCAAGGAAGGTGGGGGAAAGGGGCGAAAATGCTCCGTCTGCTCCCTTTCACATTTTTGGACACATTGCTCTTATAACTATGTAAAAAATGTATCCTTAATGTCTTAGTCCCTGGTCCATAGGGAATCCATTAACTGGGTGCAAGAAAATATATATATTTGTTTTTCTTTCTGTTCCTTTGAAAGTGCAAGCTCAGTGAGTAGAAGAACCACTTTTAAAGTGGAAAGGGAGGCTTGCCAACTGCAGTCCTCCAAATGTTGTTGGACTGTAATTCCCACCAGCCTTAGCTAGCCAACATTGTGAGGAACAAACCATGGGGATACAGAGGGCCAACTGTATAACCCTTTCAAATCCATTAAAAGACAGAAGATAAAATCAACCAATCACTTGCTGGCAGAAGGACTGAAATGGTCAGCAAAGCCCTCCTAAGCCTTCCTAGGGAGGGGGTTCGAAAGACACAGAGCAGCCACTGAAAAAGTCCACTCCTTTATTAATAGAATCATAGAATCATAGAGTTGGAAAGGACCACAAATGTCATCCAGTCCAACCCCCTGCCATGCAGGAATACACAATCAAATAATTCATGACAGATGGCTATCCAGCCTGTGTTTAAAAATCTCCAAAGAAGGAGACTCCACCACACTCCAAAGCAGTGTATTCCACTTCTGAACAGCTCTTACTGTCTGGAAGTTCTTTCTAATGTTTATCATGAGATCCACGTGAGTTGGGAAACAAAGAGGATCAGCTGGCAAGGCTCTCCCAGCCAGCCAGCCAAATTGGGGGGTGGTCTTATATGGCGAATATATGCCAAACCCTAGATTTTTGGTTGAAAATTGGGGGGCCGTCTTATATGCCCAGTCATCTTATACGCCGGAATATACGGTATATTTATTTTTATTTTACTTTGTAAATAGGGAAAACCAAATGTCCGCTAAGCAGGCACCTTTTTAAATTTAAAAAAAAAGCGGCAGGAGATTTAAAACTGCCGCTTGGCTTGCTCGCTCCAGCCAGCTGGGGAAGGGGGTTCATACAATACTGTCCCCACGCCAATATTAGCAAACATAAGCACAGAAGAATAAACTAAAATTAAGGCTACTTTGATAAGAATGCTAATTTAAACACTTTGTGCATAATGACAAAAATTGGCATGGAGGTGCATGATTAATAGACACAAGGGGAATGCTGCTGTAGATTTCACTGAAGCCAGGCTGGGGAATAAAGAGATAGGACTCAGTGTGAAAGGGGATGTTAGCGGCAGGGCCAGCATCCATGAGCCCAACCCATATTTGAATTCTCTCACATTTTGATGAATGAAGAGGACTAGTGTGTTGTATATTAAAAAAATGAATGTTACACTGGACGCAATTCTAAAATGACTCAAAGAACACAGACTCTTTTTTATACTACGCAGTTATAGCACTATGATTCCACTTTAACTGCCGTGGTTCATCCTATGGAATCCTGGAGTTTGCAGTTTAGGGAGGCACTGGAGCTCTCTGGCTCAGAATTCTAAATATCCCTCCCTAAACTACAAATTCCAGGATTCCATAGGATGGAACCATAGCAGTTAAAGTGGAATCACACTGCTATGATTGTGCAGTATGAAACCCCCCCCTTTGTGTCCATGTGTGCACTCCCAGTTCCTTATTAATTCATACATATAACTAGTATTGCTGTACCCGGTGTAACATATGGCCTTATGTGCCCTGCTGGGGTTTCAAGTGGTGGTTGCAGCATGGAGCTTGGAGTAGCAGCCTTCCTTTCTCACGGTTCAGCTACATGGTATTATTTTAGGGAAAAAATATTGCATTGTTTTACATGTGGGTGGTGAGTGGCTGAGGGAGTGAAAGGAGGGAGGAGATTGGTTGGGTATTTTTCCTAATTGACCAATCAGCACACTGGAAAAGGAAATGTCCCCAAGAGGTTTTTTTATATCTATAGATGGCTGTGATTGAAATTGTGAGCAGTACACTTGACAGTGACTTGTACCAAAGGCAGGCTGGACTCCTAGAGCATCTTGTAAAGCATTGTTCCTCAAAGTGGTGGTCCATGGACCAGGTTGATGCTCCATGGCAAATTTCCACGAAGGAAAGAAAATTTTGTAGTCAATGGACATCAATACGGTGCCAATACCTGGCAGACTGGTGGGAAAGAAACACTACGTGTAGTTCCCCACATCAGATAGCTTATTAAGCACTGTTGTAAAGGACACTCTCCTAGAGGTATGGGTACATGTTTGGGAGTAGCCTTAATTTTAGTTTATTCTTCTGTGCTTATGTTTGCTAATATTGGCGTGGGGACAGTATTGTTATGCATGGGATCCCGATGTGTGAGAAGTTTCAAGGGCCAAACATTTCCCTGGGATTCCGTTTCCTTAGAAGGAGATCACTAGAGGCTTATGGCATTTCTGTGTGTACATCTACACTGTAGAAGTAATGCAGTTTGACACCATTTTAACTGCCATAGCTCCATCCTACAGAATTCTGGGACTTGTAGTTTTGTGAGGCACCAGCACTCTTTTGTAGAGAAGGCTAAAGACCTTGTAAAATTACAAATCCCATGATTCCATAGGATGGAGCTACAGCGCTTAAAGTTGTGTCAAACTGCATTATTTCTACAGTATAGATGCACCCTGTGTCAGAGTCCCACAATATCAACACTCCAACTAACTCCTGTTCCACAGCAGATGTCTATGGCAGAAGTGGAGAACATGTGGACTTTCAGATATTGTTGGATTCATTCCTATCAGACCCTATCAACCTGGACAGCTGTGAGGGATGGTGGAAGTAGCAGTTCGTTAGTATCTGAATGGTTACAGATCCATTACCGCAGTCTAGGGGGCTATAGTTTCCTAATATTTCTGCAGAGAGAAAGGTTGGATCTCTGTGTCTTATTTTCACATTCAGTTCCAGCAGGGCCTGTCTGAAAACTACAGACTTATCTTGCTTCTGTTGTTTACACAGGCCTCTGATTTAACACATTCCTTATGGAGGGAAAGAGAAAAACAAAACATTTTTCTCTTGCTATCTGTTGGGCCATAATTCCACTCCTACTGAAACAATTTTCAGAATGCTACTGACCTCTCTATTGTCAGGTCTTTGACAAGGCAGGTATCTATTTTACAGTGACAGCTGTACTTACAAAAAAAATGCAATCTAGAGTTATAGAGCTGCAAGTGATGCTGAATCTCTTTGTAGTTAGTGGCACTGGCTTTTAGAGACTTCTCTGAATGGTCTTTCAGACTAATCCCAAGTCCATCATAATAAATTTGGTATTAGTCCTGTTCAGACATTCACCCTGGATTGTTCTCACTGACCCCACCCACTCTACTGCAATCCCCTTGTTTGGCTCAATTGTTCTACACAAGTTGGAAAGGTAACTTCTATAACTAGAAAGCTGGTAATCTATTTGTATAGGCTTCCCTACAATTTAGAACCCCATGAAATCATGCAAGATGTCTTAATTGGGCTACCTACGGTACTATTACCCCTCCAACCAGAGCTTGGGAACATTACTTCTTGGGTTACAACTTGCCAAAGCTCCCAGGAATTGTGGGAGTTGTTGTCCCCCAAAGTAACTTTTCCATGTTCTGCTTCCAATGTATGGAGGATGGCAGAACTCAAATCTTTTTCACAGTACACCATTATAGCATTTTGATACCACTTTAATTGCTACAGCTGCATCCCTTGGAACCTGGGATTTGTAGTTTGGTGAGGCACTAGTGCTCTCTAATAGAGAATTCTAAACACCTCCACAAAACTACAAATCCCAAGATTCCAAAGGTCAGAGCCATGGCAATTGAAGTGGTATCAGAATGCTATAATGGTGTAGTGTGACAGAGACGTTGTTGATGAAAGAAGGCACAAGGCCAATGAGCATGGTCCCATCCTTTCCCTCACACAATGCGAACTGTGTCAAAATTGAGTGCCTGACCAGGGAAATGTTTGGGGGACAAAATTAAGTGTTGCATCAGATGTGGTGCACCTCATATGAGACAGCACAACTAGCATGGATGTTTTATTTGGGATCACCTAAAGCTTATTTTTGGATTGAGAAATCTTCAACAACTTCAGAAATGTGGCCTGGAGTCATAACATATTACAGGACTTTCAACAGAAATAATGCTTTTGATTTGAGGGAATGCTTGTGCATCATCTTGACAGAAAGAGTCTTCTAGAAATGGAGTAGAGTGGTATGATACATTACCCACAGCAGGAGCATATAAAATTCAGTTCTTTATTCATGCTGCTCAGACAGCTCTGTTTCAAATGTTGAGAAAAGGAACTGGTTTGATTTTAAGTCATGTAGAACTACACATGACTCAGAGCTGGAGAGTGATGAAAAAGTGGCCATAAAAGGGGAGAGCTGGGCATAATTTTTTTCTGGTACCCTAAAGGGCTGTTTTCAGAGAAAGCGAGTGGCATTCAGAGTTTGTTGTTTTTTAACTGTTGGCAGTTTTGCCTGAATTCTGATACAACTGTCACATTCCCCAGTGCAAGCCCTTTTCAAACAGGGATCAAAGATGATTCGTTCACATACCTCTGATGTCATAAAACTAACTTGGGTTGGATGACACTCTATTCTCCAGCAGGCAGGCACCAATAAGAGAGGAATGGAGAGGAGAGGAGAGGTGGGACAAGAGGCCAAGAACAGCTGATGAGCTCACGTTGACCTCAGAGGCCATAACAATACCATCATGAGCAGCTTCCTCTTGGGCTTAGCCTCATCTTCCCAGGTATCAGTAAAGACAGGTGGGGAAGGAATAGCAGTGAAGAACCAAGAGGTTAGGTGAAACACTACGAGAGTCCAAGTACTAAAAAGTTAGCTTTCAGAATCTGATAAATGGATGCCAAATTCTATCGTAGTGGCATAATGGTGGCTACCAGTGTGTTGTATTGGGTACAATATTGGATCAAGGAGAGACTGTTTCTAGACCATGAAACTCAGTGTGGGGATCTTGTGTAAAGTCACGTTGTCTCAGCTTAATCTGGTGGTTGTGAAGAAATGAGATGGTTTCATCTGATATATAACCATCCCAAGTTCCTTTGTAAGGCTCAGGCATAAATGTTATACATGAATCACCCATGTCTTTTTACAGAAAGGACCATAAACAAATGCAAGGTGAGTTGTTCTGTACTATCAGCTTGACACCCTCAAAAATGGCTTGCTTAGATTCACCACCCATTTCCATCTGACATAGCTTAAAGCTGGTTAACAGTTGGCACTATAAACATGGACTGAGTTAGGAGATGGGCATCAACACTTCATCAAGTACACCAGACCTTGGTTGGCAGAATGAATAGTGGAGAAGGCTCCTATCTGTCTCTGTATGTGGAATAAGGCCCGTGGAGCATCTTGTTCTTTGCCTCAGGCAGCAAGATATATTGAGATGGCCCTGATACAGTCATTTGAATGCCCCCTTCCTAATCCAGTACCAAAAAAAAAAAAAAAGGTAGAATACTGCTTGTTTTAAATCCATCAAAAGTATAAAATGTGACATCAAATTGGACTTGCATCTATGAGTGGTAGAAAACAAGTTGAGATTAATTAAAAGATGGCTACTGACTACTAAGGATACAGAAATTACCACAGTCTCACTTCTCAGATTGACTGTTTATGCACTTTGCTTTTCTACAGAGTCAGTTCATATGTTGTTGTACAACCCACTCTCAAATTCCATCTCTCTCACATTCCTCTTCTTTGCCAGCAGTAGTCAGTGACTTAATGGCATCTGATTTCTTAGGCTGCAATCTTTCACCTTCACAGACTCCTGCCAGGTTGTGCACGTATATTGCCAATGAACTTGAAATGATATCATGTCAGTTCCAATACCTGTTTGGGCTTATTTGGGGCTGTTTTTGCAGAAGTGTGTGTGGGTTAGGAATTGGGGGAAAGGCAAACTGCCCCACTTCTGTCATTATGAGTACTGTAAACCAAATCTAAAAATGAAAGTGCTTGGTGTATCTAGGGGCTTTGGAGGTGCCTGGGAGAGTTGGAGACACTAAAAACAGCTGGGGCTCCATGAGGCCCACAGGCCATACTTCCCCCATCCCTGTCCTGGTGGCCTGCACACCTCTTCACTGTTACTTGATCAGCAGCAGAAGCATAATAAATAATGCAAAATAAGCAAATGCAGACATGGTTCTTAAATTTGCATAATTCACATATGGACATGGACTCTTGACTATTATCATTTTTAAAATCACAGGCGATATACAGCTTCCAGTGACTGTGAATACTAGACCCTGATCTAATACAGATGTACCTTGGTTATAACAAAGTAGATGTGTTCCTGAGTATTACTGCCTTAACAGAAAATTTCGTATCTGAGGCAGAAATAACATGGAAAGGATAAGGATAGATTCCAGCACCACAAAAAGGAAGAGTACAGTTGTCCCTTCATATTCGCTTGGGTTTGGTTCCAGGACCCCTCATGGATACCAAAATCTGTGAATACTCAAGTCCCATTATATACAATGGCGTATCAAAATGGTGTCCCTTATATAAGATGGCAAAATCAAGATTTGCTTTATGGATTATTATTTTTTAAAGAATATTTTCAAGTTGTGAATACTTAAATCTGTAAATATCAAATCCGTGAATATGGAGAGACAACTGTATTTCAACATTTTTCAGCAAACCTTTCAATCAAATCAAACACAAATGTGAAAGGAATCCATCAGGGCAGCCTTGACTTAGATAAAGAAAACTTTTTGAACCATCTCGAGACCACCTGAAGGTTTCTTCCAAAATGTATCCAGGGATGATTTTTTTCTTTTACCAGCATTGACTTTTCTTATGATTTCCAGTCTGGTGGCCAGACTTACAGATCTATGCTTTTTAACATGCAGGAGATAGCTAGTGAGGCAGACTTCTCTGGTCTCTCCCCTTTCCTCTGCTTTGCCATTCATGCATGCTCAGCAAGGGAGTTGGGAGACAGCAGGTTTGCCTATATGAGGCAAAAAGAAGCAAATAGCTCCACAGTAAAGGCAAGTTGCAGCAGTTGTGATTTGTCTTAATGTTTTTTGGGGGGGAGGGGGGGAGGTAGATTGTAGGCATGTGGAGCTATCTGTGTTTGCTGTGCAAACGGGCACGCCTCTGAATCAAGATGACGGCTGCGAGTGAATTACTTGCATTTTTATTCTCACCAATTGTCGCTGCCGAACTGTATTTTTTTTTTTAAAAAAAAGCATATCTAAGGTGCAAAAGTACAATATTTTGCCTTAACAGAAAAACAAAAAACAAAATCCATTTTATTGCATTAGCGCTCGCTCGCTAAGGCAAAAAAAACCATGGTGGTTCTGGGTGCTTGCCTTGTTAGCAAGCCCTGCTCCCTACACTCGTTCAGCCAATCAGCTTTCAGCTTTGGCACCTTTAGGAAAGCGAATCAAATTGAATCACTTGTCCCAATGAGCAGGAATGTGTATTCCCCCTTCTGGTTTTTAAAAACTTCACAAAAAGCCCAAAAGGCTTTTCCTTTGGAGTTTTTGGTGGTTTTGGCCTGCCTCCTTCCAAATACAGCAATACGATGCAAGATCCCATTAAGACAGGTCGTATTTTCACCGTTTAGATAATCCTGTTGGTTGTTTACCTTGCCTGTTGTTGGCAGGCACACACGGCATCAGCTCAAGTTTTGTTGCATTGTTTTACTGCAGACATGCTGCTGCAATCCTGCACTAAACATCTGTGTTCCTCCAGACCGCCTTCAACACTTTCTTGATGCCAATATTGCTTTAAAAAACCCACACACCTCTAGCTAGACAGAGGACAAGGATGAAAAGAAGGCTTGGCTGGGTGTAAAAAGACTAGGGGGTGATTTACACGGGCAAATATTCCTCTAAATATACTGCTAAGATTGCTCATAGTTCACACGGATCGCAGCACAGCATCGCCTCATTCAGAAGGGGGGAAGGTAAAACACCCAAATATAGCGTGCCAAGGGATGTCGCTACTTTTGCCGGTATATTTGCAATGTAGCGCTTTATTGGCAGTTTAAACTACCATTCCGTTAAGGGCTTCCACAGATCTTTACTGTGATTGGTTGCTATGATGTAAGGGGCGGACTTAAAAGAGAGGGACTGCGTTCAGTAGCGATCAGGAAACTTTGAGAAAAATCCTCTCTGCTATTTTGCAAGTCTGCCAAGAAAAAGGATTCCCAAGACCTTTCAGTCATAAAGTTCCCATCTGTCAGCTCTGCTTGGGGGAGGGAGAGAGAGGGGGGGACTGAGGGAGGGAGAGTCAAAAATCCTCTGCTATTTTGCAAGTCTGTGAACCCTGACTAAACAAATCGTGCTGGAAAAACTTGTGATAGGTTCACCTTAGGATCCACGGCATGGCAGCAAGGTCTTTCCCTCTGCTTCAGGGAGTGAGTTCATTTACAGGCAGATTTAGAGAAGAGACAGAGCCACCTCTTTGATCTTCCCCCCTGCTATTTTGGCAGTCTGTGAGTCTTTAGCTCAGAAATGCAAGGCTTCAAAGGAGGGTCTGTGCCCTTCCCCATACAGCCTTTGTCTGCTTGGGAGGCCACACACCCCACACTTTTTCAAGTCTGAACAAAAAAGCGGCATAATTAGAAAAAAAAACCTGACTGGCACAGATGTGGAAAAGAATTAAAGCGCAAGTTGCCGCAATAAATCTGCTGTGTAAACCAGCCCTTTGTGAAAAGGATCTTCTTTGTCAGAGGTAACTGAGGTATGCTTGTATATCATCAGAGTGACACAATGGACGGTGATGGCAGGGCAACAATGCATGATGATGATGACTTTCAAACTTTGTTCTGGAGGATGAGTTTCCTCAGAGCTTTATCAAAGGTTCCTCTATTATGTGAAGATGAGCAATTGTGGACAAACTGCAGAGCAGCTTGTCATCTCCCATGACCAAAATTCCCTTGCAATGAACAGCTGCAGGAATGGCAGGCCTGTGTTCTCAAGTTATTCAGAGACCCAAAACATGAAGTCAATTTATTCCCAGAAAACCTTTTCAATGCCTAGTATAGGCCACGATGGCTTTATATTATCACCTCTAGTATCAGAGGCAATAGCTGTGTTTACCAGTTGCTGGAAAACACCCGCAGGAGAGTGCTGTTGAGCTCATGCCTTGCTGATGAATTTCTCATTGGCATCTGTACGGCCACTGTGTGAACAGAATGCTGGAACAGAAAGATCTTTTCATTTCTGTTCTTAGGTTCTTATTTCCGGAAACCTCTAAAGTAGTGGTTCTTAACCTTTTCTTTACCAGGTACCCCCTTTAAATATAATTTGTTGCCATGGCTCCCCAAGACTTAACTCAAGATTAATAATAATAATAATCCATTAAGAATCCCTCGCCAGAGGGAGAGGGAAGACTTTTCTTCTGTTTCTTCCTGACAGTTTGTGGCTGAATTGAATTGAACAGCAATGTGGAAGCCCAGCCAGCCAGTCAGCCTTTTCCTTATCTCCTGTCATGTGGCCACTCCAGGCTGAGCAGCCTTCCAGCCTTCACGGACCCCCTGTGAGGACATCAGGGCCCCCTGGAGGTCCACGGATCACAGGTTAAGAAGCACTGCTCTAAAGCAACAACATGGGAACAACTGGATGAAAGGGGTACCTCAATGCTAGAATGTTAAATCACTGCCCAGCAGAGAATGAGCACCCATCAGCTGTTGGTTTTACTTTCAAATAAGATTTGGCTGGTTCGGGAAGTCACAACCCCTCCATTTCAAAGCAGCTCTTCCATCCCATCTCCATTGCACAGGAATGAGTGTCACCAATTTACTCAGTAAACAGAAGATGCTCTGCACATGTTTAAAAATCCCATTCTTTAAAACATAACCTCCTGATTTGGTCCTGGTTAATCCTCTGTTGTCCCACTTTTTCAGATTATTTTAATATGTCTCAGTTTCTGTGTAACCCCCCCCCCTTTTTCCTCCTTTGTCTTCAGCTTAGTGAACTGAGTAGAAAGTGCTAAAGTCTGTACTCAATTAACTCAGAAGCAGGGAGAGGACGTGAGGAGGCAGTTTCTTGCTCTACCCAGTAGGCTCTGGAAAAAGCAAACTCCTGCAGCCTCTCATGGCTTGCACTTTCTCTCTCATTAATAACTTTTGCTGTCTTGAGCATCCTCTGACATTGCCTGGCCACATATTCCTGTTTTTATCTGCCAAATGTTGGAGGGTATGTTTATGGCACTTCCCTAGGCTGAGCTTTGGCGTGGAAAGTGCCTCCTGATGATACTTGTTTACTACTGTATGCAAAGGTGAGGAAATAAACGATCTTGGCAGAGTTTGTGGCTGGCTTTAACAGCACTGCAAGGTGAGAGAAAATAAAGACCCTTTTTTAAATATAGTTTTACACTTCATTTACAAAATTTTATTAATTTAGACTTTGCAACATAACATTTGACAGCTTGACTGTCTTCAGTCTACAGCCATTGTGCAAATTAATTTATTTAGCTCTGCCGCTAGCCCTGGCCAAACCAAAGGAAACATGGGTCACCTACTGCCACCACTTATGACTCCTCGAATGCTTTCATCAGCGCTGTCTACGCACAATCCTAAATATACACTGGACTGACTATGTGACAAATGTGGCTGTCCTTGAGCAAGCAGGGATCACCAGCATTGAGGCCATGCTATTGAGAACTCAGCTGCGCTGGGTAGGGCATGTTTCTAGGATGGAGGACCATCACCTCCCAAAAATAGTACTCTACAGTGAACTCGCCACGGGTCAGCGTAAGAGGGGCGCTCCAAAAAAGCGATACAAGGACTCCCTGAAACAACATTTCAGGCTCAGCCAAATTGATCACCAAAAATGGTCCGCCCTGGCCTCACATCGGGAGGCTTAGAGACGCACTATCTACAATGCTGCAGCCTTATTTGAGAACTCACACCGAACAAGTCTTGAAGAGAAACGACAACGCAGAAAGAATCACAACCCAGAAACATCACCCAAGGAGACCTGCTGTGCTTTCTGCAACCGGATTTGTTTATCTCGGATTGGCCTTTTTAGTCATCAGCAAGCTTGCAGAAAGCGTGGGATGAGTCCTTCCTGAATCTTCGTTTGTGAAGAAAAGCCAGAGAGAGAGAGATACCCAAACAAAACATAGCAAGGGGTGGACATCCTAGCATATGGCCCACACTTTTCAAAGAAGGCATGTGTTGGCACAATGCGAATCTAGTCGCTGCAAAAGTGCCCCAATCGTCAAAGCTCTAGGCGCTGACCTCTTGCTTTTGGAGGCAAAGGAGCACAGCTTGCTCTTTCTTTATTTGGGCTTTGCGGACTGAAATTGCAGAGGCGCAGGCGCACTCAAAGCCCCCCCCCCGTCCCCGGGATGGAGTAGAAAAAGGACGCGCGAGCACAGTCGCCACGGCAACCGCGGTGCGGGGACCTGGTTGCCCTGGCGCGCGATCGCTTGCAGGGAAAGGCTCGCCGCCAGAGCAGTGGGTAAGCGGAGGGAATTAGGAGCTAGGGCGGTGTTGGGGGGGGCAGGCAGGGGGTGTCGTTTCTGTTCAAGGATTTCCACGTTTCCTAAATGCACGGAGGTGAGCGGAGATGGAGAATGCTGTCTCCCCTTTTCGCTGTTGTAGAGCCGACCTGACCAAAAAGGATGCACATAAAAGGAATGGCTCAGTTATACTGAGTTGTGTTCCTGCGGTCCTGTGTTTGTTTGCTCAGAAGTAGGTCCTTGGGGCTTATTCCCCAAAAGCGCATCCAGACTGACTGAAAAGTCCCAGATTTTTGCTCCTCTTCTTTCCAATTTTAAACCCTCCTGTGGAGCTGGTATAAAAGATGATGGTACCAGGGGATGAGAGAAAATCTTCTGGAATAAACAAAACGTGTATTGATGTCAATAATACTAATACTAATACTACTACTAATAATATTTTTTATTTCTTGCCTGCCTCTCCCCAAGGCTTGAGGTGGGGTACAATATGAATTAAAATACCATATATATCTAACATATATATCTAACATAAAATCATTAAAGCACACAGGTAAAAACACATAAGATTAGAATAAACATTACATTAAAATCATCCATTCAAATTTAAAATTCATAGATTAAAATCAACTGGGTAGGCCTGGTAGAAGAGATAAGTCTTTAGTAATTAAATTCCAATGTGTTTAACTGTTGAATCTCTTCCAGTAGGCCATTCCACAGTCTGGGGGCAACTGTTGAAAAAAGTCCTCTGGGTGATAATTGCCAGTCTAGTCAGAAAGAAAATTGGAAAGAACATAAATAAAATCCAGGACTTTTTGGATTTTTTTTAAAAAAATCAGTCTGAATAAGTGTGCAAAGGTCAGAGCCTACCTGTTGCATTTGTGATGTCTTTGACACAGAGCCTTACAACCACCTGTGTTTTGATTTTATATTTTTTCGGAGAAAGATCTTATTACTGAAGAATAGCTTCATTAGAAAGTGTGATAGGTGTACAGAGATGGTGCAGGTGGGACAATTCCCTGATGCTGACAGAACTGGCCCTGCCATTGGGAGCTGGAGGCAAATGGGGTGTGGTGACTGGTAGCTTCCCTGGCGTTTGGGTCCATTCCAGGGTTTCATTTGAACGCCAAAGGACTTATCCAAGGTGCTGAATCCAGTTCTTCAAATACATTTAGCATCTGGGCCAGTGCCTATAAAATTCAAACTAAAACCAGGAGTGGACTCACCTTCAGGAACCCATGTCTACTACATTGTTAGTTATTGTATTTTTACTGCCAAAGGTAGGAAGAGGTACTGTGGGATTTACTCCACCATGTGTCCCCCCCAAAAAAACCTGTTTGGCTTTGAGTTCTGTGGGTCTTGGCTGTGTGTGTGTGTGTGTGTGTCCATTTGATACTTAGCTTCAGGCAGCAAAATGTCTTGGTCTTGCACTGGATGCTGGGGATTAAGAAGAGAAGAGAAAATAAAATGGTGAGTGTTGTAGCATACACATGCTTTTTGACAGGCAGAGTACTGAGTTAATTGGATTGAGGGGCCACTTTGCAGGGATGCTTTAGATGGGGATTTCTGCATTGACAAGGGGTTGGACTAGATAGCTCTTGGCGTCCCTTCCAACTCAATGATTTCCATATCTTTTTTTTTTCCCAGAAGAACTCTTTTTTATCAGGTCCTCATTTTTGCTTTATCAGTCAGTGGGGAAAGGGTATGTTCTGTTGTTGTGTTAGAAGTTTCTCTCTCTCTCTCTCTCTCTCTCTCTCTCTAGAGAGAGAGAGAGAGAGAGAGAGAGATCTTAGAGCCTACCTGGGCTCTACTTACTGAGGCTGCTGCCTTACTCCATCTAATAGGCCTGGTTCTGAACTCCTCCTTTTGTAACCTTTACACCTTGATATTTGCACTTAAGATATTCTTGTTGTTTTTTACTTTTATTTTTTCAACTATGGTAAAATCACAAGACTGTACATTGCACACATAGGAACGTGATGGCATCTCCTTCTTTGGAGGTTTTTAAGTAGAGGCTGGATGGCCATCTGTCGGGAATGCTTTGATTGTGTATTCCACAGGGCAGGGGGTTGGACTAGATGACCCTTGTGGTCTGTTCCAACTCTATGATTCTATGATTACATTACACATATTACATATAACATAATACAAATGTATATTAAACATTTAAAATTGAATTCCTACCATTCAGATGTTAATGCAAAAAAAAAACTGGTTTAAACAAAAAAAATTGGTTAAACAAAAAAACCCATTTAAAAAAACACCTTTTCCACCCAACCTTGCCCAGAAGACTATTTTCCACTGTAGTGACCTGAAGGTAGCAGGTTGACTTAGGAGGCTCATAGCATTCACAGCTCTGTTCTCCAACAATGTGCTGCCAACCCAGATTGCCCAGCATCTGTCTCTTTAGATGGCTGCTTCATGCTGCCTAATGGTAGCCATAAATGGTAGCCTGGCCAGCCCTGCCAACTGTAGCCAGTGAAAATGCTTCCAAACAACATACTCACATTTGGACTGCTTGGCTTCATTTCATGTATCCCACTGGTGAAGGAGGATTGGTAACTTAAGTCAACACTTTTATGGTTTACTGATAACGCCAGCAGTTATGACTCCGCTTGAGTAGATGGTGGAGTAGATGCATGCGTTGTCACAAAAGCTTGGATATATTTTTGAAGAAGCAGTTTGTGTTTTTGTTTATCTTTAAGGAAGAACACAAAAGATTAAGGGAAATCTTTGGGCTTCATGGAAACACAGCCACAGTCTCAGAACCAGAAGTATCTTGCTATGTTCAGTTGGAAGATAGATTATAGTAGGACCCCCGTATCCACTGATTCATTATCCATTGATTCAGTTATCCATAGGACACAAAAACAGCACACCTACCATAGAGTCTTCCTAGAAAATGTGTCCTCTAGCCATTTTCTAGGTCCTCCAACCAACTCTATGATATTTTAAACCAGAAGTCCCATTTAAACCAGAACCCCTGGTGGCGCAGTGGTTAAATGCCAGTCCTGCAAGCCACCACGTTGCAAGTTTGATTCCAGCGGGCTCCAAGGTTCACTCAGCCTTCCATCCTTTCGTAGGTCAGTAAATTGAGTACCCAGCTTGTGGGGGGCAATTATCTAACACACATTGGAAACTGTTTAATGCAGTGTAGATGTGTAAATAGCTATTGCTTAAAACAATTTGTAAGCCGCTCTGATAGCCTTGTGGCTGAAGAGCAGGGTATAAATAATTAAATAAATAAAAAATAATTTTAAAAAAAAACTTTCAATGGTGTTTGCTATTATCCATGATTTTCGGTATCCATGGGGGCTCCCAGAACCAATCCCCAGTGGATATGGGGGTCCTACTGTATGGCCCCACATACATTATACATTATTGGTGTCTAGTGACTTCCTGTAACGAGATGTGTAAATCTTTTAAATAAAAAATTGTGATGGAGAGAAGCATCTGTGCCAGCTTCCCCACCATGTGAAAGCGGTTTCTCAGATATATGTTTGAACCAGCTTGAGATAACTTCTCCTTGTTTGGACAAAGAAAGTAACTGTTTTGGACTACAGTTCCAAAAAGCCTCCAAAAGCAGGGACAGCAGTCATGCTGACTAGGGCCTTCTGGAAGTCATAGTCTGACATGCTTTTTCAGTGCTTTGCTTCTAATGAAATTATGAGCCAGGAGTTTACATGTTTTTATCTGCTTAAGGTAAAAATATTATTTCCTTCATATGTGATATGTAATAAACTTATTTATTTATTTATTACAACTTTATTTGTTTTTTTCCATCCACACCATCCCACAGGCAGGTATGCCAAGATACCTAAGTCTTGACCAACAGTATTCTCAAGCCTGTAAAGAACTGAAACAGCCTGAGAACCCATACATAGCTCATATTCTCCGAGAAGTGAAGCAGGATGATGAAGCGTAAGGCAACCAACAGTAGATATACAACATCTTTTCAATACTTAAGCAGGGCTTTTATTTTCTCTCCTTTAAAAATTGAAAATCTTGTGCCATGGTAATTTAAATTCTGCAGCAAGACATTTTGGATTCTCCTGTCTGTATAAAGCAGCAATGGGGCAAGTGCAGCAATGGGGCAAGTGCAGTGAGGTCTGCAACAACCATCCTCCAACACACAGCACCCCCATTTTTAATTTTTTGAGAGGAAAAAAGCACCCCCAACTAGTAAAGCAGTGTTTCTAGAAAACAGCCAAAAAATAGCTGAAAACCCTGGAAAATACAACTGGAAGTAGACATCCAGCCAACTCTTTATGCTCCTTTGGATCACTTTTAGAATGCAAATGGAGAGGGTGGCCTCCACAGGTGTGCAAAAGTGAAAATTGGTCTTTGCACGTGCTACAGTTGCCCACTCTAGATATAAAGTATGAATGTTATCCAGATTTGCTTAAATTTGCCTATACATTCCCCCTCCCCAATTTAGTTGGGATCAGTACCCATGGTTTCACTTCCCTGCAGTTGGGGAAAAGGTCACTCTAGGCATCTGGAGGACCATAGAGTCATGCTGGAGGTGGTCTCTCTGAGCATTGGGAGGTCCTCCAGCGCGACTCTATGGTCAACTCCCACCGATAGTTGACTATATAGAGTCATGCCAGATGCCTAAAGAGGCATCCTCTCTAGGTATTTTCTAGATCCTCCAGTGTGATTCTATGGCGGTTCGCTTTTATACATAGTTTCACTTATCCGTGGTAAGTCTAGAAACATATCCCCTGCATAAATGGGGGGCAGCCTGTATTTCCTTGTTTTGTATAGTCTGCCAGGTATGGGTAGAAAACTGCATACCTGAAGCTTCTTGATCATTGCAACTCCCTTATCCCCTTCACGGAGCTTTCTTCTATTTACAGGAATTGTGGGAGCTGAAGTCTAAAAAGGAACTTCTGCCCACTTACCACATTCTGAGATATTGCCAGGTGTTGCTTCTAGAATTTGTCTTCATAAGCATAAGCACCAGAAAATTGTGGCATTTTTTAAAAAGTAAAAAATAATTCCCAGAATGCCCCCCTCTTTTTTGTTTTTGTCTAGTATCAAATACTGCACTTAAGCACTCAATTACCTGTTTGCTTGGGATAAAGGAAAGCACATAGAGTAGGATACCCATATCCACAGATTCATTATCCACTAATTCAGTTATTCATGGGGCACAAAACAGCACACCTACCATAGAGTCTTCCTAGAAAATGTGTCCTCTCTAGCCATTTTCTAGGTCCTCCAAGGCAACTTTATGGTATTTTAAACCAGAAGTCAAATTATTTTCAATGGCATTCACTGTTATACATGGTTTTCGATATCCACCCCCCCTCCCAAACCAATCTCCAGCGGATTCGGGGGTCCTACAGTACAACCTGGCCCTCTTAATACAGAACTCAGTTGTGGAGTACGGTACTTATTTCACATGCATAACGTTCTAGGTTCAGTCACTGGAATCTTCAGTTTTCTGGTTATTCTGGATCTTCTAGTAATGTGTGTGTGTGTGTGTACACGCACGCACACACATAACCAATATAAGTCAACCCGTCAGTCCTTGTATCCATGGGGGATATGTCCCAAGACTCTCCATGGATACCTGAAGGGAGTAGGGAACCCTATTATTTTCAATGAGACAAATGCCAGAAGTTGACCATAGAATTGCATTGGTGGACCTAGGAATGCCTAGAGATAACATTTTTTTTTTGATGTGAATAAATAAACTCAAACTGCACCCTTTCCTGGAAGTCAGGGACCTTGAGACCGTGGTACATGCTTTGGTAACCTCCTGTCTTGATTTTTGTAATGCACTCTACACAGGGCTACCCTCGTGCTTGGTCCAGAAACTTCAACTAGTACAAAATATGGCAGCCAGACTGGTCTTGGGTACATCTAGAAGAGACCATATAACACCAATCTTAAGATCACTCCACTGGCTGCCCATTAGTTTCCAGGGCCAGTACAAGGTGTTGGTTATCACCTTTAAAGCCCTAAATGGCTTGGGTCCAACCTATCTTCGGGATCATCTCCTTCCATATAATCCTCCTTGTGCACTTAGGTCCTCTGGGAGGAATCTGCTGCAATTTAAAAACTAGGCTTTCCTCAGCCTCCCAGAGGACCTTTTCGGCTATTGCTCCCAGATTATGGAACGGTCTGCCGGACGATATCCATCACATTACCACCCTAAACAGCTTTTAAAAAGCTCTTAAGATGGATCTCTTCCAGCAGGCCTTTCCTGAATAGTTACCTGGCCATCAGAGAAAAAAATCTTATTAGTCTGATCCCTATCCAGCTATTTTATTGTGTTGTTTTTTAGTATTTATTAAGTATTTTTTAAATGTTTAATTATTTAATTGTATTTTAAGGGGTGGGTGGGATGGAGGGTTTTGTATGTATATTTTAAATGTTGTAAGCTGCCCCGATTGCATTTTGTAGAGGGGCGGGATACAAATAAAATTTATTATTATTATTATTTTATTATTATTAAATCCTTTTTGCTTACATTACAATAGGCTGGCAAAAACAATCACAATAAAAATAGCTGGGAATAACCACTTGGTACCTGTGCAGAAAGTGACAGATGCTGATTTTCAGATCCTTGCTACTGTGTTCACAAATAGTGTGTTTCTTACAGGTATGTCTCCTTATTTTAACCTTTGAAATATAGTTGTCCCTTCACATTCACTGGGGTTTGGTTCCAGGACCCCCCGTGAATACCCAAATCCGTGAATACTCAAGTCCCATTATATGCAATGGCATGGCAAAATCAAGGTTTGCTTTTTGGATTATTATTTTTTAAAGAATATTTTCAAGCTGTGAATACTTAAATCCGTGAATGCCAAATCTGAGAATGTGGAAGGACAACTGTACAAGCAGATATGCAACTCAAGTTCCATTCTGCTTCCCCTTCTTATTCTTTTGGATGCATGTATAAACATATTGGCCAAGATCCTACATGTGTGCACAGCTCCATATGCACAGTTTCATGCCTACTCACCACCTGGCAGCTATCAAGCCCCAGGAGAGCCCCCTGCTGTTGTCTCTTACCAGTGGGGAAGGGAGAAGGGATGATGATTTCGACCATACAAGAGCAAGTGGTCGCAGCTTGGGTGGAAGTGGAAGAGAGAAATGAGAGTGCACTCTGTTTCCTTCTCCCAGGAGCTCAGAGCAGCCAGATCTTCGTGATCTGAATCGCCTCCCACCCCCTCCCCTTCCCAATGGCAAGAAAGAGCAGCAGCAGCAGCAGCCCTTCATGGGGCTTGATAATTGCTGGGTTGTGGGAGATGCTTGGACAATGTGCAAGGGCAAGAGAATATCCCTCCCTGCCCCCTCCAAAAGCCAACTTGTGTGCACATAAGTCACTAACAGGATGCTGGTCATTTGTGTAACTATAGTGATAAGGGTCAGCCATTAATACTACCAGCTGTTCATGGTGGAATTCTCTGTGCATGATAAGCAACAGAAACTTGTTAAGCTCAGACCTGCAATTAGACCAGGGTGGACAATTCTGCAAATGAAGAGCTCCCAATAATATTCTCTTTCACTCTTGATTTGTCACCTGAATCATGGCAGACAAGATCTATAGTGGACATTGTCCATCTCAAATACATGCATCCTTCACTTTCTCCAAGTTCAGCCTGGAGGGCAGAGGAAAGAATCACAAGCTAGTGCTTGTCTGGGTATCCACACGCAGAGTGAGGAAGCCCTAGACTGAAGCTGCCCACTAGCCCCCACCCATCCAGGAAAGGAAAGAGGCCTACTTCCCAGTGTTGCCTATACAGTTGATCCTCTGTATCCATGGATTCTGCATCCATGGATTCAAACATCCACAGCTTCAAAATATTCCAGGGAAAAAAATATACCAAAAAGCAAACCTTGATTTTGCCATTTTATATAAGGGACACCATTTTACTATGACATTGTATATAATGGGACTCGAGCATCCAGGGATTTTGGTATCCACAGAGGGGAGGGCGTCCTGGAACCAAATCCCAGCGGTTAACAAGGTCCCACTGTACTTGGGCAACAGCTACATGTATGTTGGCAAAAAACAAACAAACCCAGGAATCAGAAGTTTAGTTCTTGATTATTTTTTTTAATGTGTTACCTTGGTCTGCCTTTGAAGCGCATTACTAGAGATGTGAAAGCCGGGGGGTGGGGGTGGAACCAGGGCCGGTTTAAGGGCCCGGCAGCACCTGCAGCCGCAGGAGGCCCCATCATTGTGGGAGTCCCTTCTCCTGCAAAAACATTATTAGTAATAATCTGAATATCCTGTACTGTGAATAGATTAGGTTAGGTTACATTGACCTGAGATAAACATATGGGCCCCCCAAAATAAAGCATTGCAACGTCCCCCCAAACTCCTTAAACTGGTCCTGGAAAAAACAGAAACATTCAGGAGGGGAGCTGTGTTTCCTGGGTTTTTGGAAGCTTCCCCTCCCTCAGAAAAATTGAGGTAGGGGGAGGGATTATGGAACATTTTCTTTTGAAATGATGAAAAAAATGTTCAAGGCAAGGTGTTCACATATTTACACTGGCCTGAAATCATTTTTAAAACTATGTAAGAGGAAGGTATTTATGTAAGGCTATGCACAGAACCAGGTCATTACAATTCCTGGTCCTGTTTCCGCCGCCTCCGCAATTCTTTTTATGGGAATGAGTGTGTTATCTCTGCTTGACACTATGGTGAACTAGTGGAGCCAAAATAGTTTCTCCTGTTTTAATAATGTTGATGGTTTATTCTGTTTATATTGGGGGTAGAGTTGCCCACTCCTCAAACTGACAAAACTGAAGAGGTTCTTTACAGTCCAGGACCTTTTAGCTCCATTTGTAATGAAAAATAAAATTTAGAAAAAATAAGCTCAATTTGTAATTATAATCTGAACAAAGTGTTTTTTTAATATATCAAACATGATAACTTTATGGCAAACCAAATTATATATAATACCTTTTATTTTCCTAAAGTAACTTTCAATCTGTAAAAGATGCTAATGTTGCACTTTTCAAGTTTTCTGAAAATTGTTATTCCCCTCCCAACCCCAACCCCTCCCCCCAGGAAAAACAAACAAACTCAGTGTTCCCCAATGGCTTCAGAATTTTTGGAAATTTTACACCTCTATACATTACTGATTATTAAATTATACCCTGCAACAGCAAACATTCCATTTTTGTTCAAATGTTGTATTGATATAGTTAAATATTAATAAAAGTTATATATATATAATACAGTTAGAGACCACTCATGATCAACAGTGCTGCTGTTTGGCCAAGACATGGGCTCTAGCGCATTCCTGATTTTACCAGACTTTGTTCTGGCTGTTGCTGATTTGGAAGCCTCACCCATTCTGTTCTCCCTTAAATACCTTCAAGAGATGAAACGAGATTCTGTCTTCTGCTTCCTTGAAATTGAATATATGGGAGTTCAAGGATAATGTGGCAAGGCTACTTCTTTCTCGTTAAAAGTTTAATGTGAATTTTCTGCTGATATTTATCCAAGTTAAGACCAAAGAATTACTTCCAATGATCTGTTGCTCCACTTTTGGGGGAGTGTATATATTTAAACAAGGGACATTCTGGTTTGTTTTTTTAAATGCCAACATTCCAGTTCTTTTCCCCTTTTCCTTTTCTGCTAGATCCATTTTGGCTGTTGAATGCCTTAATAAATCTTAATTTGTTAGTAGATTACTGATTAGCATCAGTAACCTCCTGATTCTTTTAGGATTCCAAAGTCCAGCTTTTTCATGGTCTCAGAAACTGCTATGTGGGGATCAAATGTATGCCATAGAATTGTATCACTTGAATACAAATTGAACTTTTTCAAAAGACTCCTATGAGTTGCAGTGTGGTAAGGATACTTAGAAACTCTGTTACAGATACATCAGAGTTATCACAGAATGACAATTCAGATTTTTTTTCCCCGCAGAAAGAAATGAAATTACTTTTAAAGTCATTGGTTTTATAGATAATGCTGAAATGAAGTGAAATGCCCTAAGAGTGTTGGTGCTTAGACAGACACACCACTTAAGGGTCAGTTGTTGTTACATGAGGCAAGTCCAGGGAAGAGCTGTTGAATTACAGATCCCACTTTTAAGAATACAGCGGCCATGTTGGTTGAGGGATTTGGGGAAACGTACTCCATAAAGTATCACTTCCAAGCTCTGGGCCAGACATTATGGATCTTGGACATTCTGGAGTTAGCGTCCTTCCTTCAAATTTTGCACAGAACTAGGATGGCCCCTATGTCATGTATACGTAGTTCAAGCTGGAACTCATGCATAAATACAACTTAGGACATTTTAAACCACCTCAAGTTTTTCCTTTACTATGTGAATTAACAGTTCACCCAATAGCTCAAGCTAAAGAGAAAATGGAGAAAAGCCACCCATAGCCTTCTGGCCAATATAGTTTTTGCAATCACATTATAAACCTAACTGAAGCAGAAGCTGCTTTAATCCTCATGGTCAACATTTGATAGCTGTAAATGTGAGAAGGAAAAGAGAAGCAGTTGGAATGTGAGCATTGGGATCTGTTTGGATATTACATTTACATTAGATACCCAACCAAAGAATCTTTTATAAGTCTCATGTCTGAATGTGCAATTAGAGGAGAAAAACAGTCTAGATAATTTGGTGGATAAAATCAGTAGGCTGTGACAAAAGTGATTAAGTTAGGTAAAATCCAGTCTACTCATTTCTGTATTCATTGGCTTTTTCAGGACTGGACCTGAGATATAACCTGTTAACTGATGCTGGTGCGGTATACATTGCAGCTTTCCTCCAGGTATTTCTTGTGAAGACCAATGATTTCTCTTCTTGAGGAATTCCATGGCTGTTGAGACTTTTCCCAGAGTAATAGGAACAAAGTTTCCTCTTTAAGAAGTCTGCAGTTTTCATTCATACTGTATATCCTTTTCTCTCATTGTCTGCAGTACTCCTTCTGGAATATGGGATTACTCTAGCCGCAATATATGTATGTTCTAGAATAGAGATTTCCAACCAGATGTAATTGGCCTTCAGCTTCCATAAAGCCTAGCTAGAATGGCCAATGACCAGGGATTTTAGAAGTTTTAGTCCCACAACTGGGGACTCACGTTTAGGAAACACTGTTCTAGAAAAGAATGTGGGGTTCACTGGAGGCATCCAGTGGCCCTGTTACTGCAGGGGCAGCTAATCTGCCCCCCATTTTACCGCAGACCCTCCTGCAGCTGCTCTGAATTATATGAGATCTCTCCTCATCCCAGATCTCTGTCAGAATTGGCTCCAGTACTGGAAGATTTCCTATACAACTCGGAGCAGCTGCATAAAACAGAAAGTGGATTGGCCAACCTCATGGCAACAGAGCCGCTGGCCGACCCTAGTGCCCCTGGCATGCAGCTGCTTGGTGGTTGATGTGGAGCATGGTTTAAATGGGGAGTGGTATAGAAAGAGAGAGAGAGAATCATCCCCATGTGCCTTCCTTCCATATTAAATTTTGCTGGCCCTGCCTAGCTGCATTGTGAGGGGGGAAAGCTGCTGGACATCTGGATGGCTTTCATGTACCTGCCCCATTTGCATGTAAAGCAACAAATAGGTACAGGTCTAGAACTGGGATGGGAATGAGATGGTCCTCCACATGTTCTTGAACTGCAGCTCCCCGCAGCCCTGTTAATAACCACTTGGGTTTCCTTGTATTCTAGGATAATAACACCTTGCTTTACCTCAACCTGATGTTTAATGATATTGGTACCATGGGGGCAGAATTCATAGCAAAATCTCTGCACGTAAGTAAGTATTGGTCAGTTAGGGTAGGGTGGTGGTGAAAGGGCCCAAATATATTGGCATCCCAATTGAAACAAAATACTTGGGAGCGCAGCAGTTAATGTTGGCTATCAGCAAACTTAATTCAGTGACTGAAAAGAAGACTTCCTTTTGTTACACTCAGGTTTGTTGTGGTAGGTAGTAACCATTTGCTGAGCAACCCTAATATCACAGAGGGGTGGGGAACATCAAAGAGTGTTACTATAGGGTTTCCAGGTGGAATAAAGGACAAGCTCCTGTATCTTTATTAGTTGTTTAGAAGAGGGAGGGAAGCAGTATGTGTGGTGGTTTGAGTGTTGGACTAGGACTCTGAGAGACCAGGGATCCATCTACTTGAGAGGGGAAAATCCCAAATACCTCATAGTATTGGCATCTTGCAGCAGCAGCGACATGTCCAAATGGTTTTTCTGGCCTCGGAAGCACCCGTAAGCCTTGCATTCCTGATGGCAGCTGCGAGTGATTTACTCACATTAGTTCTTCACCTCCCCTGTTTGTTTGTTTTTAAAAAAAACATCGTCCCGATGTGCGATAGAGCGATTCTCCAAAGCAAAACAGAAAATATTGATCCGTTTTATTGCCTTAGTGAGCGATCGCTAAGGCGAAAATCCAACATGGCAGCAGGAGGTGCTTGCCCTCCTAACAAGCCCCACCCCCACTCTTGCCCAGCCAATCAGCTTTGTGCTTCCCTTCAAAATTTTTATTGTTCGATAGTCCAGACAAGCAAAAATGTGCACCCACCTCACAATTTGTGAAAAAGTATGGGGAAATCTGCAAAGGTTTTTACCCTGTTGTTTTTGCCATTTTGGGCCACCCGCCTTCTGAATAGTGTTGGTTGGTGCTGGATCCCGTTTAGACAGGTAGGATTCCCAGCGAATTCTATGAGGGGTATTTTCACTGTTTAGACAGGCCCCAGGATTCAGGTCCCTGTTCAGCAATGGAAACCCACTTGGGCAAGTCACATTCAGCCTCAGGGAAAGGCAATGGCAAACCCTCTTTACATATGTTGCCAAGAAAACACTATTATGGTGGCCTTGGGAGTACCATAAGTTAGAAATGATTTGAAGGCATTCAATGAAAAGAAGAGGGGGTTTCAGCAGGTGTTGCTTGTAATGCAAGCAGCACCATCTGAAATTCCCTCTTCTACACAACCATTAAAGGTACAGGAGCCTTGTCCCTTATTTCACTTGGCAGCCCAACTCATTGGCCAAGTAAGCTTGATCCTAGGGATGGACTTGAACTTGAGAAATCATTGCAGGGAAAGAGAAGCAGGGAAGCCTGGAAAAGGAAGGCTTGATGAAAGGATTCCACTGTATAAACTAGGGGAATGGGGTTAAAGGAAAAAACCAACCCCTTATGGTTTTATATGGCCACAGTAGCTACTCTTTTTAGAAAACTCCTGGTAGGACATTATTGGTCTAAAATGAGAGAAAGGGATTGGGCTTATGGATTTAATTAAGGGCCCTCCTATCTACTCCCTCCCACGTAATTCCTGCACTGACTATTATTGAGATGAATCAAGCAAACAGAAGGCAAAGTGGGAAGGACGGGAAAGGGGAGAAGAAGCAAGCAATGAGGAGAAATATACAGAGTCAAAAGCTGAAGAAGAAGAGCTTTTGATTCTTGATTCAAAATAAGAATTTTAGCTACTAACCTCTAGTTTGTCTTAATTAGCTTAAATATAACATGTTCAATGTTTGTGTCCAGTGGGTGCCATCTACAAGAAATAGATACTTGTGGAATAAAGTTACACAGTTAAATGTGAAAAGCTACAATAAAACTGAAATTTCACTAAAAGCGGCGTCATAGGTAACAGTTCACTGGCATTAGGACAGAGAGGTTGACAGGTGGAGCATGGGCTCCATTTCAAGCTGTGGGGATATTTAATGCTATCCACCCCACTCCACATTCAAATAATTGAAAAGAATTGTTAACATAGCCAAGAGGCAGATTATAGGATTTCAGATGTAGCAGCTGTAGCAAATTATTTTTCATGGCAATCAGTTGAATTCTAGGACAGAGTGAGTCTATTTTTTGCAAGCTTATAAGTCCATAGCAAATTTTGCCATTTCACAGATTAGACTGTTGCAAGCAAATAATTGACTTTTCATACTTAGAGGAACGAAACCCTGCTTCACCTCAGAATGACTGGCAACAAGATCGACAACAAGGGAGGAATGTATTTTGCAGCAATGATGCAGATTAACAACACAATACAGAAGTTAGATTTTGCAGACTGTGACCTGGTAAGTGAAGTCAAAGCAAAGTAGAATTAACCCCCCTTATTTTTACCAGTGTGCAAACAATGATTCTAAGTTTAAGTCCATTTCAAACATGTTTAACTGCCATGACTCTCAGCTAATAAACCCACAGAACTGTAGTTGTAGATTGGGAGCAAATTGTATAAGAGCATTAGAAGAGGGTGTGTGTGCTGTGGCGGGTCAGTGGCTGACCCTCTCTGAAATCTGAGAATGCAGGGAGCTATACCTCCCCCCTCCCCTCCTTCAGGAAGAAAGCAAAGATGCATTCTTTCTAAGGAGAGAAGCTCCTGTCTGAAAGAGGAGGAGGAAGTGAGATCAGCAACCCCAACACTTCCAGTCTATGATTAGAAGAAGGGACAGTGAAGGTCAGAATAAATAAAGGACAGTCTAGGAAATCTGAGGAGGTCTCTCTGGTTTACAGGTTGGTAAATGGTGGGCCTGAGAGCCAATTTTCTGCCACTGGGACCATTGGGGCGGGGTGGTGGTGGTTGTACAGACAGCCTTTCCCCCAGAAGAACCTCTGACACAGTCTGAATTTGATTGCTGGTTTCAAAAAGCATGGTTTTAAAAAACAAATTCTATGATTAACAGAGCATGGGGGTTAGGTAACTGCAGCCTATTTTAAAGATGAACTAGCACTCCTGAAAGGTTCCAGAGATGTAATTTCACTATTTTGGGGAGGGGCAAAAAGGGCAGTCTGGGGAGTCTAGAGAGGCTGGGGGCCCCAGAAGAGGGATTGGGGGCCACTCTTTGCCCATCCCTGCTCAACTACTCCTCTCCATGCATCATGTGTATCTTCAGTGAAAGCTGAGTTGCACTTTGTCACTGCCAATAGAGAGGACTTATGACTGTGACTTAAATGATGGTTTCTAGATGGTGCCCTTTGTCTTTATTTTCAGGGCACACAGAGTGTCATAGCTTTAGCAACAGTTCTGAATCATAACAACTCAGTCAGAGCCATAAATCTAAACCGGCCGATATTGTACAGTGAAGAGGTAAGCATAATGGATACATTTACTTGCAATGGTAGGTAGAAACAAGAAATGCTGCAAGAGCCATAGGAAAAAGAAAATAAATACCAACAGGAGTAATGGAAGAATATGATTGGGATCATGAATTATGACTATCTCCACAGCTGTCTTTCTTAGCCCCATTTCTGTTGCTGTTTGTTTTCCATGCAGGCCCTGTAAGGTAAATGGCAGAAGGCAAATCTCTAGAATGTAGAACTCTTAGTGGCAAACTTTTCTAGCTGTCTAAAACTAACCTGTGCATTTGTTTTTCAACTCATTTATCTGTATCTTGTTCTTACTCATTTCAATAGGAGATATATTCTTTGTCCTAGGCTGTGGCCGCACTGCAGAAATAATGCAATTTGACACTGCTTTAAGTGCCATGGCTCAATGCTATGGAATTGGATTTATAGTTTTGTGAGCTATTTAACCTTCTCTGTCAGAGAGCTCTGGTGCCACAACAAACTATAAATCTCAAGATTCTATAGGATGGTGCCATGATCATTAAAGTGGTGTCAAACTGGATTACTTCTGCAATGTGGCAGCAGCGCAAGTGTAGCACAATTAGTACAGGCTCCCCCCCTCCTCTCACACATATGATGTTAATTTTGGGTCAAAGTAAGACCCCACACTCCAGAGCGAGTCATAATTTCAAACCCGGACAATGCCATCTTCATGTTGTAGATAGTGTTTTAACAGCATATTTTGGTGTATAAAACTGTATCAGCCTTGTATAACAAACATTTTCCTATCTGTGTCTGTGCAGCAGTGATCATTTTCCTCCTCCTGAGGGCTGAATGTGTCATATGAGGCAGATGGATTGTGCCATCTCCATTTTCCCTGCAACATGTGACCTGCAAGTTGTAATTTAATATTATTGCACTTTAGGAAGAGACCACAGTCCACATAGCCCTCATGCTGAAAGTCAACAGCACCCTTGTTGAACTGCATTTATGTAAGCATGGAATGAAGAATTTTGGTGTTGAACGTCTGTGTGATGCATTATATGCGAATACCACTCTTCGATATCTTGATCTTAGCTGGTAAGAGAGACTTGAGCTATAGGATGTCAAGAGAGACTTCAGTTATATGGATATAACTTGAGTTATATAGATGTAACTCAAGGGAGACTTGAGTTATATGGATACTTCTCTTCATGACTCTAGATATGTCATTCTATTCCCTCATTATCTGTCTTCCCCATCCCAACAGAGAGTCACAGTATTCTGGGCTCTCTGAGCATGAAGGATTCTCATTAAGTTGTCATGGGTGGAGGGATCTACCCGATGGTTTTTGTTTTGCTTTTTCTGCACGCTTCATTTTGGAGACAGATGTTCTTTATATTGTCTGTTGTAGGCAGGCATACCTAGCTACAGTAGGTTTTGCTACAGTGAAATCCCATTTTGCCCCAGTTCAAGCTTTATTGGATTGCTTTCTGCAGGCATGCTGCTGCAATCTGACATGCAAAGTCTGTGTTTCTCCAGCCCTCTTTCACCATGCTCCCAGTGCCGATACTGCTAAAAACCTTCCACCTAGACAGAGGAAAAGGAGGCCTGGGGGGCATAAAAGACTTTGTAGAAAGGAGCTTCTTTGTCAGACTTTGTTAACTGAGGTATGCCTGTTTAATGGCTGGTGAATTAGTAGACTGAAATCTAGCTGCTCAGTGTGTGTGTGTGTGAAAGAGAGAGAGAGAGACGGGAAGAGAGAAAGGAGTTTCAAATTTGTTTTCAGAATCTATCCTCTGGAAGATATTATTAAAAACAAAACATGCATTTGTCTCTTTTCAGTAACAAAATTACTCAAGATGGTGTCAAATTTCTGGGACAGCTGTTGAAAATGAACAACACCCTGGAAATCCTGGATCTTAATTTTAATAGGATAGAAGATGATGGAGCTTTCTATCTGAGTGAGGCACTGACTACACATAACTGGACCCTTCAAGCGTTAGTTCCTAGATTACTTATTTGTAAGAACAGGCATTTGGATATGGCAACAAGAGTTTGGGGAACAAATGATCCTATACTTCACATCAAAATGCCACTGTGGCAGGCAGGACAGAAACATATAGGTCTGGGCTGAGAAATTTGCTGAGTCAGTAGTGACATCACTGGGGTGGCTGTGTATGATCCAAGAGTTTCAGCTCAGCATCCTTTGTGATGCTGCCAAGAATCCTGGGATGTTCCTTTGGAATCACTTGCTGACTCGATGACTCTACCAAAAGTTTTGCCACCCCAAGTGAGTACTGGGCCACTTGTGCAATCGGGCCATCCTGACAGGTGCTTGAAATAGGTTGAAGACAATGGTCCCGTCTATATGAGGGGGGAAAAATACAAACATGTCTGAAAAAGCCATTCACAGTGCTGTGATCTGTCTAAACAGTCAAAAGAGCCCCCCTAAACTTCACGTGGCCCCTAGCCAAGATGGTGGTCGCAAGTGATTTACTTGCGCTTTTAAATCTGCTGCTGCCAATTTTTCTTTTTTTAAAAAAAGTTTACCATGATGTGCACATGCAATAGTTCGTATTTACAAAAGAAAGAAAGAAAGAAAGAAAGAAAGAAAGAAAGAAAGAGAAAAAGAAAAGAGTGTATAAGATCACCACTTTATTGACTTACCAGACTGTCTCTTAGCCAAAAATCCAACATGGCAGCAGCAGGCACTTTCCCTGTTTGCTAGCCCTGCCCCCCACAGCCAATCAGATTACGCTCCCTGGCTGCACCAACGTGAGTGCAGGTGTCCAAGTGGTCACAGATTTGCATGCCATATGGAGCTTTTAAAAAAAATCCAGAAAAAGCCCTGGAGGCTTCCCATACAGAGTTTGGGGTGGATTTGGCTGCCTCCCTTCCGAAGGACACGTATTTCTGTGAATGTCTGTTTGTACAGATCACTTCCTATTCTTATCCTGCTAGGATTATTTTCACAGTTTAGACAAGCCCAATATTTGTGAATTAGTCCTTATTCACTAGAGTCAGCATTTGTAGGAGTAGGTCAGAATTCAGATGCATCTGACATTTTCCACTCTTACAGAGCCTTACAGTGAGTTTTGGAGGAAATTTTCTGCCTCTCAAACCTATTATGCATCTGGGCCCCATTCAGCTGGCTGGGGATACTTTTAAAGTGGATGGAGATATTTATTGATATACAGGGAAATTAATTAAGTATGCACGTGGACCTTGGTCAGGACCATGATCTATGTGGTCTTCTCCAGCCTTAGATTCTGGGGGTGGGATGGGGGGAGGAGAGGTCCAAAAATTTCAGTGCTTTATACTGAAAGTGAGGGCTGGTGCCAGGACCATCCTGGACACAATCCCTGTATAACATGGTTGGTTGGAAGAGGAAGACTTGGTTAATATGCTCAACTGAAGTAGGACCACCTCAGGTTGTACTGACATGGGGCATCTAAGATTTGACAGGTTTGGAAGGTATTCAGAAATATAGCTGTGTTAGTCTGTATCAGCATACAAAGGTTTGGACGGAATTTTCTTGTAATTCCCAACTTGGTGAAAAGACATAGGACTGAGAGGTCAAGAAGAGGAAAGAATAAGGGAAGGGAACTAATGACCCGAAAAGGCCAATCTATGGATTTCTTTTGTGCACCAACCCAGAATGGACCTTCACAGTAAGTATCCAACATTCCATTCTCACCCTAGATACGTCCTATCCTGCGGATGGCTCCTTTGTCATCATTGTCCAGATATCTGGCAGTGGCACAGGGCCTGGCCATGTGAAGGTTATTGTATACATCATGACGATTACATGCAGTCTATTTCATTTGGTCCCCACATCATGGTTTATAACCCATACTAACAGGTTTCAGTTGAGCACACTGAATAGATAACAAGGTTGTACAGAAAAAGTTAAAAATAGCAGGCAGTTTCAAATCTTGGAAACTAGGATGGATTTTGTAATGTAGAGGAACAGAACCTTCTCCCTTTCTTTTGGTTTGAGTACTAGGTTTAAAGAAATAGAAGCTATTAAGAGAAGGGGTGGGGTGGGCTTTGTGACTGGAGTTAGCAATCCCAGGGTATAAACTTCCTTAGGGGAGGTACAGTGTAGGGTTGTGGCTCATGCATGAAAATGTTTACACACAAGTCAAGGAAATTGGATGTCTGCCTTTGCACAATGACTCTCTTTTCTGCTTTGTGCCTTTGTGTTTACTAGGTTATCCGTGACAAACAACAATATAACTGGGCAAGGACTGGTTGCCCTTTCAGAATCAATGAAAATAAATCCTGTCCTTTCCTATATCTATATATGGGGAAACAAATTTGATGAAGCCACCTGTGTGGTATGTCTTCATCTTATGTACTTAAGTAGCTGGTGCCTAACCAAAATATTTGGGAGCATCCTTCCTCCCTGCTCCCACTTGTTACAGCAATAGGCCAATCTTGCTGCCAGCCTGCTGCTGTTTGGGGCAGGCCACTGTTGGCGTCCTCCACTGCCTGTGATGCTGGCAGCTCCATGAGCCTTGCTTTGAAATGGGGTAAAAGACTTCCAATCCTGTGTACTGCTTGCTACCCTCAAGTTTTGGTAGTTTGGAAATGTACTTTTTAGATGGTAACTTGGGGACTTCCCTCTCCCCTAGGTAGCATGGCCATTGACATGGCTGGGGATTATTTTTTGGAGCTATAGTCCAAAAATGTAACTTTCCTAAGCTCTAAGAACTTTATCAGATGAGGCTGGTAAAATGCTATTTCCGTGGGATAATGGCATCTTTGGCTGTTACTTACCACATGACGCTGTGTCTGTCCTGTAGCTGCATTGCATGCCACCTGTTCCTAGAGTGCTCCTTTTCATTGACAGCTATCCGTCAATGCCTCTCAATCATGCTGCTTTTCCATGCAATAAGTCCCTCCTGCTGCAGTTCCACTTCTCAGGCAATCATGTGGTATAAGTGGGTTATGATTCTGCTCACCCCCTTTGCTATTCCCAAACAGGCTGCTTTCCTTTTATTTTCTATTTCTTTTTTTATGTTAGTATTACCATAATTTTGCAATTGTGGTACCCCCCCCCCAAATAAAATAAAATAAAAAATGTGAAAGGCAAGCATACGCATACAGGGGTCAGAAGATGGTGTTATGGCAGCAGTGCAGAAAACATATCATGGATTGCAAAGCGCTATTGCAGAGGAAGTATGATAATGATTCCAAGCTGATATGCTTCCATTCTTAAACTAGCGCAGTTGCGGCAGGATAATGCGCTGGTGTGATAATGTCCTCAGTTTTGTTGTGATGCTAGAAGGCAGCTACAGGAACATGCTATTTGCTTCCATATTAGAGAACACAGCTAAGGGCATCATTAGGTGCTCGTAGAAAAATCCTCATCATAACATTTAGTACAGTGTGAAATGTGTCCCATTTCTCCACTTGTCACAGCCACTGCTGTGAAACCAGAGATGGAACCACATGATATCAGGGCGCATGTACAAACCACTAGACCAGTGGCTCTTAACCTTTTCTTTAGCAGGGACCCCCTTTAAATATCTTTTGTTGCCATGGACCTCCCAAGACTTAACTCAAGATTTAAAACCATAAAATGATAATGCTGATAATAGAGTTACACTATCCATTAAACCTTCCCTCACAGGCACTGGAAAGGGAGGGAACACTTTTAGATTAGTTGTTTTTAATTTATATTTGTTTAATGTTTTTTTATGGGGGAGGGTGGGAGTGGGGGTGTTTAGGGATTTTATTTGTATTGTATTTTAAATTTTGTAAGCCGCCCCGATTGTTTTAACAGAGGGGCGGGGTATAAATAAATTTTATTATTATTATTATTATTTTCTCCTGCTCCTTCCTGCAAGTTTGTGCCTGGAGCAGATTGAACAGCCTTTGCCTGGGCTCCTGTCACTTGGGCTGAGCAGCCCTCAAGCATTCACGGACCCCCTGTGAGGACATCACAGCCCCGTGGGGGTCCACGGACCACAGGTTAAGAACCACTGCACTAGACAATAGGGAATAAGGAAGACTAGACCCATGGCTACCTTTCTATAGCAGCTGCATCTGTGTACTGTCTATGTGTGTTTGTCTCCCCTTTCAAGCTTTGATATGTTGTCTTAATCTTCTTCTCATGTTAAAACTTAGGCCATGTATAAAATGAACTTAAACATACATTTCCTACTATACTTACTGTCATCTTCTCCCCTTCCCCTCTGTTTGTCCTGCATCTTTTTCAGCCTGCCAAGAAGTAAACACCTCAAGGTGGAGCTCTGTTTATATTGTTCCATGTATGTTGACAATGTGAGAGCCAGCATAGTGTAATGATTTGAGTGTTAGACAAGGATTCTGGGAGACCATGATTTGAATCCCTGCTCAGTTGTGGAAACCCAGTGGGTGACCAGAGCAAATCACACTCTCTCTGGCTCAGAGAAGGGCAATGATATACCCTCTCTGATCTGATCTGGCCAAGTAAACCCTATGATAGGGTAACTATAAATTGGAAATGGCTTGAAGGCACACAAGAATAACATTGACAATATGGTATAGTATAACAGTAGTGCTACTTTAGGCCTGCATGTACAAGCCAAAGTAAATGAGATGGTTGCAGTTCTATAGTTTTGGCAGCTGGTGCTTGAGTACAGTTGGGGGCGGGTTAACTTCCTCCCACCATTTTCACAATACAGTTCAAATATCTCCCTCTAGCTGTTTACCCTGTGGAGGAAAAGGATCTAGGATTAGGGAAGGCTTTCAACAACAACAAAAAAATAGCACTGGGATCAACCCCTTTCTTCCAGTATTGTAGCCATCCACAACTGCAGTAGTCCTTTTTTTTTTTTTTTTTTTTTTAGCAATCTCATTGCCATCTCACACAGTGGTGCCTTTGTACATCCTGACATCTTTCTGTGTTTCAGGCATTTGCAGAATTACTTCAAAGTGACCGCCTGAAGCCATCTGGCACAGATGTCCAGCCATATGAAGTGGATGGGACGACATACCTTGCTGAAGTTTCCCATGGCCTTAAAAGGCATTACTATTGGACTCCAAGTTACGGAGACCCTGAAAGCAAAGATGCCAATGCCTCTCTGGCAATAGCGCCTGTTACTGCAAACTTGTGAATGACACTCTCTGTATCTTGGGATTTTTGTGTATCACCCTTAAAACAATTGCATACATTTATTTGGAGAAATGATGTTATAAAATTTTGAGCCATCATCTCCATACCAGATCACAGTAGCAAGCTACATTTAATTTCTAATCCAGTGGAAGTTGATAATAATTTAAGTTTTATTGAAAGCAGTGGAATTGAAGTTAGTTTTGACTAATTTGTTCCATTTTTTTTATAGGTGTTAACCATCCCAAACATTTAAAATGGTATTAGCACTGCATGAATCAAGATTTAAAGTGATGATATAGAGGATCATTTTATAGAATCAGAACTGTATCCTAAAGAATGCTCATTACTTTGAAAGCAAGGTAGCAGTCCTAGGTTTGTATACTTAAGAGATAAACCACCTTGAACCAATGTGACTGGCCATAAATAGGACTCCAGTATAAGTGCCTTTCAAACTAGGGATTTATTATTTGAATTAACGTATTTCTAAGTCAAAGAGTTACTTGAAGCATGCTGTTGGGCATGGGGAAGCACGAATAAAAAGCAAGTTGTATCTGCAGAATTTAAACATGGATCATGATTTGTAGATGCTTGTAAAAGATGAAAGTCTCCATATATTCTGAATTACAAATATAAAAATTATCAATTGTTTGATTATCATTTACCCTTAAAAGAAGTCCTGCTGGTTTGAGAAAAATAGTCTGACTTATAAATCTCAGTTGTGAATTTTATACATTCAGGGACACTGGCTGTACAGCTCCACTGGTGCTAGCATGCACCAAGATTCAAAGTGTGCATATTCCTGTTTATCAAACCTGGAAACCCATTCTCTTTTTACTATTCCTGACTTCACGGTTCTAGATAGGATTTAATAAAATAGCCCCCTACAAACTGCAAGACCACTAAAAGGGATTCCACTGTAGCTGTCTTTGTTATCCTTAAGCCCCTATGCCTTTGCACAGAACTGTTGCTGAACTGACTCATGTTTGCACAAATCAGTTAATTGCTCAGTCCTTGATTTACAGTGCTCAAGTAGGTGCATGATTGCCATTGAGAAGCACTGCATTTGGGACATCATGAACATTCCAGCTTTTGGGGTATTTGAGTGTGCAGTACCGCCTTCTCTCCTGTCTGCGAGCGCTTGTTGCATATTCCACTATAGGAAACAGACCAACTCTTTAGGACACCTTAAATAAACAGCATTCTTCTCACTTTGAAATTGCAGAGGTTCCCCCACCCCAAGTTTGTAGTATACAGTATCAGCAGTAAGTCAATTTCATAACCAGCTTTTCCATGCAGAGTATGTGTTTCATTGATTTACTTTTCAGCGATCTTGGCAACAGTGTTAAAACAGAACTACCTGTTGCAGTCAAAGCAATGAAAGAATATGGCACTCCACTGGTGAAAGACATTATCCACTCTCCGGTCATATTATACTGCTACTTTTGCTTAGTACTCCAACAAATCATTCTGGGATAAGGCTTTTCCAACCAGCAAAGCAATTCTATTTAAAACAGCAACATTAGGAGCAAAGAAGTGCTATAAAACAAGTTTTATTCAAGGCTAACACTTAAGTATTGCAAGTTAAGTATGTACACAAACCCTTATAGGAAAGTATAAAAATGAAGAGCAAGCTCTATACACAGAAAGTGAGGGAGGAAGATATTATATGTACAATCTGAAAGACTTCTGACATTAAATCAGAAAGGATGACTTACACTAGCTCCTAAGAAAAATCCCTTTTATAGTGGCAAAAGTAGTAGCATTGTAAGGGCTTAAAATGAGTTGGAATCATGTAGCCCTCCAGATATTGCTAAACTGAAAGTCCCAGCATTCCTCACCACTGGCTATATTGTCTAGGGCATGTGGGGGTTACAGTTCAACAACATCTGGAGGACTCCATGAATGCCATCCCCAGTTTAAAGTATGGATGGAGAGAAAGTTTAATCCCCAGGTGGGACCCTCCCTCTGGTTGTTCTTGGCAACAGCTTCTATCAAGCCCAACTAATATGCCCAATGGTGAGGAATCATGGGAGTGCAAGTACAACACACCTGGAAGATACCAAAATAAAGGAAGGTTGGTTTACGTATTCTTTTCCCTCATGAAGACAGGGTCTCAGAATGACAACAAATCCTTAATATTCATAACAGAGCCAGTGAATCTCAACAAATGAGGAATCATTTAGATGGCCCATTTTGGTCAATTCAGCTGCCTATTCCATCCAGGCAAGATTCAGGAGTAGCGAGCTCTACATAACAGATGCAAGTGACATACCCCTGTTGTTTACCAAGATGCAATCCCTATACAAGGTAGAACCCCATAAATCATAGAATCACAGAGTTGGAAGTGGCCACAAGGGCCATCTAGTCCAATCCCCTGCCCTACAGGAATACACAATCAAATCAAATTCTTCCTATCAGTATAATTTACTAAGCGTATCTTTTAAAGAGGATAGTCCAGGACCTGTGCACACAACTTTAAATACTTCCTAATTTGGAAACAAAAGGGGATTATTTCATCCATTATTGCTACAACAGATTTTAGTCCTCTCAGAGTCTGTGTACTGTATGGGAATACAGAATCAAACAACAGTTCTTAAAAAGATTTTCACGTAGAAAAGGCAAATGAGTTCTATAAAGTAAAACATCTTTATAAATATTAAATAGGTAAGTTGGATCTAATAAAAATTTAAGAATGGGATTTTTAAAAAGTATTTTTAAAGTGACAAAGCCCAAGAGGAAATGCTCATTAAAAATAGGTACACCAAACTATAGTTTATTTCCTTCTTCTCCACAAGACAGATGGCAGTCATATTGTTAAGAAATGTATCAAAAATTAATACTAGAGCAAACCTATCCAATCAATGGAACAAACTTAAGCACTGACTTACCAAGTTCCCATTGATTTAATGAGTGTACTATAGTTGGGACTATTGAATTTAGGTCATAAGCTTTTCAAAGAGAAACAAGGATTCTGCATTCCCAGATACATGGTATTATCAAGATTACATCATGTAAAGCCTTTTTAAAAAATCTATAGCTAGAAGTTTCTGGTGGCGTCAAAGGAGGAATTAATCCTCAAGGTAGAAACAACCTGAAGAACCTGATGCTGATCTGAAGTTTCTTGATAGAGACAGGCTGATGAGATAGGAGATAAGACAGGCCTACATTGCAACCTTTCTTGAAGGTGGGGAGGGATAGTGGGACATCAAAGGATATGAGTATTCCCTACCCCTGTGACTTTATTAGGCCAGCATGGTAGGCTTGGAAAAGAGTCTTAACCATCACAATTAGCTGTTTTTTTGTTTAACCAAGTTTCTAACCCTCATGATTGCAAAGAAAAAGACACCTTCAGGTTTTCTTCCTGTGTTAATTTCTCTCTGTCCCACTCATTCTGAAAGCACAGAAGAACCCACAATCAAATGGATAGGTTTGTGCTTTACTGTACATATTTAAAAGTCCCCACATTCAATAACAGATAAAGTAATAATGAACACATCTGAATATCCCTCATGAAAGCAGGGTCCAATAAACACAATGACTGGAGCAAATATCCAGCCTGCTTCTTAGCTAAGTGCAGAGTTTCCTCAGGGTCAAACTTGCTAAATAATATCACTGGTGTTCTTTGTATGCTACATTTGTTGCTCTGGGTAAATTTTTAAAGCATCATGCCCTAAAACAACACTTCTTGGCCCCTTCAGTCCTCTTAGATTGTTGGTTCCTAAACTCCAAAACAGAATATCAACAAAGCCTGCGTAATAACACTTGTTAATAATAACAAGCATAAGCTCATGATGAAAGCATCTTTTTGATCTTTTAAATAACAAAAAGATACAAACCAGCCTCCTTAAGTTGTTTGCATGCTGTCAAGCCTGAACCACTCAACAGTCTTGTACAGATTATTGTTATACTAAGCCATAGCTTAACGTAATCAATTGAGTCATTTGCATACCTAATTAAGCATATTTAGGACAAGAAACTGACAGGGGATGTTCATGTCTATTCATGCCCACTACACCTGACTGCTAGGAAAGGAGCCACCCACAACTTCAGAAGTAGGGCACCTGATTACTGGAAGCAAAGGACAAACAACAGGATTTGGGCATCTTTATTATTGCTCTGCCATGGACTTTTTTTTTTTTTGGAAAGCATCTTACTAGGGGGAAAAACCTGTAGACAGAAACCTGGACAAGCTGGATCTTTGAATCAATCTAGATAGTTCTTGGGACAGTGTAGATCATTCATCATTCTCCATTTTGTGAGAAGCCATAAAATTAGCACAGTAAGGCCACTGAGAATGCTGTCATAAATATACTTAATATTTCTATAAGGTGTAATTTAAAAAATCAAAGGATTAAAGGATTTCTTTTTCCCCACTGTCCTTTGAGCAGCAAGCCCTAATTTTATCTCAGATTTATTTTCTGAAGTTTTGCTATACAAGAAGGTGCTAGGTTTTCATTTTGAGAGTCCTATGCTAAGGTGAACCCAGAATTTCTGAAAGATTGCTTCCTCCCATACGAGCCTGCCTGGAATTTGAGATCTTCAGCAAAGGCCCTATTGAGTGTCCACCACCGTGAGAGGCAAGTTGGTGACTTACAAAACAGGAATTTCTCTGTAGTGGCACCTCAATTGTGAAGGCTACATTACTGTTGGGTTTTTGGCAGGCAATCAAAATTGTATTATTCTGTATGGCCTTTGGTTTTTTTTAAAAATGGGACTTAAAAAAAAAATACTGGTTTTATTATACATTACTTTGGGAGCCCCAGTGGCAGAAAAGCAATTAAATATGTTTTTTAAAAATTAATATGTAGCAGTGGTGGGGAGAAGCCATTTAAGAAACAAGTCTGAGCATCCCTTTGAGGGCACAGAAATGGCTGCATCATATATTTTGGAGGCGCTTTGTGCCTTTTCCCCATTTGTATTCCAGCAGAAAGGATACAGCAAAAGATGTGGCCTTGTATTTAACAACTAACCCGGCAGACTTAGGTAATCCAGAATAAAATGCAAATGAGCACATGAACTTCCTTGGTGGTGAGCAAGTAGGCACATGGAGATGGGGTGGAGATGGTTTCTGTGCTAGCAGCAAAGGAAAGCAATTCCCTCCACAATCAGCATGACCAAGCAGGCTACTCATTTCTAATCAGATTAATAATGGGGGTGGGGATGGAGGGTTATAAGGTTGGAATAAGTTTCCTAAGGAAACTGTCCCCTCCTTCCGAGTCAGGACTATCAGAGGACTGGAAATATGAAGCTAAGAACCTGACGAGGATGAATCATCTGATATCTTCATAGAGTTCTATGGCTCCTTAAAGACAAGTTTTATTTGGCATAACCTTTCATAGGCAGCATCCCAGGTGCATCTGATGGGCTGCTGTCTACAATAGCTTACCCCAAATAAAACATTAGTCTAGAGCCAGCATGGTGGAGTGGTCTGAGTGCTGGAGATCAGGGTTCAAATCCCTGCTTGGCCAGGGAAGCCCACTGGGTGACCATGGGCAAGTCACACTCTCTCACCTTCAGAGGAAAGAGCAAACCCCCTCTGAATAAATCTTGCCAAGAAAACCCCCATGATAGATTCATGTTAGGGTTGCCGTAAGTCAGAAATGACTTGAAGGCACACAACAAAGCTTTACGGTGCTACATGAACCTTTGTAGCTTTTGCTGCTACAGAATATCATGGCTAACTGCCCCCTCCCCCCAAAATTCATAATCCACATTTGTAAGCACAATCCCTTGAGCAAAGGTATTTGCACTCTGATCATGATACACATGGCCACTTACATTTCCTCTGACACCATGTCAAAAGCTGCTTCAAAACACACCACAGCTCTACTAATGAAGTTTTTCTAAAACCAATTCTCCAAGAACCAGCTCAACATCTATCATATCTGCTGTCTATGAGAAGTCAAATCTCCATATAAAACTGCTGCATGTTCAGGGGAATGGGGGTGTGTGACAATTCTGCTGAGAATGAGTACAGAAAAAGTCTCAAGTTTCATGTTATGTTTGGAGTACAGCTTCACAAAATTATCACCTTTCATTTCATACAGTTTTAGCAGTTGTTATAGCTATAAAAATATCTGTGAAAGTTTCTAGGGAATGCCTGCAAACATGTTAAAAGTCAGGATTTGTTAAATGCGGTTTCTCACTGAGACACAGTTTTAATGCCCTGCAAAGCCACTGGGCCCTTCCCCTTCACAGACCCACCTAAATCTGTTATGCAAAATAAAAGAAATCATGCAAATTTACTCCAGGTGTAGAATCTAGCTACTCTCAACACACGTTTGAACTACTTGGATGCAGCAAACACAAAGCGCTAAGTACAGCTGTCACAAGCCAGGAAGAAGAACTTCTTCGCACTAATTTTCACTTTGAAGAAACTCATAGCTCTGAAAAGTTCCTTTTTTAGGACTACAGCTCCTGGAATCCCCAGGTCAGACTAGAAGTTATAGCCCCAAAAGGGAACTTTACTGAGCATTTAAGAATGCTATTAGGTGGGGAGTGGGCAATATGGACTGAACATCTTGAGTATATAGGATAAACTGCATGAACTTCAATGGAGCCATCCAGAATTCACTGACAGACTTCTTAAGGCAGGTGCTGAAGAAGAAGAAAAAATTTTTTATCTTCTAGAAAATGCAACCTTATTTTTTTTAAGAGAAAAAAACAAGGATCTTTTGTTCTTGATAAACAAAATATAAGAATGAAAAAAAGCACTTCAAGTGTCCCTAAATGAATCAAAGACAAAGTCTGGCTTAAAAAGAGCCACATGATTATGTTTGCTTTGCCAAAAATAATCTCACTGACAAAGTGTTCTTCATAGGCAAGGTGTCAGTATAACTGCTGAAGGAAAATAAACTGAGGTTCTGAATATCCAGCGATGGTAGACCTCAGAAGTGTGTCTGATGGGGGAGACTGGCTGTCTGTAACAGGCAACAGCACTTGGTGATCCTCTGTTCCAATTGGGAGAGGTAAAGCTATGTCTGAAGGCTTCACATCGGCAGACTCTAGCAAAGGGCTTTTATCTCTTGGAATGGAGTCCTGATCATTAAAGGAATGCTCCAGTGTGATAGGGTCCAGGGCATTCTCGGAACCTGTGGAGACAAACAAAACTTTAAGCATGCGCATTCCTGAAAGCAAAGCTACAACAGATACACCAGGTTCAAGGGCCACTATCTTGCCCCCTCCCCCACCTGGGAGACTAAACCTCAATCCAACAGTCCCTACTTTTCTGCTGAGCATTTCACCCTGTTTTGAGAGGGGCCTGGCCTGTTTTAGGCTTAGGAAAAGTCTCTTTCCTAAACAGAAAGTGACCAGAAATCACTTTTTATGGTAGAAAGCCTCCTGATGTCAAAGCAAGTCTAGCCTCCTTCCCATATGATGAAATTGCGCACCCCCCCCCATGGCCTCCTGAAGTCATGAGGACACTTTTTCAGCAAATAAACAAAAAAGGAGCAGGATTGCATATGCTCCAAAGCAAAACTTCAGAGAGACTACTAAAAGAATGATGTCCCTAATTTCAAGATATAAATAAATGATGTGAGTGTCAGAAGAGGGTATTTACAACAGCCACCTTGAAACAAACAAATTTTCATTTTGATAGAGGAATCAGAACTGGAGTAGCTTAATTTCAGGTAATCTGTTATCTAAAGCCCTAAATGTAGTTAAGCTGTGTTGTGCATCTTCGTAGGTGAGGCCAAGCAACATATCCATACAACTATGTATAACTCTTTAACATAATACCTCCTTCTGCAAACACTCCTGTCACGAGAACTCACAACTGACACAATAAATAAATCTGAGTGAACTGGAGCTTTCATTTCCAATTTTGCAAGCATCACCCTAAGTTTTACATACACCACCTACACCGACATTCAATGATGTTATTCTTTAATCCATCCATTCCAACACTTTACCAATGTAGGTGGGCTGGATTCTCCCACTGGGAGCATTTTCTAGGCAGAACTCAATTAATAATGGAGCATGTGAAGGCACAGTCCAAAGAAGCCATCACGTTCATTTGTTTTAACCTGAATTGAAGGATTCGGTCTCCTTCTCTAAGGACATGAAGGCTGAGTAGGTGGCCTCTGGAGCTATGCTCTAGAAATGGTAAACACTATTTTAACAACAACCAGGTCTTACCTGTATGAACCTTTGATTTGTGTTTCTTTAGGTTTTTAATATCTGTGTAAGAGTTTCCACACAGCTCACAGATAAATGGTCTTTCACCTTAGAAAAGCAAAAATGCTAGTTAAACTTTGTGCATGTGCAAGAAGATTAAATGATGATCCAGACTATGTGTACTCCAAGTAAGTCTATCCAGGTTTAATGTGATTTACTTTCCAGTCAGTGTGCTTAAGGCTGGTGTTTTACTTTAGCAAGATCATCACAGGGAAAAGTTGATTTCTTAAGACTCTGCAATGGACTGCCAATTTGACGTTAACTACTTTGATATAAAGTAAGATCTAGTTAAAACCATCAAACAAAAATAAAATAATCCTTGAGAGAATATGACTGAAGCATGTTCCTATCAAGAGCCAGTGTGGTGTGCTGGTTTGAGTGTTGGACTAGGACTCTGGACAGCAGGGTTCAAATCCCCTGCATGGACACGAAAACCCACTGGATGACCTTGGGCAAGTCACACTCTCTCAAACTCAGAGGAAGGCAATGGCAAATCTCCTCTGAACAAATCTTGCCCAGAAAACCCTGTGATAGGGTCACCGTAAGTCAGAAATGACTTGAAGGCACACAGCAACAACAACAAATGTCCATACCATGGCTCACTCCATAACATAGCAGTACAAGCTGCAGGCATGTTCACAAGTAAGCTTTATAGAAACATTCCCACCACACAGCTCTATCCTAATAACACACCCTTCTTGTTGGAGGGTCATTCATTTCCAAGGTTATAAAGATTGCAGAGGTAGTTGCCAGGGTTGGTATTGTGCAAAGGGAGCACTAATCAGTACAATGCAGAGAGGAGCAACAAATCTATAATACATAGCTTTCAAACAAAACTTTTTAGTATTCAAAACATTTCCATGCATTAGCATATTTACTTTTCCAATAACTCTGGAAGGTAAGGCTAGAATTATTATTTTCATATTGAAGATAAAGGGCTGAGGTTGAATTAAAAATGGCTTGCTTTAAGTCATTTAGTGAAGTCACAGTTGAGGTGATCTTGAACATGCACATACAGGCTGAGTCTCTCTTATCTGGAATTCTGAAATCTGAAATATTCCAAAATCCATAACTTTTGAGTGCCAACATGACAGGGCGTTTTATGTTTTATGTGTTTTCTGATGGTTCAATGTACACAACCTTTGTTTCATGCACAAAATTATTAAAAATATTGTGTATAAAATTACCTTCAGGCTTTGTGTATAAGGCGCGTATGAAACATAAATGAATTTTGTGTTTAGACTTGTCTCCCATCTCCAAAATATCTCTTTATGTATATGCAAGTATTCCAGAATCTGAAATATTCCAAAATCCAAAATATCTCTGGTACCAAGCATTTCAGATAAGGGAGACTCAACCTGTAACTGCAAATTTAACTTGGAAAAATAATACAAAGGAAGATGCATGCCTGAAAACTAACCTGTGTGGGACCGAAAGTGTTTGCTGAGTTCTCCCGAAGAAATGAAGCTTTTGCCACAAATGCCACATATATATGGTTTCTCCCCTAGAAAAAGAAGTGGAGTTAATTAACCCAGTACACAATTTATTGACAGTGAATATATGCTCCCCAAATCAGACGAACACACACATGTACAAACACACTGATGTTTTCTCCATTAGAAATCATTATATACTTGTGATGTAGACTACCAAATCCTTTAGGACAAGGGGGAGGAACTTGTGGTCCTCCAGATATTTCAGAGTATAACTCCCACTATCTCTGACTACTGGCTATGCTGGCTGGGAACGATGAGAGTTAGGATCCAGAAACATATATAAAGTTACAAGTTCCCCACCCTTATTTCAGGATGTAAAGTTATCTTAAAATGAGTCAGACTACAGCTCCACATGCTTTGAGCTTTTACCTAAGACCCATCAACTGGAGTTGCCTAGGATTTCACACATGCCACGTCTGAATTCAACTGAAGGCTTTTAAGGCCCTTGTTTCAAATCCTGCAACACTTCATATTCCTAGGCAGTCTAACAAGGCCCAGCCTCCCTGAGCTTCCAAGATGAGTTGTGTTCAAGCTGGTGTGGCTATAAACAAGAAACTGAGAGGTTGGTACTTACTGTGAAGGTTCATTCCTGGATGGCTCAGAGGTGCAAAACCCCATACTACTGAGTTATTCCCAGCATGCCAGGAGATGATGCAGTAGTTCAAAGTTCTTTTCTGTTTAAACCGCTGGTTCCTTCTCCCTTTTACTTTACCCAATAATCTCTGTTTATCAAGTATCTAATTACTTCCTGAATATTAGAGCAACTCTCATTTGACCTATTTGATGAATGTGCCTGAGCCTGTGAAGCTGGACTTGCTGTTGCTGAATTCTCCAGAAAAACAGCCTTTAAATGGTTTAGGAAGGAAAGCTGCATTTCTGTGCTGCACCAGTTTCTCTCTGGTGATTTTTCCCCCCCACCGTCTGCACTGGTAATGTCCATCAGCTCTCGTATCTGCATGTAAGCTTCCTTTTACTGCTCTGGTTGCTTAGGAATGCAGTGCGGTTCAGCTTCATTCCCTGCTTTGGAGCCTCCATTCCCAACGTGGTGGCCCAAGATAGTGGTTGGAGTTTTCTCTGCCATTAAATCTGTAGCTTCTGGCCCTAACTGAACAAGTAACCCAGATTTCTTTATTTTAGCTTTAGTTTTCATTTTCTTTTCCTTCTGTAAAGAAGTTACAGTCTGATCTGTCTGATTCCTTGTTTTCTTTGGTGTTTTTAGTTGCTTTGGAGGCACGGATACAGAGCCATCTGATTTACTGTTGCTTGTTGAAAGAAATATTATTTTTAACATAGCCTCATTACTGCCCTCATAAACTCGCTAATTTGCATTTACCCAGGTTGAACTAATTAATTTGCTTTCCCAGACTGTAATCTACTGGGGAGCAGTCACTGGAGCTATTTCTGTTTCTTTATCTCTGCATTCTTTTTTTTTTTCCTGTTGGCAAAGACACATGAGTACCATCAGAGTCCTCATGAGATTTTGTTTCTTCTGTATTTTTCCATTTTTGATTTTTGAATTTTTCCCTACATAATTAAAAGATGTTTGATAGATGGGAGAACATGTCTTGTTGGCTAGGTAGGAAATTCAAAAGCTGAAGTAAAGAGAAAAGGAGCAAACAGTTTAAACAGAAAAGAACTTTGGCCTCCTGCATCATCTTCTGGCATGCAGGGAATGACCCAATAATACGTGGATTGCTCTTCCAGGCCATCCAGAGAATGGTTTTTTCCATATAGAGTTCAATAGAGCAGCCAAGAAAAGCTGCTCATCTACTGAAGATACGTTAAACTTTTCCCATTTGTTCTACTGCCATACTGAGCAAACAACTCCAGATGTAGGGGCTTCCACATAATTCCCGAGTCCATCTATCTTTTTGGATATGTCAACCATCTGGTGTCTCTTCAATTCTATTTAAGAATCACCTGTATGCTTTCTTGAGTGTGTAATAAGTGAACTTGAGACTGCAAAAGCTTTCCCACAAGTATCACAAACATACGGCTTTTCTCCTGTGTGTCGCCGCACATGATATGTCAACGTGCTAGCCTGTGCAAAGCGCTGACCACATCTGTCACAGACATATGGCTTCTCTCCACTGTGCTTCCTAAAATGAAAAAAAAAAAAAAGTTACATTCGACCAATGCATCAACCACTTCTCTGAACAGGTGACTCCTCAATCCCCTTCCCCCAGGCCTACTACAGGCAATGCCTTCTTTCTTACTCACCTGGCATGAATCTTCAGATTGCTAGAGGTTGCAAACTGCAGGTTGCAGGCATCACACTTGTATGGTTTCTCCTCCCCATGATGCATGCGGCTGTGGAAAACCAGCTGACATTTCTGAGCAAAGCCTTTATCACAGAGTTCACATTTATATGGCTTTTCACCTATGAAGAGAATAAAGCTGCTTATTTTAGCACTTGTTTGTGAAGGATGAGATTTTTCAGTAGAAGATTAATGATGACAAAACCAAGCAAAGAGGCAAAGTTCAAAATAAAGGAAAGGCATACCAAAGGCAATTTTTGCTTTTGTCTCTACATCCAAATAAGTTGAGATTTGAATTTATCCAAAGTCTCTCAGTCTTTGAGAGACTATTCCAGTCTCTCAGTAGCTGTTGATAATTTTTAGCAGGTGAAAAAATAATAATAGGAAGCCTTGGGTTTAAATCTCTCCTCTCTCATGAACTCAATGGATGACTTGAAAGCAATGTCAGCATTTAGAAAATGAGTGCTAAGCATACCAATCAGAAAACCAGTGTGGTGTAGTGGTTTGAGCATTGGACTAGATCTCTGGAGACCAGGGTTTGAATCCTCACTAAACCATGGAAACCCACTGGGTGACCTTGGGCAAGTCACATTCTCTCAGTCCCAGAGGAAGGCAAAGACAAACCCCTCTAAACAAATCTTGCCAAGAAAACCCTGTGATAGGTTCACCTTAGGATTGCTGTAACTTGACAACAACTTGAAGGCACACAGCAGCAGCAACAACAAGCATGCCTGTTATCAGCACGAGATAAGCTAGTGAGATTTCTCTAGCCATCCAAAGAAATGTTAAGTTAACAAACCATAAAACACCAGGAGACTTCAAACCTTATTGCATGAGGGAAGGGAGGCAACTTTAAAGCCAGAGAATAGCATGTCCCACCTTGCCTTATCGCATGACATCTGCATGTTTCAGCTGTTCTTCCGTTCTGGTCCCGTGGATGAGGGTGGTAAACATGAGTCCTTTTGCTAACTGGAAAAATCCCTTAGCAAAAAGACTCGCCTTTACCCCCATCTCCTACAGGACTGGAACGGGAGAATAGCTGAAGAACACTGACATCATGTGATAAGGCAAGGCAGGACATGCTACTCTTGTGCTTTACTTCCACTTCCCTTCCATCATCCAATAAGCCCTCTCTTGCCAGAAGAATCTTTGGCAAACGCTTAGGAGTCCAGTTCAAAGGTGGGGAACATCTTACAGCCCAAGGGCCAAATTCAGTTTCAGCAAAGCTCTTAGGGCTGCATTCCAAGTGGTAGTAAGTCCAAAGACAAAAGGGGACCCTTAAAAAGCACATACTCTAGTTTAAAGCTCTTACTACCAATAACTGACATTAGCAGTTGGATTTCAACTTTTCTGAATGGGAAAAACCCATACAAATACTTGTAAACCATCAAACAATGGTGTCACGTGGGAGTAGGGCATGGCTAGCCATCAGGGAAACAGCAGTGTGAGATCTGGCTCCAGGACCTGAGGTCCCTCAATCCTATTCTGATGGCTGATACTGTTATGTGGATTTGTAACTGGGTGACTGAATGAACCCAAACGAGACAAAGCACTGCATGTGTTAGACCATGTGGCTGCCATGTGCACTGTACCCGTGGCATATGCTTTGGACAGAGGTTCAGAAGCAGTCACTCACTGAAGACCTCTTCCTTCCTTATCTCCCTCAACCCCAAACAACTGCTCTAAATCTCATGCCTGAGCTGACTGCAAGTGTACATAGAAACACCCCTCCCCCTTTAAACCTTCTCTTACAGCTCACAGCAACCCAGCCTTTCCAAGTTGAGTGGTACCAGCATACTGATGGCAGTGAACCCAAAAACTCTGGACAACCGCTCCCACAAATATGTTGAACAGCATGGAGACAAAAGAGAACTCTGTAGGACCCCATAGGCCAATGGCTCAAGGGAGTCTCCCAGCACCACCCTCTGGGTTCACCCCTCCAGGTAAAAATCGAGCCAATGAAAACCAGTGTACCCAGTCCCATCCCAGCAAGGTGATCCAGAAGAATACCATGGTTGCTGATACCAAAAGCCACCAAGAACTCCAGCAGAACCAACAGGGACACACTCCCTCTTTCCAGTTCTTGGAAAAAGGCATGTTGTTGAACTGCAACTTCCATGAGCTCTAGACAACATAGACAACAGTACTTAACAGTGGAAGCCACAGTCCAAAAACACCTGGAGGGCTAGAAGTTCCTACCCTTTGAACAAACAAATGTAATATTGTTCTTTATAGCTTAATTTGGAGGAAAAGCACTTGCCTCACATGGCTCCTTTAGGGAAAGAAACCCACAATGTATTTAATAATAATAAATAAAAGTAAAATAATGATGGTGAGGGTCATTCCAGAGTCGGACTTATACCCTCATCAATCAACAGCAAGTACAAATCCACAATGCTATGGATGGGGATTTGGAGGAAAACTTATCTGAGACAACAGGTGAGGTTTCCTACTCACATTCTCAACAGGCAATTCCCAACACCAAGCAGACAGCCTACCTGTGTGAGTTCTTACATGCGTTTTCAGCTGGTTGCACTGTGTAAAGGCTTTTCCGCAAAGCTGACACACATAGGGCTTGACACCTTTGTGGATCCTCATGTGCCGTCTCAGACTGCTGGCTTCAGAAAACACCTTGCCACAGGTGTTACACACTGGCTTAGCCTTGGAGTATTTCTGATCCAGTTCCTCTCCTGAGCTTTCCAACTGGTAAGAGTTCTTATCACTGGTGATGTTAGACAAGCAGTGCTCTTTCAAAGCACAACCTTGCTGTGCTTTGCCTCGTTTGGGTTTCATAGACATAGTCTGGATGAGGATCTCCTGGGCAGCAAACGTTTCACTCTCCACTACAGGTGTAAGTTGAAGCTCAGAATTATCTCCACCTTGGGCAGCTTGCTCTGTTATCTCTGTTGCCAGTTTATTTGCATCTAAGAACATCTCTACGGCTGTGTTCTCTGTGACATCGTTTGGATATTGTGCAGGTTTGTCTGGCAGGTTCTTAGTGGAACTGAAGGCCTTCTTCCGCTTTTTGGTTTGTGCAGATTTTTTTTCCAGGGTTGCTGTTAAAACTGAGGACTGAACTGGGTCCACTGAAGGGGCATCCAATTTCTCTTGGCTATTGTAGTCACGAAGGGTTAGCAGGCAAGTCTGCTGATTCAACGCAATGTTTCCAGTGATACTAGAGATTTCTGTAGAAGAGGGATTAGCAATAAAAGCAAAGTCTTCCATCTTTATTTTACATTTAGTGACTACCTCTTCCACTTTAAGATAGTCAGCAGCCTGATGTATTTCTTTAACATTCCAACTGCAAAGGAAAAAAGTTAAATGGGAATGTACTAAGTGAATAAAGCTGGCTGTCTTGTTGAATCAATTTAAGTTCTAAACTGCCTAAGGTACGGTAGGTTAAGAATCAACATTTTTTTAAAAAAGTCAGGTTGTGACTTTTTAAAAAGTCAGGGTGAAGCTGAACATCAGCAGTTTAGAGTAGGTTACCTTTCAGATGCTGCTACGTGGGACCCATGATGTGATTCCACATGGCAGATGGGTAGGGGCTACTTGAGAATGGCACCAACACACCAGATAGGCCAATTTTTATAGTGTCACCAGGAATTCAATTATGAAACATTTCTAACCTGCTCTATGCAAGTGCAGCACCAGAAAAGGAGGGCAGCACATGAACTCAACGCTTGCTCAGACTTGTTCCTTTTGCACTACATGCACTAAATGATACTTTAGTATTACATGCAGAATGTCCTACTGATTTGCCCAAGGCCCTCTGGCAAGCTTCATAGTCAAGTGAAGATATGAAGCTCTTATATACAAACTTGATATTTAAGCCACCGCACCATAGTAGGAAAGAAAGCTGGAAAGTAAGATAACATTCTTGAATTTAGTTTTGATTTTAAACCAGATTATTTTTAAAGGGCTACTGACAAAGGGGCAACCACAGAGCCACAAACAGTGCTTGCACTGAACAGTTATGACACTTGCTACAAGTTTAAATTACTATTTTTCACATACTGTAGTCTTTCACTTTCTTATCTTGGGTCAGTGAGCTATGTAACTTGATTACAAGTATTCCATCCAGTGTCAACAATGTAGTTGTCTATGCGCTGGACCATCTAGGAAAGGACATATGAAGCAACTATTAATGGAAGTTTATGTTTGTGTGCCAGTGACGCAGGAGCCCTACCCTTCCTCAATCATCAATTCCACATTTATTTCAGGTACACACATATGTACCGTGCCCATTTAAGTCAGTTACTTTCCATTCCTGAGATGAAATGAGTGGAAATCAGCTCTCACTCACCTTCTTGTTTGCCAGTTACACTCTTTCAAGGGCAAGAGAAACTTGGTATGGGCAACTGTCCACTTAAATCAGGATTGGGAATCATATGGCCCACAGACAATTTTTGTAGCCCCCCTCCCCCGAGTTTGCTACAGCCCCCAGATGGTTTTGGGTTTTTTGTAATAAAACCGGGAGAACTGCACCACCAAAGGATAAAATGCTCCTATAAAAGCAAGTGCATCTTCGACACTTTGCTTTAGACACACTAAAATCTGCCTTTTTAGAACTGGAAGACTTCCTGTGCTAGCCGCACCAGGGCCAGGGTGAAGGAAATTGTCTTCCCAGTCCTCCAATTCTCTCTCTCTCTTTAGTAATTTCAGCAAAACTGGAATTCCAGTAACTTTTTTTCCCAACAAGTCTAATATTGACTTATGACATGGCCAGTTACTCTACCAAATCAGGAACCTGGAAAAGAGAACAAACCAACTGCTGTTTGACATACGCATATTCTAGATCCTTTTCATATCCTCCCTGCTCCATTTGCAATTACAGTTGGCCCTCAACTTTTGCAGAGTTAGGGGCACAGGATCCCTGTGAAAGTGGAAAAACTGCAAATTTCTTTTAAGCCTCCCAAAACCATACAGGACTCTGTTTAAAACAGGTTCACTGAATATACTTTCTCTCAGGGGAAAAAAAATGTTTGTGATTATACACAAAGGGTCCCAGAAGTACAGTACCACCTCCACTGCTGACCTATGCTATTTTTAATAAGGATTTATAAATCTCACGGCATGTTGTAAATCTCTCTGCAATCCTCACAAGACTGAGAGAGACTGCAAACATGATGGGAGGCTTGTAAGTCCCTATCAACAATGGTATAGGGCAGCAGTGGAGGTGGCACCAAGGCCCACCAGCTGCCCACTTCCATCTTGTGAAGGAAGGTGGGTATAATCCGTGAATAATCAAATCTGCAAAGGTTAAGCCTACAAACGTGGAGACTTTAAGTACTTAATTGGGACTACCTCAAGCATAGACCTGGCTTTTTAATTTTCCGGAAAGTGTTTATTTTGAGCCCCAAGCAAATATAACCCCAGCCCTATTATATTACCTGTCAAGGCTTAAGTCTCCTGTATATATGAACTCAAGCAGTTTCTGAAATCCATCGGCCTTCACTTGGTTCTGATCCAAGAACACGTTACTCTCTGAAGTATCCCTGTAAAAAGCCCCAAAGTACTCGCTAAAAGAAGCCAGAACATTTCGATGAGCTTTGAACTGGAATTCACCAATAATGATGGTGCAGTCACAAAGGAAGCCCACCTCTCGTTGTTTGTTCAGTCTCTCCAGTAAGTGCTCACAGTGATGGGAACACTGCATTTTCAGTAATGGGAGCCAGGTCTTTGCTCTGGCCTGCAAGGTAAAGGAATATATTTAGCACCAGTGTACAATGCTCAGAATGGAAGGTAAAGGTAAGAAGGTCCCTATACAAACAATTTTCTAAACCAGGGGCACACAAGCAGGTGCCATCCAGATGTTTGGGGCTACATCTCTTGTAAGACACAATCACTGATCATGTTGGCTGGGGCCTATGGGAGCTGAAGTCAAAGACATATGGAGGCTATCAGATAGTCTTCCCCTCTTCTAAACCATGGGAATGGGTAGAAAATGGAAGGACAGGACTGAATTACTGTAAAAAAATAAAAGTAGTACTAAGAGCACAACTACAGTATAGAGAAACTATTCTAGGTATCAAAAGCAGCATCCCAAGAATTAGTCTCACACAAAAATTTAAGTTATCCAAATATCAATAACATGGAACATAGAGTCACTGCTATAAAATGTACTGGCCATACATTTTGTTCACAAATTCCCTTGTCTTTGACACATCAGTACCCTCAGCCTGCTCATCCCTACAGCTGCTATGATTCAATATAGCATTTTGTTCACAAGGCATCATGATTCAGTCTTGCCAACATGCACTCCTTGCTCTTAATCCTGCCTCTGATCACTTAGCTCATTACAGTGAACTATACATTTCAGCTCCATCCTGAATAGGTTTATTCAGCAATAAATCTTACTTGTTCATTTCAATGGGTCATGTTTCCTAGACAATGTACACAACTGCAGCCTTATGTTGTAATCTACAACATGCATCCCAAATATTTACTACACAGCAGTATACTAAATATATGACTGTAAGCCTCACTGTTCCTTAGTTCCACACACAAAAAATGTACAGTCACCCCTCCGTATCCATGGCTTCTGCATTCACAGATTCAACCAACCATGGCTTGAAAATAACGGGGGGGGGGGGCAAAAAGCAAACCTTGCTGTTCACCGTTTTATATAAAGGACGCCATTTTACATCACTGCATATAATGGGACTTGAGCACCCACAGATTTTGGTATCCATGGGGAGTTCTGGAACCAAACCCCAATTGATACTGGGGGGCCATTGTAATTCTAAGTAACTCCCACTGAAACCCCACAATTTTAGAAACAGATTGCTGGGAGAGACCTCAAAGATCATTTCTTCCCATATGGAAGAAAAGCAAAATATAAACAAATTAATTAAATAGTCTGATCTCTGCCAATACAGGTCATTTATAGCACCTATCTAGCCCCTGCTGGACATATCCAGTGAACGAGTCCACTATTTTCTGACAGTTTGTTCCATAGCTGAAGGGCTCCTACTATGTGGGAATTCCTCTTAATGTTTAATCTTTTTTGTTTGGTCAGAATCTAAACCCACTGGTTCAGGTCCCACTCTCTAGAACACAAGAAAAAACACTTTTTTCCATCTTCTATGTCAATGATGGCTTGTGGGATCTACATTTTTTGAAACGGAACTGTAACTGGAGCCTGGTGCAAAAATGCAGACTGGAAGAATTGTAATCACAGGAATTTGTTGTGACTACCAGAACCAAGCAGTTCTTAGTCTTTCCACCCCAAAACTTGCTTCTGATCACTTCTAGCTTTCTTGGGGGTTGTCTAAACAGCAAAAATACTCCTCACAGAATGTAAGGAGAATACAATCAATCTAAATCATTTTGGCATAATGGGAAGGAACGGGGCCAAATCCGCCATATATTGCACAGGAAAAGCCTTCGTGGCTTTTCCCAAAGTTTTTTAAAAACAATGGGGGAAATGCGCAATCTTGCTCATTGGGACAAGTGATTCAAATTAATTTGATTTCCCTATACGAGAGAAAGTTGAAAGCCGATTGGTCAGATGTGGGAGGGGGGGCAGAGCTTGCTAACAAGACAAGCACTGGGAGCCGCCATGATGGATTTTCGCCTTAGTGAATGAATGCTAAGGTGACAAAACAGCTTTTTTTTTTTTTGCTTTTTTGTTAAAGCAAAAGATCACTCTTTCGCATCTTTTGGATATGTTTTTTTTTTTAAATACTGTCCAGCAGCAGCAAATTGAGGTAAGTAAGTAAATCAAAACATGAGCAATTCACTCAAGGCCACAATCTTGATTCACAGGCATCCCCATTTGCACAGCAAACACGGATAGCTTTGCATGCCTGCAATCTGCCAAAAAAACACACATTAAGACAAGTAGCAGCTGCTGCGCAGTGCCATTACTACCTGCGAGAAAAGACGATGGCCGCAAGTGAATTGCCTGCCTTATTATTTCCCCAAAACTCCCACCATTTCCCCTCCTTATTTATTTATTTATTTATTTGGGCCTTGTTAAATGAAAGATGGAGAAGAGCGATCTGCTTAAAAAACTTTTTTTTTTTTTTTTTTTTTTTTTTGCCCTGCCCCTCAAAAATAGCACTCATTCGTGTCTGTGAAAAACAACAACGGAGGCTCCGGCCACTTCATCGCCACCAAGCCCACCCCTGCACATGTCTGACCAATCACATTTTGACTTCTTGGATGTTCCCCAATTCCAAGTGGTTGTTCAGGTGGCCTGTTATACGCGTTTTCGCATATTTTTTAAAAAAAAAGATTGCGAGAAACAGCTGAAGCTGTAATTGCAAACTACTTGGCGTTTTCAGCCCCGCTTCTTCCCAATATGGCGAATCCTGACAGAAGCACATCTGGACAAAAGGTATTCTGCCCGCATTCCTTGAGGATTTTTTTTCATTGCCTAAACCAGTAGTTCTCAACCTTTGGTCTTCCAGATGTTTTGGACACCAGCTCCCAGAATCCTTCATCATTGGCCAGGCTGGTGGGGGATTCTGGGAGTTGATGTACAAAACAACTCTAAGCAACCACTAGGGCTCATTTGTGTCACACACACACACACCGGCTGGGTCCTCTGCCACCTTCCCACCCCCTCTTCCTATCGCAATAGCCCTTCACGGCTCTTCTTCCCATTCACTCTTCCTTGTGCCCTTCTCTTTCCTCCCTCTCCCCCCCCCCGCACAGGCCAACTTGGTCGCGTCCAACCACCCCTTTCAAAACCAATGGGCAGACACACCTGTTCCTGGCAGGGGTGGGGAAGCGAACACAAAACCTGGTTCACCTCAGGCCGCCATTTTAGGATGACGCGACGCTCGCCGCTTCCTTTGGAGGGCGGGTCGTGGCTGGAATCTCACTTCCGTTCTCAGTAAAAATTCTGGGATCCCAACGGAGCCATTTGGGAATACGGGCGAAAATGGAGGCGGGGCGGCGCTAAATTATAGTGCTGGACTGTCGACGAGCTTAAAAACTACGCTTCCCATGATGCTTAGCGCTACAAAGCCGTAGCTATGTCCCAGGTTTTCTGGTGCAAGGCATGATGGGATATGTAGTTCTCAGTGCCGTACTAAGATTTAACAGCTATAAGAAGTTTCTGTCGGAATTAATCTAATTGGATTCACTGACATAATAATAATAACAATAATAATATATATTTCTTACCCCCCCTCTCCCTATAGATCGCGGGGAACAACACATCAACAGAATATTAGTTAAAAACACATGTTTGCTAAAACTTATCAATTTAAAAAAAACAAAAACAAGACAGACTAAGACATTTTAAAACAACCAGTACACAGTTTAAAAATTCACAGTTTAAAATCATCTGGATAGATTAATTTATTTCATGGTCCCTGAGAATAAAAAGGGAGCATCTCTCCATTCCATGGCTAGATAGCATAACGTCCCCGACAAATATTATTTTTAGTTGTTGGTAAGCGATGGGGGGGGGAGTTAACCCAGTGGTTCTTAACCTTTTCTTTACCAGGGACCCCCTTTAAATATATTCTGTTGCTGTGGTCCCCCAAGATTTAAAACCATAATAATAATAATAAAAATAATAATAGTTACACCATCCATGAAACCTCCCCTCAGAGGCACTGGAGGGGAAGGGAAGACTTTTCTCCTGCTTCTTCATGCAAACTTGTGACTGGAGCTAATTGAATGGCAATGCGCAGGCCAAGCCAGCCAGCCAGACTTTGCCTTGGCTCCTGTTATGTGGTCGCTCCACTGCAGAGACAAGGTGGGCCAAGCAGCCTTAGCGGACCCCCAGGACTTAACTCAAGATTTAAAATCCTAATAATAATAACAGCAATAAAAAGAATACTTGATGATGATAATGATGATACAATTACACCATCCATGAAACCTTTCCTCAGAGGCACTGGAAGGGTAGGGAAGACTTTCCCCCTGCTTCTTTCTGCAAGTTTGTGGCTGGAGCTGATTGAATGGCAATGCGCAGGCCCAGCCAGCCAGCCAGCCTGCCTGCCTGCCTGCCTTAGCCTTGGCTCCTATCATGTGGCCACCACACTGCAGTCAGGCAGGTGAGAATCCTTCAAGACTTAGCAGATCCCCCCTTAGTACATCACGGACTTCTACTTAAGAACCACTGGGTTAACACAATGTAGTTCTGGAGACTTTAAAAGAGTTATTTACGAACCACTGTTTAAATATCCCACGTTCGTTCCTCCGCTCTTCCCCGAACTAAAGGCAATTAGAAACACATTAATTTCATGAATCCATGAAAGCTCTCCCTTTATAGAGAAAGGGGTAATTCAAACTAAAAGTTTCCTTATGTTTCCGCCCGGTTTCGAACCGGGGACCTTTCGCGTGTTAGGCGAACGTGATAACCACTACACTACGGAAACCCTGGTGAACAAGGCTTTGAAATTATCACTCATGTAGCTGTAGCAGAATTAAGTACAGTACTAAAAAACTCAATGTGGTGGGTGATTTCAAAGGCTGTTGGATATTTCTATCATTAAGGTATGCCGACTACTGTAACCTTGGAGTATTAAAATCTCAGGGTATTATATACACTCTAAATGGGAATTTTACCCCTTTAAACTTTCAAATGTAAAAAAAAAAAAATTAAAAAAAATGCAAGCAGGCTTTTAACACAGTATATTCCTGAGCTTAGGGAGGCTTTTATTAGGGTGTGTGTTTTATTTTTATTTTGCTCATTTTAATCTTTTAACTTGATGTGTTTTATGTAATTTTAGATTTTTTATAGTGAGGTTTCTAATCTGGATTTTATGTGATTTTTGTGAGCCTCCTTGGGTCCTTTCTGGGATAAAGGCAGGATATAAATAAAATAAAATAAAACAGCCCCCACATTCTCCTCCCCATTTCATAAACTACCGTCACCATTGGTTAATCGGGTAACTAAGCCTTTCTCATAATTGCAGACGTCTCTTGTTTTGCTTAGCTTTTTTAAAAAAATAAAGTTTTCATTTTATTATTAGAATCATTTATGCCCTGCTTTTCATTCTCACAAAGAAGATGCCAATGAAGAAAACCAAAGCAAAACTGGCTTTTTAAAAGGATACAGTTGGGGTACAGTAGTTTAAAAGAAAAATAAATTAATTTTTCCAATCAGGAACAATTCCTTATACTAGGAGTGCTCTCCTGTGCACGTGTATCTGGGAATAGCTCCTGCGCTGAACACACTGGCTTCTTTCATGCGAAAGGTTGGTTTTGGTCCCTGTCCTTAATAATTATTTTTTTCCAGGAAAAAAACCAACATCAGCCTCTGTTTCCGCCCGGTTTCGAACCGGGGACCTTTCGCGTGTTAGGCGAACGTGATAACCACTACACTACGGAAACCGGTCTCTGCAGGGGTTTTCCTCTTTCCGGAAAAAATGGAAGTACAGTTTTATCTTATCTAATCTACTTACAAGTAAGTCCCATTGAGTTCAATTGGATTTATTGCGAGGTCTGTATAGAGGGGCAACCATACTGTTACCTCCTTTGAGGTTCAAAGAAACAGAAGAGATCACAAAGAACATCCAAGAGAACACAGCATCATTTATACATCCCTCTTCTTTTTTGAGGCATCCCCTCCATTCTCGGTCTCCTTTTGTCTTTTCTGTTTCTTGTAGCCACACTTACGACTCCTTGAACGCTGTCTATGCAGATTCCTAAATATACACTGGACTGACTATGTGATGAATGTTGCTGTCCTTGAGCAAGCAGGGAGCACCTGCATTGAGGCCATGATATTGAGAACACAGCTGCACTGGGCAGGGCACATTTCTAGAATGGAGGACCATCGCCTCCCCAAAATAGTACTCTATGGTGAACTCGCCATGAGTCAGTGCAAGGGGGGTGCTCCAAAAAAAGTGATACAAGGACTCCCTGAAACAACATCTCAGGCTCTGCCAAATTGATCACCAACAATGGTCCACCCTAGCCTCACATGGGGGGGGGGGCATGGAGTTGCACTATCCACAATGCTGCAGCCTTATTTGAGAGCTCACACCAAACAAGTCTTGAACAGAAACGCAGAAAGAATCACAACCCAGAAACATCACCCAAGGAAACCTTCTGCTGTGCTTTCTGCAACCGGACTTGTCTATCTCGGATTGGCCTTTTTAGTCATCAGCGCGCTTGCAGAAAGTGCGGGATGAGTCTTTCCTGAATCTTCGTTTATGAAGAAAAGCCAGAGAGCGCAATAGCATTGCTGTGTCGTGGGGTGAAGGGGATACAGGTACCTACCATCACATGTCCAAATGCCTTGGTTCTAATGTGAAAAGAGGAAAGAACCATTGTGGTAACAATAAAGAATGCCCTATCATACCCAGTGGGTTAGATCCAGGCCCATTAGTCATAGAACCACTGAAATAAATAGAATTGGTTGCTCACCATGAATTCCAATGGATTTCAGTAGGGTTTATTTTAAGTATTTTTGTTGCTGCACTCTTATAGACCAGGAGTTTGGAAAGTGTAGTGAGGAGTCCACATGCACCCCCAGCCCTCTTGTTGCAACTTCCTACTCCCTTCTCCATTTCCTTTCCTTGTGTTGAAGTATCATCTCCATTTAACAAAAAATGCTAGCTGGAGCAGTGGCATTAACTCCCTGCCCTGCCCAAGTTCTTTGTCTTTGCAGAAAAATAGTGGAATTTGAATAAATCTCATACACTTGTACCCTTCAGGCTTCTAGTGAGACTCAAAAGTTTAATTTTGTAATGTGATGTCCTGACACTGGCATGCCAGCATAAAAAGTACTCCTCTCTTAAGAGAAAGCCTTAAAAGATAGGAGGAACTGGTTTAGAGGACATAGTTTGTGGCACATTTCCTCTACTCCTGTTTTAGAGGCAATCCTTTAAGCCAATGCTTCTTGAGCTATCTGATTATGGGACTGGCACACCCACCCACCCCTTGTGTCAGGGATCGTATGGCATCTGAGCCCACTGACAACAATTGCTTGTTTCCTGGAAATTCCAGGGATCAGCAGCAGATGATGGCTCATGCACCATCTCCAGTCCATAGACCACCCCTTTGAATAGCACTACTTTAAGCTGGGATGGGAATTGTACTATCTGCAGGGTGTGTGTATCTCCCAGGAGCTCTTTGAGCCCCACAGGTTTTGCACAGATCCCTTTAGAAGCCAAAGAATCCTTCCAAAAACATTTTCCCCAAATGACAAAGACCCACTCAGAGCTTTCAGAAGCAATGGATCTTTTTACATAGAACTCTTAACCTTCTTGGTGACTAGAAAGGTCCTTTCTGGCTTCTGAGATTTCACCAAGCATTTTATAAACACTTTCAAGCTTGCTTTTTTAAAAAATTAAAATTCTCAGACTGCTGAACACAATTGCTTGGATCTGTACTATGTGTTGAAACTCCTTTAAGACAGTGCTACCCAAAGTGGTGGTCCCTGCACTGGTGCTGCTCACTGGCAAGTTTCCAGGAAAGAAAATAAGCAACCATATCCAATAGGCACAAATTGAATGCTGTCACTGGCACATTGGGAAAAAAATAATTGCCATTCCCCCACATCAGATAGCCTAAGAAGCATTGCTTTAAGACAGATGTCTAGGCCTGGTAAACTTTCCAGGAGTATAATTCTAGAATTCTCTTCCATTTACTGCACCACACTTTGTTCATCTATTCTTCTGTAAACTATGGAGAGGGTAACCTGATTATTATCTAAAGATTTCCTTCCCAAGGCATACAAGGAGAAAATAAATGGAGTCCTTACTGAAATAGCAACACATTCTCACATTGTATCTCATGCCTCAGTTAAGAGAAGGGGACAACCATGATCTCACATTGAAAGATTGACTTCTGTATGCATAGCAAGCAGAATTTTTGGCTTGACCATCTCTCATTGAGATAAAATAGTCAGCCCTACAAAGCTTGATGAAAAGGTATCATAGCAACATGCAAGTCACAATAGAGCCAGTAACACATGCCTTGGGAGATTGTTAGCCTTACAATTCCCTCAGTAAAAGTCAGGCCCACTGAGGGGCAAGTGCCCTGAGCAGGAACAGCCAGAAGCAAAACCATCGCTCAGGGATGGGTGAGCTACCACCAGCTGTCGTGTTAGACAATGGCTCAGGTCTGCTCAAAGCCGGTGTTGCTGGGGACAAGGAACCACGTGTCATCTTCACCAACTTGATAGGACGCCCCAAGGCCAAGTCTGTGATGCTAGGTGCTGGCCAGAAAGACTACTACATTGGAGATGAAGCACAAGCCAAACGAGGAATCCTCTCCCTCAGGTGCACAGAAGACATTTGGGAATGTGAAACACTGGGAATCCACAAGTGTTGGTTAACCTGAAAATTGTGTGGCTACACTGCGACGGAGACTGAGCAGGACCAGCACCATCTTTCTTGCTTGCTTTAAAGCAGTTATAGTCTGTCCTTTAATCAAAAAGTCAAAAAGTCTATCCAGGGCAACTTACAAGATAGATAATATGACAGTCTCTCTGCCCTCAGGCTTACAATTTAAGATACGACACACAGGTGGAAAAAGAGGGAAGAAGTGGGAAAATAAGTTAAGTGCTTAGCTAGATGAGAATGGTTCAGGCAACCTGCTAGAATAAGCCACAGTCAGTTAAGGGAGAAAGTTAGAGGTGTTATCTTTGCTTCTTGCAGCTGCACTGTGCCTAAGTACTCAGAAGGTAAAATACCTTCCCAGGCTGCTGTGTGAACCAACGGCTGGACTTTGTGTCCACCTGAGATTTTGAAGGCTTCAGGCCTTCAACCATTGTCCAGCAGCTGCAGCAAAAGAGCCTTTGTAGTTGACAGCTAGCAGGATCGGCTTTGGTACAAGCGGGGTATGCCTATCTGTTCTTTTTCTGTGGTCAGCATAGTGACCGTTGGAAGCTGTATTTTTTTTTTTTAAGTCTTTGAGGAAGGACTCTTAAGGAACAGATGTACCTGGCTGCTGGTCTTCTTTCTCTTAGGCAGAGAAGACTATAAGAAACCACCGTGGCAGTCACCTCAGGCAGCAGATGTTGTGAGTGCAGAGCTGTGTGTGCCATTTGGCTCGGCCCTCCTAAACTGCCCTTCTTCCCTACCAATTCAAATTGGCAGCTGAATACGATTCAGCTGCCAATCTAGTCAGATTTTGTAAGTGGAACTTGGAGCTGAGTGGGAAGTATCTTATCCTTCATCTCTGGCAGAAAATGATTTGGGTCAGACTTAAGGAAATAGAAGGCTTGATTCCAAGCCTTTTAGTTTTTTGTTTTCACAGTGGGTGAACAGACAGAAAATGTTGCAAGGCCACCTGCTAGTCCCAGCTAGAATCATTTGTTGAACGGTAAATCAAAACTTAGGTAAATTCCGTTGATTCAATGGATCTGTTCTATTTGGGGCTAGTAACCAGACGCAGGCCTAGTTGTCTTACATTTAGGTGTCAGATAAAATCTATAAATGTAATGTGTTCTTGAGAGAGATGGTACTAGGATGGTAGGTGTGGGATGGGTCTGACCTTCTTAACTAAGGGTTCTTTCACACAACACAATTATAGCATTTGTATTAACTTACACTTTTATAGTATTATTTTAATCCTTTTATAGTAATATTTTATTAATTTTATAATTTTGTTTGTGGTTTTAGATTGTGCACTATAGGCAGGTTTTCATGTTTATTGTGGATTATTGTTTTTCTTTTTTGTAAAGTGCTATGTTAAGTTTATGGTACTATATAAATAAATGTAATAATAATAATAACAATGATTCCTCTTTAACTGCCATGGCTGCACCCTGTGGAATCATGGGATCTGTAGTTTGGTGGGGCACTAGAATTCTCTGGCTGAAAATTCTAAATACCCGTACCTAAACTGCAGATCCCAGGATTCCAGATGACATTGCCATGGCCATTAAAGTGGAACCATCGTGCTACAATTATGTAGTTTAGAAGGGCCATAACAGATCTGGAAAAAACTTAAGCATTATATTTTTTTAACACCAGCATGATATAATCAAGGTGAAGGTTAAGCATATTCTATATACAGTGGTCCCTTCATATTCCCTGGGGTTTGGTTTCAGGACCCCCTGTGGATACCAAAATCCATGAATACTCAAGTCCCATTATATGCAATGGCACAGCAAAATGGTGTCCCTTATATAAGATGGCAAAATCAAGGTTTGCTTTTTGGATTGTTATTTTTAAAAATATTTTCAAGTTGTGAATACTTTAAAAAGGTGTATATGGAGGGACAACTATACAGAATACAACCAGGCTAGTAGTTGAATCCTACTTACTGGTATTACAGGGACGAGAAACCTCTGGCTCAAGGGCCAGATGTGGTCGATAGGCTTCTCCATTTGACCTTCCTCCCTGCCTACTTTCCACGCAGCATTTAGGCTTTCAGTACAATCTTAGAAAGCCTAATTGCTGTTCAGATGTAGTTGGTTTTTCTGGAATGATAAAATTGTGCCTATTCATGGTAGGGTAGCTCTTGACCTTTGGCTGTGGCCCCACAAATCTTTGTAACTAGGCAACGCTAAGGTGATGGGCATGTCAAATTTGGTAATATATCACCATCTTCTTTTATTTGTATTAATACCCTTCAGATATCCAGTGGAACATGGAATTGTCACTTCCTGGCCAGACATGGAAAAAATTTGGAAACATGTTTATGAACATGAATTGAAGTTAAACTCCTGCAACAGACCAGCACTGATAACTGAGGCACCACTAAACCCATTGGCCAATCGTGAACAAATGACACGACTGCTCTTTGAAAAATTTGAGGTACCAGCCCTTTATGTGGCCATCCAGGCTGTGTTGGCACTCTATGCTGCAGGCCTGACCACAGGCTGTGTGATGGATTCTGGTGATGGTGTCACCCATACTGTCCCAATCTTTGAAGGCTACTGCTTGCCTCATGCTGTTCTCCGACTTGACCTGGCAGGGCGGGATCTCACAGAATATCTCATGAGGATCCTGAGAGAAAGTGGCATTGCCTTAGTGAGCACAGCTGAGAGGGAAATTGTACGTATCATCAAGGAAGCCTTGTGTTATGTCTGCTTGAACCCAGAAGAAGAGATGGCTAAAAAGCCAACTGCAATAGAGAAGACTTGGAAATTGCCTGATGGGCAGATCATTAAAATACACAACCAATTATTCCGCTGCCCTGAGACTCTCTTTCGCCCTTCTAACATTGGCATGGAAGCCCCAGGAATTGATAAACTCCTATTCAACACCATCATGAAATGTGATATTGACTTAAGGACCACATTATATGCCAATGTGCTCCTTTCTGGTGGCTCCAGTCTCTTTCCTGGAATTGCTGATCGTTTAACCAAGGAACTGATTCGCATGGCTCCCAAAGACACTGAAGTATTGGTCCAAGCACCTTCTGACAGAAAGATCTCTGTTTGGATGGGGGGATCTATTCTTGCTTCTCTCTCTGCCTTCCAGGAGATGTGGATTTCCAGGGAAGAGTATGATGAAGTTGGACCCAATATAGTACACAGGAAGTGCTTCTAGATTCCTCTCGTACGGAAACATTTTTATTAAAAAAGCTGTGGGGAAGAACCTCAAATTCATGGCATCCTCTGTGAGGCTTGTAGCCTTGCTGCTTTCTGAAAGATGAATAAAGGTAACAATTCTGTGCATGCTTGTTTAGAGTGTATCTTTGTGTTTGTAACACAAACGTTACCTGTCTGTAGCACAGGTACTGGTTCCAAACATTTTTTAACCATTGTCATGCTTAAGTTTAAAAACTCCTGTTCTGAGATAGCTCTCTGGATCTTTTCTTACTTCCTCTGTTATGCATAAGTTTACAATTTCCTGTACATTTTACTAATTACTCTCAAGAGCCTTTGCAATGAGGAGGGCTGGCTTTATCATAACAGCAATAGAAGAGAGATACTTTGATAAATAGATTCCAAAGGTACTGTCCATTGTGTGCAAAACTCAATTTCTCTTTGCTGTTGTTTTTCAAACCTTGTCTTAGGAAACAGGTTTTCCTTGGAAGTTTAACAGAGTTCTCCAGTGAGAAGATCAGGGTGAAACTTCCCTGAAAACTGCCTGTCAGCCTTTTATTGATAATTTCTTGGAACATATAGCTGAATGAGAGTTTTAGGATTATTTTAAGGCAGACTCTCTATTCACAAGGAAAGCATTGAGGTTACGGCATGAACACATTACACTTCTTAGAAGACAGCCTGGAATTGTGAACAAAACAGTTATCTTTAGCAGACAACAGTTTAGAGTTATAGAATCATAGAGTTGGAAGGGGAATCATGGGCCATCTAGTCCAACCCATTCAATACAGGATCTCCACCTAAAGCATCACAGCAGGTATCCAGCTGCTTTTTGAAGACATCCAGAGAAGGAGACCCCACCACTTCTTTAGGCAATTGGTTCCATTGCCAAATTGGTTCCATTCACTGTCAAGAAGTTCCTTCTAGTGTTCAACTGAAATCTACTCTTGTGTAAGTAAAAACCATTAGACCTAGTCCTACCATCTGAGGCAGCAAAGAACAGGCCTGTCCCTCCTCTCTGTGACAGCTCTTGAGGTACTGTATTTGAAAGACTGCAATCATGTTATTGCTTTGTCTTTTTTTCATCAACCTGAACATGCCCAGCTCCTTCAGCCTTTCCTCATAGGTTTTGTTCTCCATCCATCTTTATCTTTGCTGTCCTTCTCTGAACCTACTCCAATTTTTCTACATCCTTTTAAAAATCAGGTGCCCAAAACTGAACACAGTATTCCAGATGAGGCCTGACCAGTGCACAATATAATCACACCATTACTTCCTTCAACTGGGAAACTATGCTTCTATGAGGTCTGTCTATTAAATGAGACTGTGTTTCTACCTTTCAGACAAATCAGGGAGAACTGATTGTGAACCCTGAGTGGTGACCTTGAACATGTCTGAACCTGCACAACAAACATCAACACTCTTGGCCGTTCAGTTAATTGTCAGTCGTTGCTTAAAGCAGCTGTTTTCTGTTGTGTGCCGGAAAAATGCTAAGTTTAAAAGTTGAGCAATGTGCCCATTTGAAATTTTAAGTAAAATTGAACAAAACACAAACATAGTCTTTTCAAATGCTTACTGAGGCCTACAGGGAAGACTGTATGTCTTCTGCACATATGTTTGAGTGGCACAAAAGTTTTAGAGAAGGACGTCAGAATGTGGAAGAAGATGAACGCCTTGGACAATTTTCCACTTCAAGAACCAAAGAAATTGTGGGAAAAAATCAGCCAGTTTGTTTGAGAAGACTGCCGACTCAGTATCTGAATGATAGCTGAAGCCGTGAACATTGAGAAAGACACTGCATGGAAAATTTTGCATGAGGATCCCAATATGAGAAAAGTTTGTGTCAAGATGGCCCCTAGGGTTCTCACACCAGAGCAAAAAGAGTGCCACAAGGAAATTTGTGCTACCATTCTGCAGCAACTTGAGATGGACCCAAATATTCTTCAGAAATCATTGCTTGTGATGAAACCTCGATCTTCCAGTATGATCCTGAGACAAAACAACAGTCAATGCACTGGAAAACACCATCATCACCAAGAATGAAAAAAGCACATCAAAGCAAGTCCACATTCAAAGCCATGCTCATTGTGTACTTTTTTTTTTTTTACACCAATGGCATAATTTTGGCAGAATGGGTTCCAGAAGGCAGACCAGTGAAACTGTATTATTATAAGGAAGTGTTGACAAAGCTGAGAAAAAGAGTCAGAAAAAAGGGCCAGACCTGTGTCAAAATGGTTTCATTCTTCATCAAGACGACGATAATAATAATAATAATAATAATAATATGTACCTGCTCACACAGCACTTTCTATGAAGCAGTTTTTGGCCGATAAACACATTACTACACTTGAACATCCTCCATATTGGCCAGATTTGGCACCATTGTGACTTTTTTCTTTTCCCTAAAGTGAAATTGGTGCTTAAAGGAACATATTTTGAGTCAATTGATACAGTAAAGAAGAAAACAGCAGATGTGTTGAAACAACTGCAGAAACTGATCTGTTCCACGCCTTCAACCATTGGAAAACAAGACTGCATTGGTGTGCAAGTATGAATGGGGAGTATACTGACAGGAACAAGCATTAGAATTGTAATACATATAAATAAAGATGGGTTATTGTATCAGTCTTGTTATTTAATAAACAGACTTCGTACCTCTACTCTGAAAGGTAGCAAAATTGCAATATGCTCTTTTGTACCGTCACTGCATTTCTGCTTTGATCGTGTTATGTTGGCTTTCTCATACTTGAAATACAGCACCATTTACACTACACTGTTTGATCCTCCTCTATGATTAGTTTCCTCTCACCCTCAGATTGGGAAGATGAACACACACTGTACCATCTATACCATTTCCTCCAATGTTTTCCCCCAGGAACCAACACTTGCCTGGTTCTGCTCTAGCATATTACTCTTTACACACACCACCACCACCCTGCAAAATCCACCAACCCTTAAAAAAATTAAATAATGTAAAAACACGTGCAAAAGAACAGAGAACAAAGATGCAAAAGTTCTGTTGGGAACTCTAGGGAACTCCAGTGTTCTCCCAGCCCAACCACAGGAAGTTGTCTGGGTCTCCTTACTGGAGATTCCCAGAGAATCCCAAGGGAAAAGCAATGAAACCAAACCCATACAGCACCATGCTCCAAATACAGTATTGCAATGGAAGAGAACAAGAAATTTGCATCCCAAGTGGTTACTAATATATAAGTGGATAGGGGGATAATTAACAGATTACTTCAAGTGAGAAAAGAATTGATTTCCAAATGATGCCGCACCAGGAGAGCCACAGTCTCATGTTATAAGTTCCAGGCACAGATGGGACTAATGAAGTGCAATCACAGTATAACAATGTCATGTGATAAGCTCCCCAAAGCCCTGCTCCCAACAAACAATTCACTGCATCATACTGGCTCCAAAAAAGGAATGCACACATCTTTGCCTGGTTTCAACAGTGAATGTGATAATGACTACACTACAGAAGCCTATGTGCCTATAGTTCATTAATACAAAATATCCCAAGTTAATTGCTAAATGACCTGAGGATACAGACCTGGAGATACAAGTCCATTCTGCATCATTTCAAAGATAAGCCTCCTTTTACTAAACATGCTTTAATTAAGGTGCATTTCAATGATTTCAGTAGAATTTACTTCCAAGCACATGTGCTTAGAAATGCAGGTTAAATATCCATTCCACCTTTGGAATAATGACAGCTACAGCAGTTTGGCATTACTTTTCTAAGCATCTCAAAATGGGGATCAAATGTTTTGAAAAACCTGCCAAGAAGTACACTTGTCACAATTGGGATAGACTGGTGCCCTCTGTTGTGTAATCAGTGGCAAAGCTAAGCTTGTTGAGGTGGCCACAAAACAAATACATTTAAAACTGTCCTTTGTCAGGAAATGTATTAAAATCCAGATGCTACCTCTTGAAAGGAGACAGTAACGTCTGATTTACCTGAGGGCCAAAAATGTATTTATTCACATCTCCTCTGTGCCCATATCAAACAAAACCTCAATCCCCTTTTTAGATAAAATTAAGCATGCAGTTGGAGATACTTCTTCTCCTCTACCTTATCTCACTGTGCACTCTGCTTTTTGAGCACTTTTCTAGCAACACTGAGAAGTGGAAATGGATTGGTGTGGGAAAACCAGTTTGCTAGAACTGAGTACAGCAAAGTATTCAGGGTAAATGTAGTTCTCACATGTGTTTAATGTAGACAATAGTCTGACACCCACCCATAATTTAGCTCTTACCAGTAGAAAGATAAATAAAATATCCACATCTGCATTATCACATTACCTTCAGCTCTCTGTGAGCTGCTGAGGTTTTATTGTTAACACATGAAGCCCTAAACGATGTGTGCTCAGGTTACTCCAATGGCCATCTTATCCTGTATAGGCTTGCTAGTTTCTCAGAGGGAGACCCTGTTGGTTGTGTTGTGACCTACAGATTACTATACAGCAAAAAATGAGCCTGCTTTAAAGTGGTACCTGCCCTCTATCCATTATCTGCATGACACCAATAATAACATGCTTTTGACCGTTATTATTAATACGTATGGAGAACAGGAGAAGTCCCAGCAGACTGGAGGAGGGCAAACGTTGTCCCCATCTTCAAAAAGGGGAATAAAGAGGATCCCAACAATTATCATCCAGTAAGTCTGACATCAATACCAGGAAAGATACTAGAGCAGATCATTAAACAGAAAGTCTGTGAACATTTAGAAGGCAATGCCATAATCACAAAAAGTCAACATGGGTTTCAGAGAAACAAGTCATGCCAGACTAATCTGATCTCTTTTTTTGATAAAGTTACCAGCTTGGTAGATGAAGGGAACGCTGTGGACATCACATACCTTGATTTCAGTAAGGCCTTTGACAAGGTTCCCCATGACGTTCTTGCAAACAAGCTTGTAAAATGTGGGCTAGAGAAGTTAACTGTTCAATGGATTTGTAATTGGTTGACCGGCCGAAACCAAAGGGTGCTCAGCAATGGCTCCCCTTCGTCTTGGAAAGATGTGACCAGTGGAGTGCCACAGGGTTCTGTCCTGGGCCCAGTGCTATTCAACATCTTTATCAATGACTTGGATGATGGAATTAGGAGCATACTTATCAAATTTGCAGATGACACCAAATTAGGAGGAGTAGCTAATACCCTAGAGGACAGGAACAAAATTCAGAATGACCTGGATAGACTGGAGAGCTGGGCCAAAGCTAACAAAATGAAATTCAACATGGAGAAATGTAAAGTACTGCACTTAGGGCGGAAAAATGAAATGCATAGATATAGGATGGGAGAGACCTGGCTGAATGAGACTATGTATGAAAGGAATCTAGGAGTCCTAGTAGACTACAAGTTGAACATGAGTCAACAGTGTGATGCAGCAGCTAAAAAGGCCAATGCAATTTTGGGCTGTATCAATAGAAGTATAGCATCTAGATCAAGGGAAGTAATAGTGCCACTCTATTCTGCCTTGGTCAGACCTCACCTAGAATACTGTGTCCAGTTCTGGGCACCACAATTCAAAAAGGATATTGACAAATTGGAGCATGTCCAGAGAAGGGCAACTAAAATGGTGAAAGGCCTGGAAACCATGCCTTATGAGGAGAGACTTAGGGAGCTGGGTATGTTTAGCCTGGAAAAAAGAAGGTTAAGAGGCGATATGATAGCCTTGTTTAAGTATTTGAAGGGGTGTCACGCTGAGGATGGAGCAGGCTTGTTTTCTGCTGCTCCAGAGACTGGAACACAGACCAATGGGTGCAAGCTCCAGGAACAGAGATTCCACCTCAACATTAGGAAGAACTTTTTGACAGTAAGAGCTGTTCGGCAGTGGAACGCACTCCCTCGGAGCGTAGTGGGGTGTCCTTCCTTGGAGGTCTTTAAGCAGAGGCTGGATTGCCATCTGTCGGGGATGCTTTGATCAAGATTTCCTGCGTGGCAGGGAGTTGGACTGGATGGCCCTTGTGGTCTCTTCCAACTCTACAATTCTATGATTCACTGACCTTTAATGGATCTCCTACTCTGTGTTTTGCTATGTATGTTTCAATGTACTTATTTGGTTTTAATGTATATTTGAATGCCATGAACGACTTTTGAGATTTTTAAAAGCTGTTCCACAGTTAAACTAAATTACTGTTCTTTTAAAATGGTTGTAACCCACCTTGAATGCTGTGCTAGGAGAAAGGCAGGATATAATATATATAAATAATAGGCTTTAGACTTGTTTGGCTTCTAAGTTTACAACTGCCACCAAGAAGAACAGCAGGATGCACCGAAGCAAGTTCATAATTGCCAAAGCCATGAATGAAGAGAAGTTCTCTGAAAATTATGTTGAAGGCTGTACTGTAATTTGTTTCAAATCTTGAAGAAGCAGTATGATGGATAGAGGAAGGCTATTGCTTGAATGGGGCAGGGGGAGTAGCACTAGGAAGACAATATGCAAACTCAGTAGAGTGGGCCCTTAGTATCAGCTAGAGTTTGGTTCCAGGACTGCCCGTGGATACCAATATCTATGGATGCTCAAGTCCCATAATATATAATGGCATAGTAAAATGCTGACCCTTATATAAAATGGCAAATCAAGGTTTGCTTTTTGGAATTATTTTTGAATATTTTCAAGATGTGGAATCCGTGGATATGGAGGGCTGACAGAATACCAAATTCAGTCTAAGCTTAATTTAGGTTTCAGTACAGTGCTCAAAAAAATAGGATGTAACAAAACACTCAAATGCCAATATTTCTCCAGCAGAGCACAAAAGAGTCAGAATTTACTTTTACTGGGCAATTCTGCACAACACTATTCTCTAGGCATCTTTCCCTACATCAGCCTACATCATAAAGGCAAGGAGCAACAAGTTCATTCTTAAATCTGAAAATTCAAAAGTAGTTTTCAGCATATGGGCCAGGCATGTACAGTGGGGGGAGGGAAAGATGACAAACAAATGGCATTTCTGGCTGGCATAACAGCAGTGGGTAAGAGGGGTTCTCAATTGTAGATTTCATCTTCCAGAAGTTCTTGCCAATGTGGCCAATGCTCAGGAATCCTGGGAGTTCAAGTTCAAAACATCTGGAGCACCAATGGTTAAGAACCACTGCATATACAGATGTAAGGAAATCCATTCTTGGAACTATAACACTGAGCTGGACAAGATTAGCTTGCTTTAAAATGTGCATATTTTACACATACACATGTATAAAACACCCAGAATTTGCTAAGTGCTATGCATATATTAAGTGAGAAACTCCTTCACTATGTATTTTCCTTGGGTTTTTTTCCCAGGCTGTGAGGTCGTGTTCTGGAAAAGTTTATTTCTGACGTTTCACCTGCATCTGTGGCTGAAGATGCCAGCCACAGATGCAGGCGAAATGTCAGAAATAAACTCTTCCAGAACACAGCCTCACAGCCTGGAAAAAAAACCCAACGAAAATCTATGGATGCCGGGTGTGAAAGCCTTAAACTCCTGCACTCCCACTTAAAAAAGCAACAAGGAGCTTGGAAAAGTATCTGTATTGTAATTAACCAAAGTACAGGTCTAGGAGGACAGTTTCCCTCCTCACATCAGTGCACATTGGACACTCTTGCCTGTATCCTGTCTTGTATCTTCACAATTCGGTAAAGGGATTTTTTTTACATACATTTTGATACATAGCCAGGTATATGTAAAGTTGCATAAGTTAACAGGTCGTATAGGACTCTAGCATAAATCTTTTCCTATACTGGTTCACATTATAGGTTGAGTATCTCTTATCCAGAATTCCGAAACACTCAAAAATCCAAATTTGTCCACATGGGTGGCTGAGATAGTGACACATTTGCTTTCTGATGGTTCAGTGTACACAAAGTTTGTTTCATACATGAAATTATTAACAATATTTCATATAAAATTACCTCCAGGCTATGTGTATAAGGTGTATATGAAACATGAATTAATTTCATGTTTAGACTTGAGTCCCATCTCCAAGGTATCTCATGTCTATGCAAGTACATTTCAAAATCTGAAAAAATCCAAAATACAGAAAACTGGTCCCAAACATTCGAGTAAGGGATACTCAATGCTAGAAATGTACTAGCATTTCTGAATTTGAACAATGAGAGTAAAGTGTCAACAGAGCAGATCATGAAACAGTGAACTAAGAGAGAGCAATGATGGGGTAGAGTATAATTGAATTAAATATCAAGTTTTAAACTGTAACTTTGAGTGCAAATTGTTTATGTCTTTAGAGTATGAAGCAAATAAATACCTCTGTGACCAGGCCTGTCCTAAGATGTATTAGGATTCTAGGTTACAGGATGCCTCATATGTGTTCGTTTTTGTTTTTGTTTCCTGAAAGCTACACACAATGTTTAAATATTTGAAGGGACGTCATACTGAGGATGGGGCAAGCTTGTTTTCTGCTGCTCCAGAGACTAGGACATGGAGCAGTGGGTTCAAACTACAGGAAAAGAGATTCCACCTAAACATTAGGAAAAACTTCCTAACAGTAAGAGCTGTTCAGAAGTGGAATACACTGCCTCATAGTGTGGTGGAGTCTCCTTCTTTGGAGGTGTTTAAACAGAGGCTAGATGGCTGTCAGGAATGATTTGACTGTGTATTCCTGCAAGGCAGGGGGTTGGACTGGATGGCCCTTGTGGTCTCTTCCAACTCTATGATTCTATAATACATGAAGTTGCTCTTCAGAAGAGAGAAAAAGGCCCATCTACCCAGTACCCTTCTTACAGAGGCCAAAAAAGTGCCTCTCTTGAGCTATAGCAATCTGGATGTGGAGCTCCCCTTTAAGCCCTTCTTAGCTGGAGTGAGAGGGCTGCTCATACTTTCCATTATTCCTCTACACAAATACACCATATCCTTCAACATTGCACAGATGCAAACCTGGACACACAAGGCCAAACAAGATGGCAAAAGTTATTAATAAAGGAGTATCATACAAGCTAGATGCTGCAGTAGTTTGCTTTTGCCTGAGCCTACTAAGAAGAACAAATTCTGCATCCCCCCTCCCCCTGTAAGTACAAACTACTTATACACTTTGAACTCAAGTTTGCAGTAACTAAATGAAGCTTAGGTCAACTAACGTAAGCTAAGAAACTGGGACATTTTAGAAGGTGAGAAATTTCTTCTCTAAATGTACAAGCAAGCATATTTTCAGCAGGGTGCAAGCTGTCATCTTTAAGACAAGGAAATATGTTATTACATGTTTCAGGGCACATTGTCT